>OX438645.1:26586941-27786941 GCA_949316285.1 Eupithecia subumbrata | reverse complement strand
TGTTTTACACACTTCGCCTATACATCTCAGCTTTGGTAGCTCTCGTTTATGAGACTATAGAATGATATGAACAAGGACTAAAGTAGCTTTTCTCCTACAGCTTTGTTTACAGTGTAAATACAAGTCAGTAGTCAATAACTTCTTACTTTAGGCTTACAAAATTAGCACTTAGACAATTAAAATTGTTTACTATAAATTATTATTATCAAATTTATGAAAAGTGTTATTGATTTTATCTTCGCTTAAATTTTTTGCAAAGCAAACGAAGCTGTAGAGTTTACATGGTAATATTCTATAGAAAAATCAAGCTGTTGATGTCTCTAAAACACATTCAGACTATTTTCTGTGATTTAGTGATTGTTTTCAAACATCACTTTTGAAAGAATTTTAGGTAGTAGGTAGTTTTGTGGAAACAAAGTGCAACATAAACACAAATGCTTAAACAGAGGGCGCCATCGTCGCGCGTTACAAGGCCGTCGATATTTGAACATTGTTTAATATTCATGGATTTTAAAATAATATCAACCAATCCAGATCATAGACAAACAACTTATAAATCTCATAATTGTGATACATTTAATACATTACGCCGGGATATTTTGTAAGGTGTTTAAGTAACCAAGCACATAAAATAAAATCTATAAGAGTACAAAAACTAACAATTAATTATTCACTTTTGAACGAACCGCGGGTGCAACATCAAATTATAGCAAGTGCAACCAGTCTTTAAGTGAACATAAACATCAATTTAACATAATATAGGAAGAAAATGACAGATCAAACAATATTTATTAGTAATTAGTACACTTTTTTGTCGCTTTTATTAATTATTTCTTTTCAAATAATTATCGCCCTCAACTGATCCACATCAATACTAGTCGTCGCGTCCCCGCTACGCTGGCTGCATTGCCCCGCTGTTTGGCAATGCTGATGCGCTGTGTCAGATACTCACCAGTTCAAAAACTTAGAAAAACATATTTTTTACTCCAATATATTAGAGATAATCTAAGAAAACGTAAGAAAAACTTTTCCTTTTAATTTATCTTAATGCCTGGTGTTGCAAACAATAAAATCATATTTTTCATAGCTTGGGACTAGATGATGTTACTATGTGAATTGTCCAGTAGTATTATTATTCTGGTAAATGGACGAACAGTGGGAACCGATGGTTTTTTGCATAGATAGATTCATATCTTAGGTAAGGTGCGACGACAGCGCCTCCAGTACAACTATAACTAGTTAAAACTAGAACTAACCTGGCTGCGTGTTGTTCAACAGCTGATTGTATCCTAGATCTGGCTGAGGGAAGGTCGGCTGGTTGAGTAGACCGAGGAGGTTGGGACCTGAGAGATTCTGCTGTTGGCTGAAAAGACAAAAAAAAATATCAATATTAAACATTCTCACCATTAATGTCGATGCATGTCGCGAAGATTCTGCTGTTAACTGGAAAGGGTTAAAATAAATAATACCAATTTTCACCAGTAGTGTCGATTCTTTCATCGTATGTGGGAAGGGCCTGCTTCGCTTTATGGCGTTTATCGGCTACTCATGAAGAAGGGATGACCAGAAGCTGTTACTTTGCATCCGTTCACTCGCTCCTTCAGTACAGCATGGTGCTGTGGGGCAGCGCTGCTGACTGGGAGCGAGCACTTAGGATGCAGAAGAGAGCTGTTCGAGCGATCGTGAGAGTTTCCTGGGACACCTCGGCTCGCCCTTTCTTCAAGAAGCTAAAACTAATGACTGTGCCCGCCCTCGTCATCTTTAACGCAGCTGTGTATGCTCCCCGCCACCTGCGGGCCAAGCACGGCGTTTTCATCTCTACTCTACTATAGACTAGAGAAGAAAGTTTCTTGTCTTCCTATTCTTTCTATTACCCGAGCATACCGTTTCTCGAAACAAACCCTAGAAAACAGTTTCTTCGTAGACAAGCTCTTTCTATAGCAACGGGAGCGAAACCACAGATAAAACATAAAATGTTGTACAAAGCTCGTTCTTTGCGTTTCATTACCCACAAAATATAAACACGAAACAAGAAATACAGTTTATACGTAAAATGAAACGTTTTAATTTTGACATTGACTTGCCGTTTCCGACAATTTTTGTCATATCATAGCCTATGTCAATGTCATTTACCCACCCATGGTCTCCCGCGTGAAAATTGAATCGGTAAATCGAGAGCTGCTGTGAGCTCTCGAACTGCGTTTCTTTCTTTTCTCCTTTCGTTTTTCTCCTCGGACTGGCTGAGAAGCCAATTTCTACCCCCGTTCATAATTCTCGTAGAAAAATAATCTATAAATGATGCGAGAGAAACGCGTTTCTAGGTCTCGAGAGGTGTAGAGAATTTTAGAAGAAATGTTTCTATTCTCAAATGTCAAAAGTAGAGTAAATTGATCGGCATGTTCGCAGTGGTAGACTCATCTCTAGGGTAGACTAGAAAACATTTCTATCCGCTCATTCTTTCGAACGCCGTGTTCCCGATCGAAGAAAACTTTCTACTCTCTACATCTTAATGTCATTTTTATGTCATTAGAAGTCTATTCTACCCTAGACAAGAAACGGCGTGCTAGGCCCGCTGGACGAGTACAAGACACTCGGTGGCACCTATAGGTACCCGACCCGACACGCTCAAAGACTGCAGGTGATGCAGCGGCGGCTCGCAAAATTAAAGAAAATTTACAGCACTAAATGTTGCTGTTATCTTCAGCTACATTCAGCAGTAAGTCGTCATTCCACCTTCCACAGTGCGTTCTAGACTACGTTTACTGAGTCACAAATACATCTCCGTGACTCTGCAAACGTAGGTAACGTTCCGCTCGAGAACGCGTTTACCCCAATGTCGGTTCTTCGCGAGATATGGCCGGCCCATCATAATAATCACCTGATGATGTTCTGTTTGAGCAGCATCCTGTGTATGTTGTCGGGCGTAGGCGCGAGCTCCGGACACGGCCCGAGCGGTAGACCGGCGCCCATCGGAGTGCACACTTCACTGAGGCCTGGAATGAATGGATGGGTTGGAACATTGAGTGAGTTTCATTCGTGGATAGCCCGCTATTTATCACGAACTCGAGCAGGATGTAGTAGGGACGCAGTGGAGTGTTTGTTACAGCCCTTCCGTTCCCTTCCCGTTGTATGGTGCCGTGAGACACCATCTTGTTTGTTGCAGGATCCCGTTAGTAGTGTACGTGTTTCAATACAAGCTTTTACACTAGTATCCTGCTTCCGGTGTCCAGCAAAAAACCGATCCGTCCGAATTCGTCATTCTTTTTTTGAATTTGGATGCAAACATTTAATTACATCGAATTACGATCTGACATTCCGAACGATTTTATACTGGATCCCGCAAAAATCATTGGTGTGTTCATACACAGTAATTGGTACTGTGTGTGCACACACCTCACCAATGACTTTGGCGGGATCCAGTATAGAACTGTTCCTGTAGAACTGGACGGCCCTTTCCTCTTTAGCGAGAGCAACACAAAGTGCAGGTGACTTCGCTCGCCGCACTGGCAGACGTGGGCGTCGCGGCGTAAAGACTCAACCTACTAAAGGAAAATACCAGTGGAAGGGCAGGAGCTTATTTCTTTGTATTTTTATCACCTCTGCGATCAAGAATCCGCCGACCAAGCGTGGTGATTTTAGCATATTTGGAGAAGCGTGTTCAGCGGTGGAAAAATATAAACAAATAATACTGGACAATCCACACAACATCATCGAGCCCCAAGCTAAGCAGAGCTTGTGTTATGGGTACTAGATGACTGATATGCTTAATACAATACATCATAGATAGGTACATATTTTTACTGCCGCGTTGGTCTAGCGGCCAGCTTGTTCAAACGCTGATTATGAGGTCCTGGGTTAATATCCCTGGTTGGGCAAATAGTTGTTATTGGGGTTTTTCTAGCAAGAAAAAATCACAGTAGCAGCACGGAGTCAGTAAGTTGTCGTTGTTACACCCCCACGCCTCGGAAAGGACGCACGCCTCGGAAAGGACGCTAAGCCGCTGGTCCTGCGCCTCTACCCGGTCGTGTCGGTCTGTCGTCCCATCGGATTATGAGAGTGAATAATAAGTGAATATAAAGTGCACTTGTGTTTGCGCACACACCTGTGCACTAAAATACATATGTCCTACACATCTGGCTAGTCTACGATGAGACTGGCCACCGTGGTCGAAATTCGGCTACCCCCGGATACCCCCGGAACAAATAAACGGAAAAATTCTGATGAGATGAGTGTGGATAGTTACCTAGCATCGGCGAATCCGTTGCGATCTGCAGCGGAGTAGTCAGATTCGGCTGTAGCTGAGAGCCGTTCAGCAAATGAGGAATTTGAGGCGGTTGAGGCAACTGAGGCATCTGAGGCACTTGAGGCGCTTGCCCGACTGGCGAGCGAGAGGGTTCCGTAGGCATTATGGATGGTTCCGTGGGGATTTGTAGCTGTTGGGGCTCTTGGTGGAATTGAGGCTGCTCCTGAAGATTTAAGTTGAAGTTTTGATAACATTTTAAGAGTAGTTTCCAAAAGGAACTATTAAAAATTATGCAGAACATACATGGGGTCAATCAGATGCAGATTGGGACCCCCAAGACCCCACTGCGTTTGATCCTCACGATCGGAATACACTGTGCCTATGTCACTCTCGTTTCCTTTCGCTAGGAGTCCTATTTAATACATACATAAATATTCAAATAAGCTATAAACCAAAAAAACACTCAATATTTTGAGTTTTTTCACTGATATTTCAGTCAAACTCACTTGTTGTATAACCGATTGCGTCTGAATCTGCTCAGGTACATGAGTGACTTCCTGCGTCACGCTTGTGACTTCCGGCATCACGCTCGTAGCTTCCGGCACCGCGCTCGTAACTTCCGGCGCCATGGGAGGCACTTCCGGTGCCATGTGAGGCACTTCCGGCTCCGTCCTCATTTCCGGCCGGTGGTCGGTAACTGTTTGCGGTGCGGGCGTAGAATACTGATGGGTAGGAACTAAGTTTTCTTGAGGAACCACCTAGAATAATAATAATATAATATAATGTTGGGCAATCCACACAGCATCATCTAGCTAAGCAGAGCATGTGTTATGGGTACTAAATAACTGATATACTTAATACAATACATAAAAATCCCCGAGTCTACGACTACCAATAATCATCATCAAAGTCCATTTTCGACTTCTGATAAGAGACATAAAACATTTCATTTATATACATTACATAGATTCAGACGTGACGTATGGACATTCGTTTCTTTGATTTAGGGCCGACTATTCGTCCAAAAAAATATGCCACAGCACAATCATCAAAGAAACATTAGTTTTTGTCTATCTTTTCTATGTCCCTCTAGCACATGATACTTGCTGTGATAGCTTCTATATCAAAATGCAAAGAGTTCATTTTCACCTGACCCAATTCGTTCACAAGTCCTGGGTTGTCGGCCTCCTGTATGGTTTCTTCTAGAAGATTCTCATCACATCCAGACTGACTAGAAAGCTGTAATAGTTGTTATAACTAGTGCAATAGAGTTCATTTTCACCTGATCCAGTCCGTTCTCCTTAGGCTCAGGTTTGTCGGCCTCCGGTATGGTTTCTTCTGGAAGGTTCTCTCCTCGATCCACCACTGGACTGACTAGAAAGCGTGATATCTTGCGGCTTGGTTTGGAAGACTTCTTCTCTCCGTTCGTGGATTCCGTGCTGCCGGCGCGTTCGGGGGCCAATGAGCCGTCGGATTGATTTGAACCTGTAAAAGAAGTCGCATTAGAAGCTTCGTTCAGTTTATGTGTATGGTTTCAATAGATCACCAGGAGTGGAAGGGCTTATGCTCTGCAGTGGGCCTAGCATCTGCAGTGGCCCGAGATCTAGGGAACTATCCCGGTGCCCTGTCCCCGTGTCCTATAGAGAAGAATGACTTCGCATTGTCATACATTGCGTAAATTATAGAAGTTGAAGGAATGAGTTTCAAACATACTACGCATTTGATGACGATGTGACGAAATTTTTCTCTTTTCTACCCTTGACAACAATCCCCGTGCGAGGCCTACAGGAAGGCAGTTTCGACCAAGACTCGAAGTTGAACCTTACAATTGAGAGCTGCAACGTCTTACAGATCGGTTATTAGGGGCTCACCATTGGATGGCTAGAGAGTCGGTATTGAGAGGGCCCCTCTGTCTTCGGAAAACGTTCGGCAGGCCCGTTGCAGGGGACAGAGCTCACGATTACGTCGATTCGCGAGCGAAGCGAGCCGAGCAAGAGCAGCCTTACATAGCGTGCCAGGCCAAGTGATCCGCGTTGTGCAACGACATGCCACCTAGTACGGCGAGCTAAGCAAACAACAATCTCTTACTCATCGTGGCAAGTGAAGCGAGCCGTGTGTGTTCTGACATGCTGGGTCAGTTTGGCGAGCGAAGCGAACCGCACACTCTTACACAGGTTGGCGAAGCGAGGCGCGATGTGTATAACGACATGCTGTCGCACGCTATGTATTGACGTGCCAGCGCCGCACGCTTTTATGTAGCACGAACACGACATTTCACGCACTCTGATGCGGCTGCGGCCCTGATACAGCCTACCGAATTTTCTTGTGAGTTACCTATGGAGGAGGCGGTGGATATCTTCCTGGGCAGGGGCGGCAGCGGCTCGGGCTGCTCCAGCGCCAGGTCAGCCGCGATGTTGTCGTGAGACGTGGTGGGGGTGGTGCATTCCGAGTTGTCCTGGTTGGAATCTGTGAGGTTTTCTTCCCGTTCCGTTGTTTCGGAGTCGTAGTCAGTCTGAGAAAACAAGAGAATAGGTAACATTACATATGAAAGTAGTTGTGGCACAATTTAGATATCGTAATAAAATCAAATGTGGTAATATCAAACTAATAAATTTCCTTCAGTAAAAATACCAATCAGTAAAAGCACAGGAGTCAAGATGGCTCGAAAATGTAGACTATAACAAAACCTTGAAAGGAATTTAATTATTTGATCCGATTGATTGACAAGTATCTGATGTTACAAAGCTGCAAGCCAGCCACGGTAAAACCTACCTTATCAATGTTGAGCCTGAGTGCAGAATGGTGCGCCGGGTTGAAGACAGGCGTCACTCCAGGGTTGGTTTGCAGTTGTACCACGATGTCTCTGATGAGCTCCATGAAAGCACCGCTCTGCCATTCAGGCAGCAGGTTTTTAGATACCTGGTAACAAATAATATAAATATGAATCGGCTGTTTAGAAATGTGTTGCCTAACGCAACAGCTTAGAGCGCTATTACACTGGCGATTTGCAAGCGAGTCCAAAGCGAGACGAGTGCGCACCGAGTTCGCAGCTAACACGCCGCGAAAACGCCGCGAGCGCGCAACGAGATCGCCGCGATTAGCAGGGAAGCATGGGAAGATGTTCGTCACAGCGCACCCGCGGTGTCTTCGCTGCGAGTTCGGCGCACGCGAGCTGGTTACACACCCGCAGCGAGCTTTGCGCACTTGTAGCGAACTCGCTGGGCAATCTCCCTCGCTTTGAACTCGCTCGTGAGTGTGATAAGTGATAAGGATCTTAAGGTCTTATGAAGATATTAATTTTCTGATGCAATATTTTACGACGTCGAATATACTGCGTAAAAGATCTGTTCGTGGGATGGCTCCCCGGCTCCGCAATATAATGGACTGGCTACGAAAAGGCAGTAAATCTATTTAGGATAGCTCTAACCAAAGAAAAGTTCAAGATGATGACGACTTTCAGTGATCAAGAGACTTAAGCAGATTCGAGACAATTTAAACTCTAATTGACACTCCATACGGTTGATTCTTCGTTGACGCCAACCACGGATAGTCTTAAATAAATAAATAATGCTGGACAATTCACACAGCATTATCTAGCCCCAAGCTAATCTAAGCTAGTCTTGTTTCCAAATACTTTTTAAAAATATTCCCAAATAACTTACCAAGTTTGTAGTAATCTCCTCAGGGTTGACATCTGTAACGTCGAACTTGAACGTGACGGTATTGCATTTGGACTCCAATTGGCACTCCACTACGGTTGATTCTTCGTTGACGCCTAGCACGGACAGTTTGGGCAGTTTGTCCTTCTCTCGCGAACGCTTCTTGGACCCGCGGGATTTCTTCTCACTTGTTATGGGAGAAGGGATTGCGGTGCCCACTGAAAATGCAATTTAAAATTTTAGACATCTGTGTTTGCGCACACACTTACGCACTATAATATGTCCTGCGCATCTGGCTAGTCTCTGATGAGACTGGTCGCCGTCGTGTATTACGTATCTACGGTATGTGTTATGCTGAATAATGGAAGCCCTTTATGCCTGTGATTAGTAATTTATTTTTGTGTATAATTCTAGTTTGAGTTATGCATAAACATTAAGTAGATGATTTTTTATTTATTTTAATGCGAAATAGACTGTCTGTCTGCTTTTCACGATTAAGGTAATAACTGAACGGATCTTGAAGGAATTTTCTAAAGCACTAGATTGTATCCTATGTTATTCCATAGGCTACCTTTTGCCTCATAAATAATCTTGAAGGGGTGAAATAGGGCATGGAAGATTTTTTAAGTAGTTAAAAAAAGATTAAACAACACGTGCAGCATCGATATGCTAGATGGCGCTAAGGGCAATTGCCAGGAGTTAAGTTGAATATCAAAGAAGGACATAGGCTACTTTTTATCCAGGAAAAGCGTTTACAAAAGCGCGGGCCAGTAAAAATTATATTCTAAGTTCTTTTAAATAAAGTCTAAATTACCTTCAGCTTCATCGACCCTCTCTCCAACAGAACTGAGTTCCGGCTGCCTGATGGCTTCCCCATGGGTTGCGCCACTCGGGAATTCACTCATCGGAGTCAGAAACTGTTCTTTAACGCCGTTGTTATTGAAGCCATTCTCCTCTGGCAAGCTCAGAGCTTGGAGTTGTAAGTCTTGGGTTGAGGGGAGTTGAGTTGATTGGGTAGGTTGACTTGATTGGGGAGGTTGAGTTGATTGAGAAGGTTGAGTTGATTGGGGAGGTTGACTTGATTGTGAAGGTTGGGTTTGGGGAAGCGTGGGTTGAGAAGTTTGACTTAATTGGGAGAGAGCTTGAGAGGTTTGGCTTGATTGGTGGAGCGAAGGAATGGGTAATGCCTGAGTTGATTGCGGTAAGGGTTGACTTGATTGGGGGAGAGGTTGAGTTGATTGGGGTATTGTTTGATTTGATTGTAAAGGTTGACTTGATTGGGGAAGTTGATTAGTTTGTAAGGGTTGGCTTGATTGGGGTAGTTGATTTGATTGTAGAGGTTGACTTGATTGGGGTAATTGATTTGATTGTAAAGGTTGACTTAACTGCGGTAAAGGCTGATTTGATTGGGATAAAGGTTGACTTGTAGGAAGAGGTTGAGATTGTAATAAAGGTTGATTTGATTGAGGGAGTGGTTGTGAAGTTTGGGGTAACGATTGGGGTATTGACATGGGTATTTGAGGGACTTGTTGATGGAGGGATTGGACTGGTTGCATAGACGAAGGTATTTTCTGAGGAATGGATTGAGTAGGCTGCGGCATAGATTGAATTGATTGCGGTAACAGAGGTTGCGGCATCGACTGCCCTTGTAGCATCTGTCCTTGCGATTGGTTCATATTAACCATCTGCATCGGCATCAACTGACTTTGGATCTTATCAGTATTTTCATACTGCATAAATTGCATCGGCTGATTATACATCTGCAACGGATTGGCGGAGTAATTTTGCACGGGCGTGCTTTCATGACTAGAAATCTGCCTATCCTGTTGCAAGTAGTTCTGCATCACCATGTTGCTTTGTAACGACTGGCCCGGCATTGTATTCAATATTTGGTAAGGATCTTCCTTCATCTGCTGCTGTTTTTGCAGATCCATGTATTGGTTCTGGTAGTTTATTTGGTCTATTGATAATTGTTGTTGGAGCACTTGCTTCTGGTATTCGGGCATTATGTATTGCTCGTGGTGTTCTGTGGTCGAGCTTATTTGGCTTTGCTCTGAGCCCTGTCGCTGGTAGAGAGGGCGTTGGTTTCTTAGCATCTCTTCGACTTTCTGCTGGTGTTGACCGATTAGTTGTTGCTTTTGAGCGTAGAGCGCTAAGTTCTGTTGGTCGATGTAGTTTTGCTGGCTTTGCAGCTGTAATTCCTGCTGAGCTAAGTACTGCTGAGTTTGTAGGTTCCTGATGTGTTGCGGTGATAAAGTCTGACCCTGCATTTGTTGTTGGTTCATCTGTTGTTGGAGGACTATCTGTTGTTGTTGCAGCATTTGTTTTTGCACGTTGAGCTGCTGTTGGGCTTGGGCGACTTGTTGTTGGGCTTGAACGACTTGTTGGTTCTGTGCGATGATGGCTGGGTCGACCGCGGTGAGGATAGGCTTGTAGTACTGGTTTTGTTGGTTGTAGTTTTGTTGTTGGACTTGTGAGTTTAACAGGTTCTGCATTTTTTGTTGCATGTCTTGTTCTTGGCTTTGGTCTATGTTCTCTTGTTGTTGGATTTGGGGTTGTTGTTGCTGTTGGTTCTCCGATTCAGAGTCTTTTCTGGGTTGCAACGTTTCCGGTCTTTGTATGATTTGGGATAAAACATTCTGTAGATTTTGTAGCGAAGGATCGAGCATTTGGTTTGCGACTAGGTTTTGTGGTGCGTTCATAATATTATCTTGCTGTAATTGTTCTTCGAATTGTTTTTGTTGGATTGTTGCTGCTTGGTGGGCGATGATGCAGTCTTGTTGTTGGATTATTTGTTGTTGTAGCACCTGAAATTTACATCACATACATCAAATTACCAGGAAAATAATAAGATTTTTGTGACGTCGAATAAAAAAAACCTAGAGATAGGTAGGCCTTTACCTGATTCTGATTGTTGATTTGATCGGCCGTAAGCTGCTGACTGAAGGGTTGAATCTGCGTCTGCGATTGGTTCTGCTCGAGATAGTTCCTTTGCTGCTCCATCAGCTGCCCTTCCACTGTTTGTTCCAGCATGTGCTGGTTAAGGAGATTCTGTTCCATTACCTGCAAAAAATAAGTTTAAGGTTAGACAAATGGAATGTCAAGTCATGTCAGCACTTTAAACTCAACAGCGTCGCGTCTGACAGAGCTCACGATTGTTCCAGTATCAGCTAGCCCACTTGCAGCCACTACAGGGTCTGACTCAGAGAGCCGAACTGTATACAACATATAAGAGTGGTGACTCACAGAGTGACGAGCGAAGCGAACCGCGCTATTTGCTGCTCTCTACCGTGCACCAGACGTTTCATGGCGTCCCTGATACAGCCTACCCGATTTTTCAGTAGGACGTACCTTCTGCTGGAAGAACGCATGTTGCTGCAGCAGTGAGGAATCGTGCGGAGACACCCTCGCCTGCATCATATTGTGCTGCAGCAGCTTCATGGCTGTCTCCTCGTTCTTCAGCTGGAGCTGGGTTTGGAGGAACTGCTGTTGAGCTTGGTAGATCTGGTTTTGCTGCTCTAGTCTGAAATGAAATAATCGAATACGTTAACTTTGGGGGGCACTTTTACACACTTTCAACGAAGAAGTTATTCGGTAAAAATGTTCTAGGTTACAATGATCTACCTAAGTTACCAATCCAATTCATTTATTCATTCGTGATACACAGATATAACTGGGATGTTCATACATATAAATAAGAGCACTGTGATCTGCCATTAGGCTTACAAATTTTTCATAATTCATCAATAGAGAAAAATAATATTAATAATAGTGAAGCCCTTAATATTCCGAGCGAAAGTTTGTAGTAGAACAATATCCAGATTCGCCACCGATCCATCTATTCAGCATTCAATGTGAAAACATATAAGCTTTAGGTATGTTTTGTGATTTCTTTTTTAAAGTTTATCACGTTATATTATTGTTTGGCATATAACAGAGTATTTTTTCTCATATTGAATGTCTAAGGTCTGTCCTAAAAAATGCACAACATAATGATATCATCATCATCAGCCCGTATGTCCACTGTTGAACATAGGCCTCCCCCAAACGACGCCACGAATAGCGGTCCCGAGCCGTCTCCATCCATCGTCTCCCTGCGCCCGCTACAATGTCGTCGGTCCATCGAGTGACAGGTCTTCCCACACTCCGTGCCTCATTGCATCGCGATCGACACTCGAGAACCTTTACTTCCCAATGGTTATCGGTTCTGCGAGCTATGGCACATCGCCACTTCAGCCTGCTAACTCTGAGAGCTACGTCGGTTACTCTGGTTCTTCGGATTTCCGTATCCCATAATATAATGATAACAATAAATAAATAATGCTGGACAATTTACACAGGATCATTGGCCCCAAACTATGCAGCATGTGTTATGGGTACTAGATAACTGATATACATGGATAATTTTTTTTACTGTACATAGAAAACATCCAGAATATTCGGAACAAATATCTGCAGATCGTACAAACATTTGTCCCAAGGCGGGAATCGACCTCCTGCATCGCCCGCTGCACCACAGTCGTCATGCTAACGTGTCACTTACTGCACGGCGCCAAGCGGCTGCGTCCCGACACCATTCAGAAGGCCCGCCTGGTCCACCGAGCCCGGCTGCTGTTGGTTCTGAATCATCTTCATCTGCAGAGTTTCGTACAGTTGTTGTTGATCGTAAAGCTGCTGTTGCCGGTTCTGCTCGATGATGGCTTCTTGGTTGAACTTCATCTGTGCTTTCTTCTCGTTTTTCTCACTGTTGACAATAGGTTAATGTTAGTTTCATTATTGCAGTCACACTATCAGATCTTATTTACTTGAGTTTAAAGTATTTATCTACCTATGTGTGTTTGTCCGTTTTTGGTTGGGGAATCAGTCGACAGAATGTATGAAATGCATAAAAGGTGTAGAGCGAGAACTTGGCTTAAAATCGAAAAAACACTCAAAAAGTCCAAAAATTACCCATTCCCACCGCACCCCTATTTCCGAAGTTTGGAAAGGGATTCATTTCAAATGTTTGGACCGTTTGTAGATATGGATCTATATTTATGGCTATCAAATGAAAGGTATCGATTTGTACATTCTAAAACAGTTTATAAAATTTCTAAAGTTACATTATCCCATTATTCTTTAATCTCGTTTATAAAATACATTTTTAGTATAGAAAATATTATAATTATTACAGATTAGTTCGATTCCCGCCGCGGGACAAACGTTTCTATGATCTTTAGGTACATACTCACAATACAATACAAAAATACCATTATATCTGTCTGTGGTATCGTAGCTCCCAAAAAGAATGAACCGATTATCGTTTAGTTTTTTTTTGTGTCATAGATAATTTTATCCCGAGTGTTCTTAGCCATGTTTCATGAATATCTGTCAGGAGGTTTTTAAAATTTTTAATTTTGTTCTTGTCTATGTAATAACTAAAACAATCAACTGGTACCAAGCTCTGCTTACCTACTTTGGAGCTAGATAATGCTGTGCTGTTTATTTTAAGACCAGTATTTTTAATTTATTTTTAGATTTCTTATCACAACAAATTGCAACTAACCTAGATTCCCGCACTCACAATCACACGTATAATAGTTAACACCAACATCCATAAGACGACACACGCATCAAGTTATACGATACATCTCCTTCATCTGTCTCATATTACTATAACCGGATGGTGTAATTATGACTGTACAAATTATTTGATCAGCAATGTTTATTGCGTTGTCAACATTTTCGTAAGACAATACCGTCAGCTATGCTAAAATGTACTTTAGTACCTTGTCGCTTTAGTCTATGTTTAAATGGAAAAATTTTAACGCGCGTTTTCAAATCGCGTAATAGTTACCGAACAACCTATGTATGAGCGCGCGTCAACGCGCGTTAACGCAACGCTCAGAAAAAAAGTCTCTAAACGCAGTCGACCGCGTTTTGCTTTTGACGCGCGCTTTGATATCAATGTAAGGTCCGTTTGCTGTTCAGTTCAGCGCACGCTTTCATCGAAATTTCACGTACTTTTTACCAGGCTGAGGAGTTGTGAGGAGTGCTCTCAACGTGCGTTAGCGCTCGTCATCTGGGGGCCTACTCGGAAAAGGAAAATCGAAGTTTCGTTTTCGTTGTCGTGCAAAACCAACTCTAATGCCCCTCGCATAAGATTAGAGTTTGCACGAAAACGAAATGAAACTCTCATCAAATTTGATCATGCGTTGATGCGCCTCAACGCGCGCGTTACATGTGAAAGGCTAAGGAGCCGAAAAATTTAATTAAAAAATAAAGTTGTCTTACTGGACTACCGCGTTCAATCTATCAATACATGTTCTTTGGTATGATTTGGTTAAGGTACTATAACTTACTAAGGTGGTTTCGTGCAGAGCACCCGTCAGCTTAACTTGGTTATAATATAAAATATCATTAGGCTTAAAACTGGAGAACTCTAGCACAGAAAAGATAAACGCTAAAAGACGCTTTCGAATTCACTCCCGTTGTTTCAATAACGGGCCGTTGACTTGAGGCCCTATTCTGCTAAACTAATCGCTTCACTATGACAATGTTATCATGAAACGTTTGATGTTCTAACTCAGACGATAGAAACTGCAGATGGCGTGACGCACGTCAAAAGTGTCACGTTTGAAACCATTCTATCAATCATTCCGTGCAAGCACTGCACGCACCTGGCGGAAAAGTGGCAAACCAGACACATGTTGCCAATAACAAAGAAGTAAATCACTGCACGCACAATTTGAGTTTATTTAATCTAACAGATACATGTTGTCATTGTCAGTATCAAAGAAGGCAGGTCACTGCACGCACAATTTGGAGTTTATTTAATCTAAAAGACACATGTTGCCAATAACACACTCCAAACAGTGCGTGCAGTGACTTGACTTCTAGTCACTGCACGCACTATTTGGAGTTTATTTAATCTAAGGATTCTGCGTTACGTTTCATCGTCATAGTGAGGCGATTGGTTAGCAGAGTTGGGCTCCTGCTATGACGCATTCCGTGTTATTGATAATCAGATACACCCACGTTCGTTACCTTTCTAGAAGTAAAGCTTTCTGTAGGTCGACCTTTATGAATGAACTCGTAAGCAAGACCTAAAAATAGCTAGTTTAATAGTGCAACTACAAAGCCTCACCTTTAAGGTCGCGGCCCGAGCAGCCTGTAATTTTTCCAACCATATCTTTCATACCGAAATAGAAATGTTCCTTAAAGGTACAAATGTTGAATTCGTAAGTCACCTTGCTTTTAGCTCATGTATACAAATTTCAATGCATATAATGGTGGATAGAATGAGCTAAGATAGCTAACAAGTTGGCCACTTGTGGTGAACAGCGGTCACGCGACCGAAACGCAGGTTGCGGGAAGAACAAGACGCGTATTGCTCGGACTTGTCCACTTAAACCCCAGGCCGAAAAGTATGGAAGGAAGGCGCTAATCTAGCAGAGGGATCCCGCGAGCTGATTAGATCGACAGGTACTTAGATAGAAATGTATGATAGGGAGGCCTTTAAGAAATCAAATATCGCAAAAAAATTTTACTTTAACGGGACACCAGTGTCCTTCCGTCAGTACCGGAATGTGCTAACCATCTACACCACGAGGTCAAGTGACGTAGGACTCGAAAATCTTTGCGACTTTCTACGGACTGAAGCGCCGGTAGCTCCACCTACAGGGGAAACATTGAAGTTTATCCATTCCTGTTCAAAGACTAAAGTTACGTTTAGTTAATGGATAAACTATTTTTACTAACTATTTTTATTGTACAACATTAAGTTCAGCTCCGATCATCGGTCTGATCGGAGAGCTGAACTTAATGTTGTACAATTTCACTAGATTTTTAACTTCTTCTGAATCGGGGTTCAAACCCCGATAAGTTAAAAATCTAGGGTTATGGTCCAATCAGAAATTTCTTTTAAGAAATATTTACACTTCTCTGTCCGGAAAGTGTCATTCTCGCTTGACACTTTAGAAACACATCCATCTGTAGTTTCTTTACTCAACCTCAACAGCCTATATAGGTCCGCTACTGGACGCAGGCCACCCCCTGATAAGCGCCTTATAGGCTTTTATCACATGGGGGTAGTGCCCATAATCTCCACGCTGGGCATGCGGGTTAGGGATCGCAGTTTGGTGGTAGAATTGTCCTGCAGGGGGCGCTGCTGCCCGCCTCCGGTGGATATCCCTTAGTCGCCTCTTACGACACCCACGGAAGAGTTCGGTGCTGCAAATTCTAAGCCGGCAGCTTTCATCAAAGGTAAAATGCCAAAATGTATCATTCTGAGACCATTGTTATGGTGAAGCGATTAATTAAGTGGAATCAGGGCCCAGGTCGGTACCGGTAACAGGTTTATATCCTACTATCCTATCCTACTAATATTATAAATGCGAAAGTTTGTGTGAATATTGTTATCACGTATCTCCGTAACTACTTAAGGCGCAACCCCGACCAAAATCAGCGCCACCACCTATTTTATCTTATTCTGGCAAACGAAGGAATTTTCAAAAATCGATTGGCCAGTTTGTGAATCCTATTTATTATAAGCTTTTTTTAATGCCTCTATAAATGTTTCAGTTTGTATAGTGTAGGCAGAGATGCGAAGTTGCTCATTTTTGCCACCTTTGATTATATGAAACATTTTTGGTACGTAAGTTTAGGTTCTGGAATAACGAATAAACTAATCGAATTTTCAAAAATTAACCTCTGAGGTGGTAATACAATTTCTATGGAAAATAATTACTCCTTGGTTCGATTCACTCAAAACTTGGTATAAATAAACTGTAGTAAATAATGGATCACGTATTTTTTATTTTTACAAAACTACCCCTAGACGTGCATAAATTTCTGAAATTTGTATGATTTCAACGCGGGCGAAGCCGTGTGTGTTGCCGAGCTAGTTATGTCTTCGGATGCAGCGACCATTGTAATTATGGTCAAACTTCACTTTAGGTAAGTTTCTTTAACCTTCAATTATAATATTATTCTCCATACAAAAGTCATCCACAGACGGTTGCTTTCACAAACTCTTTCCTCCCAGTGTTTTATGACTTAAGGCCAGGTATTCCTGCAGCAATAGGCGTAAAGGAAAACGCGCGCCTGCCAAGCCGCCGGGCGGCGCCGCGCTCGTGTTTTTTGTAGTTATTTAAACATCGTGATTAAGAAAATCATTTTATCAAGTCAAAGCTCTGAGAATTTGTTTAGAAATATCAAGTGGCTTTAGTTAAGTCCAAAAAAAAGTGTGATATCATTAGTTCGCTAGTCCTATTATTGAAAAAAACATTAGAAAATCTCGCTCAAAACTCAAACCATGGTAAATATCCCGTTATAAATGACTTTAGTGATAATAAACATTATGGATTTAAAAGTTTTACTATGTTCTAGGTCTCGATTGATTTTAAAAATCACAAAAATGCGGCCTCTGCTGGCCTACCAAGCCTTAACCAAAGCCGCATATTCCCAAACCGACAATTAAAAACAAAAACACGTAAGTAACGTACTTGTGTACCGTGCCCGTGTAATCACGCGAGGTCGCAACACCGAAGGGCCGAAGCCTACTGAACTGAGTTCTTTAGGCGTAGTTCACAGTTCATCGTTGGCGTTGGTTACCTGAGTTACCGACTATAAATACGTTCAGGGTCAGGGTGCTGAAAATATTCGGTGTCGCCAATTTTAAAGGTTTTTCGGTGTACTTGGATAGGTCATAGGTGAGGGGATGTAACAGATAGTCGAGCATGATACTATGTAACTTCTACGCGCGGTTTCGCACGCGCATTTCCAGGATAAAATGTGGCTTTAACCTTCCTACCGTCGTCGGGTATACCGACTCTATCTCCCTACCAAATTCCATTAAGATCCTCTCTCGCTCTCCACCTGGACATCAGACGTGCCTTATCACTCCTTATCTTTAGAAAATTGCTTTATCAGCATTATCTATCCTTGCAAAGTTAGACAAATTTATTCTTATATTTATGTAAGTTTATTTTATTGTTTGTAGGTTATATGTAGGTATTATAGTAAGTATGTAGTGTAAGTATTTTTTTCTTTTTCCAGTGCCACCGTCTGTTTCGTTCTTACATGTCCAGTCCATCCCAAGGTTGCCTGGAAGAGATCGCTTATAGCGATAAGGCCGCCTTTGTACGTCGTCTACTCTTAGCATTTATTTCTGTATTCTTATCTATCTTTGTGTGGAACAATAAAGTATTATCTATCTAAGATCCGTTTAGCCGTTTATCTGTATGTTACATACATTACTTTCGCTTTTATAATATTAGTCTAACGGAGTAGGTACTCTGTCTGTCTCACTTGTGGGCATAGCTGGGTAATGTCAGTTGAAAATAGAGCTCTGATACACACACACAAGGCTACGGCCTCTGCCCGTGTAGTCAGCTACACGAAACGCGAGACCGTTTCTACATGGTTTCTATGACTTTCAAGTACTTTCAGCTACGATGATTGAACCAGAATTCCACTTAGCTGATTCTTTCAGTTCCTTCTGTCATCTCGTCGAATTGGTCTAACGTCAAAAAATAGACGCTGGTAATCCGCATAGATATTAGGCGCATTGCACAACAAGTAAAGAAGATGTAGGTACTGGACCCTTTAACACATTCACTATGAGAGGCAGTGAGAGTGTTAAAACATCTACGACAAGTATATGGATGATGAAATTAATCGACTTTAGTTAGTACTAGGGTTTCTGCTCGAGAATTCTCGAAGCGCCTCAAATCAATTCCATGCGCTAAGTAGGTTACTAAAAAGTAACACGCATATAACACGTGACGATTCGTAGAGTATCGCATCGCTGTCTCCCAAACACATTTTAACCACGGGACACGTAACTCGGCCAATCTCGCCCACTAGTAGCCTATATTGTCTTGTCAGTGTGTCTTTGGTTCTCGAGGAAAACTTACAGTGAAAAAAATTACAAGGAGCTCGATTTTGTTCTGTAAAAATTACAGTGTCATCCGACAATATTTCTTATAAGTAGGTACAATTTTATCTTGTTGTTTTTTTCAGTTTTTATAGTTACATAAATATTTAAGGACTAGTCATTTTGTTGATTAAATTTTATTTTTTATTTAACTAAACTTTGTTGTACATTTGGGAACTAGTGGCGAAGAGACCTAGTGGGGGGGGAATTATAAAAAAGTTAAGTTGTAGTACTTCCCTACTCTTTAAGTAAACACCAGCCGAGTAGGTATAGTTTGTTTAAATTCTTTGTTGCTGATTTGTTAATTAATAAGTGCAATTTATTGTTACAAAAAAAATACCATTTGATTTAATTGATCTCATCTATCTGTCTAGTTTGTAATAAAACAAAAATTTCAAAATAACATCGTGTTTCATTCAAAATTTCTTGAGATACTCAACAAACTCGAGATATCCTGGTCGAGAATTCTCGTGCCTCGAGAAATAAAAAACCCCAAAAAGGGGTGAGAAACCAGTAATACTAGTAAGTACAAGTACATTACCTATATCCCTTTCATTTGCTCAGCCTCAGCGAGTAGTAGGCAAGATGCACATGGGCAGAAAGAGATAAATAAATAAAAAGCTTTTTATTTCGCTAGTTACAAATTACCTATCAGCAGTGAACAGATAGTGATAAAGATTAGTAATTATTGTCCGTGAATCCACTGAATCCAAATCAAACGGATCCCACTTATATCCTATATCGAAACTTAAAAACTCAAAACTCAGTGATTTATTTCCTCCTCACTTACAGGACGCTATGACACGCCAGGTTTTCAAATTACATAAAATCTTAACAGGTCGGTGATAAATTTAAAGCGCATACCCGACCCGAATCAGCGCCACCATCTATTTTATCTTATCACTAGCTGCATTCTTACTAACCGTTGTCCTATTACCCGTTTTCCCGTAGGAATGAAGCATTTTCCCGCGGTAAAAAGAAGCCTATGTTCATCAGGACTAATGTCGGCTTCTAATGTAAAAGAATTTATCAAATCGGTCCAGTAGTTTTGGAGCCTATTCAATACAAACAAACAATCAGCCGCAAGTCGGTCATAAGCCCTAACGATAACCAATTAAGAACTACAATGAAGGTCTTATTCTTTGGTGACAAAGAGGGTCAGACTCAGTTTGACAGTACCCATTCTGATAGATATTACGCCGATGGAGATTCCATTAGAATCTACAACGTTTTAAGGAGTATTAAACATTGGTTTATCATACGAAAAAAGGATCATTATCATACGACCGGACGCAGTCAGCATAATTTGTGAAATTTGAAAACCAAAACATTGAATACATCATCCCGCGTGGAAACTTGTTATCTTTGGATGAATCTTTGGTCAGTTGGACTCCTGTTGTCCACATGACCACTTGCTTGTATCCAACTACGCACTGACCAGAAGTGACCTTTGACATTCAATAAGGTGAGTTTAACATTAAGTATCCGACAAAGCCGAAGTATTACAAATTTTCTACAAATCAATTTTATTAATGGATAGGAAGATATAGAATAAATGACACAAATAGGTATTTATTTCTTCTATTTACAAATAACATTAACAATCAATTTAGTAAAATGACACATGTTTTTAAAATTCACAATCATGGAATGAAATGCACATTTATTTACTTTTTATATATGTTAAAAATATTGATTTTTTGATAAATGTTTTTATTGATATCCTCGTGTGACCTAAAATGTACCAATAATTTACTTAATGATAATTTAAGAATTGTCTCTAAATAATTATTGTCAAAAAGTTGAATCGTTAGTTTTTCATAGTTGGGGAATGTTAGCTATGGAGCGCGATTTTAGCGTAATTTGGAATGCACCCTAGAACACTTATATGATAAATATATTTTATTGATATCCTTATGTGACCTAATAACTACAATTATTAACTTAATGATAATTTAAGAATTATGTTTCTAAATAATTATTGTCAAAAGTAGAATCGTTAGTTTTTCATAATAGTTCGGGGATGTTTTAGCTATGGAGCGCGATTTTAGCGTACTTCGGAATGCACCCTAGGATGCCTATGACCAAGTTCTGTAAAAAATATCGCCTTAGCTTCATTTTTACCTGAGCTGTAAATCTCTGAACTAAAAACCTGCTCATTTACCAGCGCGTAGCAATCTGTCAGTAGTTTTTATAATGAAAGATAATAAGATATTATTATCTGTGCGCCCGCGCAAACGCGTGACGTTATGACGCCGTTTATTAGGTTGGCAGCAATGACTCACTGTCATACACTATTAGGCAACTGGGAAACAATTCTGGTGATTCTGGTGAGACCTAGTCGACAAATGTCATAAATGTAAAAATTCGAATTATCGATGATTGATAATTAATGACCGATTTTCTAAGCTAAGAAGAAACACTTACAACTGCGCGATAAAGACATCTTTCAAACAAAAAAAAAACCATATCGTTACATCTGTTTGGGAACTACGATGCCAACGACAGACACACAGATACACAAATTCAATTTATAACACCCCTAGTTTTCGGTCGAGGAATCACCGTACTCTCAAAATATTAAAATATTAAAATGAGAATATCTAACTTGTCTTCGACAAACCATTCTCGTTCGTCCGTTCGATAAATGTCGAAGCGATGCGCGATGCAATGACGAATGATACATGTCGAAGAGTCGAGAATTGGGTACCCGAGACTCAAGGTCAGTCGGTAGATAGTGACACATTATGTGAGGTTATGTTTTTAGAAACGTAAATAAATAGAAATATTGTGAGTTACACTTTGTGGAACAGGTTTTTTTGAGTTAAAAGTAAGTATACCATGCTTATTGTGCACGTCAGTTTACTTTAGCATGTTTAGGGCTTGTCGAATTCGTCTAAATCTCGATTTAAGCCAAAAAGACATGGGAAAAACTAAATCTCGATTCAGCTTCTTTTCGAATGTTAATAAATTTCTACAAGTGGACCCTAATTATGCAGATAAAACTTACCTAGAGTTGTTTTGTTGTCTTGATAAATGATATGATACCACTTGATAGCTAATTCTGAGAGTATTTATACATGAAAGTTGAAACGAACGGATTTCATTTTGTTTAGTTTCGCACGCAAATTTAACACGTAAAAAAACAATTTCAATAAAGACACTGCTCTACACAACAACCAAGAGAGAAAGAAACACCACAAAAACTTTGCATTGTTACAGCTTCACCATGGATCTATTCTTCCTATGGATATGCACATTCGTAGCCGGCTACTGGATTTGCAAGAAAATAAAACAATGGCAGACCGAACCGCCAGGACCGTGGGGCCTGCCCGTCATAGGCTACCTGCCGTTCATCAACCAGCAGTCGCCTCACTTGACTTTCACCTCTCTGGCGAAGACTTACGGTCCTATTTACGGTGTCAGCATGGGCAGTATTTATACGGTGGTGTTGACCGATCATAAGATGATAAGAGAAGCGTTTGCGAAGGAGAGTTTCTCTGGAAGAGCGCCGTTGTTTATGACGCAGGGGATTATGCAGGGGAATGGTAAGTTACAAGAGCTTTTGTTATTAACCCCCGACGAGAAGGGTGTTATAAGTTCAACGTGTCTGTCTGTGTATCTCTGTGTATTTGTCTGTGGTATCGTATCTCCAAAACGGATGAACCGATTTTCGTTTAGTTTTTTTTATCTGTCAGATAATTTTGTTACGAATGTTCTTAGCCATGTTTCAGAAAAATCTGTCAGGGGGTTTTTAAATTTTTCATTTTGTTCTTGTCTATACAAAACTAAAATAATCATCAAAATCATTCCACAATAGTTGTGGTTTCAATTATTTATTAACTAGCTTCTGTGCGCGGCTTCACATGCGTATTTTTCGGTATTTAAGTAGCCTATTTTCTAAGTGTCTATGTTCTAAACGTACGCCAAATTTCATCTTGATTTGTTCAGTAGTTTTGGAGATCCTAGGTAACAAAATATCACATTTCACAAACTTTCGGCTTTATAATATTAGTAGGATTATAAAATTGTTTACTCTACCTTTGATAGGAAGGCAGCTCCTTTAAGTCACTGATTTATTTGCATAAGTCACTGAGACATCACATTACACAAATTGAAAGTAAATTATAACACTTAAACTTTATAACACTTAAATTCGACCTGTTGAAATAATTCACTTCACTGTACTGCCAGACTTTTGGCATATAACAGGAAAATGCAAATACTCAATAATAAACGGGTACTTTTGCAAGTACATAGTATAGTACATAGTACATGTTGCGGAATTCCCAATCTGATAAAGATGGCTGTGGAGTCTCATTCTTTTAGGTACCTTGGCTGTTAGACAAACATATAAATAACTTCATTACGGATGTAATCGGGTTAACTACGAACCTTATTTGTGTTGGAAGAACACCAACGTTTATCCCTTAACGAAGGACATCTTCAGGGTGAGTGCGGTTCTAGACGCGCGCGTTTCGCGCACTCACCCTGAAGATGTCCCTCGTTAAGGTTAAGGTTCGTAGTTAACCCACGTACATCCGTAATGAATTCTTCAAACTACGTTCGTTTTTATAGTAAAATCCCCACAGCCGCGATTTTGAAGCGCGTCTTGTGTCGCGCGGTTTGTTGCGATTTTGTAGCGCGATCCCCTCTGCGTCTTTGTAAGCGCGATTTGTAGACGCCGCGCGCCAAATGCGAAATCGCTGTGTTAGATCGTATGCGTCTTAGTACAAAATGTACTGCAAACAAATATCGCAAATCGCGCAACACAAGACGTGGGACGTGGGCTTTAGTCGCGATTTTTCAAAAGTTGTCACTGAAAATCTGTTAAAAATTCTTCATTTGAGACGTGCTTAAATCTGAGTTTCATTTGAGTATTCAGGCGTAAGGGAACCTACCTATCGTTCAAATAAAAATAAATAATATATTATGTTAATTCAGTTATTCCATGATCATAGCGCATGAAACTGTGCCGAAGCATTGGCAAAATCAAAACTCAAATCATTGTAAATATCCCTTTGTAAATTACTTTAGCGTTAATAAACATTTAAAAGATTCATTACGGATGTAAGCGGGTTAACTACGAACCTTATTTGTGTTGGAAGAACACCAACGTTTCATCCCTTAACGAGGGACATCTTTTCATCCCTTAACGAGGGACATATTTAAAATATTGTGGTTCAGAGGAAGAGCAGCAGCTTTTTAATACTTCTAGTGCGATTATAATCCGCCTGCGTAGAACTTTATGAGTTAGCTAGCGACCCGCCCCGGCTTCGCACGGGTGCAATGCTGATACTAAATATACTACAGAATCGGCCCCCCGGCCGGTACCGCCGCCGCGCAACCACCATGTCCCTGCATTTTGAATCTGTAATGTCTTCGAAAATATCCATTTAAATTAAATGCTGTAATTTGGGGCCATATTGATCTATATTAAAAGCACAATATATATTTTAAAGTACTTAATTGGATAAGGATTATTTTTATTAATGCTGTATTGCTTAAAATCGCTTCATAAATAACCCATTATTTCTCGTAAAAAGTAAAGGATTAAAAATGGTTGTTGTGGGTTATCCCTAAGAGATATACTTATACGACCGCGGACTTTTTTGTAGACCTTTTTAAGGTGTACAATACTGTAGTACATTATTTTGATCTATCTCGTAGGGTTCAACCAGCGTTTGCAATGTAAGCGCAAAAAAATGTGTATATTTACGACATCACATTAGAAATCTCTAAAATTATCAGTGTTCCTCTACTATATTATGCATGTTTTATACATATAAACGTTTCTCTTGAATCACTCTATCTATTTAAAAAAACCGCATCAAAACTCGTTGCGTAGTTTTAAAGATCTAGGCATACATAGGGACAGACAGACAGACAGACAGACAGACAGACAGGAAGCGACTTTGTTTTATACTATGTAGAGATACATTCATGGCCTAAGATGCAGATGCTAGTCTTCGTGTCGAGACGGCGGCGGCGGCGGCGGGCGGCGACGGCGGCGCGCCCCTGCGGGTCGGACCGTCGTCGAGGCTGGGCAGTGATTGCGTTAATAACTTTTCTTTTCTTACGATTTCAGGAATAATTTTCTCGGAAGGCGCTCTATGGAAAGACCAGAGGAAGCTCATAACAACATGGCTGAAAAACTTCGGCATGAGTAAACACAGCATCTCAAGAGAGAAACTGGAGAAGAGAATTGCAGCGGGCGTTTTCGAGATATTAGAAGTACGTAATACGATTATCTTGTTTATCGATTTTGGTCATGGATCCTTATATGTTAGCTATGAATGAAACGATTATGAACTACTAGTTTATGCCCGCGGCTTCGCACGCGTTGTTTCTATGGACACGTTTAAAGGTGATTTCTATCCCATGGGAACTGATTTATGGGATATGCCGCATGTAATTCTAATCCTGGAATCAAACATAAGCTTATACTTTTATAATACTTTTTATCCCATAAATCAGTTCCCATGGGATAGAAATCACCCTTAAACGTTTCCGTAGAAACAACGCGTGCGAAGCCGCGGGCATAAACTAGGATTACAATAAAATATGAGGCGCCTTTTATTTTCTCATAGTTGAAGATGATGATGACAAAACATTTGCAGATCAAACTTATTTTGAGTGTCATCTAATTTATGTATGATCCTTTTCGTTATTTTGAGTGTCATCTAATTTATGTATGATCCTTTTCGTTATTTTGAGTGTCATCTAATTTATGTATGATCCTTTTCGTTATTTTGAGTGTCATCCAATTTATGTATGTATGATTCTTTTCGTACTCTCAGACGACACTATTATCACAACCTAACTATATGCATACAGTCGTTCAACGAAGGCGTTTTGACCGGACAATCGTGCGGGGGGCTAGGGACGGGTCGGGGGGGTCGACGCTCCCGAGTTACTAAGGCGGTGATGTATGCAACTCGGGAGCGTCCCTTCCCCGACCCGTCTCTTGCCCCCCTCATGATTGCTCTGTCAAACCACGTCAAAATGCCTTCGTCGAACGACTGTATGCATATGGTAGGCTGTGCTATTATCATTGTTTTGTGTCAATATTTTTCCCCGAACGAGCCCTAACGAGACACCACATCAGTAAATGCAACTATTTTGTCCAACAGAACGTAGAAAAGGCATCAGACTACAAAGTAGACCTACAACGTCTCGTGGAGAACTCTCTGGGGAACGTGGTCAACGACATAGTGTTCGGGTTCAAGTACCCGTCGGATGACAAGACGTGGTTCTGGCTGCGGCATATACAGGAGGAGGCGTGTCATGAGATGGGGGTCGCTGGAGCGCTCAACTTCTTGCCGTTTCTAAGGTGAGTTTGAAACTACTATACTCAAGAAAAGTCTCGTGGAGAACTCCCTAGGTAACTGAAAAGGTGTGTGGTTGGGAGTTGTGAAAGATGGTGTTGGTTGATCCCCAAACTGCCCTGATATTGTTATTTGGTGTGGTGTTTGGTATTGGTGGTTAAGGAAAGTCACTGGTGTGGTATGGTATGCCAAATAATCTCTTAAAACGTTCAAAACAACTATTGTCACTTAGTTTTATCCCCCGACGCAAAAAGAGAGGGGTGTTATAAGTTTAACGTGTCTGTCTGTGGTATCGTAGCTCCCAAACGGATGAACCCATTTTCGTTTCGTTTTCTTTGTGTCATGGATAATAATCTTTGTGTCATGGATGTTCTTAGCCATGTTTCTGGCTACATATTATGTAGCCAGGCATAATAGCGTGAGATTCCTCCCCATATACCTTTAGTCTAAGGTGACACTTTACCTCAGTATTCATTTCAGCGAGCTGCGATCTCGCGTTGTTTTGAAATCGCTCGCAAATGGCCGGTGGTGTGATAAGGCTCTTGCCATAAACTGATTGACATCAAAAATATGGACTATCATTATCCTGAATAGTCCCCTAAATACCTCGTCGTCTCTAAGATTTCTCTCTCATTACAGATTCCTTCCATCCAACCGAAAGATCGTAGACATGATACTAAGAGGACAAGAGCAAACTCACAGACTTTACGCGGCTATGATAGCACGCCGGCGGAAAATGCTCGGACTTGACAAGCCAAAAGGAGCCGAATACCAACTGCACAAAGATCTATTTAACGACCACCCGCAAGGACACATCAAATGCGTCAAATACAGCAAAAGCGACTTGAGTTTAGTAGAGCATTACTTCGATCCTGAGGTCCTTATTCCGACAGACGGAGAGTGCATTTTGGATAACTTTCTGATGGAGCAGAAAAGAAGGTTCGAGAATGGTGATCCTGCTTCGCAGTTCGTGAAGGATGAACAGATGCATTACTTGCTGGCTGACATGTTTGGCGCTGGTTTGGATACGACGGCGGCTACTATGTCATGGTTTTTGCTGTACATGGCTTTGTACCCTGAGGAACAGGTATGTAGAGTTCACTTTTGGTTTACGTATCTTCGAAACGCTTTGAAACATAAATAAATTTTGAGAGGAGTCACTTTTCCTCTTTATCACTGTGTTTCCTTTTCGGTATATTTTTGTAAATTTGGAACTTGGTAATAGATAATAAAATAATTTTATTTTTTAACTACGTGCGGTATTCATGAGCGCGCAAACAAAACGCAATGTGGATAGTGACAGGCTGTGGCGCGTCCTTTTCTTTCTTATGGAGCTATGTTATGTGCAAGTGGAATGCAGCGTAGCAGGGGCTACTTACAAGCATAATTCAAATCTCGAAACCAGAAACAGGGCAATCTTAATAATTTACACAATAGCTATTGGTGAATCAGGTTTACCAGCCAGGTCGACTGTTTTGTCTCGCTCTTTTTTCTACGAATATGTAACAAAGGCACGACAAAACGGACGACAAATAGCCGTCGCGATGCGTATATAGCCCGATAAAAGTTTGTGAAAAAATTATGTGTTTTTTTCTTGTCTATTTAGAATGAATAGAACTTGGGTCAAAAAATACACTCCAAGTTAAACTCGTCTAAAATTTTAAAATAAAGTTCTAACTGCTTTATTTCTTTTACCTAGCAGAACTCTTGGACACGTCAAAAAAATTAATTACAGTAAAACTATTGAAATAAAGTGTAACCAACTTTTCAGAACAAAGTTCGTAAAGAAATCCTATCAGTCTGTTCTGATGATGGAATGGTGGAGAGCAACAGACTACCCCATGTCATGGCAGCTATCTGTGAAACACAGCGGATACGCTCCATCGTGCCCGTTGGCATACCTCATGGATGCTTAGAGGTGAGTGAGTTCCTATATTAGAAGACATTACACTTGGGCTACTTTGAGAATGCATTTCTACGTGGAATTTAGACTCACTTCAGAGGGATATGTTGCATTAAGATAATGTAAGATGATAAGACATTTATTTTATGATTATTATTTAGTTTGTAATATAATTAAAAACGACTAGAATTCGGGTCATTTCAGTATATCGTGAAAAAACGCGTCTTTTCACGATTATTGTATTATTTCGGGATTTGAAAAGTTTTGTCCAGCAGTGGAAATTTAAATAAATAAATAGTGCTGGAAAATTCACACAGCATCATCTAGCCCCAAGATAACCAGAGCTTGTGTTATTGGTACTAGATTACTGATATAGGTACATTCATAATATAATACACTAGCTGTACCCGCGACTTCGTTCGCGATTTACATACCTGGCGACTAATTAGGTTCACATTTAACCACAGTTTCTCTCATGTTATGAAACGCTGTGCAAAAAAACTTCGATGCCCAGAATTGGACCTGTTACACTTCTAACATAAGTATCTTTATATATGTACCTAGTTAAATTGTGTATAAATCGTGTAGAGTCTACGGGGGATAGTATGTTGTCATCTTCAATCCCATTCTTTACCCACACGACTTATAGCTACGACTCGGCCAGCATCAAGAACCAGTGTTAAGAAGTGCCATACTCGTTTCACTTCTTACTCATGGTTCCGTTCAGCTGGGGCCCTATTCTGCTAAACTAATCGCTTCACTATGACAGGGGTATCGTCAAAGAATGACACGTTTTGGTATTCTACCTTAGATGAAAGAAATTATGATGAATGCAGATGGAGAGACGCGCGTCAAAGTGTCAAGTTTGAAACTATTAATTTATCTCGCACGCACTATCTGGAGTTTTATTAATCTATAAGGATTCTAAGTGATGATTCTGCGACGATTCCATTGTCATAGTGAAGCCATTTTATTACAGAATTTGGCTCCTGATCCATTTGACTGGACCACCGTAATTTTTTTTTCGTTAGTAGGTAGGCTCAGTTGGTTGTTTACCACAGAAAAAAATAATTTTCTGTGGTCTAGTTAGTTTAATTGGACCACTTACTCCAACCAAACTTTGGTAGTACAGTTAACTGTACCAGCTAATCCACCAAATATCATGTCCATGAATATCGCATGGACCATCTGCACATTTTACCTACTTTGCCTGAAATAGGCATTGACGCACTCATTAGTTACCTACTTAGGTAGGAACTTTACAAATGGGTGCGTCTTGGAAAAATATATAGATAGGAACTTGCCTACCCTTTCATTATTAATTCATTCAGTAGCATATTTTTACTTTCATCCACCCTCCCAAGGGAACAGCACTGATTCCGGGATAAATCGTATTGCTCATTTGAATACATTCTGTACTTTCGGCGTGATGCGCGACCCAGGAATTTAACTCGTATCCCCCTCCACGGGGAACCTTACTGAATTCCGGTATAAAATGTATCTTTCCCCGTAGTATGAACTCAAATCGTGCCGACTTCCATTCGAATTCATTCAGTAGTTCCGTCGTGATGCGCGGTTAAAGAATTTTACTTTTTTCTCTTTCCCAGGGGAACCTTACTGAATTCCAAGATAACATGTATTCCATGTCCTTCCTTGTAGTATGAACTCAAATCGTGCCAGGTTTCATTCCAAATCATTCCGCAGTTTCGGCGTGATGCGCGGTGAAGGAATCTTACTTTCATCCCCTCTTCCAGGGGAATCTTACTGAATTCCGTGTTAAAATTTATCTTTCCTCATAGTATTAACTAAAATCATGCCGACTTGCATTCGAATTCATCAAGAAGTTCCGTCGTGATGCGCGGTTAAGAAATTTTACTTTCATCCTCTCTCCCAGGGGAACCTTACTTAATTCCGGGATAAAATGTATCCCATGTCCTTTCTTGTATTATGAACTCAAATCGTACTAATTCAGTCCCAACTCATTCAGCAGTTTCGGCGTGATGCACGGTGAAAGAATTTTACTTTCATCCCTTCTCCCAGGGGAACCTTATTTCGGGATAAAATGTATCTTTCCTCGTAGTATGAACTCAAATTATGCCGAGTTCTATTCGAATTCATTCAGTAGTTCCGTCGTGATGCGCAGTTAAAGAATTTTACTTTCATCCCCTCTCCCAGGGGAACCAGACTGAATTCGGGGATCAAATGTATCCCATGTCCTTCCTTGTAGTATGAAATCAAATCATGCAAGGTTTCATTCCAATTCATTCAGCAGTTTTGGCGTCATGCGCGGTGAAGAAATTTTACTTTCATCCCCTCTCCCAGGGGAACCTGACTGGATTCCGGGATAAAAAGTATCCTATGTCCTTCCTCGTAGTATGACCAAAAAACATTGAGTTTCATTTCAATACCTTCAGTAGTTTCGGCGTGATGCGCGTTTAACAAACAGACAGACAGACAGACAGACATGAATGAAAAAAATTACAGTTTTGGCTTCAGTATCGTTAATAGAGTGCCCTCCAAAAAAATTTTCAAAATATCTTCAATGTACAGAATTGGACCTGTTACAGTTTTATTATAAGTATAGATTACATAGATAGATATTTTTTATTATACACTGAAACGACCAGAACACCCGAATGATCGTACAAAGATTTGTCCTAAGGCGGGAATCTAACCCGCAACCTCCTACGCCGCAGGCCGACCTTCCCCCGCCGCGCCACATCGGTCGTTAAGTTTAAAACTGAATACATGAAGATTTACTACATGTCTCAAATTAATCAATTGTGTTATTTCTGGGTTTATGTTATAATGAAACATCAATCAATTCAGTTTAGTCTGACAATGTCTAAAAAGATTAGGCGCTTGTGTATGTGTGAAGTTGATATGCCGTTATTCCAGGACTCGTACATCGGAAACTACAGAATCCCGAAAGGCACGATGGTGATGCCGCTACACTGGGCGATCCACATGGACCCTGACGTGTGGGAGGAGCCTGACGAGTTCAGGCCCAGTCGGTTCCTGGCCGAGGATGGCAGTCTGCTGAAGCCACAGGAGTTTATACCTTTTCAAACAGGTAAGAAGCACGAATATCGCAAGGACAGTATGTTGCAAGAACAGCATCAGGCGGTTATTAGGCAGAAGAGACCTTTTGGCGTTCAGCATTTTCACTAACGTGAGGTATATTTAATAACCTTAGGTTATCCATTGGTAGATAGGTGTATCTCGTCTAGCATTGTCGAGGCTTTATATTTCTAAGCCTCGACAATGCTTCACAACCATTGGTGCTGGCTGAAACTCCGACACAAAGAGGATGACAATGCAAAAACAACAAGTTCTACTATAGGTAGACCACAGCAGTGGCGGATCTCTATAGAACCTTGTCACAATAAGAAAACAAACGCCAAACACAGTAACAAACGCCACTTTTGGCGTTTGTTACTGTCACATGGTTCTACAGAGATCCGCCAGATATGTCGTCTAACTAATAAAACTTTTCAAGATGACAAAACAAATGATTCGTCTCTAACGGCCCATGAAAAATAAACATCCAAAAATGGGTGACAATATGACACATATTCAAAATTGTTAAAAAAATCATGTATTGTTGTAGGAAAACGCATGTGCCCAGGAGATGAACTCTCGCGCATGTTATCCTGCGGCCTCGTGAGTCGACTGTTCAGCAAGCGACGCATACGCCTCGCGTGCGACCCGCCGAGCGACGACGAGATGAGTGGGAAGGTCGGAGTCACTCTCACTCCTCCTAGAGTTACTTATTACTGTGAACCATTGTAATGTGAGCTAGGGCTCTTTAGGTTGATTGATACAGAACTAGCTTGACTACATCGATCTCATGTGTTATATATATGGCACTTAAGTACATTTGAGGCCACACCGATCGCAACATTGAAGACATGTAAAAAGTTTAATATGTATTGTTTAAAATGTAGGGGCGAAGCGTTTCCGATTTTTGATCCTTGCTATTCCATTCTAAGTTCATTATATTATGTTCTTTATTTTTTGAATGAATTATTTTATGTATGAATGTTAGTTATTGTATTATTCTCTGAGTTGAGTGTCGCGAATAGTATCAAAAATGGTTTTGTAGTAAAATATTCGAGATAAGCTGAGTGATTTTATTTATAGATCTCTGATTATGTAACAATTTCTAGTTCTAGTTATGACATTTCTTTGTTGCTCACACAGTAAAGCAGACATAAAATTGTTAAAGGACGAGGATACGAGAGAAATTACACATAATATTTTTTCCAAAAGAGAGAGTATGGGACACGCAAGAGCAACGCAGCAAAAAGGTATGTGTAATTTTGTGTTCGTTAGTTACTAGTTTACTTTAGAAGTCTGGATTCTCAATTACCTATAAACTAGCCAAACTCGATCTACATCGTTTGTTAACAAAATTAAATTTACTGTGTTGCTTGTTGTTTTGAGATCCTTCCTTCAATAAATATTGCTTACAATTATATCTATAACTCGACGCCAAGCCAAGTTATTTGCGTCGTGATTTGTTTACAAATATTCTACATCGAGTTCGGCTAGTCTATAGATCACCCTTAGTAATCGAAACTTCATTGAATGAATAATAACATGCGAAGCCACGGTCAAAAGCTACTGACAAACAGTTCGCCAGATTATATTCTTGTTGCATATTCTCTCGGGTCAGTCGAGTTCGAACCAGTCTAATACCTAATTCAACAGCCGGTATTTCCAGTTTCGCAACAATAACTTCAATTACCTTACGTATAGAGCACAAATCCCGTCGAACGAGTTATTTCACACACTGATAAGAGCAGTTCCTTGTTTTGAACTGATAATAAACATCCGAATTTGAGGAAATCACTGATATTTATAATTTTGTCAGTTTTAGGTAGGTAGGGTATTTATATCACTATTTTTGCAAGACGCGACCGTTTTCATCCACACAGTAACACTGAGTCATAATATCAAATTTAAAGTGAATGCTTTGTTAATGTAATTATTTACGAAAGGTTTATTATTATGCAAAGTTATTTCATAAATATACATTTGTAATCTTATGATGCGAAACTAAATTTTATCTCTCTTATATTTACATAGCGCGACAGTTATGGTACTACTACTTTAAAAGGGGCATTGTATAATTTATTACATAAAAGCTTTCCAAATTTTGATGACTGAATCAAATTAAACGATATCATTTTATGACATTTTCAACACAGCGAATCCCTAAAAATCAATAAAACTCTCTTCTGAAAATCACTTTCCTTCCGTAATTTCGCGTATTTCTGCACCGGCTAAACACACGACACTTCGTTTGCACAAAACCGCCGTTCTTTAGAGTTTTAGAAGCGTCTGTTGCGTTAGAAAATTATTATTCCATCACAAAGTCAATAAAAATCCGTTCTAACTATCACTTTTCTTTTAATTTCGCTTATTTTGCAACACACGTCACTCCGTTTGTACACAAACCGCTGTACTATAGAAATTCGGATGCGTTCGTTGCGTTACATAATGTACTGTTGTAATTAACGTGCAATGATGCGAATAAGTCAACGGTTAGTTATGCGAGACGGAGCCATTGAGTATGGGCGATTGGGTGTGTATTGTTTTGACATTAGTTGGATCATGGAGTTCAATAAACTCTTAACCATCCTACTAATATTACAAAGGCGTAAGTTTGTGCCGTTGTGAAGATGTTCGGCTGAAGACAACGCCAAGTACTGCATGGATCGAGCTGAAATTTTGCACACAATCATCTGGATATAGGATAATATATAGGCTACTTTTATATCAAAAACGCGTGCGAAGCCGCGGTCAGAAGCTATATAGTTATTAATATTTACTTGTGCTTTTTGTTATCGTTTAACTATTATGCCCATGCAACCAACAGCTAAAATGCTCCATTAACTATCATTTCATCACATAGTAACTGTTGTGTAAATTAACTGTATTCTTCAACTTTCTTACGTAGTTTGACCTTGACTTACGAAGTTGAGTATTGTTGTGGTGTCCTGATGATGTCTCGTGGAGAGACGAAACTAGTTTACGACTTACTTTTGATGAGTTTTTTCATTGTGTAGTTGGTGTGGTCTTTTCTTTTACAAATTAAGTTGTGTTCGTGCTTAAAGTTGGAGGGTAATTTGCTTGACAATTTTATAATGCGTAAGTCTGTTGTTTAGCTTCTCTCATTGCAAGTGGGAGCAATTTGTGGGAGGGCGGGCGGTACACGCGAACACATTTTGTTGGATCTTGTCGGAAGAGGTTTTTCGCGGAATTGTTACTAAATATTGTTTTATTCTAATATTATACAATGGATTTACGCAAAGTAACGCCTGAAACTATTATTTATCTTGGATCATTCCGATTAAGTTGCGTAAAAATAAATGGTTTCCAAAAAGCGTTTTCCCATGAAATCCGCATATCATAGAGCTCGTCAATTCCACTAACGCAAAAAAAAAATGCAGTTGCACACTAAAGACGGACAAATTCGCAAAAAAGAAAACGAAAAAAAAAACACGCAGATTCGTCTGTTGCTACTTCCGTTGCTTCGATTTGATCGGAGACGAAGCCTCGTGACATTGCGAATCCCGTCAAAAGAACAAAGAAATAAAATCTAACATCGTATTTTTCTGTCTACTCCAAGTCTAGCCCTCGCGTGAACCACCGCCGCTGATTCCAATGTAAATTGTCTACCAGCATGGCACAGGCGCTAGGCGGCATGGCACGGCATCTTACTTTCAGACGATTGCGTAAAATCGAAACGCGATTTCCTCACGCGATGTTGATGGAAGAGTATCGAGTATTTGCAAAAAAATTTTTTTTTGCGTTTGGTCGTTGTCTTGTCTTAGGGTAGTTTTGCATAAAGCATCCTATGAGGTATTTTTGCAAAACCCCAATAACAACTATTGACCCGACCCGGGCTTTAAACCCAAGACCTCACGGTCATAATGAGCGGTTGAACAAGCTAACCGCTTGTAGTGGTGTGCATTATGAATGTACGTGTTAGCGTAAAGAAGCGAGTAAGCATTTTCATTATATGGTAATACTAAACAGACAATAAACGAGTGCCACTCATTACGGACGTTTAACTATCTATTCCCGATGTCTCCGCTCGCCCCTCGCAACACACTACATGGCGACCCTGCCAGCGACCGCGTTACCGTCGCGTTAATAAACCAGTGTTAAATAAAAATAAAATAAAATACATACTAAAAACAAAACCAAATGTGCCGCTCCAACATAGAAAAAGATGAAGTTTTCATATCACAAAGTGCTTCTGGAGGATCTAACACAGCCACAGAATATCACCTCACGAATATCAGCATCGTTATGTTCGTAATATGCACAATACTATCCATAGCAGGACTGTATGGATTATACGTTCTGTACAAAAAATGCCATCATGACTGGATAAGGAGCGAAGTTTTTACGCAGAATTTAAGAAGATCCTTCCGCCGCGTGACTGCGAGACAAGTAGAGGAACCTACCTGCGTCGCCTGCACCTCTCGTAATGAAAATGAAAAGTAACAAAATTAAGAAGAAGAAAATATATAGCTATGAAGAAAGAAGAAATAAATATTAAAGAAAATTAATTGTGAAAAAAGAAGATAAAAAAAATTATGAAGAAAGAAGAGATAAATATAGGAAGAAAATAATAAAGAAACGTGAAAAATAAAATCTAAGAAGACAGAAGAAAGAAAAATTTATTTGTTGGAGGAGTCAGGGGTATTCCCGGCTCAGTTACCAGTGGTGTCCAGGGTATAGCCCGGCCCAAGCAGCCTATCCAGTGGACGAGCCAAGCAGCCAATGCAGTGGAAAAACCAAGCAGCTGTTCCAGTGAAAGTGTGAAGCAGCCCTTGCAGAGACAGATCGTGCAACAGTGTAATTCGTATAATAAGTGACTTTATTTATTAATGGAAAGACTCAGTGAAATATACAATAGTTTATTAGATTTGTGCGTAAGTATTAGAAAATTAGGTCCAAAACGTCGAGAAGATACAATAGGTAAGCAAAAGTTTCAGGAGGCTCATGATTTGTATAATGAGTTTACACTATTAACCGATTACGGACATCTACGTAAGGACGAATTAAAATTAAGTCCATCAATTCCAACAAAAATTGAGGAAGTTTATAGAAAAATCTTAGGCTATAAAGAGGTAAAAGATATTTCAGAGAGTTCGTCTGACGAATTTTTAGATATAGACGAAAATAATACTATTATAATGGAGACCTTCAATTTAAAAACGGCGAGTATTTTAATTCCATCTATGGATGGTAAAGAGGATAGCATAGAAAAAATAATAGAAGGTTTGGAGATGTACGAAAGTTGTTTAAAAGATGATGCAAACAAAAAATTACTAATATCATTTGTAATTAAAACACGACTTTCAAAAACAGCAAAACTGAAACTAAAAAATTCATATGAATCTGTGAAAAGTTTAGTCAAAGATATGCGAGATTGCCTTCTGTCTAAAAAATCTGCCAATTCCATAATGTCGCAGATTAACAACCTTTCGCAAAATAATATGTCCATTGCAGAATATGGTGAAAGATTGCGGGACCTGTTTACAGGTCTTACAATAGCGCAAGCTGACGGAAATCAAGCAGCAGCTGTAATATTGAGCCCTATAAACGAAAGGTTAGTGGTCAAAAGATTTTCAGATGGCTTGAGAAACCGTAGACTAAGTACCATATTGGCAGCCCGGAACTACGATAATATGAAGGATGCTGTGCGCGCAGCTGAGGATGAAGAACTGTCACTTCCTAGAACTTCAGGTCAGGATGCCGTGTTCTCATATACACGAGGTAGACCTCATCGAGGACGTGGATATTACAGCCGCGGACAGACAACAGGGTACAGAGGTAATAATGTACAGGTTAGAGGCCGGGGACCTGCTCAGCGAGGTTCTTATCGAGGACGTAGATACTACCAACCGCGTGGTTACTACAGATCATCGAATAGAGGATTCTATTATAGAGGTATTAACAGAGGTAAAAGATCACCACAGCAAAATAATGTGAATTTAGTTAATGAGCAAAAGGAGGAGAAAAATGCAGAGGTTAATCTAGGTCAGTTTTTTCGGGACTCCTAATTATATTATGACAAGCGAAACTTTAGATTGCATTCATTTATATTTTCGAAACAAAAAACTAAAATTCTTAATCGATACAGGCGCATCAATTTCTATAATAAGTACACATTTAGTAAACAATTTAAAAACGTACTCTAATAAAACAATAATAACAGGAATCGGCGGAAAAGTTCAAGCAACTAAATTCTCATGCATTCCATTGCAATCGGAGAACGGTGTAGAGTTTTATCATAAATTTCATTTATTTGATACCGTTCCGTGCAAAACTGACGGAATCATCGGTTTAGATTTCCTGAGAAAGTATCATGCAAAAATAAACTTACCAATGAATATACTTACTTTGCAATTAAATGATATGACAAAATGTGATATACAAATACAAAAGCGTTACGATGAATGTTCGGAGAATGAAAGTTATTTAATTATCCCGGAACGTAGTGAGTCAATACATTATGTTGATATCAATAAAAACATATATAAAGATTGCGTATTATATCCAAAGCAGTTAACTGACGATTTATTTTTAGCAGGTTGTATAGTTAAGCCGAATCGCGGTAAAATCCCAATAAAAATTTTAAATACTAGTGAAAATTCAATAAAAATAACAACAAAAGATATTATCCATCATGAAGATTTTGATTATTTGGAAAATTACAACTTGTGTTTATTTAATCAAGCTCAAAAAAGTACCGATCGTGTCACTAAATTATTATCAGAACTAAAACTATTACATTTAACCCCAAAAGATAGAAAACAAATTCAAATTATTTGCGCAAAATATGCAGACATATTTTTCCTAGAAGGCGATAAGCTAGGTACAACGAGTGTAGCCGATCAGTCTATAGTAGTGAAACCCTACACGAAACCAGTGTATGTCAAACCTTATCGCTTACCCCAGTCATCTAAACCAGAGATTAGTAAACAAGTGCATAAAATGCTAAGGGATGATATAATCGAACCAGCTTGTAGTGAATGGAATAGTCCAATACTTTTAGTGCCCAAAAAATCAGGTGAACAAAAGAAATGGCGTTTGGTTGTAGATTACAGGAAAGTTAACGATACGATACAGGACGATAAATTTCCCCTACCGAACATTACCGAAATATTAGACTCTCTTTCGGGTTGTATTTATTTTAGTCATTTAGACCTTGAACAAGGATTTTATCAAGTCAATTTAAAGCCAGAAAGTAGAGATATTACAAGTTTCTCTACAAGTACAGGTCAATATCGTATGAAACGCCTCCCAATGGGATTAAAAATTTCACCTAGTGCGTTTTCTAGAGTAATGTCTATAGCAATGTCAGGTCTCACCTATGAAAAATGTTTCGTGTACTGTGATGATCTAATAGTATTCGGCAGAACATCTGATATACATAATAAAAATCTTATGGATGTATTTGAAAGACTTAGGAAAATGAACCTTAAGCTCAATCCAGTTAAATGCGACTTTATGAAAACACAGTTACTCTATCTCGGTCACGTAGTGTCAAGTGAAGGTGTGCTACCAGACCCTGAAAAAATTAGTATTTTAGAAAAATATCCAGAACCGAAAAACGCAAATGAACTTAAGCGGTTCATAGCTTTTTGTAATTATTACAGAAAATTTATCCCATCATTTGCAGAAATTACCGTACCCCTAAATAAATTATGTCGAAAAAATGAACCTTTTATATGGACAAACGAATGCCATAAATGTTTTAAAACGCTAAAAGATAAACTAATAAAACCACCAGTTTTACAATATCCAGATTTTTCGGAACAAAATGAATTCATCCTTCAAACAGATGCTTCTGGTACAGCCGTGGGATCAGTGTTATGTAATAAAGACTTAAGACCAATTGCTTACGCTAGTAGGCCACTCAATAAAGCAGAGATTAACTATCCTACGATACAAAAAGAACTTTTGGCAATAGTATGGAGTGTTAAGTATTTTAGACCCTATTTATACGGCAGAAGGTTTATTATAATGACAGATCACAAACCCCTTATATATCTATTTAGTATGAAAGACCCATCTACACGTCTTTTAAAATTTAGATTACAATTAGAGGAGTATGACTACGACATAAAATATATAAAAGGTTGTAATAACGCAGTAGCTGATGCATTGAGTAGAGTGACAATAAGTTCGGAGGAATTGAAATCGATAAACGAAAAAATTATAGCTATGGTAACAACTAGAGCTCAAAAGGCGAGATTAGATTTACAGAGTGATGAGCAATGTGGATTGAATGATGATAGTACGAGTAGTAGTTCTCTTAATATACCTGTCGAACCAAAGTTTGGCCAACCGAGGATAGCGGAGATATTAAGAAAACCGTGCGAATGTGTCGAGTTGAAGTTTATAAAAGGAAAAGATTTAATAAAGAAAAATATTAATTGTGAAAATGAATGTCTTGCTTTTGTTAAAGAAGAATTAACTTTATACATTAATCTCAATTTTATGTCGCATTTTACGCGAGCCGAATTTGCGAATATGTTGAGTAATTTTTGTAAAAAAATAAATATAAAAGAAATATGCATAATAAAAGACAAATGTAATGAAAGTTTTATAAAACAATTAATCGACGAAATAAAACAAAGAGTCGAATGGTCCGGACCACAGATAAATATTCTTAGAGGTACTATTACAAAAGTCCTCAATAATGACGATAAAATATGCATCCTACATGACTATCATTTGTTACCTACAAGTGGGCATGCAGGCATACGGCGAATGACAAACAATATCAAACGTAAGTACTTTTGGCCAGGCATGAGCATCGATATTAAGAATTACGTTGCTAAGTGCGAAAAGTGCCAATTTAATAAATATTCTAAAAATAAAATCGAACCCATGACTATAACTACGACAGCGACGAGTGCCTTTGAAAAGGTATATTTAGATTTAGTAGGGCCCTTAGATAAGGATTTAGATAATAATGTTTATATTTTAAGTCTACAGTGCGAATTAAGTAAGTATGTCGAGGCATATCCATTGCAGAGAAAAGACACGGTGAGTGTTGCAAAATGTTTGGTAAATAACTTTATTCTCAGATACGGCGTACCAACCACCATCGCTTCAGATCGAGGCACGGAGTTTATGTCCGAAACTATGAAAGAGGTATGCAAATTACTCAAAATAGAAAAAATTCATTCGACAGCTTATCATCATCAGTCGATAGGTGCATTAGAGAATACCCATAAGCACCTAGCTGCATTTTTACGAACACAATGTGATGGCCACCCAGAAACTTGGAGCCAATGGCTACAGTTTTGGTGTTTTTCACATAATACAACCATACACACAGAGACAAATTATTCACCATTTGAGTTAGTATTTGGTAAAGTATGCAACCTTCCTAGTAATTTAACTAATAACGTAGTAGAACCTCTTTATAATCCTGATAACTATATGTTAGAACTTAAGTATAGATTACAGTTAGCGCATAAGGAAGTAGCAAGTAATTTAATCTCAAGAAAAATAAATAGAAAGCTAGTTTACGATAAGAAATGTAATCCAATTAGTTATAAGAAAGGAGATTTAATTTTAGTTAAAAATGAAACTGGAAAAAAGTTAGATAAATTATTTGAAGGACCTTATAAAGTGTTGTTCGAAAATGAACCTAATGTCACGATACTTAAAGGTAATAAGCCTGAAACTATTCATAAAAATAGAACTAAGATGTTTATAAATTAGTTTATTGTTTACGTTACATGAGTAGGTATTCTTCTGTTACATTAGTAAGTTAGGATAGAAGGAATTAGTTAGTTATGCTAATTAAGCTAGGTACATTAAGTGTGTTAGGTATTAATATTTACTGGTTATGAAACTGTTATAAATGTGTCAAATTTATAAGTACAAACATCTTACTGTAGATTGTGTAACAAAAAAAAAATATAATAATGTTTTATTTTTTTTTCTTTGCAACCCCTATGATGTAGTGGTGTGCATTATGAATGTACGTGTTAGCGTAAAGTAGCGAGTAAGCATTTTCATTATATGGTAATACTAAACAGACAATAAACGAGTGCCACTTAGACATGTGCGCCGACGTTAAAATTATCGGCGGCGGGCGCCGGCCTGAAATCGGCGGCGGCGGCGTGATTTCGGCGTGAACTCGGCGCGTAGGTATGAGTAATAAATAAATAATGCTGGACAATTCACACAGCATTATTTAGCCTCAAGCTAAGCAGAGCTTGTGTTATGGGTACTAGATAACTGTTATACATAATAATATACGAAATTACGGATACATTAGGGGGTGAATGTCGAAACTTCGAAGTTTCGTAAATTCGAAGTTCATAGCCTTTATTGGCCATTTTTCAAGTTCGAATGCGGTGGCCACGAATATGAATTTTTTAGTTTCTATTATTTACCTACGCAAATAAGGCACCTTACGCAGTCGCGTAACGCACACGTACTATGAAAGAGTAAGTGCGAGCTTTTTATTTCGGACTCTTGTGTAGACAAAAACAATATCATTGGAAAATTCAATAGTTTTGCCTAGGTATACGCAAAATATCAAATGTAGCCCTACAAGCGATCTTGTCATCTGTCTACAGCACTCGTTCTTTAGTAAAAAAAAATCTAAGGACATCTCGTTTGGTCCCACCTGGAATGTCATTAAAATTTAATTTTTAAACGAACGAAGCTGGAACGGCTTGGCACAGTGCTTGCCCCGATGCTGCTCCCCCAAAATCACTTTTGTCCCAACGGCAATGGGACGAGCCCTGTGTCAGTTGACACGGAATTGTTTGTTACAAAAGTGCTCCAGCACTGCGGATCGTTCCCGCCTCGTGGCCGTTTCTAAATAGGAGTCAGGCAGGACATTGGTTGCAAGCATTTCCTTCATAATTATAACACTGGTACTTTATTGGATCCCGTAACTTTCCGTATCGCAACATGTCATCGGTTGGGTGCAAGGTGTTCGCGCCTCATCAATGCCAATGCCAGTGCGATACTGCTGTCGAACAGCTTGATCATCACGGATTATCGTGTACTAGGGCCGCCAGTCGGATATCTCGCCATGCCAACCGGCGACATCATCCGGCGGGCCTTTTTCATTGCTAACGTACCAGCTATTCTCAAACCGAATGGTCTGTTGCGTGACGATGGTAGGAGGCCGACGGTATGACACTAATCCCATAGGAGTTGGGGAGGCCTATTGTGTGGGACGCTACATGCGTCGACACACTTGCGCCTTCCCATGTTCCGAGGACATACGTGAAGTCAGGTGCGGGGGAAGATTTCAGGTGCAAAATGTGCAGGTCTCGACAGAGCCTACACATTTGCTCCCCTTGGAGTCGAGATCACTGGTTCTTCGGGTTTCTTAAAAATTATCTGAGCGTTGAGTCGAAGCGACGCGTGACCTGAGAGCTGGTGAGAATATGGCGCAGCGCATCAGCATAGCCATACAGCGGCGCAATGCAGCCAGCGTCTTGGGGACACTTCCGACTGGTATTGATATGGATCAGTTGAGCTACCTGTAGGCGAAGCACGGATATAATTCTCTAGGGTAGAATAGACATTATCGACATCGCATCGTCATACATTGCGTACATTATAGAAGAAAAAAGAACGACTTTCAAACCATTTACGCAATCGATGACAAAGTGACGTAATTTTTATCTATTCTACCCTAGAAAACAATCCCCGTGCTCGCCCTGCTGTAGATTGTTTGCAACAGTCTGTAGTTAGCTCAATTGCTTCTATTGTAATTATCACAGATCATAATCAACGAAAATTATAAAACTAGGTCAACCAGTTCTCTGCCAGGCTTCAGCGATTCGACCCGGAAAGGCACTTCGTCGCTGCTATACGTGCAGTGCAAGCGCGTCGGTGACACTTTAGTGGAACGTAATCAAAGTATTTTCGTATGTTTTGAATAAGTAAATCCTTTTCCGATTCTAACTCTATCTGTAAAGGGACTCGCAGATCTCGAGAATAAAAGTTATATTTTCTATCTGAACTTCGAACTTTCGAAATTGAGTTTCCGAATTTCGAAAGCCAGTTTCGAAATTGAAAAATATATATAAAGCCTGACGTTTCGTACCCCTAACAGTGCTTGTGCTTTTGTGGTAACTTTGTAAGTTTTTGAAATTAATTAAATGCAATTAATACTATAAATTTAGTCTGAATCTTTCTAGTGGAATTGTCTTGGTATTTGTTAAAGTTTAGATTCGTACGGTGTCATCTTCATTTATAATCGGTACCTATATCAGTCTGAATCAGCGGCGACTTCTGATACCGTTCGGTTTGGGGTGGTTTTTGACATCGTGGCACCCTTTGACAGCGCGGTTCTTCTTTGACTACAACTTGGTTATAGGTAGCAGGTGTCGCACAATGTAATAATAATTAAAATTACGGAGTTTTCAAAGCGTCTAAAAGAATACGTTCCACGCCGAATTCACGCCGATTGGCTGATCGGCGGCGGCGGCGTGGAAAATTTGCCGGCGGCGGCGGCGGGTCGGCGCGGCGCACATGTCTAGTGCCACTCATTACGGACGTTTAACTATCTATTCCCGATGTCTCCGCTCGCCCCTCGCAACACACTACACGCTAGACCACCGAGGCAGTCAAACTTGTGTCACTCTCGCATAAACCCATCGCAATCAACTCTCTATAATTACCAATACAAGTGGAAGGTCGTAGAAGATCGCGATAGAAATCTAACGTGATTAAACGATTAACCTCACTGATAGGTAGTTATTTACAGGGATCGTGTGTATCTATCTATCACTCAGGAAAGTGCAGCTTTAGATATCGATAGAGGGTTTCTAATTAATCTATTGCATTCAACATTATTTTTTCTATGTTCACATTATTGATTTCAATCTAGATCAAAATTTGTAAAAGTAACATAAGTTTATTCTTAATTCGATTGTTATCTGATTTGTGAATGAATAAATAAATAAATTGCTTTAATTTTATAGGATTTTAGTTGAATACTCTAGTCATCTTTAACTAAATTCAGTAACATTTATTCACACAAGCATGGTACAAAAAAAATGGGACGAAGGGACAAACCATAACCTTGTTTGTGCATTTTCTTCCAGAGATTACATACCCTACAAGGGGTCTTAATCCAGCAATGGGTGATTTTTTTTATTTTGTGTCAACAAATCAAAATGCTTGAGTTTTTCAAAAGTATAATTTAGCCTTTGACGATCCCAGGTACATTCCGCGCTTGTGGTTAGAATCACATTATAAGTAAACTGTTTAAGTTTTTAGTAAGAAATTCTTTAAACCGAGAGTAAGGCCACACCACCGTGTGTGGTCAAGAGGGTTTTTTGACGGGACTCGATCAGAAGTGGTTGCTTTTAACACAGCTCACGACTATCCCAGCCGCCGCCGCCGCCGTCGCCGGCTCTGCCGCAGCTGCCTTCCAGATCTACCACTCGATTGTTGCGAAATATCCCTAGGGTTGATTATAAACCATTTTGTTGATAAACATCTTATGTATTATTCTAATCTAAGGGCGATTTTGTCAAATGGGGGAGGAATGTTATGTGGCTGCGTCCACGCGCCTTTGATTATAAATAAAGCAGTGTAACTCAAGCTACCGAGCCTTTCACTCGTCTCCCGTACACAACACAAACTTCGACTCGCCTCGCACACCAACCTTTTCACAGGTTTTCATTTAATTATTTCTGTCACTAAATTGCCGTCCGTAACGTCAATTAGGATCTTTGGCTGAAAAACAGCGCTGAGCATAAAATGTTCATCACACGCTGAGCCAACCCATATTTCGGCGCCTATACACCTATATTACCCCATAAAGGCACGTGGAAAGCCACCTTACCTTTATTATAAACTAGCACCCTTTCGTGTCCCTTACCTCCATGTTATACCGATTTGGTTTTCCGTCTGTTTACTTTTAAGTTTTTTTGGACCTGTGTCCCAATAAATGTTTTTTCTACTCTATTCTTTTTATTCACAGCGTGACGATCGAAGCTGTGTAACGACATGCCATTCCAGCGTGGCGAGCGAAGCGAGCCGCATTCACTCGCGTACTCAACTGTGGCTGTTACCCCAATGATGAGGTCCTCCTAGCGGAATTTTGACCACGGCGGCGGTCAGTCTCAACGGAGACTAGCCAGTTGCGCTGGACACAAGTGTGTGCGCAAACACAGGTGCACTCTCTATTCCCTCACTCTCATAATCCGATGGGTTATGTTTCTTAGTTACGACGAAATTGCCTTTATTTTACTCGGTGAGGAAATTCGTTTACGAATAAACTGGTCTGGGGGGGACCAGAATTATGTGGGACTCGACGCCCTGAGAAGGCGGTAATACCCACTAAAAAACTCTCCGGTGTCCCTCTCTCGCCATTTGCGCCGAACCTCGGGAACATTTATAACCTCCGCGGCCCGACTGGCGTCCCCTCTTCCTCCTACACATGGCCGGCGAGCCCACCACTCCACGCACTCGCCGACCCCATTCTTCCGTCACCTTTCCTCCCCCCGATTAGGACACAGACAGGACAGACACAGTGGAAACCGCAAATATCGACCTCTGTGCCCAGATGGGCAATATCGTCCCATACTACCAGGTGTAGGTCTCGCATTTACACACTCAAACACACTCACTCGAACCATTTGTTCTAGTCGCGCGGGCACAGTGCCGCACACACTCAGCTAAAGCAAGCGCGCGCATCACTGCCCCGCGAGTCCCACACCCATGCACGAGTAACCCCGGTAAAGCCTACCCGAGTATAGTCTAAAACCGGAGATGGGTAAACAGCACTCACCGGTTAAGACTGATGAGCTGACTCTTGAGCAGTTTGAAGACGAGCCGCGCGTCCTCCTCCATGATGAGCCCGACCTTGGCCATGTCGTTGGCTACTTCCTCGCAGTCGTCTCTTTCCATGTCGAATTCGAATTGGATTGCTTCGTTCTCTTTGTGGGTGTAGGAGCTGTGGGGAATTGTGAATTAAGAAAGGATAGACTATACACTAGGCACTCGATGTAGAATGTTCGTAAACAAGCCGCTCATACTTAACCTAAAATTCACTCTGCTGCCGCGTCTTTTTATACGCAATTTATGTACATTACATATCGATCTGAGATCCTTCCTTCAATAAATATTGCTTACAATTAATTATATCTGAAACTGGACGCCAAGAAACTGAGTTTTAGTTATTTGTGTCCTGGTTTGTTTACCTTCTACATCGAGTTTGGGAACGTGAATCGAGTTTTCTATTATAATTAATCTCAGAGTAGCTTTTGGGTTCCTTTCACTGCAGATGTGTCACGTTCGTAGGTCAGTGACAGAATAGAAGAGTATGAGATGATGCATTTACTATGAAATGTTAACACTAATGCCACTTGTTTCATTAATCGTTAGGAATTGGCCCACCAAATTTTACAATATTGAAACGCCAAAAAAGTTGGAAATTCATGCTCGGAGTAAAGCACAGAACATCTCTAGTGGGAAAATTAATTTTTCATCCCATCTATTCGAAAAGAACGACTTGGTGCGCCTTTAAGTGCACCCAAAGGTGGTGTTTTCTATAAGAAACTTTTAGCGGGCAGTAATGAGTTTTATACTACACCTGCTCGGAAAGTTGCCTATTCCTTTTCCATTTATAGAATAGAAAGTATGTTTTTATAGTGCGTTAGCCTCACACTGGCAAATTTCTAAGAAATTAAATAACATCGCAATAATTTACGACTTCGGCGGGACTTGAACCCGCATCCTTCCGTTTTTTTTCCTTTGCAGGACTATAGGAAACCGGGAGGAAAAAGTCTATGGAATTTAATTTCTCACGTGTTTTAGCGGGAGGAAAAAGTGTATGGAAATCCATTTCTAACGTTAAATTTTTTTTTAATTTCCTAAAAGATCGGCCGGTAGCTATGGTTATTTTCGTTCGGTCAAACGACAAAAAGTTTTTACTCCAAGGCCTCCTCCGATTTCCGGACAATATTTTGAAAAAAGAACCCAAAGGCTGGCGCGGTCAATGAGGTTTTACCAACATCATTGGGCGCGGTAAGTTCTTCTAAATTTCAATTAATAATTAATTCTGCTTTTTATTTTCCTCGAAGGTGTAGTATAAAGCACTATTTATCACTCGGCAGAAAATGCGATTCCTACCTCGTGTGTTTTAAGGCCCTCGGCTACGCCTCGGGCCCAAAACGACACACTCGGTAGGAATTGATCACTTTCTCGCCTTGGTGTAAAATGCATTATTAAATCCTCTTTATAAGTGCGCCGCAATGATCTTTGCCGCGCACTTTTTGAATTTGGAACATCTTAGTGTTCAGCGCCAAAGAAATCTAACGCAAATATTGTTTGAATAAATACTGGCTGGTACGACGGCCCATAGTCACGCCGCACCGCCGGAATATAATCTACATATAACAATCTCTATTCAACTGTAACAATAAATTTACATAATATCGAAAATGTCTCAATAATATTACAATAAAATATGAGGCGCCTTTTATTTTCTCATAGTGGGTGATGAAAAGTAGAGTGTACTCGGGCGCAAAATAATGGTGTCGATTAAAATGTCGCCAAAACTAACCGTAACTAATTTGACAGAAACTTATGGTGCCGTCCACTTCATAACGAACATAATAAAAAGGAAGCATCATTTCTGGTCCTGTTAAAGAAGAAACGAGACTATTCTATTATAGAGTAGAACAAAACAAACTTTACTACCTTACCGTTTCTTGGGGTCGATGATCTTGAGCCGGAACTGTATCTTGGTGATGTCGGATGACGTCACCAGGTCCCGCCCCACTATCTCCAGCCGCAGGCCGATGTCTTCGCCGAAGAATTCGTGGTTTAGCAGGTCTTTTACTTTAGGCCTGGGCAGGGAACGAGAATTTTTCTTATTAGACACAGAATTTTGATAATTTTAATCATATTATCCTACTATCCTAATAATATTATAAAGTTTGTTAAATATGAATTTTTGTTACTTAGGATCTCCAAAACTACTGAACAGATCAAGATGAAATTTGACGTAAGTTTAGAGCAAAGCCTAACTTAGATAATAGGCTACTTATTATAATGAAAATACGCGTGTAAAGCCGCGGAACACAAGCTAGTTAGGAATTTAGGCTGTTAGGAGGGCGATTACCAAACCGATTTCTCTACTTTGGCACTGTTTTTTACTACAGAAGAAATGTTAACATTCAACTATATACATCCTTAAAAGGAAAAAGATAAATGATGTCAATTTAACTATTAATAACCAAGTTACAGAATTATTATTTCTGTTGTTACTTGGTCATCCCAAGGTTGCCTGGAAGAGATCACTCTCAGCGATAAGGCCGCCCTTTATACTTCCTTTTTTCCTAAGCATTAACTCTGTATTGTTTCCTGTATTTGTGTAGTATAATAAAGTGTTTTCTATCTATCTACTTGTTTATTCAGTAGAGTAAATAAATTTTAACGAAATAACAATATACCTGTCAGCTTTATTCGGTTTGATGCATGATTCGATGATGTCTTTCACTTCGTTTATTGCCACTTTCTCCATGCTTTGCGGTTTTACTCCCTGCAAGAAAAATTACCATCATCGCACGGAAAAATGGGCTCGGGTTGTCACAAAGTGGGTGCTGGTGGGCGCGATGTTTCCATAGTATGGCAACATCGCGTCGAAGTATTACTTCAAGAATGGGATTGAGAATGACGTCTTCTCTCATGCTGTTCCGCTCAGATCAGATTCGAACTAAGCAAGACAGCAGTGTGGTGCGGGCTTAGAATTTGCACCACTCCAACTCTTACCGCAGGTGTCGTAAGGGATATCCACCGGGGAGCAGGCAGCAGCGCCCCTGGCGGAATAATTCTTCCACCGAACTGTGATCCCCAAATGGCATGCATAGCGTACGGATCACGGGCATTACCCAGAGAGAAAAGCCAATAAGGCGCTTATCAGGGGGAGGCCTGCGTCCAGCAGTGGACCAATACAGGCTGTTGAGGTGAGGTGATTCTTGTATTATGAACCCTAAAGCCTATGTAATAACTTAGACGTACTTGCAAGCTTGCCTCGCCCATTGTAATATCACCTCTGCAGCCCACACAATAAGACTCACCGACACGACTTTCTTGTAAATCTGCGCGGGTCCGCTGCACTCGCTGTAGGGGTATTCCCCAGTCGCCATTTCTAACATGCACATGCCGAATGCGTAAACGTCCACTGATTCGTCGTAATGTTCCTCGTACATTTCTGGGGCCATGAATTCTGGGGTTCCTGTGAAAAATAATAGAAGATCTTGATTTTGTGAATGAATTACAATTTCGCAAGTGATATTTCGTGTAACAAGTCAACATGTCTGGAAGTAATGATGCAGTGTGAATTGTCCAGCGTGTTATTTTTTTATGTGTAGGTATGCTTCTGTTTATAAGTTTAAAAAAATGAGTTTTTTTCATTAAGGCGTACCGGGACATAAGACACGTCTGATATTTCAAATATAATCAATTCTAGACGATTTGTAGATCTTACAAAATCAAAACGTTTGGAATCGACATAGTAGCGGGTTTCCTGAAGATTTTTTCTTTTACACTTTCCAAGAACCTATTCGCTATCGCACGGGATCGAAGTCAAATGCTTTAGATTTACTTTAAACTGTAAGTTCATCCACTCGACTAAGATGAATGAGATACAACATACCTATAACAGATTTTGCGAAACTCCTATTCTTCAGTGTAGCCAACCCAAGGTCTCCAATCTTGACGCTGCCAGTCGTGCCGGTAATGAAAATATTGTCGCATTTCAGATCTCTGCAAAATAATATCTATTGTTAAATGAGTAAACTACATTTAGCTGCAGCATTCTTGCTCCTACCTCGTTTGTAATTTTATTGTATGGCCAAAGGACAATGGACAAAAATATAAGGAGCCTGGGACCAATTATTCAGGAAAACGTGGGGCTTTTGCGTGGACGTATTCAATCACGTCATGTAAGACAAATAATATATTATTGTTATATATTATTAAACAACAACAACGCAAATGCAGGCAAAATTATAGAACAATATTGTACGTGCCGATCAGGAAGGCGAACGATGGGCACATGTGCACACATTGCCTCGGAACAAATTTGTGTATGATCTGCAGAAATTTGTTCCGTTGGTGGGTGTTTTCTATGCATAATAAAAAAAATATCTATTTATGTAGTGTATTGTATTAAGTATATCAGTTATCTAGTACCCATAACACAAGCTCTGCTTAGCTTGGAGCTAGATAATGCTGTGTGAATTGTCCAGCATTATTTAATTATTTATTTTATTTATTTATTATATCAATAATCTGGTATTTAGGGTATACGATCCATGAAGGGTTTAATACACCGGCAATAATTTTAAATGACCTCATTATAGATAACCCATAAGATTCGTCGTCGGTCGGATGCGAATTGTATAAGTACCTTAAATACCAGAATAAAATAGTAAAATACATGTAAAACTTAAAACTAGAGTTTATGGCCAAGGCGAGCTTAACCCTAAAAAGAGTTCTCTTCAAGCAAACCTCATCGGGAGAGCGAGACAAGTTTGTACTAAAATTAACCCCTAACACCTGAGAATAAATAGGCGAAACTCCTCCCACTCGCAGGCGCATGCGCGGAAAATGGCCTGATCAGGCCTTACAAAAGTAGAGAGATAATAAGTTTTTATACTGTTTACCTATGAATAATAGGCGGCGTTCTCGAGTGTAAGAAGTTCAGACCCTTCAGAATCTGCCGGCACCAGGACTTTAGAACTTTGGGGTTGATCGTCTTGAACCTTCGAAGGTAGCTGTGAATAAAGAGAACTGATTTTTAACGTGTAGGTCATAAATAAGGTATAACTTTTGAATAAACCTAATGAATGATTTTATAAGTACTGGTATAGATCCAACGTGTTCTTGAGGTGAGACCTCGACTCGGCAGACTCCGATAGTGCTTTCACTAAGACCTTCTAATGACATCTAGCTGTGTGCTTAGAATTGCACCACCCCAACTCTTCCCGCGGGTGTCGTAAGAGGCGACTAAGGGATATCCACCGGGGGCAGGCAGCAGCGCCCCCTGCAGAACAATTCTACCACCGAACTGCGATCCCCAACCCTCATGCCCAGCGTGGGGATTATTGGCATTACCCCCATGAGATAAAAGTCAATACGGCGCTTATCTGGGGGAGGCCTGCGTCCAGTGGAGTGCAATGGACCAATATAGGCTGTCGAGCTCGGTCGAGCTCTAATGACATCTGTCCCAGGGTATGTGGACCCAACTGGGTCGGCTCAGGGCAAGGAATATTCTTCTTGTTCAATATTCCTTGTTCATCATTTTAAATTCAGCTTCGAAAGACTTATTAGTAAACTAGCTACGTCCCGCGGCTTCGCCCGCGTGTAAATTTCAGAACTTAATTGTACACCCCCTTGGGTAGTTTTGTAAAAATAAAGAATATGTGATTCATTATTTACTTTATAGTTTACTACGCTACGCTTCGCACGCGTTGTTTCTATAAAGGTGAGTTCTATCCCATGGGAACTGATGTATGGGATAAAAAGTAGCCTGTGCTTGATTCCAGGATTAGAATTACCTGTATGCAAAATTTCAGCCCAATCCGTTCAGTAGTTTTGGCGTGAAGAGGTAACAAACATCCATCCATCTATACATCCATGCATCCAAACTTTCGCACTTATTTAGTGTGATGATATTAATGTGATTTATTTGTATATGTATATTTATTATACAGAGTTTTGAGTGAATCGAACCAAGGAATAATAATTTTCCATAGAAACTTTACCACAATTTTAATCCCCTTAAATTAATTTATGAAAATTAGATTAGCATAATATGTGTTATTCTATAACCTCAAGTTTCATCTAAATTGGTTAACTAGTTACAGAAATACGTGGTAACAAACATTCACACAAACTTTCGCATTTATAATAATAATAATAAGATTCAAAAAGCGGTACTCCTGGACTCGGCGCGCATTGTCAGGAAGTTCCTCTCTCTGCAGCCCTAGTCACCGACTGCTTGAGCCTAGCTTCGCGGCCGGTGATTCACCGTGCCGTTACTGTAGAATAGTTATACAATATTTTATTTTCTACTAGCTTCCGCCCGCGGCTTCGCCTGCGTAGTTCCCGTTCCCGTTCCCGTGGTAATTCTGGGATAAAACATAGCCTATGTCCGTCTCCTGGTTCTAAGCTGCCTCCCCACCAATTTTCAGCCAAATCGGTTCAGCCGTTCTTGAGTTATAAATGGTGTAACTAACACGACTTTCTTTTATATATATAGATAGTAAACAAGATAAGATGAGTGTATAATTGTTAAACACAACGCACAGCGCCATCTGTGTCTTAACGGATGCACTGCATACCCATCAAGTTCCAAATAACACATACACACCTAGTAAAATCCTTTGCTTGTTACGTAGTTCGCACAGCCGCCACAAGAGGCGCTGTGCCGAACTATATAAATCGATTTTGGTCTAGGCTCAGCCTCTTTTCTACAGCTGTCAACTAGACAAACTACTATACGCGTTCGGAATAAATTCGGATTTCTGTTATAGCTGGCTGGTTTCTCTTCCTGCATTTTACGATAGTAATAATAAATAAATATAATTATAATTTTAGAAGGATGAGGTATACTTACGCCTTCAAGGTCCCAGACAGCATTAGCTCCGTGATCAGGACAATATTCTTCTTCTTAGCGACCGTGCCCTCCCAGTAGTTGTAGAACCGCACGATGTTCGGATGCTGGAGTTTCTTCAACATGTCCGCTTCCTCTCGGAAACGGAGACGTTCGGTTTTGTTTAGCTTTTTCTCCTGGAAATTTAGGATTAGATTAAATTTGAGGATACCTTCCCTAATCATCTAAAATTCTAAACTTTATAAATTCTAAAAAAGATTATCTGGGAATTTTGCCTTGGATAGGAATTTTTATGATCACACTATCTGCTATCAAGAGGTCTACCTATTATATGGGTCACTATTCATTAAAGACCTTACTCCCACTACCATCACCAACCTTGGCTGATTAATCATCACTATCTTAGATTGGATCAGTTTTCGCTTCTACCAGCCTCTGCTCGCCTCTTGCAACCAAGTACGCCCTGCTACTCGTCACTATGGCTGCCTTCCGTTTCTCACTTCAAGCGCTCAGGCACTGCACGAGCTATGCGCGCACGATGGTACGTTTCGTTTCGTCTGAGCGTATCGGTGCGCATGATGCGATCGTTGAAACGGAACGGTCCTTTGTTTATTCTAAGCGCCTGTTTGAGGTTATGTTTATTTGAATGATCGTGTCTTGAAATCATGATTATATTATTATAGTGCGTAAACCCGCACCTGGGGTATTTCATACGATATTAAATCCCAAAAATTCGATCTTTAAATCATGTCAGAGATTACTCCAGTTTTAGTCTAGCGATGGTGATCAGTATAATTGACCCGAGTTTACGCGGGAATACAATGGTGTCCCAATTAAGAAAAATTCAAACAAAGAACACGTCCACTTTTGAAATTTCGCGCCCAAATGACGGACGTCACCCACAAGAACGCATGCGCTGCCTTATCTCAAAAGGTGAGGCAGTTCATGCGCTCCCTTAGGCGCGTGGGGTGGGGCAAAGTGGGCGTTCCCGTGCGCGATCTCGCACCGCGCTTAAAGTAGAAACGGAACGACCTCACGCGCGCCTGAGCGCCATAAGTGAGAAACGGAACGCAGCCTATGTGGACCACTCGTCTTGTAAGCGGAAGAGCGATGCTGTCATTCGGAACAGCTGTTGTGGTTGCTGCATCATTTTCTCACAAGCAAAGTCAGAACATTGCTTGTGACCAACCATGTCAGAACATGTAATGACATCAATCGCGACTAACAATCACGGCAGCAATCCTTCTCAACCAACGCACTTGACTTCTAAGGCATCTCGGCAACATACCATTAAGCAAACAAACGTACCAACAACTCGCACCAAGCCACGGCGACCCCGGTTTGCGTGTCCAGCCCGTGGTAGACTGTTTTGAACGAACCTCTACCTACTTCCTTGTCGTATTTGAAAAACCTGCAAAAAAAATGATAATGTTATTCTAGACACTCGCCACTAGGGTTTAATGGGTAGGCAACGGGTGAATTTTCAACATTGTTCAATGGATTTTTTTTCCTACGCGTGCAACAAAAGTGAAAACTGAACAAAGATTAGTTCCCACAGTCCACCGAGAAAACACCCTTAGTAATCACACTAAAATTATAAATGCGAAAGTTTGGATGTTTAGATGTATGGATGTTTGATACCTCAGCACGCCTTAAGGCGCATGTGTGCCTCAAACTAGCGCCGCTGTCTTTTATCTACACTAATATTACAAAGAGGAAAGATTTTAGTATTTGTTTGTATTGAATAGGCTCCGAAACTACTGGACCGATTTGAAAAATTCTTTTACCGTTAGAAGCCCACATTATTCCTGATGAACATAGGCCCCTTTTTACGGCGGAAAAATGCTTCATTCCTAAGGGAAAACGGGTGATAGAACAACGGGTAGTAAGAATGCAGCTACATAGTTTCTTATAATTACGTTACACAAAGGAATTTTTAAAAATTCATTGTACAGTTTATGATACCTATTATAAGCTTTATTTTAATGCCCATAAAATAGTTTATTTTAATTCCTTTATGCAGAATAGCGAAGTTGCTCTTGATGGCCACCGAACCCAGTTTTCGCTTCTCTGTCTAAATTATACGAAACTAAACTATTTCAGACGGATTAAAATAAAGCTTATGATAGGTATCATAAACTGTACAATGGACTTTGAAAAATTCCTTTAATTAACGTAATAGGGTATATGCACAGATTTTTTTTTATGATTTGATCGATTCTTTAGGTCATTATTTAACCGAAAAATTTTAAGAATCTCACTAAATTTGGAAATCACAAGGTAAAAAATACAAATCAAAACTACAATAATATTCGGGTGATAAAGACGCTGCCATAATAGCGCGATTTTTCTGTGACGTCATCATTCACACTGCCGGTGTTTCTGCTTCTTCATTTATTTATCAATCAGAATAAAACCATTTGTCAGGACCTCTGTAGTTATCTCGAGAAAAAATTGTAAAGAAAATTAAATATAAGAGGAAGAAGTGTGAATCGTGACGTCATGTCCGCTCTAGTCAATACCTGGGCGTTTAGAAATTTAGAAATTGAGATTTAAAATATCTACTTTTTAATGGTTAAATCTTATAATAAAAACATTAAACAAATTAACATGTAGATATATTTCTTTATCAATAGAGAATACGCATAATTTTTTTAGCCATTTTGAAGTCACATGCATATACCCTATTATAATAAAGAAAAGGCAGCAGCGCTAATTTGAGGCATACATGCGCCTTAACTACTGAACGGATCGAGCTGAATTTTTTCATAGATGTATAATACAATATAGGCTGCTTTTTATCTCGGAAATACGTATGCGAAGCTGCGGGCAGAAGCTAGTGCTGGGAATTAGCGTAATCAGGATATGACTATAATAAAGATATCATCATTGTCATCGTTCGAACTTCTTGCTGAGTCAAATTAATTGTAATGTGTTTCTTCACAACCTAGAGTGACCAGTACCGAAGGCACCTGAACTGTAAAAGAGGTGACGTCTACTGTGCAGGAAATCTTCTACATAATATTACGATAGTCTACTTTTTGATAGTTTAGTTTTAAGAGTTCAAAATCGAACATTATTTTAGTTAAACAGAATAGATAATAGTACTTGTTTCCGACAACAATAGGCCATAGCGTATGTAATAGTTATTAGCGACCGGCTCACTTATACCTACCTATAGAGTTCTCGAACGAATCGAAAGGAAAGACAAGGACAGCAAAAAGTTCTAGTGTAAAGAAAGATAGGTATAGCTTCCGGAAAAGCTTAGAATTATCTAGAAAGAACCGACATAGGTATAAAAGCCGAGCTTACAGGCCGTTTATTCATTCAGTTTTTGGATACGAACAAGTGAACAGTGAATTGTAAATTGTGAACGAATAGTAATAGCAATCCAAGAACCATATTTTTATTCTACGTCATCTTCACGGATTTCAATATGGAATGCAATAGCAATTGTGCACCTGCTCATTCGTATAGGCCCTTCTAGTGGGATCGCACATCTACGGTGTTTATACCCGGCAGGATGAGCCAAGTACCTTGGGCAAGGCATTTGCCCAGCGTCGTGACTGTACATCATACATTTACCTGCCGCAAGGCGAGACTCCAATCGGTTCCTCTTCATCTTCCTTATCATCTTTCTCTTTATCCTTCTCTTCGAGTTTGTCCAACTCGTAGATAGGACCGTAGACTAGACCTGCAGACAAAAAACCTTTCTAACTCATCTATCTATATATGCTGAAGGTGCCTCAACCTCAACAGCCTGTATGGACCACGGCTGGACGCAGGCCTCCCCCTGATAAGTGCCTTATTGGCTTTTATCTTATGAGGGGTAGTGTCCATAATCTCCACGCTGGACAAGCGGGTTGGGATCGCAGTTCGATGGTAGAATTGTTCCGTAGGAGGCACTGCTGCCCGCCCCCGGTGGAGTTCCCTTAGTCGCCTCTTACCACACCAGCGGGAAGAGTTGGGTTGGTGCAAATGTCAGGATATACCATCACCGACATATAATAAAATTACAAATGGAAAGTAAATTACACCATCATAATTCTTTTCGCGGGTGTCATGAGAGATTTGGATTCGATTTATAGTTGTTTCAAAACAATCAAATTATATAATCAGCAATAATTACCATTTTGTTTTTCCTGCGGTTGTTCCTCGCCCGTTACATCAGCCGTGGGAAGGCCTTTCGGCCCTTCTATATTCTCTTCCTGGAAACAAAAACAAATTATTGATTACTTTGGCACTCTATTATCTATATTTCAAATCCACTTCAAATAAAGTGGGGTCGCAAAACACCCCGTAGCCTAGACTGCCAATACCTTATATCTGTGTCTAAATACAGTAACATTTCGAAACATTTTCAGTAACCTAGCCAAAGGTTAAGTTGAATATTGGGAAGGACCGGCATAGTTGATGCTTTTGTGATTGTGGTCACCAAACTATTCACGAAATACAGCTGTCGCCGAGTCGCTCGGGGCTGTATCCCGTAACATAGTCAACGCCTTCGTCGTGTTCAAGTTACTTAAGGTTTTTTGTTATTATAATGTGTAACCCGACACTCAGGGTAATTTCTAAGAAATCAATAATATCGCAAAAATTTTCGACTTCGACGGGACTTGTACCCGCATCTTCCGGAATGTGCTAACCAACTACACCACGAGGTCAAGTGACGTAGGAGTCGAAAATCTATGCGACTTCCTACGGACTCTAGCGCCGTTAGCTCCACCTACAGGGGAAACATTGAAGTTTATCCATTCCTGTTCAAAGACTAAAGTTACATTTAGTTCGTTTGACGAGAGGTGACGCGTTGCTTAATTCTAAGGTTTTTTGTTATTCTAGTGCATAACCCCACACTCAGGGTAATTTCTAAGAAATCAAGTAATTAATTGAGTCGAAATTTTTGCGATATTATTTTTAAGTATACCTACTTAAATAAATATAAATAATGCTCGACAATCCGCACACAATCATCTAGCCCCAAGCTAAGCAGAGCTTGTTTTATGGGTACTACATGACTGATATACTTAACAAACCACCATACATTGCACAGATAAATACTTTTTACTAGCCATATATAATACGCAGAACACCTGCACTAATATCTACAGATCTCTCTACAGAAATCCGCAACCTCCTGCGTCACAGGCGGACAATACTTATACATAGAACATACAAAAGATAAAGATTAATAAAAAAGTAACAACATATAGGTCACAAAAATGGGCAACACTCAGCAGATACTATGGTAGGATGTATCCTGACATAGCGCTGGTCTTCCGTGGAGGCCAGAATGAAACGCGTGAGTGATTTTGACAGTATAGCAACCCAAACTCACCAGATCTTGCTCGGATATGAAGGCGTCGTCCTCCAGCCGCGCGACGAGCTTGTTCCCGCTGTCGTCAAGCTCGGGGTCGCACAGGGCCCCTTGCCCCGAGCTGCGGCGCCGGTAGCCGCCCACGCCAACCACCGGTTGACTAGCCTGGAACATACACAAATAAATTTACTGTCTATAAATAAGATAGAGACTTTATACAGGGTTATAAGTAAGACACTGCACAATTTGACTTTTCTGTAAACTGCAGGTTCTGCCCATCATCACGAACACGTTAGTGAAGACGCCAGACATTAGCAATAACCTTTTCTAAGTGTACATTTATTGTATTTATAAAAATAAAGAGTTTTTGATTTTGATTTTAACCCTGTACAGATAGATCAGGGTTGTTGCTGATGCAGTTTTTAGACACATCAGCGGATACTGATGCTGATTTTGGCCAAGTCCATGTCTGACTCGCGAACCGAGTTTTCCGCACTTCTTCAATGTAGGTAGATGGTGGATTATCGAATCCGAGTTCGGATAAATTATGCCATAAAGAGCCATCTCCAAAGGGTGCCAACGGGACCCTATTATTAAGCTTCTGCTGTCTGTCTGTCTTTCAGTCTGTCAGCGGGTTGTAACTTATGAAACGTAAAATTACAGACAGTTGCCATTTTCACAGAGCTTTTTATACAAAATTCAAAGTAATTTAACAGAACATAAGTAGGGTCTGGTCTGGCTAACCTAATAAATAAAAAAATTCTTTAGGCGGTGTGGTAGTTCTTCACACAAGCACTCACACGCAACGTGTTGTGCGACAAATAAACAGGTTTGTGCTTGTTGACCTGATTTGTACAAAAATGCGTGCCGCCCCTACGGGTCATATTGCGACTCAAACATCAGCATTGAAAATCAGCATCAATCAATGTGGATGCTGATACTGATGTCTAAATTAATGCTGATAATCAGCGGATGCTTATGCTGATATTCGCAACAACCCTGATATAGACTGTGGCGGTCGCAGCATAAGCATCAATAAACACCTCCAAATCAGCTCATGTATGTAGATAGATATATAGATAGATATAGATAGATATATAGTTTATTTGGCTTACAAATGGACAGCACAAAATACAAGCAAACAGACAAGTAGGTAGGTATAAAAAAACAAATTTAAAATTAATACTTAAAACTTAAGAGTAGGTACAAAACAATTGCTTTTATTATAAAAGTGATTATGTACAACATGCACACTAACCTAGCCTACTCTACTAACAAATACCTAGGTGTGCCAGTGCTGCCGAGGTGAGCCAAAACGGATCAGTCTCAGCTTTATGCTGTTTTGAACCAGGGTACAAAACAGCGCTGGTTTTCAGTCTGACCCGATCTTCAGTATGTCTTTAAGCCGCTTAAGAGAATCTACCAGAAGAAGCATCTACAATGGGATCACCAATCTACCTGTCAAGCGTTGTGATTATGGCAAAACTTATTGTGGGGGCACACTCAGCAGTGGATATATGTTCAGCAGTGTATCATCAAGCTCGCTGTCCAAGAACGGTCGGCAAAGCTACGCGCTTCAAGCTACCGCGGGCCGCTTGGGGCTTGCGGTAAGCAAGGCGTAAACCAACGAGTGGCTAGATTGCAGCTGGCTCGCTGACCATGCGCTCGGCTCTTTATGTGTTTGATGCCAAAAGGCACTAGAGGTATGTTAGTAGAGCTAGAGCCGTAATGGAATATCTACTTACCACGCTGGTTGTCAGAGAGTTGAGCATATCAAAGGTATTGCTCTGCTGTGTGTGTATGATAGCCAGGGCGTTGCCAAACGGCCGTGCGCCGAGCACCGGAGCCTTCATGACTCCCACTTCACTGCCTGGGACCACCACCTGGAAGGAATTAAAGGTGTTTAACCTGTCGGCCGGGACTCATCTATACCATACCATAGCAACGTAATGAAGTTAGCACTTTCATGGTCCAAGACGCAATTGGTGCATCTATAATAATAATAATAATAATGCTGGACAATTCACACAACATTATCTAGCCCCAAGCTAAGCAGAGCTTGTGTTATGGGTACTAGATAACTGATATACTTAATAAAATACACTACATAGATAGATCTTTTTTATCATATAGAAAACATCCAGAACGCCCTGGACAAATGTCTGCAGACCACAAACATTTGTCCCGAGGCGGGAATCGAACCCGCAACCTCTTGCATCACAGGCGAACCTTCACCCGCTGCGCCACAGAGGTCTGCAGCGCCTCGTGCGGAGAGATAGGGCAATGAATAGCTAAAGAATAGACAAATATAATGTAGATTGTAAATAAGCGGTTTTGGTGTTAGAATCCTTCCAACTCAGCTCGTGGATGTCTAGAGAGCCGACAAAGGGGACCGACAAAGGGGACCTACCAAGGAAGGCAGCAGCTGATCTCTGCATATTTTTAACAGCTGTTACGATCACCGATACCTGCCAAGCGAGGTGACTGCGTCAAAACCCTAGGTTTGGGAGAGGTAAGTCCAGCAGTGGATGTATTCTGATGCGGTAAATAGGCTACTTGACACATTTCTTGACTCATATATTTGGCGTAATAAATAAATATTTCCTGTAGTATTTGACTAAAGAACCCAATATTTATAGATTTCTGATATTAAAAGTGTAAGATGACTATATATTTTCAATTTAAAATATGATTTTTTAATTTTGAACTCTGAAAACGCTGTCGGCCATTATGTGACGTCATAGGACTCTCAGCAAATTTCATGATGGGATCTTATACTTGTAAAATTCGCTATGTAGTCTGTCTATATTTTTACAATGATGAACGTTTGCTAATGTCTATTGTTAGTTTAGTTCCGAGACGTGTGACGTTACAGCACAGAAATGTAACTATGGCTGACAGCGTTTTCGCCTGTTTGCGCAAAGTAGACTTTTAAAAGAAAGTTTTGCTGTTTTCTAGGCCCTAAAAATATATAGTAATATTTTTTCCTTCTAATTGGAAAATAATTAATAATTTACGACCTACTTTAAAAAAAGAGTCAATTGTAAATGGATGAAAATATCCCTCCTAAATCTGGAGATTTGGGATGTCATTACCCCTCCGTTGCATCTCATTTTAGAAAGATTTAGTGCATATCCTTTGGACAGAATCTGCTCTTAAATTGAGACCATTGACACCGCAAGATCTGTGCACAAACTCTTGTCTTCCACTCCTCAATCAACTTAGAAGTAAGGATCTACCTTGAAGGTCTTCTCCTTGCCATGCACGGTTTTCTCCTTGGGCGGGATGACGGTCGTGTTGTCGAGATGGTGAGCGGGCGGCTGAGAGATCTGATGCCCGTGCCCATGCAGGCCTGATGTCATCTGGAAGGAGGGAAGTGTTTACTAGGATCTTTCAAATGTTTAGCGTGTGAATTGCGCCTATTCTAAGAGGTTCTATATTCGGCTGTATGTACTATAACGCCTATTCACTGCCCAGTCGCTGCGACCCGGGTGAATAGACTGACAACTGCGTCTTGGGCAATGAATGTGTTAGTATATCGCATTCACTGCCCAACCTCGGCGGTGCGACCCGCAGGGGCCGCGAGTCTGCTTCGCGAGTAAAGGCAGCTGGGTTACTTAGTACTTTTGAGACTGACTACTATGTACATTGACTTTTATTGAGATATTTTTAAAGTCTGTTCTTTCCTCTCTTCGTAACAATTTTCCTGCTTAAAAGTTACTAGATTCTGCCTGCGCCTTCGCGCGCGTTGTTTCTATGGAAAAGGTTAACGGTTATTTCTGCCCTGTGGGAACTGATTTATGGGATATTAAGTTGTAAGTATGTGTTTTTCCGGGTTGCGACCTATCTATGCGAAAGTTCAGCGCGATCCGTTCAGTAGTTTTGGCGTGAAGAAGTAACAATCATGCATCCATCCATACTTTCGCATTTTTAATATAAGTGTGATTGTGTGATTGACATAGTAGGCGTCCAACTTCCTCAGGGATATTGTAATTTGTCCTAGTTATAATCTATAATTAGAATGGGGATTTGTTATTTTCTAATATTTTTATAGGAAACCTTATATTCGGAACCCCCCTGCCTAGTGTGCTGGAAAATCCACCGATTTATTTTTATAATAGCAGCCAAGTCAATTTATATTAAAAAGTATTATTATAATATATAAAGCTCGATTACCATTCACTGACTGACTGACTGACATAATTGTTCTCCCTGATGGTGGAGGGGGAGGTATGTTTTTTTTTGCGAAAATGTATAGAGGGGGTCAAGGAGACCTAGGGAAAATTCCGACTTTTTGAGATTTGCCCCCCAGGACCCCCGCCCCCCAAGGGGGCTTCGTAACGGAGTCATACTGATGAATAATTTTAAGGGGGTTGTATAGAGGGGGTCAAGTGATTTCGATTGCAAAAATAATTTTACCCCCCCTTGCCCCCCAGGACCCCCCCTTTTGAGATTGCTACGAGATGCCGTCGCGATAGAGGGGTTCTGATTGCGGGATCGTATAGAAGGTCTCTTCTCCAATTGAAAGTAAAAAAAAATCACCCCCCCTCCCGCCCCCTTTTTCACCCCCCCTTTTGATATCTCCCAAACGAAGTAAGCTAGAAGAATTTTTTTTTTCACAATCGTGTGAAGAGCTTAACACCATTTGGATTGCAAAAAAAAAATTTCGCCCCCAACCCCTTTAGACCCCCCTTTTTATAAAAAAACTGAAATTTGGTCATTTTTAGCCTATATTTTGACCACTTTTTAGGGTGGAGCATTGCGGCGAGCGAAGCGAGCCGCAATGCGACTACGGGGAACAGCAAGGCGAGCGAAGCGAGCCGCGCTGTGACCCCCCCCCCCCCCCCCTGCCCCCCAGAACCCCCTCCCCCTGCACCCGGTGGAGCATTGCGGCGAGCGAAGCGAGCCGCAATGCGACTTCGGAGGAACAGCACGGCGAGCGAAGCGAGCCGTGCTGTTACCCCCCCACGCCCCCAGGCTCCCTGAACCCCCTCTCCCATCAAAAACTCTGATATGGATATCGTTTTTGACTAACATTGGGGTGAGGATTATGAATTTGTTGTCGGTGGGCGTGTGTCGGATTGCGGTGAGCGAAGCGAACCGCAATACGTCACACCGCAAGGCGAGCGAAGCGAGCCGCGCTGTGACTCCCCCCCCCTTGGCCCCCAGAACCCCCTCCCCCTGAACCCGGGCGAGCATTGCGGCGAGCGAAGCGAGCCGCAATGCGACTACGGAGGAACAGCACGGCAAGCGAAGCGAGCCGTGCTGTTACCCCTCAGGCCCTCAGGCTCCCTGAACCCCCTCCCTCATCAAAAAATCTGATATGGATATCGTTTTCGACTAACATTGGGGTGAGAATTACGAATTTGATGTCGGCGGGCGTGTGTCGGATTGCGGTGAGCGAAGCGAACCGCAATACGACTACAGGGGAACAGCACGGTGAGCGAAGCGAGCCGTGCTTTGACCCCTCGCGCCCAGCCCCCCCGAACCCCGCCCCATGAAAAATCTGTTATGGGTATCGTTTTCGACTAACATGGGGGTGAGGATTACGAATTTGATGACGGCGGGCGTGTGTCGGATTGCGGTGAGCGAAGCGAACCGCAATACGTCACACCGCAAGGCGAGCGAAGCGAGCCTTGCCGTGTGGCAGAACGAGCGGGGACGTATTGCGGTGAGCGAAGCGAACCGCAATGCGACTACAGGGGAACAGCACGGTGAGCGAAGCGAGCCGTGCTTTGACCCCTCGCGCCCAGCCCCCCCGAACCCCGCCCCATGAAAAATCTGTTATGGGTATCGTTTTCGACTAACATGGGGGTGAGGATTACGAATTTGATGTCGGCGGGCGTGTGTCGGATTGCGGTGAGTGAAGCGAACCGCAATACGTCACACCGCAAGGCGAGCGAAGCGAGCCTTGCCGTGTGGCAGCAGGAGCGGGGACGTATTGCGGTGAGCGAAGCGAACCGCAATGCGACTACAGGGGAACAGCACGGTGAGCGAAGCGAGCCGTGCTTTGACCCCTCGCGCCCAGCCCCCCCGAACCCCGCCCCATGAAAAATCTGTTATGGGTATCGTTTTCGACTAACATGGGGGTGAGGATTACGAATTTGATGACGGCGGGCGTGTGTCGGAATACGTCACACCGCAAGGCGAGCGAAGAGAGCCTTGCCGTGTGGCAGCACGAGCGGGGACGTATTGCGGTGAGCGAAGCGAACCGCAATGCGACTACAGGGGAACAGCACGGTGAGCGAAGCGAGCCGTGCTTTGACCCCTCGCGCCCAGCCCCCCCGAACCCCGCCCCATGAAAAATCTGTTATGGGTATCGTTTTCGACTAACATGGGGTGAGGATTACGAATTTGATGACGGCGGGCGTGTGTCGGATTGCGGTGAGCGAAGGGAATCGCAATACGTCACACCGCAAGGCGAGCCAAGCGAGCCTTGCCGTGTGGCAGCACGAGCGGGGACGTATTGCGGTGAGCAAAGCAAACCGCAATGCGATTATAGGAGAACAGCACGGCGAGAGAAGCGAACCGTGCTGTGATCCCTCACTCCCAGCCCCCCCTAAATCCCCTCCCCATCCACAAATTGATATGGGTATCGTTTTCGATCAACTCGAACTCGTAGATTACGAAAAAGATGTCCATTTCCAAATCCAAGATGGGTGACATTTTTATATCGCAGTCTCCACTCTTGGTTATCGATTTCGATCAAATCGCGGGTGTAGGTTACGAAAAGGGGTATACAATTAAAATCAAACAATATACACAGCCGACGCGAGCTGCTTGCAGCTCGCGCACATATAAAAAGCTAGTTTGAATATAATTTTCATTGTGAATAAACATGTTGAAGTTAAAATGTTCAAAAGTAATTTTGGCGAACTCTGTGGCGCGGCGGGCGAAGGTCCGTCTGCATCGCAGGAGGTTGCGGGTTCGATTCCCGTATCATCGGGACAAATGTTTGTACGATCCGCAGACATTTGTAACGGGTGTTCCGAGTGTGTTCTATGTACGGTGTCACACACTCAGGATGAAACTTCAGTAATTCTGCGAATTTTGACGAAATAAATTTGACTTCAAATCATCATATTTATCATAATACTCAGAATTTGGGGATTTGCATCAGAATTTGTTATCTTGATAATTTATCTGGATTGTCCACTTGTAGCTAGCATTATCACACTATACACAAGCAAAGCTATGGGCAAAACCACTATTTAATGTATGCAGCTCATTTACTTATTATATTTTTTTAAATAAAATCTTGGAGCAAAATAATAAATATTTCAACATAAGTACCAAAATCACCCGTAAACATCACACCATCAAAAACATGAACTTCTGAGTAAGCCACAAAACAGATTATATTTATTATAATCACTATTATAATCTCTATCAAAATTCACTGAAATTGCATTTATCAACAATTAAGTCATTATCAAAATTCACTGCAACCAGTGACTAAAATTCCGAACCTATCAAAACAAACAAATCCTTACGTAATCCTACACGTCCAGTTCCATTCGCAACTGTTCGGAAATGCATCAATCGTAATACCTATCACAATGGGAAGTGATAAGACGTCATCAGTCACAGTATGGAACTATTATGGGGTTGCCAGCGCATTGAGTCTAGTACGCTGGTGTGAGTACGGATGCACGGAGTTTAGTACCATACTAAAGAGTTTGTTGATACAATACAATAAAAATATTCTTTTTTGCACAGCAAAATAATCAAAAATCACAGAACACAAAATCAAATACAGATAATGTAGGTACCTACGATGGGCGGGCTTATCGCTAAGAGCGATCTCTTCCTGGCAACCTTAGGATGGACAAGAAGTGATCGATAAAATGTAGACGGATGATATGCAAATGGATGAAATTCAAGATTGGAATACCAAAAACGGCACAGAACTGGCAATGTTGGAGAATTTGACATAGTAGATAAACTACGGGGTTGCCAGCTATTTGAATGGTTTAGTACCTACAGTTGAGAGCACACAGTGCGATGATAATACCATGTCACGATCATAATCCTACACGACGAGCTCCATTCACAACTGTTCGGAAATGCATAAAACATAATGTAATACCTATCACAATGGGAAGTGATAAGACGTCATTGGCAACAGTATAGAACGTAGTAAACACTATATCTATCATGGGGTTGCCAGCGCATCGAGTGTAGTACGTTGCGAGTAAGAATGCACGGAGATTAGTACCATACTAAAGCGTTTGTTGATATTCAAGCTTGCTGAACCGAAATACGTCACAGATATCAATGTTGGGGAATTTGGCATAGTAGATAAACTACGGGGTTGCCAGCTCATTAAATTTACTAGTACAGTTGACAGCACTGAGATTATAATGCCATGACATACTAAACAGCGCTTCGTGACGAAGGAAACGTCGCGTCGTTGATTGAGTCAACTGTCGAGCAAACCGATTATACTCGAGCAGTTGCGGTTAAAGAAACATACAATTTTGAAATTCACAATAAAAATCTTTGAACAAGGTCGGTAAAGGACCGCACAGAACAAAAATAAGCATTCGAATTAATATTATGAAAATCTTATTTATTATTTCAATACATTAATTTATTTGCCTCGTTGTTTGAAAACTATTTTTACAATAATTTTAACTTATTAGATAAATTATGTTTTTTTAATCTTATGTAACTAGTGTTATTGGTTTTTAAAAATCGTGTTAGTTACTAAACAAATAAACAAACAAATATGTACATCATCAGACATTGTGTCTACTCCGCAACAGTTGCGGTATTACTATGGTTTCATATTGTTTATATATTCGAAATAATTGTTGGGTAATAAATAAAGCGCACGCGTAGAAGCCAAGTGCGCATTAGCAGTGCTTGGTTCGCAGTGCATGGCAAAAGGTTACCTCTCTTCGGTGTAAGTTGAACAATTTGCTCCACAAACACCAGTGCCATAAAGGTATCTTTATAAGAAACTAGCTGACCCTGCGAACTTCGTATCGCTTAACAGTCGATTCTTTAATTTTTTATTTTTAAATTTTTTGTTTTTTTTTTATTTTTCTCTCCGTAAGAACCATCCTCGTACTTCAAGGATTATTTTAAAAAAAGAATTAGCGAAATCGGTCCAACCGTTCTCGAGTTTTGCGCTTAGCAACACATTCAGCGACTCATTTTTATATTATAGAAGATGTTTATAACATGTGCATCACTATTTAAAATAAATTACTCGAAGAATTAAAAGAAAGAACCAAATGGAAATATATAAATTTATAAGTTAAGAGGATGTCTACTTGAAAAATGATTTTATACGGTAAACGAATATATGGAAATTTGAATTGTAACTTATCTGACTAATATAATTTAATACCAAAATTTTACGAGAACAATTTTTTTTTTAAATATAATAATAATAATTTGACTCAAATGATATTTGCACGCCTGCGTGCAAGCTGAATACAATTACTAAAATAGTCATAAGATCTGACATATTGTATGTTTCTGAATTTTGTATTTTTGCAAATAAACGATTGATATAATTTGATTCCACTCTTCGCGATTTAATGCTGCGACGAGCCGGGAGCAGTCCGTTTTACAGGGCCGTTTTATCGTACACGTTTTCAACCGGCGATGACGGATGTACATAGTCGTATGAGCGAGTTCACACATATTACTGACGCCTACTCGGAAAAGGAAAATCGAAGTTTCGTTTTCGTTGTAAAAAAAACTCAACTCTTATATCGCTTGCATATGATTAGCGTTTGCACGAAAACTAATCAGAAGCTTCGATTTCGTTTCAAGAGTACGGGCTCTGGACCTGGAATACGTTCTTAGTGATAAGGCCGCCTGTTGTGTAACTCTGTTATCTCTCTTTTCCTATATTTTTGTATTTTCTTGGTGAGCAATCAAGTGTAACATAAACATTAGGTATGTGTAAGTATTTATTTGCAGAAAAACAATCATTATAGATAGGTACGAGAATAGACACATAATAGATAGGTAGAGTTAACATTATATAACTATTTTAAGATACATTATTATTATGGTCTATACTATACAACTGATAAAAAGTATTTGCTGAGGGCTTGGAGATTATGATTTTACCGATGGATCTCAAACTATGCCCAGCCGTATCGTAAGGTCCAAGATGATGATTATTACAAAATCGAGAAGGTATATGTAATGTATTGTATGATATCTATGATCAGACGTCATCAGTCAGTGTCACAGTGAGTAAAGTAGCAAACTTCATATACTCTAGTTAGTCTACTAGTACTCGATTGTACTAGCAGAGTAACTAGACCTATAACCTGACCTATTAGGTTGGTAGGTTGTGGTTAGTGGTGCGCAATTTTGTCATTGAAGGTCGATGAGTTTTCAATGACAACCAGGTTTTTCTAACATACTAAAAAATGCGACTTAGAAGGACATTAGAGTCAGTGGATTAATACTTCAGGCGCTATCCCGACCCAAATAAGCGCCAACCATTTTTCATAATATTCTGTTCAACGAAGGAATTTTCAAAAATCGATTGGCTAGTTTGTGATAACAGGTATCAGAAATCCTATCATACGCTTATTTTTAATACCTCTTTAAAAGTTTTAGTTTGTATAGTGTAAGAGATGCGAAGGAACTTCGCATCTCTGCCTACACAATACAATCTAAAACATGTATAGAGGCATTCAAAAAAAAGCTTATGATAGGCATCACAAACTGGCCAATAGATTTTTGAAAATTCCTTCATTTAATAGAATAATAAAATAAAATAGGTGGTAGCGCTGATTTGGGTCGGGATAGCGCCTTTAGGGATGAAACGTTGGTGTTCTTCCAACACAAATAAGGTTCGTAGTTAAAGCGCTTACATCCGTAATGAATAAGTACATTCAATTCAACATTTTTGAAGTGAAAACTTCTTTAGCGGCGTTGAGCACTTTTTCTGTAATGGGTATAAAATCTTAAACTCGCGTCAGGACACGTGACCTGATCGAAAAAGCGTAAGACGGATGGAGCAACGACGACATTATGCCGAAGGAATAAAGCTCAAAATTGTGCAGGATCTTCATTATAGCTAGGAAATTTCTTGAAGTTTTGTTTTGAGATAGAGTTCAAAATCGAACATTATTTTTAGGTAAACAGAATAGATAATAGTACTATTTTCCGACAACAACAATAGGCCCTAGCTTACGTAATAGTTGCTAGCGTCCGGCTCGCTTATACCTACCTACTTATGTATCTATAGATAATTAATTTCTCGAACGAATCGAAAAGAAAGACAAGGACAAAAATTTTCATTTATTCATTAATATAATTTTATAATTAAGGTTAGGTTTCGATCGAGTCTATCGTACTTAGGGATTAGTCCCGGGAATTCCCGTTCCCGAAATTCCCGGGAATTTCCGAAATTTTTGGCTGATTTAAGAACCGGGAAATCCAAAATCATTTCCCGGGAAATTTCGGGAATTTCGGGAAAAATATTTTTACTTTTATAGCATTACCGAAATAACGTTACTCAACATTTTCACTTCCATTTATAGCATTTAACATTATCCGGTACCTTACCTACGCGGTATTTGGCAGGGTTGACATGATTTGTATCACTTGATATACATCAATTGTTATTTTCCCTGCAATGAAAACAGAGAGCAGTCAAAAATGTATGAGAGTGTATTCCGTGTACACATGCACAATGTACCTATACCTGCTTTATTGGTTGAGGATTCAGGAAATTCTCCGAAATTAATAATGCCATAAAGTTCAAATAATGCGAGTTGTCGGAAAAAAGATGCTTAGCCAACATATTTGCGGCAAGTCATATCTGTTTTACAATTTGTATAAAGAACTAGTACTTCGGTAACGTTCTGCCCGCACCTTCGCACGCGCTATTGGAAAAGTTTAAATTTATTTTTGGAAACGTGCAAAATTTCAGCCCGATTCGTTGTAGTTTTGGCGTGAAGAAGGAACGGTACAAACTTTCATATTTATAATATATTTTAATATTATTAGCTGCGCGTCTAAATTTCAGTTATTTATTGCACAACAGGGGGTTTGCAATAAATAACGTTAGGGGTCGTTTTGTAAAAATAAGAAATACGTAATTCATTGTTTACTTTATAGTTTCTTTATTTTGTTTTTTTTTGTTCTTTAGTTTGTATCGAGTTTTGAGTGAATCTAACCAAGGAATAATAATATTATCCATATAAACTTAACCACCCTTTTTAACCACCTGAGATTATTTTTTGCAAATTAGATTAACCTATGTGTTATTTCAGAACTTAAACTATCTACACACCAAATTTCAACCAAGTCGGTTCAACTAGTTACTGAGATACGTGGTAACAAACAACACAACGAATCGACCGTTTACGGCTGGCAGAAATAAATGCATAGTAGGAACAGACCTCTGAAGTACCCCGACGACGTTGATCGCCAATTGATTAGACGAACAGTCATCAATGACGACCGACACGAATGGAAGTCATAATCCAATTTAATTTATTTTTTTAATACCGTGGGCTAACAAAGAACACTTAGTCCAATTTTATATTTGTCTGCGTTGAGCCTGGCCACCGTGGCCTAGTATTTGGATAGAAGAACATTATATTGTTTATTATGTGGGTACGTAATAAGGTATTTTTAGATTGATGTTTTCGCTTAGAGGACTCGAAAAACAACGGGAGATCCTCGGTGTCACTCTTACAACAACTCTGAACTTCTGTACTTTCATTGGATTAAAATGAAGAAACGATTCAAAAACGGTGGCCACGAAGCTAAGCGTCTCTTACTATACGAGATCAGGAGATATTTCATACAAGGATAGCTCAAGTCCGGCCTCATGGAGTATCAGCAAAGCACTTTGCTGCGGAACATGACAGCAAATGAATGTGTTATGCTGGGTTCAGTCAAGACTCTATAAAACGAAAAGCCTTCAGGCTTATTGTCGAACGAGGGGACAAAAGACATGGACCTAAGAATTTGTTATTCATTTTATTAACATCTGAAAAGAAATACAGCTTTAAGTAACATACCTAATACCGCATAGGTACCTAATATCAGCGAAATGCCTAAAAGGACGTGAAGTATATTAAATTATCTTATTTCGGTAGTGGTATAGCAGTAAAAATATTTTTTCGAAATTTCCCGGGAATTCCCGGGAATTCCCGGTTCCGACTTTGAAACTTCCCGGGATTCCCGGTTCCTCGAAAAGGACCCGATTTTGGAATCCCTAATCGTACTGCTTAACGGGTGTAAACAGACCCTTCACGAAGCCGTCAACCAAGCATTCTGTACATGAAACTAAGTAACACTGCGCAAAAATAATTGCTGGGAAACGGAATTTATTTTTGGACTTTAAAAATAATCAGATTTTTGTAGCGGGTAATGGTTTGCGCGCAACCGGCTGTAAATAATTGTTATATTATTTAATATTGTAAAATAATTGTAATAGTTTTAAAGTGTTAAATTTTTAATGTAATATAAAATGTCATGTTTGTGTACGATAGCGCAATAAATGAATATTGTATTCTACCACATAAATGATAGTAATTTATACTGATAAAGCAATTGGTGCAAAATTATTCCCTAACCATTCCAAAATATCAAACATGCTCAACGTTAATAATCAAGTTTTCACTTCTGCCGGCACTCCCGGAGTGCAACCCGTCTTTTTTTTTCGAATGGAACGGAACGTTACCGGACTTTCGGCGGGCGCAGAGGGCTCCTCGTAATATTCCACATTCACAATGAAAATCATATTCATCGAACCTACGACCATTGAATTAAAAACCCATTCTCTCACTAGGCCGACGCGTTCTCCCAATCCTGACCCGAGCGAGATATTCACAACAACAAAACACAATTGAAAAATTGGTCCAGGATTGAAAAATTGACTACGAAGTGTTTGCATGCCCAAGGCGTAATTTGGTTTGGTACCTACTGCGTTCGGTTCATTCAGGATTTGACCTTGTTATCTCTTTTTAAACCCCGACGCAAAGAGAGTTATTACCAGAACTATCATCGCCAATCTCTAGAACTGATACGATAGGTTTATGGTAGCTGAAGTAAGAAACGAACAGTTTTGATTCGAACCTATTTAAATGTCTATTACAGACCGCATCAATAGTAGTTTTGTATTTCGTTGTGCTAAGATTGCGATCATTCGACATAGTTCAACCAAATTCATTATTTAAAAATTCAATTAATAGTTGATTTTTATCGTCTGCGAAGTTTATGTTGAAATCTCCACTCAAAATGTGATAGCTGTCTACTCTCCATCCGTCTTACGCTTTTTCGATCAGGTCACGTGTCCTGGCGCGAGTTTAAGATTTTATACCCATTACAGAAAAAGTGCTCAACGCCGCTAAAGAAGTTTTCACTTCAAAAAGAGAATTAATAGAGAAGGAAAGGAAAGGACAGAATGAAATGTTTTTTTAAGGCCTTCCTTCTGATCTAATAAAATAATTATTCATTTCGTTTACATTAACAATCAATAATGGTGTCAATTGATAACACCAAAACATTCGACAGCACTAAAAATGTTTCCGTCTCTTTCTTAACGATTGAAATTAAAAGGATGGCAATATTTTTAGTGTTGTCAAGTTAGTTTAGTTTTGGTGACATCAGAATTAACACCAATACCTTTATAGGTATTAGTAATATTATGCATATCATTTTATCTGAAGTTTATGTAACAAGTATTAAGTACCTACCTGCTTAAAATGATTATAAATATCACGCATGGACTTTACTTATGAACGAGCACGCGCGATTTGAACCCTCGCTCGCCTCAAAAAGATTTCAAACAAAAAATATTCTATACACTAGACAAACTCGATGAACTAAGTTTGCTAACTAACTGTGAATTATGTTAATTATGGGCATACTTAACCTAAATTTCACTGTTGCAGCGTCTTTTTATACACAATTTACAATACTTGTCGATTTGTGATTCTTCCTTTTCTAAATATAGTTTAAAATTATATCTGAAACTCTACGCAAGTGAGTTTTAGTAATTAGTGTCGAGATTTGTTTACAAACATTCTACATCGAGTTTGGCTCGTGTATAGGTATCCGAAGTTTCTTTATTCCTGCCGATAAATGAATGATGTAAGAGCATTCCTCAATCATGAGAAGGCAACGAAGGTCACCACTTTGTCTCCTAATGAGTTATTAACAAGATTAGGTTTCATTACGCGGTAGGTAAGGTAACGCATTATGTTGACAGATATCTGTTAAGTCTTTTGTAAACATCTTTTTGTATCTTGTAAACTATACAAATAAATAAAATTTAAGTGTCTGTTTCTTTAAGTGTAATCAATTCATTTAAGTGTAATCAAAATAACAGCTTTTAAAATCCTATATTATAAAGCCGAAACTTTGAGAAATGTGAATTTTTGTTACTAAAACTACTTAGCAGATCAAGATGAAATTTGACGTACATTTAGAAAATAACTTAGATAACAGGCGACTTATTATATCGAAAATATGAACGCGAAGCCGAGGGCAGAATCTAGTACTTTTATAGTTTTGAAAAAAACTAAAAACCGACTTTGAATCTCAAAGTTTTAAACTGTTTTTTTAAGTTTTGCGAGGTATATACTAATCCCTTAGGAATAACATTTTTACTATTAAAACTATCGTAGTTTGACGAATTCATTACAGATGTAAGCGGAGTCGTTAAGGGATGAAACGTTGGTGTTCTTACAACACAAATAAGGTTCGTAGTTAACCCGCTTACATCCGTAATGAATAACATTTTATGGGACCACCTTAAATTCATCTTCTATACACAACTGCAAAAGAATCATCTAAATCGGTCCATAAAAAAACACAACCGAACAGAGAACCTCCTCGATTTTTCGATAGCCGCGCGGGCCCAACTATTTTACCTATTATTAAAATAAAAAATTAAGGTAAAATTTGCAAGGTTGCTTGTAATGTCTTATCTACGGGTTTTTATATAGACTAGCTGTGCCCGCGGCTTCGCCGGCGTAGAATTTTAGATTTATGCGCGGAACCCTAATTGTTTCATGGTTATTTTGCAAGCCCGGACAGAGACAAATTCAACAAATCAAAGATCTTTGAAATCAGTGAAGCCGTTCTTGAGATAAAAATGGTGTAACTAACACGACTTTGTTTTATTTATACAGATTTATTTAAATAGATATAAAATTATTTCATTATTATATTATTTCACTTCTGGATTAATTATTCTAAGGCAGGGGTAATAAAGCAATTTTTTCAAGGTAACCAAGTGAGCGAAATCCTGAAAGCGCCTTTTTACATCTCGTAAACAAAGGTTAATTGACCCTTCACCTTAAGATGTCTCGTGTCATCTCTCGTTAAGGGATGAAACGTTGGTGATCTTTTTACACAAACAGTTTGCATTAAACTCCTTAAAGGTATTTATACTTAATGACCATTCATTTAATTTAAAACAACAATAAATTATAAGATTTTTTTTATTACCTAGCTGCTCAAAAACATATTTACCAGAAGCTTTTGGGACATTAGCTATCACAATATTCAGTGAGACAAAATCATTAAAATGTCAACAAATAAGTTTTAATTACTGGATTATTCCTAACTAGCTTCTGCCCGCAGCTTCGCACGCGTATTTTCGGTATAACAAATAGCCTATTATCGAAGTTAGGCATCAAAAACCCAAAAAACCTAAAAAAAATATTGCAATGCATTTAATGCATTGTCATTCTAAAGAAATGTGCATACAAAATTTCAGCTCAATAGGTTGAAGATATCTTCTTCAAAATTGAGTTGCAAGATTCCACCCGTAGAAACATAGTAACATGCTACATACATTGCAAGTTAAATAAAAGCTTGTAACAAGAACAAAATTAAAAATTTTAAATACAACACTCGGGTTAAAATTATCTATGACAAAAAAAACATAAACGAAAAGGTTCATCTGTTTGCACAGACAGATACACAGACGGACACGTTAAACTTATAACACCCCTCTCTTTTTGCGCCGAGGGTTAAAAAAAAGTTTTAATGCATTGTCATCCAAACGAAACGTGTATCCAAAATTTCAGCTCAATCGGTTGCTTCAAAATTGAGTTGCAAGATCATAGTTACATAAATTGCAAGTTAAATAAAAGCTTTGAAAAACAAGAGCACCATGACAATCACAGTTTTTGTTATGGTTCCCAGATGTAAACAAACCACATGTAAGCTGCATGCTGAGGAATATTCCAGTGTGAAAAATAAAGTGAAAAACCTAGACAAAACAATATGGTTGTTTCCTCTTAAAATAGATGCATCTTAGAGAATCCGACAGTACTTAATAAACTTGCTCAGAAACTTCCTTACCCAGTGATGAATAAAAATCAGCGACTCGTATATTTGTCTAACACAAAATATATCACAGAAACAACACGAAATATTACTGCACGTTATTTTCACCATAACTGTAACTTCTCACTTCAGGTCCAGAAATCTTTGATGTTATATTTACGAAATGCGCGCGTAAAAATCAGCATAATATTGTAAAAACTTGTTACCAAAATAATCTACTGTCCTTTAAAAGAAAGATAATGGCGAAACGATAACAAAATAATCTAAATACTTCTTATTCCACGTGTCTGTATATATTTCAATAATATTTTCTTTTATTGAACTGTTGCTGTGTAGGTCCTACCTCTACAGGCGTCAATTTGAAACTGACATATTTAAAGGATATCTAAAGCTTTTATGTGACTAATATGTTCCTAGTACTAGTGTTTACATTGTTACCGATGAGTACAGGTATTGGATAAATAATCTAGGTTAGTACTTATCTATTATACCTAAAGCTGTACCTATATTTCGTAGATAAGTTAAGGTGAGTGCGTCATGTTTTAGGAAATAATTATTATGGACTTTAGAGATTTTTGTGGGACGTATATCTATCTCAGAAATCGGTCATTATTGGTATGAGTGATCGAATAGGGTATCAGGAATTTTCGTAGGAAGGATGGGGGTCTGAATCTGTGCATAAGTTTTCAACGTGTGGATGGGTATTTAATATATTTGGTTTATAATATAAGTTTTAGCGACATTGTAGCGGTCGCAGGGAGTCGATGGATGGAGGCGACTGAGGAGCGCCATTCGTGGCATCGTTTGGCGGAGGGCTATGTTCAGCAGTGGACGTATACGGGTTGATGATGATTTATAATATAAGTTATGGCTAACATCGTAAGGAAATCCGTGGATATAGGTGCAATTAAGCATGTTCTATTTTACACTAGCGACCCGCCCCGGCTTCTCACGGGTGCAATGCTGATACTAAATATAATACAGAATCGGCCCCCCGGCCAGTACCTCCACAACCGCTGTCCTTGCATTTTTAATCTGTGATATCTTCGAAGAAATTTATTCTTTTTAATTACATGCTGTAAAAGGCCATATTGATCCTTGTGACCCATGTTTGCAAATAAATGATTTGATTTGATTTAATTTGATCTATATGAAATGCACAATGTATTTGAGGTAGATATACTCAATTGGATAAGGATTAATGCTATATTGCTTAAAATCGCTGCGTAAATAAGCTATTATTTCTCGTTAAAAAAAACATATTTTATATATGGTTATTGTGTGTTATCCCTAATACATATACCATCGTGGACTTTTTTGTAGTTCTTTTTAAGGTGTACCATACTGTAGTGCATTATTTTGATCTATCTCGTAGGATTCAGCCAGCGTTTGCAATGTAAGCGCAAAAAAAAAGTGTATATTTACGACATCACATTCGAAACCTCTAAAATTATCAGTGTTTCTCTACTATATTAAACATGTATTATACATATAAAACTTCCTCTTGAATCACTCTATCTATTAAAAAAACCGCATCGAAATCCGTTGCTTAGTTTTAAAGATCTAAGCATACATAGGGACAGACAGACAGACAGACAGAGGGAAGCGACTTTGTTTTAAACTATGTAAAGATGTTTGAGAATGAGTAGGTACTTTTGTGTATAAGGAAAGAAATTCATTTGTGTGAGTAAGCTGCGTATGAGACGAATGGGATACCTTAGTCCTTGTTGTTTATTGTTAGTATTAGTGCTTTTTGGCGGCGAAATGTATGGGGATGTACGATAGCTTTCACACGTACTGGCAATTTGCATAGAATTCACCGCCCGATACCCGGCACCGGCTACCGGGACGTGTGAAAGGGCACTAAGGCATTTGTAAGGACATTACAGGAGGATTAGATACGACTATAGGACTACTTATGAATGAATAAAAAATGTTTTTTGTTTTCGAGGATTTAAACATAATTTCAATCTATTTTTATCTCAATCTATTTTAAGACATGGGGACATTTAGGCAAGTGGTCATTGAGCTGAAATTTTGAGCAATGGGACATGTTGGTCAAAATGGCTCGGATGCAGAAGGGGTCAAAGATTTTATGAGTAATCAGGCCAAAATAAAATAGAACAAATTCACACAAGCTTTTGAAGACACCCAAATAATAATGATGATTTAAATTCAAAGTTTGCATATTAAAAACAAATATTGTTGAAGTAATTGTTTGATGACACGAATCGCTGGAACTACGCGAACTTGCAAAGTTTAACTTGAGCAACTCGCGCGCAATCTTTAGTATTTGTTCTTAGTTCTTAGAACATCATGCCGAGGATACTAAGATCCATATCCGGTTAAATTCTTGATAGAAGTATTAGTGACCAGAGGGACCAAGACTGACGGCTCAACCTCAACAGCCTGTGTTGGTCCACAGCTGGACGCAGGCCTCTCCCTGATAAGCGCCTTATTGACTTTTATCTCATGGGGGTAATGCCCGTAATCTCCACGCTGGGCATGCGGGTTGGGAATCGCACATTGCCACGCTGTTGCTTTGAGACGGCGCAATTGTGCGGATGGCATTTCAGGTTCATAGCGGAGCGGGGCTTTATGGAAAGGCGTAGGCGCAAACATTCAAATTATTATTTAATAGAAGAAAACTACGCCAATTAATTAGTAACTTCTTGACTTATGTTTTGATTCTAAGGATAGAATCAAAACATAAGTCATTTCTCATCTCGATCAAATTAAGTGCATTTTTTTCTCAATAGTCTTTTCACGTTCAAGAAACCAAAGAAAAATGTTGCATTTTATGTAATCCTGGTTTTTTACCACATGGATCCCGTGAGTACTGAAATCTAGGCCTAGTTTGAAACCAAACCCGTTAGGTTCGCCTCTTAAGACTGTTTAGTCACCAACTTAAGGTTTATAGGACATGGCCGAGGCGCGTGACATTCAAGCAACAAGAACTTTTTAAGAAGATATTTGTCGCAAAAAGTCAACAATGCAATTTTGTGATGCAATCATCTAACATTTTGATTGCATGCCCATCCGAGTGTTTGAAAATATTGACTTTCATAATAAAACTGTCATCATAGCATGTGCTTGCTAAACATTGAGTTTTCCTTAAATTAGCGGAATCTCACGTTTAAGATGAAGTTGGTATTGCGTAAAATGTTTTTGTTTCGCATCACGTTGGAATATCGGAAATAGGTCAAAAAAACTTACAGATATATTTAGAACTAGTTTATGTCCGCGGCTTCGCACGCGTTCATTCTATGGAAACGTTTAATTTAAAGGTGATTTATATCCAATGGGAACTTATTTATGGGATAAAAAGTAGCCTATGTTTGATTTCAGGATTAGAATTAACTGTATGCAAAATTTCAGCTCGATCCGTTCAGTAGTTTTGGCAGGTAACAAACATCCAGCCATCCATCCATCTATACCTGTACCAATACCTACATCTAGACTATCGCATGTATAATATTAGACTGATGTGATGTGATTTCTTCCAGTTTTACTTGAATAGCTACAAAAAAACATATACGCAAGTTTCTTTGTAAAATCGGGGATACTTTCATAAGTCAAGAAATTCGTTGTGAAAGGAGAGAAGATGTAAATCTGAAGCCGTACCACGTAGACGTTTCAACAAAAACGTTGGCTAGAATTACACATCAAATTCTTTCCTAATGTGACAATTGACCTCTTTAAAGATATCACATTATCTAGGTAAAGGTAGTTATGGGTCACTCTTTATGGCAATGGTCAGTAGGTCAGTCTGAAAAAATATTTAGTGGGACACTGTTGTAGCATACTACAGCAGCATATTTTGATATATTTACCTTTTAATTTATTTTATTTTGAAAAATAATTTTTTATACTTTAAAATCCAATCTTTGTTGTATCCATCCAATCTGTTTTGTGTATTTTGATGTGCAAGAAGAGTCATATTCTTTCTTTGAAGAATCCCTGATGGTGTTTTCTTTTTCAAAATCGTGCGTTTACGCGTTTTTGTTGTATTATTGTAATTTAGATACCTACTTTAACGACGTCAAGTGTAACAAGTGCCTACGGTGGTATACAGGGTTATTGGTAATTCACTGACACTATGTGAACTGCAGGGTCTGCCCACCATCATGAACACGTCCGTGAAGACGCCAGGTCTCAATTCTTAAAATTGGTGGAAAGGGAATGATATTAGTATGTACCCCCTCTATTCAAAAATTTTACATTAGGGGTTTTCTTTGAAACTAAACCTAAAAACGGCTCTGCCCTGAATTATCAGAGGGTGTGAGTGTTTGGCTGACTCCCAGCCAGGCTGATGCCACTTAATTCATCTTTCGTGGATGTAAAACAAGCCAATGATGATGATGTGGATTAAATAGGAGTGGGAGATCGGTTTTTAGTAATTAATTTAGATCTGTTTCGGACATTATTTTGTATGGGAGGAGATTAAAAAAAAAAATAAGTATTAAGACTTGGCGTCTTCACTAACGTGTTCGTGATGATGGGCAGAACCTGCAGTTCACGCAGTGTCAGTGAATTACCAATAACCCTGTATATGGAACAAATACAACTTCGTTCGGGACAGACTTCGTCACTGATGTTTCTAATTAAAATGGAACAAAAAAAACTACGTAAAGTGGCTGCTATGGCAAAATTACGTGCGCAGTTCTCAAGAGTGCATGACTTGCGAAGTCTTTAAGCAATGGTTCCCATTGATGGTAATCCATCGATTGGCACTTTTTATCAAAGTCTATGCTTGTCAACTTCTGGACCTCGGCCTTTCATAATTTAAACATAATTTTTTTATTCAAATTGAATGAATAATGAATGAGCGTCCTCCAGCTTGCCACCTTTCGTAGATCGTCGTCCCTCCTGGCCACAAAGTGACTTACAGTATTTACACCGGGCCATTTGCTCCGTCATTTGTCCCGAAATCCATACTAATATTATAAATTCGAATGCCCCCTGAAAAAAGCGCGAAGCCGCGGGCAGAAGCTAGTATATAGTTATAAATAACTCACCTGTCCATATCGAGACGAAGCTAAATGCACATTCCGGTTCTTGAGTGAAAAGTCCGGCCGCTTCCCGAGTCCATAGTTGCCTTTACTCTGCGACATGAATTTCTTTGGTCTATCCAGTCTTTCTGTTGAGCCAGTGTCCTCATCATCAGTCCTCTTGGAAGTGGATGGAACCGCTCTGTAGGCCCCCCTGGTGCCCCGTATGGTCTTCTCTGGGGACTTGTCCTGCTTTCTCGTAATGAGGTTGTCTTTCCTCTTGCTCCGTAATGATACATTAGACGACATATTGTCCATATTTCAGATGATTATCTTACATTAAAGTTCATTATATTCATGACTAAATAAATAGCAATTCCCAAGCTTTTAAAACTTCATTAGATGTATAAGATAATAAAAAATTAAATATGAATTAGTTTAGGATTAAATAATAAATAGCTAGTTCCGTCTTTTAATTCTCTCTCTAGTTGGCATCCTTCTCTGGTTTTCGCCCCAACAATCTTTTAAGCTAAGTTGAAAAATGTTATATTTTAAACTAAAAAAATTAAACAGTCTTCAGGAAGATTTTGGAAAGTTTTCTTGCAGGTTTATGATGTTATCTGCAACAATAGAAATATCACTTTAAGTACTAACGTTTACTGAAGTCCTTAAAATAGGGGTGATCAACTTCATGATAAACAAATAACATAATTTTAAATTTGTCTATCACAACCTCAATTGAATGGAAATCAAAATAGGACCCATAGCCAATGCCAATCAATTCCAATCCTTATTACCTCTACTCAGTGTTTATTTACAAATGCATAATCTGAAAAGATCTTTATCAAGAAATCAGTGTCGAGTGAGATTACTTTCGATGAGTAATGATGTGGCAGGTGGCACTTATTTCTGACCGCACCGCACATTACCATCTAGTACATAATTTGTAACTTTGATACTGTAGTGAAGCTATTATCATTCACACATTATTAGAATATGTTTTTGAAAGGTGCCAGGAAATTAGTCTAAAAGCTTAAAGGGATCTGGAACATACAGGTCAACTTTTGTTGTAGGAGTTTTAGAATAGTACCTATTTATTTTAATACTTTAATGCACACAATTTTAAAAAGTATACAAATGGTGGGCATAATGCTGCTGGCATATTCTGCCTGCCAACACAAGGTCATCAACAACAAAAAGGTGTGCCTATGCTTAGACTTAAACTACTACTATATTTTTTTTTACTGTATTTTGCATTTGCAATTTTATATCTGTATAGCAGCTAGGTCCGTCAAGTGATCTTAGCCTAGCTGTTAGACAGATTTAGCAAGTCCCCATCCTCCCCCACCATCTCCACTCGGCTTATCTCATAATTCCTATTCCGTAATATTTCACATTCAGACTTGAGACAAAAAAGCGGCCACACAAACATTGCAACACTATGACTTGGCAGATCTAGGCAGATCCATACACTTGCTTGCTTGCTCTTAACAAATCTTTTGGTGCATCAAGTGTAGATAGTTCTGCATCTTAAGGCACATTTCTGGTGGAATGGTCCAATCTTAGTGTATAATACTACAATAATAACACCTTTATAATGAATAATGAAACCTTTTTACTTCAATCCTTGATCAATAGATATTGGCAGGTTTTGTCTTTTGCCGAACTCAGAATGGAATTGAACCTTAATATTCAAATAAATAACTCAGATACACTAAGCAATAAGTGACAAAAGTTATGCACAAGTTTGCTGCTCTCTTCTTCGGTTTATGTGAAAGTTTACCATGACCTTATTGTTATGATTTATTGTACACTTAAATGCAATAAATAATCTTTAATTGCTATAAATACAGTTATATCTATTTGAATCAATTTCACTAGATCTTTCAACTAAACCCCTGAAAGTTCAAGGTCAGCATCTAAAGGAAAACAACAGTAATAAAATGATACTAGACTGATTCTGGAGTAAAATTCAGAAGCCACCTAAGGGTCAAAATGGTTTAACACATTCCACACACATGGTGGCGAAAAAAAGTCAGTGAAATTTACAATTCTGGACACGAACATGTTGCTTTGTTTATCACAGGCTGATTACATGATTGACTATTCACAGTACAATGACACAGAACAACTGTCAAGTATCAACTATATCTTCATTACATGGCCTGACGCTCTGGACTACTCTGCGACGTACTCACCAACTAGTAATCTACATATCCCACACTAAAATCGTTAAAATACGAGCCGGCATGAGAGTTTTCACGACACCGCGATCTCATTCACGTAGACACATCGCACTTTCAAGCAAATCACTGCAACTGAACTCAAGCTCTCTAGATTTACAACTTACGCTGATAAGTCTGAAAATCTGCAGACACTTTATTCTATTGCAGTAAATGGCGCATAGATGAATCAAGCTGAATAAATACGAGTAAAAACTGAGATGACAGCGAGTCAATCTGAGAAGCAATTTTACTAATGCAAATCACGAGTTTTATACCTCGGTATCGCCATTGCATTGACGGGTGCGTGAACCTTTCAATCGACCCGCAAACGTTATTTTCGCTTAATTGATATTGGATTCTATAAATACTTACAAATAAAATCTGGACTGGAATCACACCATTGTTTTTTCTTCTGCACAGTACATTATCACATCAGAGTAACCGATGTTGCCACATTGGAATAAATTGTCACCAGCGAGCGAAAAGAAAATGTAGGTCATCCGATAATCATCATTGTTTTTTCTTCTAAACAAACTATGTACCAGTCCCGGAATTTTTCCCCTCAGACTATACTACTTTATCCTACTTATCAAAAACTGTTTCTATTGAATGAAATCGCTGTATGTAATACCGCTATCGTCGTTATAGAAAGATGGTCAAAAGCAATAAGCTCTTAACTTTTAAAGTGTAGTTACATTATTTTGTAGGTAACTAACCACTTAGCGCGCGGGTTAACGTGGACGCCCGTATCGCTTCAACGGTTAATCTAAAAACTTACTCAATCAAATAACATATAATAATAGTTATTCCACTTGAGAGCAATTTTTTGTTCAACAATTTTGTTCTCTGTTATTGAGCAGAAAAGTCATCGTTTTGGAGCGAAAACAGTGACAAGAGATTATTCGTGAATGACATTGTGCTAAGCAATTATTGCAAGAAATCTTGAACGGTGATATGATAATACTAGCTGCCCGTCCCGGCTTCGCATGGGTGGACATTTATTACTATACATTTTGGGATAAACGTAGAGTTAATGTAGGTACTTACCTATCTAATATTTCGGTGGCAGGACATTTTATACTTTTATCCGACTACCTCGTTGGTCTAGCGGTCGCGTGATCAACCGCTGATACCTAGTGAGGTGAGGTCCCGTTTTTAAATCCCGGGTTGGGCCAAGATTTGTGTTATTGGGTCTTTTTTAGCAAGAAATATTCACAGTAGCAAGCAGCCCGGAATCAGGAAGTTGGCGGTGTTAAACGGCTTAAGCCGTTAGTCCTGCACTTGACCTCTCCCCGGTCGTGTCGGTCTGCTGTCCTATGGGATTATGAGAGTGAGGGAATAGAGAATGCACCTGTGTTTGCGCACACACTTGTACACTATATGTCTTGCGCATCTAGCTAGTCACCGATGAGACTGGCCGCCCCGTGGTTGAAATTAGCTTAGGAGCACATTTTATTATTATTTTTATCCCCCTCACTCACTGCGTTGTTGCCCGCTGCGCAGCACATCCACACCGCGCATCGGCGTTTATTTTTCTATGAGTAGGTATTATGTTTAGATTGACATTTTTAATTTCGTAATATCTTTTGAATGGAATGTCCGATTAGAATAATTCAAAAAGTAATCCAAAGGTATTGAAACAGTTTTACATACGATTTATTTGGATAAGGATTAATACAAAGGTATGGATAATATGGTCAGATTTTGGTCGGATTTCTATCAACTTTTAAAATGTAAAAAAAGAAGTTATAGTGACTTAACTACAATAGCTGGACATAATGGTACGGTTTTTTGTAGATATTGATATGTATTCAGTATTCAGTATTTTTATTGCGAAACAAAAATATTACATACAGTAAGTATTAATGTACCCTTCATTAATAAAGTAGAAGGAACATTTCTTGTTCTATCATCAATAGTTTCCGCAGCGCATGGGATGATAAATAATAAATAATGCTGGACAATTCACACAGCATTATCTAGCCCCAAGCTAAGCAGAGCTTGTGTTATGGGTACTAGATAACTGATATACTTAATACAATACACTACATAGATAGATATAATATGATGATAGACAATTTATGACTATTTTTTTACAACTTGGGTTACATTATTGAATTTTAAGTAGGGATCCCTAATTTTTTCTAGTACTAATTAAAGGCTATGTTACCCAGGAATAATGTGGCTTTCTAATGGTGAAAGAATTTTTTTAATCGGTCCAGTAGTTTTTGAATTTATTCGTTACAAACATACATAAATACAAAATACAAATCTTTATAATATTATTAGCTTCTGCCCGTGGCTTCGCACGCGTTGTTTCAGTGGAAACGTTCAAAGGTAATTTCTATCACATGGGAACTGATTTATGGGATAAAAAGTAGCCCATGTTTGATTCCAGGCTTAGAGTTACACCAATGCAAAATTTCAGCTCAATCTGTTCAGCAGTTTTGGTTTGAAGACGTAACAAACATACATCCATCTATCCATCCAAACTTTCGCATTTATAATATTAGTGTCATTATAGTAATATAGTATAGATCACTAAATGACTTTATCACTATGTCATCATTTGAGTAAGTATTGTATAAACAACATGCGATATTATTTGATGAACATGTATTGTTATACGCCTAATTTCCGTTGACTGATTATGTAGTTTTCCGACTTATGGGGAGAACATTTTTATATGGTAATCTTAGTCAAAATTACGTTCCGATACACAAAATCGTGTGTAACTCAAATAGCTATAATTCATTTAAAATTGTGGAATATGTGTTGTTTCAACATTTTGATGGACATAATAGATACTATATTTTTTATAAAGCAGGTGAAATAAAAATCTGAAAAATTAAAAACGTTAAATAGCATAGAAAGAAACGTATTAATATGTCTCGGTCGTTCAAAAACAATGATTGTCATTTTGAAAATAGAGATGTGATATGAGTACATAGTTTTATTTTATTCGAATGTTACATTGAATTTGATATAATTGATATTGTTTTAGATATTAGTGACATTTCAAAAATGTTTGCGTCTCAAATTAACAAATATTAAAAGAAATAACGTATCCGTAACATCCATTTCTCAAATTGTTTTTGAACGAACTTTTTGGGCTGATGTTGATGTCATTGTCATGTCAGTTGATGTCAATTGTCAGTCAGTGTGTGTGTCAGTCAGTCACGTCAGTGCTGTGCGTCAGTGTGTCAGTCATGATGTGATGTCGTTTGTGTACATGGCATAAATAAAATATACCTTGAATTTCTATAGTAAGAGCAAAAAGAAATGAACATTTATTTGTAGAATTACAAACATGGCATTCGTTAGTGCTGTTACTGGCGATGACTCCACGAAGAAATTCATGGAAGTCTTGCAAAGCGACTTCAAGACACTCAGCTTAGAAACCAAAAAGAAATATCCTCAGATAAGAGAGGTTTTTATCTTATATTATTTATTGATCAATTAAAAATAGCTAAATTCCACTTGTAAATCATGTTAACTACCCACACAAGCCCTCTCATATGCTTTAGTATGAGAAAATAAATGCAAACAATAAGATTTAAAATAGCATTTAAATTTCACAGTACACTTGTTAGCTTACTCAATTAGTGTGTAAATAGTTATCCTGCTAGTTGAAATCAAAACTAAAAGCTAGTTTTAGCAAATAAGATTCTCATTAAGGCAGTTTTCTGCAGTAAATCCTTTTAATGAAGCACTTAAACAGCTTTATCAAAAAAATTATTTCCAGGCATGTGATGAAGCTATCGAAAAGCTATCCCTCGCTGCGAACAACCCCCAGGCATCTCTCTATGGAGTAGTCAACCAAATTCTCTATCCATTGGTACAAGGGTGTGAGTCTAAAGACTTGAAAATAATAAAGGTTGGTCCATTATTAAATAAACAAATTAAGACTTGGCTTTTCTAGCCACTAAAAGAGAATTCGTCCCACTCTGTGACCAACTTGTTGTCATATTGTCCAGGCAAATTCGTCCCGCTACAGGCCACCTGTAACTTTATCTTCAAAAGATTAGGGTTTATTATGGCTTGTAACCTATACCTCTTTAAGTCATTCGATTGGGAATGAAATGAACTACAATTTGGAATGTCATTGTCAATGATGATGACCCATATCAGAAAAAAAATGACATTATTTGTGAGGATTTTCACAAAGCGCCCGCCCCCTCTGATACCTGGATGTGCGCAACTTTTTATTAAGCTAATTCTTGAAAGGCTAGCCTGACCTATAAATCTAAAATATTTTTCAAGCAACATTTATTTCTTAGATTATGTCACAAACATGAAGCAACCATGTCATGTGCATGTGAATAAGGCAAATATTTTAGTAGCTATGAATGAAACCTTTAAATAGAAACCAGTAAATAAACTTTAAATTCCTTTCAGTTTTGCCTAGGCACAATACAGAGGCTGATTGCCCAGCAAGGCATAGACGCGAAGGGCGCCCGACATGTTGTTGACTGCCTCTATAACCTTGGCCAGGGTTCTGTGCTAGAGCTGAAGCTGCTGCAGACTGCTGCTCTCTTGATGACTACTTCAGATCTTGTGCATGGAGACACTCTAGCTAGGGTAAGTTATATATAATACTCCTACAGGGACTGATTTGAAATTATTTTTGTCTGATAGATTTTTCTTCTTGAAATTTCATCATCATCATCCGCAACCCGACTTCACCCACTGCTGGGTATAGGTCTCCAAACTTTTGTGCCACTCCACACGGTCCTGCGCCAATCTCATCCATCATCTTCTTGAATCTATCATTCATCAATTTATTTATAATAAAATATGCTAAACTATGAAGGTAGATATTATTTGAATATAACAATATAATAGCTTATCCATCTATCTATAGGTGCTTGCCATGTCTGATCCATAAAATTATATGCCGAACAACAAAATGAATCATCAAGCACTTACCTGTTTTCTTTTTTTTTGTTTGTTTTTAAAGTTCTTTATTAAACACAAAAGTTTTAAATGTCTAGATTAACTAAACACTGTTAAGAAAACAGTAGAAGATCAATTAATAAATAATTCAACAGGTTAAGGATGCCTTTAAAAGGTTTTGGATAAAATTACTATCACACTAATATTATAAATGCGAAAGTTTGGATGTTTAGATGTATGAATGGATCAATGTTTTTACCTCTTCACGCCAAAACCAAAACAAATCGGGCTGAAATTTAGCATAGAGGTAGTTCTAGGCCTCGAATAAAACATAGGCTACGTTTTATCCCATAAATCAGTTCCCATGGGATAGAAAAACATAGGCTACGTTTTATCCCATAAATCAGTTCCCATGGGATAGAAATAACCTTCAAATGTTTCCATAGAAACAGCGCGTGTGAAGCCGCATCCATAAACTAGTTTATAATAACTATCACTTAATTGCCTGTATTCTGTTACAGACAATGGTAATGTGCATGAAGATGGTAACCCCCAGTGAGACGCGAGACGTGAGCACGAGCCACGCCGCCGCCGCCACCGTGAGGCAGCTTGTAGCCCTGGTGTTTGAACGGGCACTGGCGGAAGCTGAAGGTAGGATTATTGCAACCATGGTAATGTGACATCTTGAACATGGTAATATCCCCTAGGAGAAAGCTCTCCTGTACCAAATGGCATACACAGAAATAAATGGGTTATTTCTGTGTATGCCACTTGACACAATAGGAAATTACCAAAATAGTAGTATAGACTACAATTTCCTGTAAGGTCTATTCTCTGTAAAGGGATGTCTTTAAAAAGGTGGGTGATAGTTTTGTTTTATAAGCTATAAAATGGCCATCAAAGTATCTATGAAAGACTCACATCTGTAAATAAAAGCTAGAAACAAACAATTTATGATCACTTCTGTGATCTGTGATATTCTTATACCATAAATTGCTTAGTAGACACTCATTCACAGCAATATACTCGTAGCTCAACATCATCAACCTGTATTAGTCCACTGCTTGACATATTGGCCTCCCATAATGAGCGCCGTAGCGCCCTGTCTGCAACTTGCCGCATCCAGCATCTGTCTGCAGTCTTTCGAAGGTCGTCATCCCCTAGCCGGAGGGCGACCTACACTACGTTAGCCGAGCTATAGTTCATATTACATACAAATAATAATATTCTGTTTTGAAGGCACATTGAAAGTGAATCCAGCAGACATCAGACCACAGACTAACAGCAAAGCGCCCAAAGACCTTAAGCCGTGCGCTGTTGATGCCTACCTAATACTTCAAGTAAGTTTTTTTGACCCTTGTGCTGTTGATGCCTACCTAATACTGCAAGTAAGTTCTTTTAACCCTGGTGCTGTTGATGCCTACCTAATACTGCAAGTAAGTTCTTTTGACCCTTGTGTTGTTGATGCCTACCTAATACTGCAAGTAAGTTCTTTTGACCCTTGTGCTGTTGATGCCTACCTAATACTGCAAGTAAGTTCTTTTGACCCTTGTGCTGTTGATGCCTACCTAATACTGCAAGTAAGTTCTTTTGACCCTTGTGCTGTTGATGCCTACCTAATACTGCAAGTAAGTTCTTTTGACCCTTGTGTTGTTGATGCCTACCTAATACTGCAAGTAAGTTCTTTTGACCCTTGTGCTGTTGATGCCTACCTAATACTGCAAGTAGGTTCTTTTGACCCTTGTGCTGTTGATGCCTACCTAATACTGCAAGTAGGTTCTTTTGACCCTTGTGCTGTTGATGCCTACCTAATACTGCAAGTAGGTTCTTTTGACCCTTGTGCTGTTGATGCCTACCTAATACTGCAAGTAAGTTCTTTTGACCCTTGTGCTGTTGATCCCTACCTAATACTGCTAGTAAGTGCTAAAGAGCTGTTAGAACACCATCTAATACAAATCTGTATACGCTTCTACAACAAACTCCTAGCGAGTTGCAAATATTATCATTAAATCAATTCAAACAAAATGGTAAAAACTTCCTGTGCAAGGCTTATTATAAAATTTAAGATTACTAGCTTCTGCCCGCGGCATCGCACGCGTATTTTCAGTATAACTATGTAGTAGCCTATTATCTAAGTTAGGCTTTGCTCTAAATGTATGCCCATCTTAACCTGTTCAGTAGTTTTGGAGATCCTATGGGTAACAAAAACTTCACATTTCATATACCTACTTTCGGCTTTATGATATTAGTAGGATCTCTAGAGGATAAAATAGCTTGGAACAAGTTATGCTAATATTCAAAAAATAATAAGTAACACGCTAACAGTTTCTTCGCCGCGTTTTTTTTTATCTATACCTATACCAAAGCGACTGAAATCAAAAATATCACCATATTTCCATGTCAGTTTTTGTTTTAAGAATTTGACCTTTTCTAAGTATTAATTTATTCTATGTTAGGAAAATACAGAGCTTTTGATTTAGATTCTTTGATTTTGAATTCGTGAAGATACAAATTCAAAAAACCGGATATTGCTTTCACACTAGTCCGAACTCTGATCCAAAATGAAATATGTACAATTGTAGGTGTAGAAACCTTATGTAAACGCACTCCTATAAAACCATATACTCTGTAAGTGAATTCCTAAACAATGACTATAAACAATTTGTAATTCCTCAAAGACGAACCTTTTCCTGATCTCTACATGTCTAATTCAAAATTATTTAATTTATACTTAATTTTACTTGACGAGAAACTGATCACACCTTACTTTAGCATAACATTGAGTTAACCATTGCTATTGTGTATTTCTTCTTTACATAGTATAAAACAAAGTCGCTTCCCGCTAGTAATAGTAGTTCAATGCTTCCCGCTGTCTGTCTGTCTGTCCCCATGTAGGTATGCTTAGATCTTTAAAACTACGCAACGAATTTCGATGCGGTTTTTTTTAAATAGATAGAGAAAGGTTTATATGTATAATACATGCATAATATAGTAGAGAAACACTGATAATTTTAGAGGTTTCTAATGTGATGTCGTAAATATACACATTTTTTTGCGCCTACACTGCAAACGCTGCAGCGCTGGCTGAACCCTACGAGATAGAACAAAATACTTCTAATATAATGTACTACAGTAATGTACACCTTAAAAAGAACTACAAAAAAGTCCACGATGGTATAATATGTCTATCAATTAGGGATAACCCACAATAACCATTTTTTTATCCTTTACTTTTTACGAGAAATAATGGCTTATTTACGAAGCGATTTTAAGCAATACAGCATTAATCCTTGACCAATTAAGTACCTTCAATACATTGTGCATTTCATATAGATCAATATGGCCTTTTGCAGCATGTAATTTAAATTAATATTTTCGAAGATATTACAGATTTAAAATGCAGGGACAGCGGTTATGGAGATACCGATTCTGTAGTATATTTAGTATCAGCATTGCACCCGTGTGAAGCCGGGGCGGGTCGTTAGTTTTCTATAAATATTTTCTTTTAATTTCTTTATTATAGTTTTTGATTGGTTTCAGGACATAATCCAACTGGTTAACGGCGACGCTGCGAACTGGCTGGTCGGACTGACGGACGTGCCAAAGACTTTCGGCTTGGAGTTACTGGATACAGTGCTAACTGACTTCTCGCCTATATTCTTCAGGGTAACTTATATATCATATCTCACTAATAATATAAATGCGAAAGTTTCTATGTATGGATGTTTGGATGGATGTTCGTTACCTCTTCACGCCGTAACGACTGAGCCGATTGGGCTGAAATTTTGCATACATGTAGTTCTAAGCCTGAAATCAACAGTATTTTCCGTAAATCAGTTCCTATGGGGTAGAAATAACCTTTAAACGTATGTATAGAAACAACGCGTGCGAAGCCGCGGGCAGAAACTAGTAAAACATAATCTATACCTACGCGGTTCTATAATCCAAGATATTTTATGTCAGCAAAGATTGCTACTACACACTACGTAAACTGCAGGTTCTGTCCATCATCGATCCCTTATTATGGCGGCGCGGCGCGGTCATTGACTGCAGTCGCCTCATGTCGCCGTCAGGTGGGACGCCGAGAGAGACGCGCATAAAAGAGATCGCCAAGTTTAGGATGGCTTAATGCAATAATAAGGGATTGTTGATAGTAAAAAAATGTGCAAAAAAAACATCGTTTGGGTTCTGTTTTTCAATGAAGATTAATCTATGATAGCAGGTGAAAACCCTCCTTCAGTTTTGTGCACTAATTTGAAAACAACCTGTAATGTAGGTAGTTCAAACTTTCGCGATTACTAGAAGGAATGAATTCTTGATGAATATTTGTATTTCATTGCAGATTTCGGAGTTCAAATTCCTTTTGAAGGAGCATGTCTGCGCGCTGATCATAAGACTGTTTTCGCCAAATGTTAAATACAGGTAAATTTCATACAGGATATTAATTTATTGAATTTGTAAACTGACACAGATGTTCGCATAGGATGTTCGTTTATATATGCATAGATAAATGCCATTTTTTTCGGTTTATTCGCGCGTGTCTGAATGAAAACGTAGATTGTATAAGATTGTAATTCAGTCTAGCGCGAAAATATTTTTTTATAATTTGGCTAGTGAAGGCATGAGGTTGCGCGTTCGATTCCCGCCTCGGTACAAATGTTTCTACCTACGATGTGCAGATATCTATTTCGGGTGTTCACGAAGTTTACCGTGTATGATAAAAAGTATCTATCTATGTAGTGTATCGTATTAAGTATATCAGTTATCTAGTACCCATAACACAAGCTCTGCTTAACTTGGGACTAGACACCTAGATAATGCTGTGTGAATTGTCCAGCATTATTTATTTATATAGTAAGATCTGATTGAAATAAAAATACTGAATACTGACTTGCCATGGCGGAAAGCATAAACTTCGGGCTATACCCAGCTGTGGGTAAAATCTGCCGATAATAATGATTAGCACCTATATGAACTGTTATCTTCCATAGGGCTGCGTTCACATCCCCCCACATCCCCGGCGCAGCTCCGGGCGCCAGCGCGGCGCCGGCGGAACGTCCGCACTTCCCGGTCACCATGCGCCTGCTGCGTCTAGTCTCCGTTATACTGCACAAGTACCACGCTGCTCTGGTGAGTCACATAATATATATAGAATATTATATATATATATAGTATAATGTCTGTGCAAAAAGAGAACCGTCATGGCGCTACGGCGAACTAAAATTAAGTTTTTCTTGATTTAACAGTTGTGTTGTTACTGTCGGTGTCTACGATGTCAAATCAAATCAATCGTTTATTTGCAAGAATACTAAATTCTACCAATCAATGTCTACCAAGTATCAAACACTTTTAGTCGTACTTGCAATGACAGAGCAGTGTTGCCAACGCAACAAAAGTAAATTTACTAGGAAATTGGCACACGCGCGACCTCAATTCCTAAGAAACTTCTCTTTTTGCACAGACTAGTCTAGTTTGTATAATATTCTGCTGAGTGAAAGCGAGTTAGTAAATCGCTTCCTTTCCTATAAGTTTGAAGCTTTTCGGACAACTTTTGCACCCAGGTTTCGCAAAAGCGACCATTCCCTCCGCTAAGGTGATTCCCCACGATCACCACTCTAATATAGCTTCCCTTGCAGGTGACAGAATGCGAGATTTTCCTCTCCCTGACCATAAAGTTCTTGGACCCAGACAAACCGCTCTGGCAGCGAGCCTTGGCTTTGGAGGTGCTTCATAAAATGACTATACAACCAGGTAACTGTAACCTATATATAATAATGTCTCCCTAGCCGAATTTCGACCACGGCGGCCAGTCTCATCGGAGACTCGAAGATGCGCAGGACATATAGTGCACAAGTGTTTGCGCAATCACAGGTGCATTATCTATTCCCTCGCTCGCATAATCCGATGGGACGGGTGTCCGACACGACCGGGGAGAGGTCAAGCGCAAGCTACCTAAAGTGCCAAACTTCTCATGAGAGTCAGAATGATGATTGCACCGTTCTGACGCTCATCTTTAATCGTTTCGATTTTGTTGGTTAGATTGAGCCTGGACCACCGCAAATAATAATAATTATATTTATTTTTGTTTAATTATTTTTTAAATTATCATTATGTAATGAAAATAATTTAAATGCAATTTATTTAGGTACCTATTTTTAAGAAATTTTGCATGCCAATGTGTTTTGGTGTAGTATGTGACACTATTCTAATGTTCAAGACCATGTATTCCTGCAATAAATATAATGAAATAAATTCATTACTGATGTAAGCGGGTTAACTACGAACCTTATTTGTGTTGGAAGAACACCAACGTTTCATTCCTTAACGAGGGACCCCTTGACGAATTCATTACATCCGTAATGAATTCATCAAACTACGATAGTTTTTATAGAAATGAAATAAACTATGAAGTACGGAATTCTTAGCGTGGGACTCCGATTCGCACTTAGCTAGATTTATTTTTAAGTCGCGGACTACACTGGCTAACGGCCGGTTTTCATCAATAGGGTCCCGTTGGCAACCTTTGGGTACTATAATAGATACATATTTAAAAGCTGACCCGATCTCCTTTTATTTTTCGTAAACTGGATTTGTGACGTCAGCGTGGATATTTGGATGAAAATCAAAAGACAATAGCACCAGCTTTTAAAAATTTACATAAACACCCTTAAACAAGCCTGAAGTTACACAGAATAACAACCCTTATTCCCTCCTACAGAACTGCTAAAATCCTTCTGCTCGTGCTACGACATGAAGCCCCACGCGACGAAGATATTCCAGCACATTGTGAACGCTCTGGGTGCTTACGTACAAAGTCTCTTCGTGGCTGCCAACGTGAATACGCCTCCAGGTATGTTTATAATATAAGAAAAAGAAGAAAATAGTGCTTCGTACCATCGATCAAAGTAAATAAGGGGAGATGAGGTACAGGTTCTCGAAAGTGGAAGGCTCAACCTCGACCTCAAGTGCAACAGCCTGTATTGGTCCACTACTGGACGCAGGCCTCCCCCTGATAGCGCCTTATTGGCTTTTATCACATGGGGGTAATGCCCATAATCCTCACGCTGGGCATGCGGGTTGGAGATCGCAGTTCGGTGGTAGAATTGTTCTGCAGAGGGCGCTGCTGCCCGCCCCCGGTGGATATCCCTTAGTCGCCCCCTTACGACACCCGCGGGAAGAGTTGGGGTGGTGCAATTTCTAAGCCGGTATCACACAGCTGAAATTAGGCCCAAGGGAGGCTCAAATTAGGTGCAATTAGGTCCACCCACCCCAGTCATAGTCGGACCGGCATTGTTCGTGTTACGCATGCTAGCTATGCCGTACTTTAGTGTGATTTAGTGACTAAAAGACTACAGTAATGCCCTCGTGTTTGTTCATTATAATTATTGCAAAAGATTGTCAATGTAACTTGTTTGCGTGTACACGTAACACAGGCCAGTTCTCGAGTAAGCGCTGGAAGAACGTACCATATCTACAGATTTTATTTAGATCTATGTTTCAAACTGCACTCATGCTGAAGCTGTCCCTCGTTAAGGGATGAAACGTTGGTGTTCTTCCAACACAAACAAGGTTCGTAGTTAACCCGCTTACATTCATTAGTATGAAGTAATCTCCGGAATTAGGCGTTCTCTAAATAAGCACGGTCATGCCGCTTTAATTTTATACTTAACACTAAGACGGCCCACATACCACACAATAATATTGCGCAGTACTTTTACTGTGCAATAGAATTGAATCAAAATCAAAAACTCTTTATTTCCATAAATACAGTATATGTACACTTAGAAAAGGTCAAATTATAAAACTAAACACTGACACGACATAAAGTGATATTTTTGATTTCTGTCGCTTCGGTATGTAGACTAAAGTAAAGAAGCGACGAAGAAACCTTTAGACTGTTAGTTGTTATTTTTCGAGTTGGAGTAAAACCCAATCCAAGCTTTTTTTTTCCATTGCCCTTCAAAGATACATTAATTTTGTGTAGCCTAGTTGTGGGCACAGCGAGTTTAAGTTCCTCGCTCAAAATTTTGTTCAATCCTTGTGCAATCTTTCAAAACTCTACACCTTCAATAATATTGCGCAATATTATTGAAGGCCGCCTAAGTAAAAAGCGCTCTGTTCAGTCTGGTCGAACTATTTTTGATTTTTTTTTTAAGATATCTCTTCTGGTCATATAATTTGTCAACGGTTCAGACGCGTTACGTGCTATCATTTATAAACAATTTTTAATTTTTAAAACCATCATGGTTATTAACACATAAATATTAGAAAGCTCAAAACTTAAATCGTGGTAAAAATCCCGTTGTAAATGACTTTAATTTTCACATTCCTGCAATTTCCCGGGTCTGTATTCTCGCTAGAGTAATAAATAGTAGGTACAATGTCGGAGTCTTCAAACAGAGTTAATAAAGTTCCTTCTGGAAAAGCGTGTTCCATCTTAGGTGACATCTGCACTTACTTTTGTGAGGTAGAATTTGGCTACCATTTCCAATAAAGAAAAATAAACACGGCATATCTACTGACGCAAACGTAATATATACTGGTACTTATAAACGATACGCGGAATCTACGAATGTCAGTGTCGTGAAGTGAGTAAAGCCGCGAGCGACCAAAAGCTAGTTAATCATCACAAAGTGTCTTCGTGTCTGCCACGTGAGTACTCCACCAGGTATGTTTAGGATACAAGAAAAAAATTATGAATGAACTAATTATATTAACTATACGAATTTATTGTACTAGAAATTAAGATAAATAAAAATCTTATGTCTAAATAAGAAATCATCATCATCATCAGCCTATATTAGTCCACTGTTGGACATAGGCCTCCCCTAATGAGCGCCAAAATAAAAAATAAGAAATAAACATAGTAAAAAAGGTGGACTTATCGCTGAGAGCGCTTTTTCCCAGGCAACCTTGCAAATGAAAAAGAGGTGAAATGCGTTTCCATTCTAACTCTGTAATAAATAACCGATTCGATTTTGAAAGTACCTACTGCATCATATTAATAAGGTTGACGTTTTTCGAAAGATAACCGGACAGTTAGCTCCGTTGTTAAACTTTGACATGTATGAAAATTTCTGACAAAAATCAATTAAAATGTAATTGTCCGATAATCTTATCCGAAGAACACGTGCCTCAAAGATATATATATATAAAAGGATATTTATCCTTTTTATCCCTGAGTGTTACGTTTTATCCACCAAACAGAGAAATTATTAAATCTAATTCAAATAACAGATGAGCTAAGCCGTTGGCAGAAGTAATTTACAAACCGTCAATAACTTTTAAATCGTGTTTAACCAGTCGCTGTGGTGTCTAATTTCATGGAAGAAGTCAGCCGCATCCAGAGAATGGAACTCTTCTGTTTACTTCCATGGTCACTTATAGATAAATAATTTTAAGATTAATTTTGTTTGTTATGTTATGTTGTATTTATATTTTTGTTACGTTATATTTTCATTTAGTTAAACTCATACTTAGAAAGTAATTTGTTGTGTATATATTAGGACTGACATGTTAATTAATATAACAAAAGTCCTTTATTTATTTAACATCATCATCATCATCATCATTAACCTATATTAGTTCACTGCTGGACATAGGCCTCCCCTAATGAGCGCCATAGCGCCCTGTCTTCAGCTTGCCGCATCCAGCATCTGCCTGCAGTCTTTCGCAGATCGTCATCCCACCTGGCCGGAGGGCGTCCTACACTACGTTTGCCGAGTCGTGGTCTCCACTCAAGAACACGTTTGCCCCAGCGGTTGTCGGTTCTTCGCGAGATATGGCCGGCCCACTGCCACTTCAACTTGCTAATTCTTTGAGCTATGTCGATAACTTTGGTTCTCTGTCGGATGTATTCGTTACGAATTCTGTCCTTCAGAGAGACTCCGAGCATAGCTCTTTCCATAGCTCGCTGAGCGACTTTGAACTGGTGGACCAGCCCTACCGTGAGTGTCCACGTCTCAGCTCCGTAGGTCATGACGGGTAGGACGCACTGATTGAAAACTTTAGTTTTCAAGCATTGCGGTATGGATGACGAGAAGACTCGACGTAGTTTCCCAAACGCTGCCCAGCCTAGCTGGATCCTCCTCTTGGCCTCCTTCTCAAAATTATTTTTACCCAACTGCAGAATTTGCCCAAGTTAAGTATACTCGGAAACAATTTCGAGAAGGTGGCCATGTACGACGACCGGTCCCGGATCAATGAGGCCATTGATCATGACTTTGGTTTTATCCAAATTCATGCCAAGACCGATGCGTCGCGAGGCTGAGGCTAGGCCGTCCAGCATCTGGTTCAGCTCCTCTAGCGACTCCGCCATTAAGACTATGTCATCAGCGAATCGCAGGTGTGAGATGTGGTCGCCGTTTATGTTGATGCCCTTACCTTTCCAGTCCAGCGTCTTAAACATATCTTCCAACGCGCTCGTGAACAGTTTCGGGGATATAACATCCCCCTGTCTCACTCCTCTGCGCAGTTGGATGGGTTTAGACTGCTGGCCCTGTACTTGGACACTCATGGTGGCGGCCTCGTAGAGGCATCTCAGCACCTCGATATAACGATAGTCTACTTGGCATCGCTGTAAGGATTCCAGAACAGCCCAGGTTTCGACAGAGTCAAAGGCTTTTTCATAGTCCACAAAGGCCAGACACAGAGGCTGATTATACTCTTCGGACTTCTGTATAATCTGCCTCACCGTGTGAATGTGGTCTATGGTGCCAAATCCTCCGCGGAACCCGGCCTGTTCTGGTGGCTGGAACTCGTCGAGTCTCCTGGCGAGACGATTCGTGACCACTCGTGAGAACAGCTTATAGACGTGGCTCAGGAGCGTGATGGGTCTGTAGTTTTTAAGGAGGGTTTTATCTCCCTTCTTAAGAAAGAGCACCACCAAACTCCCGCTCCACGCCTTTGGAGTTCTCCCACTGTGAAGAACGGCGTTGAAGAGGTTCTGTAGCTCCTGTACAACAGGGGCACCTCCGGCTTTCAAAAGCTCTGAAGTTATTCCGTCCTCACCGGGGGCTTTTCCATTTTTAAGCTGCCTCAGAGCTAACACGATCTCGTCTTGACTGATGTCTGGCAGTTCGTCGGTATAGTGGCGTGTCAGGGTGGCTCTAGAATCATGGTCGTCTCGCCGGGAATGGGGGGCATGTGCAGCGTATAAACGGCCATAGAAATCCTCTACCTCGGCGGAGATCTCCGGTTTCGACAATACGGTCCTCCCGTCGTGCGTTTTAAGCTTCGTCAGGTGGCTCCTGCCAAGCTGCTGAGTGAATACTTTGGACCCTCGGTTTTGCTCTATCGCCTCTTCGATGAGGCGTGTGTTGGAGCTCCGAAGGTCGCGCCGTACCATCTTCGCAATTCGCTTGTTCAGGTCTGACCTCTCTAACGAAGACGCTTGAGTGGTTTCCCGTCTTTTTGTCATCAGACCGAGAGTCTCATCCGAGAGTTTGGATTTCTTGCCAGTGCGCTGCTTTTTGCAAAACTTGATGCCCTCATCCCTCAGCGTTTCGACCAGATTGTGTAGGGTCTCGTCAGCGTCATCAGTGGGATCCAAGGCAACAAATCTATTCCCGAGAAGCTGCTGGAACTTCTCGGTTCCCGCCATGATTTGGATTGGGTTAGGTCGGAGCGTGGACTTCATCAGACGGTTTCTTTCAAGCTTCAAGTTGATATTCAGAGAGCCTCGGAGCAGTCGGTGATCAGATCCGGTATTGAACCTGTTGATCACTGAGACATCTCTGAATATGTGCTTGCTATCCGTCATGATGAAGTCGATCTCATTTTTAGTCACAGTGTCGGGACTTTGCCATGTCCACTTCCTTTGAGGTTGTTTCTTAAAGAAGGAGTTCATTAAGAACAGCCCCTCTTTCTCAAGGAAGTTGACAAGCATTTGCCCCCTGTGATTCCTAACTCCATAACCATGCGGGCCTATTCGGGATTCGTTGCCAGTCTGGGTTCCCACCTTGCCGTTAAAGTCCCCCATAACAACGTTGAAGTGGGCCTTAGTGGTGTTGTGTAAGGCTTTGGATATGTCTTCATACATATCCTCCACTTCATCATCCGAGTGTGTTTAACAAGTATTTATTATAATTTATTTAACAAGTATACTTGAATTACGAAAAGTTTAGTTTCAAGAACTATTCAACTAACGTCGTGATAACGGCCCTGCGTCTGAATAGACACAAGTTTGCTCATACAAGAAAAGTCAACTATTTTTATTGGCTAATTACAATTACTACTTATTCAGTTACATGCAATGTAGGGATTATTTGATAAGAAAAAAAAACAGCAGCAGTTGGTCAAATATATGATTTTATTATTTCGTACATCAAGATACAAGGAAACTGTCTTAGGAAAGAAGCTTTTTTACGAAAGTAATTTCAAAATTTTTACTTTAGTCAGTTTTTTGGACAATGCTGAATTGTCCATAAAAATGATTAAAGTAACAAAATAATTTAATAAACATTGTTGTGATACCTGCCGTGGATTAAGCTATAGTATAATATAACTCGTACATAAATGCATAAAACAAAAATACATTAATGTATAAAAAACGAAAAATATATGTTCCGCACTTTTCAACTACACCAAACAGTAAGTATACTACATCTTTACAACAGTAAGTGCGACCTAAAAGGCAGAAAACATCGTTTATCTGAAATTTCTAATGGTTCCTACCTTTTAACGCTGATATTTGAAAATGCCATTATATTATCATTATTTTATTTATTAAGAGATTAAATAGACACGAATTTTACCCTCCTATAACATAGTAGCCAAATTATTGCTGAATGCAATTAAAAAGAAATGAACATACTGTGTAATGCCTGGCATTATAATCGTGTGGTGAGCGGCAATAAAAACATACAGGCCGACATTAATTTAACCAATAACGTAGATTATTTAGCAATTTTTAGTCGCTTAGGAGCCGAATTTGAATTTAGTTGGCACAGAGGCTGGCACCGTGAAGCTGTACCCTGGAACAAAACAAAATTTTGATTAAACTATGCTACAAAAATAATAATCTAACTATACAAAAATAATAATAAAACACATAGTAAAACAGTTTTATATAAACATAGAATGTTTGTTCATAATAGGCTTGCAAAACATTTGCATAAAGTGCACAAATGATTATATTAGATTAACGTTACATCGATGGGACGTATCTATCCTGGCTCAAAACATGCTTAAGAATCTACAAAATTTATGGCGTGGCGTTAGTTTTTTGATACGATCTACATCAAAAGAGCCCTTCGTATCCCAATGCCTCCCATTCCTTTCATCCCCCTCTAGTTTGGTCCACCAGTCAGTTTATTGATTTATAATATCCATTTTACCAGGAAATGAGCGCCAACTGTTATGTATAGCCCTCTCCTCTATTTCTAAGAATCAAGAATCAAAGTCTTTATTACTTTATATACAATACATGTACACATTGTACACAAAGGACAAATTCTTAAAAATAAAAACATGGAAATAAAGTATAATTTTTGATTGCTGTCGCTTTGGTATGAAATTAAAATATAAGTTTGATCAATGTTTAAAAAGACAGAGACATACTGAAGACAGAGATATAGACTACGAGCGAAAAACACAAAATATTTTTTCAAATAGAGACTGTTATATCAGCAAAAAGGTCGCTAAGTATAGATAAAAGTTACCTCCTTGCTGCTCGATCATCTTGCTGTCCTGTTGAGCCTTGCGTTGGTCGGCGAGTACGAACACGGCGCTCAGCTTCTTCAACTGCTGCTCGTTGAGGTGAGCTGTCAGGGCGGTGTAGAGAGCCGGCTCGCTCGCCGCTAGTCCTGCAACACAAGGACGTGGGGTTATGAACTAGGGACGAGCGCACTCTAATTGAAACTTTATTTCGCTACACGTTTGTTTGAAATTAAATTCGACTGGCTTGAGATGTTTGTTGTTGTTGCGTTCTACTTGGAGCTCGTTTTTTGTGTTTGTTAATCAGGGCCATCTGTATCAGTATAAATATACTGTTTTTTTACAAAGTTACATAAAATAATTGACCTTGAAAATCAAAACCTGGTATTTAAAACATCATTACCACAAAATGGGATTTAAGATACAGGACACAAATTGGTCCTGCACGACCTGGTTTTGAAACACTTTAGTATTGCAAGTGGTTTGTTACCTAGAATTGTATTCTTGAATTTGACGTATTCGTCGATAGGACAGTCCTTCTCCTCGAGAGGTGTCGTGTAGCACTCGATGGACGTTTCATCAGGATCATACTCATCCTGAAAAATTACACCATTTACTTCACAAAAGGGACACAAAAACGACAATATACAACTAATACACATTACACTAAGACCCGAGTTCACCAACAGATAGTTAAATTTAAAACAGTTGTTTTAATGCTTTTGACACAAGTTTTCATATATTAAATGTCAACGTTTACCGACGAAGCAACCTAATTGTCTGATTATCTATTGGTGAACACAGACGTAATTATAATATCATCAATTTCCTAAAAATCTTAATACAGCAGAAAAGTGCTTCCTACCATCTGTAGTTTCTTACATCAAAAGTAGAATACCAAAACGTGTAAAGCGATTAGTTTACCAGAACTTTACTTAAAATGTCTTCGGTGGCCCTGCATACCCACGAGTTCAATTAATGCAAGATTACGAGTACTTACGTCATCATCATCACTGTCATCAACGTGGTCTATTTGCGCGGCCATAGTTATGCCCTGGTCTCCGCCCTTGGAGACCGCCATACGCGCCAGGTTCTCAAGGTATTGGTTGGACATCTCGTCTAGATCGTCTTCATCGCTGGATAGGACCTCTGAAATTTAAATGACACGGTTACATTTTCAAAGCACTTAAACAAATAGCTGCGGAACCACCGCCATGGTAAATTCATGTGTAAGAAATCAAGTCTCGAAGTCAAAACTATTAAAACTGGTTGTTAATACTAAAAGCAACAACAACCACCACCTTTTTGGTATATTTGTGACATAGAATATCTGCTTGTTACTTTATTTTAGTAATTCTGAGATCAAGGTGAATGCAACTGTGCCAAATTATAAAAAAAAACAAAACACTACAAATTAAGCCCACTTATTACGGTACTACAAATCCAGGCAAATTCCCCATTATAAGCGCCTTCGATCAAGTCACTAGTTTAAAAAAAAACATATACCAGCATCTTCCTCCTCCTCCTCCTCGGAAGATGAGTCGGACTCCTCCTCCGCTTGCGCCTCGTAAGCGCGCTTCAACCCGTCGAAGATGACCAGGCAGGACGGCAGCAGCTTAGGCAGAATGTCGTCGATGGGCGGTCGGGCTGCGCCCATCTCGAGCAGGGTGCAGATCCCGAGGATGCTCAGCTTCCTATCGTGGATTCTGTAACTCAGATGCGGAAATCTTCGATCATGAAAGCGGCGAATGCTTTGGTCAGTGGCGAGAATGATTTATTTACAGATGTTACTTAAATAAGAGATATAGAAGTGAGATACAATATTTTACATTTCCAATGTGGTGTGGCTTTATGAGAATAAAGATTTTTTCATTTCATTGGTTTATTAATTAATACAGATTAATACAAATGCTTTATTTTTACAGAGATGAATAGAATATATTGATATGTGGTTTTAAAGTTTATGGGAATAAATAAAGATTATTTCATTTATTGGATTTCTTATTTCAAAACCAATTTTTTTATTTATAAGTTGATGAGAGAAGTTTGTTTTAAAGATTTAATTTCACGTCTTTTTGCATCTAGTGTGACGAAAAAGCAACCGAACTTGGCAGACGCTCTATCGCGCGTCTCAATAAAACAATATCTTACCTATCAATTTAACTTAGGTTGCTAAATACGCTACAAGACAACCAAGTTTTTACTATAAACCAACTAGTGATGCGTTAAATGTGTTTTTATTAACTAAATCTGTTCTTACCCCATAAAGCAGTCCATGTCATGTATCCACTGCTTGATGAAATGTTGGACGATAGATGCGTTCGGGACCGAGTCTTGCAGGGTGTTCAGAATCGTGAACAGCATGTGAGGGTTGCAATACAAGATTGCAATTAGGACCTGTCAATAGAGATTACATTTTTGTAGACAGTAGATAGATGGAAAAGTCTTTTTTGCTAAAAATTGTACATTGGCAAACATTATGCTAGATCTAGCTATCGGTTCTAGATAGGGCACAAAAACTAAATTAATTTTACAGCAGTAAAAATGCTGTCATCCTTTTCATTTTGACACATAAGAAAGATTTGCGAAGTCAAATAAGTTAAGTGACAATTCAGATGGCATAAAAATGCCATCTGAATTGACCTTATTATTATTTGTAAATATTAGCATAATTAAGTGATTGTTATACCCATCAAATTCATAGTCATACGTTTAATATTCACCTATGGACACTAATATGTTTAGATGTAGAGGGCAAAACTAATGAAAGGATCATTAAACAGGTCCATGTCAGTACTTGAAGACTTCTATTGTAATTATCATGATCAACATCAGCTGTTTTCTACCCACAATAATAGTCATTAAAAAAACTTCGTTTGTGTCTTTTGGTTTAAAGTAAACGCAGCATTAACAATTTAGGACACATAAGTCTGGAATCAGTCTTCAATTTAAGACATTATTATACTGTTTCAAAATTCATTTATTAAAACATACCTGCAGCAGCATGACTCGTAACTCGGAAGTCTTGACTTTCTTCGTAAGTCGGTTAAGCACCAGCTCCACTATCGACGGCAGGCAGTTGTCGATCTTTCCGGAACACTGGAGAACTATCACCTCGAGTAGTTTGGCTGCGTACAACTCCGCTTCGTCCTCGTGTTCTAAGCTTAACACCTGGAAGTGACGGCGGTGTTAGAACAAGCTATCACATCACACATTAACAGAATTTTCTAGTCCACTGCTGGACATAGGCCTCCCACTGATAAGTGCCTCAAAAAAGTAAAAACAAAAACAGTTGGTACTTATTCAGCTAGTTATATGTGAAAACTCTGCATCTTATCAACCAATCTTAAATCAATTCATTTGTTTTTTGATATAAGATAAAATGAGATAAAAACTGCATAGATATTTACATTTGTCAGATCTTTATAAGTATAGATACAAAAAAGCTGGTACGTTCCTGTTGTTTTTCGTTCACTGGAGGCCTGGATTTGTGACGTCAGCGTGGATACAAAAAAAGAAAAAGAATCGCGCTGCTTTTAAAAAAATTTACCTATATTGGCTTCTCAGCAGCAAACATACTACATATTATAAAACAAAGTCTTCCCGCCGTCTGTCCGTTAGTGTATTGTGTCTCTTGATTCCTAGCTAGGTCCTACACTCTACCTAGTTAAACGTCTATTAAGTAGATTCAAACACGAGAACTACAAATCTAGAAATACTCACAGCTTTAATCATATTGAAGATAGCCAAGATATGATTCTCGTTGGACAAAAACGCGTTGGTATCAACCGTGATATAGTTGTGGAGCACGGCCATCATATCGGTGAAGTAATCGAAGCCTTCCTTTTCGAACACTTGGTAGAGCAGTTCTAGAACCTTCCACATGTCTTCGGAGACTCTCTTTGCAGTCAATATGCAGAGTAGAGACATTGCTTCTTCGAAATATTCTGTGAAGGAAAACAAATCGTGGATCAGTTTTTTTTTTTTTTTATTTTTATTTTTTTTTTGGACAATTCACACAGCATTATCTAGTCCCAAGCTAAGCAGAGCTTGTGTTATGGGTACTAGATAACTGATATACATAATACAATACACTACATAGATAGACATTTTTTTTTTATTATACATAGAAAACACCCAGACCAACGGAACAAATTTCTGCAGATCGTACACAAATTTGTTCCGAGGCGGGAATCGAACCCGCAACCTCCTGCGTCGAAGGCGGACCTTCGCCCGCTGCGCCACGGAGGTCGTCAAGATTGAGATGTTTGTTATATTTTTTATAGTTAGATGTTTGTTATATTTTAACTCTTCAAAGCTGAAAGCTATTAAACGGATCGGGCTGAAATTTTGCTGAGATATATGTGGCTCCAGATCTAGAATAACATTTAGGATACATTTTATCCAGATAAAGCCGAAGCCGCACTCAAAAGCTAATGAAATCTATTCTAATATAACAGAGGTAAAGTTTGTAGTTGCGACATTATCCCTGAGAGGCTTTATGTTTTATCCACGTCATCGAAGCCGCGAATAAAACCTAGTAAAATTATAAATGATCAGCACTCACCAATAATACTATGATGCAGGATATGACCGACCACACGAAGAACAGTCTTCTCGATCTGCGCCATAATCTCGGGATTATCCTCCATAGCATCCAGAATCGTTTCCAGGGTGTTAAGCAGACCCATGACAGTTATAGCCTTCTCATCAGTCCCAGCGTCGGTCTCGATTACCTTGCTGAAGGTCGTAGCTAAGTGGTCCGTGATCTCGTACGCCATCGGTAGCAACTGAGCGGTGAACGACGGTACAATCTTCTGTATAACATTAGCAATGTTATCGTTTTCTGTCTCGCGGATGATTTCCAACAACGCGGTAGTCACCTCCTTGACTTGAGGCTCCAGATATCCATGGGCCTTCTCTTGCGAAGACAGCAGCATTTGGATAGCGATAGCAGCTTCCACTTTTACGGGTAACTCTGTGTCGCGCAGCAACGCATGAGTGGTAAGCTGGATCGCTTGGAGTAAGAGACCTTCAGTCTTGAAGCGGATAGACGAGAAACATTGGATTACCCAGCAGACTCGCGCGCGGATATGTCCCAATGGGTTCTGGAATTCGGGGTACACGTACTGGTGTAGCAAAGAGCTGATTTCTTCCCGGTAGTTTTTCTTCTTCATGAGTATGACGCTGAGTGTTCCGACCATGTGGAAGGCGCCGTCGCGTTGTCGCGGGTCGGAATCGTTGGGAGAAGTTAACACTTGCATGCAGAGCTGCATGGTGCTTTCTAACATGTCCTTCCTCTTTTTGCAAGAAGAGGTTAATAGGGTTTGAGCTGCTATTACAGGAGAGACGAAGTCTTCGAAGATATCTGTGGAATAATGGCTGTTTCAGTACAAAGTTTGAGGCCTAAAAAGTGGGAGTGGATTGTCTGTCTGTCTGTGATCTCGTAGCTTAGAAACTAGTTTCTTTCTGAGCGACATTGACAAGACCAATGATGATATTGATGAACCCAATGTAGGTACTTTTTTGTCACTGCGGCCGTATGTGCCTTCTGTGATCGCTACTTGATGTGTGCACCCCTGAAGCTTCGGCGTTCATAGTTCGCCACCAACACTCATAGCTACTAGGAACTGGATTTTCTTCTGGTGGTGTCTTTGTAAGTGCTTACCGAATTTGATCCTGATGTACTCGTGAGGATCCATGTTCCAGAGCTCCTCATCAGCCTGCGTGTAGGACAGCATAGGGAAGACCACATCCTTGATGATGGCGAACATGTGTGGCTTGAGCAGCTTCCAAGAGTGTGCATGGCTTACACTGAGGAATGCAAACAATTTAGTTCATTTATTCATGCCACCGTAGGTACATGTTGATACACTTGATGTTGTTAAAATCAAATTTTCTATTGCTTAATTAATCATAATACTTAATTATGATTATTTTTACAACACACACTAGTTTTTTGAAAAGGAAGGAAGCACCATAAGGGATTGTACGCAGAAGAAGAGAGAGAAAAAACAGACGGTCAGTGATTCCTAAACACATATAAAATAACAAATGGTTGGCTGAAAAGGACCTAAAATAAATAAATAAAAATACATGTCAAGAAATGTCATAAAAATCAGCATGTAAGGAAAATTTTGTTGTCTTGCTATATTTGTGGACAAATGGCTTAATGATAAGCCTTTTGGAATAGATAAGAAAGAGAGAGCTTCAAGAATAGAATTCATTTTTATTACAGGACAAATAGTTCATAAACAAACAACTTATTCTATTCCATAAAATATAGGTAAAACATTCATTTTTCTAGCTAACCTAATATAACAAAACTGAAATACATACCAAATACTGTAGATTTCCTAGACTTTCATAAAGGTTGCTTATTTATTAGTAAAAGTACTTCCTGAAACTTTAATTCTGGGGGCTGACTTGGAAGATTCGCGAAACGCACTCTTATGTCACTCTCATAAAATTTCCGCGAAAACAGGGGACCTTCTCGGATTAGGAGAATCGTTTTCGTTATCGTGCAAAACCACTTTAGTCACGAAAACGAATCAGATACTTCGATTTTCGTTATACTAGTACGGCCCTAATGCAAGTAGTTTACAATTATGTGGCATAAGTAACTCACCAATGCTCAATATAGCTAAGTGTCAGCTGTAGTACCCTCGGCGACACATAAACCTTGTTTCGGTACTGGTCCAGGATACGGAACAGAACCTCTAGCATTCCTCCTGTGAAGGTAGTCAGGTACCACTCTGCGAACTGAGTGTACTCCTCCCGGGCATTCATTGGGCTGCCGTATCTGAAAGACATTCAATAAATAACATAGGGAATTTTGTGCAATAGCATCTGCCCTGAAAGAAAATTGAGCTTGTGATGATGATGATATCCTCTTAGCCAAATTTAGACCACACTGGGCAGTTTCAAAGGTTATATACTCATAGTATCACATACACCACCATCAAGTTCTACACTAACCGATCCTGTCCAACCAAAGGTTGCCTGGAAGAGATCGCTTTTAGCGATAAGGCCGCCCATTGTGCCGTACTAGATTTAACTAGCAGTTTGTAAGATATTTTATAAGCATTGATGGTACAATAAATATATTTTCTATCTATGTGCAGGACAAATTATGTACATGCATGTGTTATTGGTACCAGATGGCTATAAAAATCTAAGAAATACATATCGCACACCCAGACCGGAAATACCAGCAGATTATGCATTATTTATTATTATTATAATAGGGGAGTGTAATTTGTTGTTGAAAAATACATGTTTTATGCTCTGTCATAAAACCTTTCCATAATGCAGTCTTTGCTGGTACAGGTAATTTTTATATTTCTTATAATAATCTATGTTACTTTTCAAAAAGTGTCAAAGTAGGATAAGATCCCAACATGTAGGAGACAAAATCTTAGAGTATTGAGTCAAATAATTCAAAAGTTCTCACCTTTCAAAAAGCCTATGAATGATATGTATTGACCATTTCTTTATCTTCCACCATGGCAGCTCCATCCTCTCATCTTCATCAACCTGCAGTGTGTGCTCCGGGATGGGATGTTCTAGAATAATCCGGAAGATTTCCATCCATTTTGTGAATGCTTCCTTGGAATGAAGTTCTAGATTGAGGGAGTTCTAAAACAAAATAGATAAGGCTGTACACAACACAGACTAAAAACAAGAACATAAATTCCATTGATACATTTCCTCACAAAATTGTTGATGATAGGCAATTCATTATTTATAGAATGAAAACTTTATCTGAAAATGTGAGCCAGTCCAATTGATAAGTTTAGTAATTTATTTTTTTCTATGCTAAAATCCAATTAAATCAGTTTATTTTAAAAGCATAATCATCTTTTAACATGTATTTCAAATTATGCTATAAATTAGCTATTTAAATGAGAGAAGGCATCAACAAGCAATTGTTATCTTGCAAGTGTATGGTTAATCTTGTAAAGTAGACCTTTAAAACTCACCTTTGTTAAAGCAAAGAAACATTTCAAGATCTGTTTTTGGATGAGCACGGACTCGGCAGACTGGTCATTCTGTAGGTTGATCATGATATTGTAGAGAATCGGGAGCAGAAGGTTCATAGCCTCCGTCAGCGGAGCTCTTTTCTCTGCTGCATGGTATTCATAGTTCTTGATTAGATTATACAAGCATAGAAGAGCACCCATCCAGTTCGATGGATCAGGATTTTGCAAGAAAATGTGCATTTTATCAACAACTTGAGTCCAACGGGTTGGAAAATCACATTTTGTTATAATTTTGAGAGCAAGACACAACTGAAGTCTGAGCATATCAGGAGCTTGGACTATGGCTTCTACAATGTTGTCTCGGATCATGGCTCTGTCTTGTTCATGAATGCTAAAGCGTGGGATTTCTCCCTCTTCTGCTTCTTTGTCGTGCCATCCTTTGGAAATCATGTTCTTGAGGTAAACAGCACCAGCTTGACGGACCGGTATAGGAACATCATTTAGCATTACAACTTGCAGTAACGTTGGTGCAAACCCTATAATTTTGTGAATCTGAAATAATTAAATTCATCTTTATGTAAGACAAACAAGACTTATGTTTTCACTGTTGTAGGATGAATGAACAAGTGTTCATTCTTATTGAAACATAAAAAACATGAATTTTAAGCACAAGTTACAAAAATATAAGTAAAAACCTTAAATAGCAACAAATTTTGCCCTAATCATTAGTTTTTTTGCCAAAATATCTATTCAAAAGAGGTCACAACTTTGGAAGATAACCTAAAACTCTTGGAAACTTTGGCATAACTTTACAATGCAAAAATGGTTTTTGGAACAACACCCTCATATGAGAAGAAAAAAATTGCAGACTACAATTTAATATGGTAGCTAAATACAACGAAACCAATAAATGTATAAAATAACAAGGATCTTGTCAAACCAGCGCGGGATCATGTGGAGGTTTCACAAATTACCTGCTCTAGCTGTTCTTCAGCTTGATGTCGCTGATTCGGATCGATCGTTGCGCGTAAAATCTCGGTGAGCTTTACGTGGTCCATGATTAGACGATTTCAACTATGAATTTCGGACATAAAATTCACTTTTTTACTAAATTATACCACACGCCTGCACCGCAATCAAAACAAAACAGAAAACAGATGATTGATTGTAAAGTAAAATGAAACGAATGATTGATGGTGTGACCATTCCTTCAATCCGAGATTCTACCAGTAAAACTACTAAAATCTACCAAAAACTACTAAGCCCTCCAAAATCAATTTTGTTGTTGTGGTCTAATTGGGTTGCGTGGTCGCGTTCAAATACAAGAAACAATTATTTAATTTCATTATCATCAAAATGGATTTTTCCTTATTAATAGTTGATTCTAAAAATAATAGTGTTAAATTTATCAGGAGGAATCTACTAAATCCTACTAAAGTTTTATAAAGCAGCCCATAGATGAACAGTGATTTTTAGGCACGGGACCCTATTATTAAGCCTCCTCTGTCTGTCTGTCCGTCCGTCCGTCAGCTCAGCGGGCAGCATCTTATAAACCGTAATAGTTGAAATTTTGCCTTATTTCTAATAACAAACAATGAAAAAAAACATGATCACATTATAAAAAAGTACCAACCAATATAAAATAATTGTCAATATTTAAAGGAGTACTTCAACAGGTGTAAGATTATTTCCTTTTCTGATATAATAAAGATAAAAAGCTTCATTTTTCGTACCATAGACCTGGATAATATTATGTTGTTTTTAAAACTCGATGTCATTTTCTAGTTCTTTCTAGTATTATCCACAGCCTTCGTGTGCGAGTCTGGCTCGTACTAGGCCGATTTATTTTGTAAAAACAGTGACCTACTTACAAAATTACATGGTCAACAAGCGTGAATACTGTTGTCCCTGAAATGAGTAGATTGGTAAGTTTTTTGTCAATCGACTAATTTTGTGTCCCTTAACATTTCATTGAATTATATTTAAAAAAATAGTAGCAAAAGTAAAACCAATTTTATAAAATACCTACATACTTCTTCACTTATTTTAGGAAATTAATTTACATAAGTTTTCAATAGTATAATATAATGTACTTAATATTGCTGGACAACCCATCATCTAGCTCCAAGCTAAGCAGAACTTGTGTTATGGATACCTATATGGTATGGATGACTGATATACTTAATACAATACATTACATACCTCAACACCTGTATGAGTCCACTACTGGACGCAGGCCTCCCCCTTACAAGGCCTTATTGGCTTTTATCACATGGGGGATAGTGACCATAATCCCCACGCTAGGCATGCGGGTTGGGGATCGCGGTTTGGCGGCAGAATTGTTCTGCAGGGGGCGCTGCTGCCCGCCCCCGGTGGATATCCCTTAGTTGCCTCTTACGACACTCGCAGGAAGACTTGGGGTGGTGCAAATTCTAAGCCGGCACCACACACCTAACATTAAATAGATCTATATTTTTTATGATACATAGAAAATACCCAGAACACCCGAAACAAATATTTGCAGATCGTATGAATGGTTAGCTACTGTATTAATTAATGTTTTAACAAAACAAATTATAGAATGATAAATCCCTATTATCGTCACAAAACCAATACACAGTCAGTAGATAAATCAAAATTAAAACTGATAAACAAATACCTACATAATACTAAAATCTGAAAACTTTATTCATCTTGTGTTTCTTTCGTTTGAGGTTAATTCAGTTAATAAATACTATTGTAATGTATTGAAATTAAAAAATAACTTAATTGTATTCTAGACGTTAACAAACTCGTCAATATCCTCCAGTAAAAACCAAGATAATGTAAATTGAAAATCCGGGTACACCTACATATTAGTTGTAGGTCTATGGCTTCGAAAATTCAATCGTCTATGGCTAGCTTTATTTTTAAATTACAGTGCTGCCACATTGTACACTAAGCCTGAAGTGGTAGAATTTTTCGTGCTAAAACCAATCAATGTAACAAAAGAACCGAAGCGAACCACGCTGATTCTCGGAAGAGCCCTGATTGAGCACCGTTTAGAAGCCCGTGGCAGAGAATATAGTAATACTAGCCAGTGGCTAGGCTATGTAGGTAGGGATGGTAGGAACCATAATAGAATGTTGCCAGTAGAAATTTATGATTCATAAAGACTTAAGGTGGATCTGTTCGTGTTGGCGCGGGATTACATTTATTTGCGGTTTTAATTTTTCCTGCCTTCTACAAGGATGAAAACTAACTGAAAAGTAATTTGCAAATCGTAAACCATTTCTATTAACTTACGAAAAAACTAAATTCAATTCACTGATATTTTTGGAACATTTGGGAAAATAAGAGATTCTGGTCTTAAAATCAACATAATATTATTAGGTATTCTCAAATGCTCCCAAAATACAATTGAATCAAAGTTGGTTTTATCATGGGTTAATAGGAAATCCTTTACGATTAGCGGCAACTTCTTTTTCGTTAGTTTTATCGAAGAACGAAGAAAAAAATTAAACCACAAAAAATAATAATCTCGCGCCAACACGAAACGATCAACCTCAAGTGACCTCAACCTAATGCTGGATATTTAACATAACCTTCTATATATAAACAACGCAGTTCTTCATGCAATCATCTATTCTATTTATCATATTCTAAGAAACACAAATTCATTGATAAAATACAATATAAATCATCGCTTGGCAGCATCCCATTCTCTACACCCTTCGTGTCATCAATCATCATACCTACATCCACTTCAGGTTCAGTGAAGATCGTGCTGGAAACTTTATAAGAGAACTAATTATCTGGGTGGCTGCCTACGTCTATTATGTGGCAGCTTTATTTTTTCAGTGTTGCCAGATTTTGTAAAAAGCTTTAAGTATTAGTAACTAATATGCAGTCGAGATTTTTTTTTTACCACGTAAGCAAAATCGGCAGCATAAGCTACGACTAAAATGAAAAGATAATGCTGGATTAAAGATGCGAGACTGCGAATGACCTGGCTAGTCGAATGATCTACAACTACTAATTTACTCATTCGACTTGAATATTAGTAATATACTAATCTTCAAAGTAATTACTAATTAGTAAAATGACGACTACTAATTAGTAATTACTAATGCCTCTACGAATTGATCGAGGCGTCGAATAACGAATGGAGTTCGACTGCCCGACTCAGGCAGTCACCATTCAAATTAGTTACTAATTTGGTTAGTAATCGCCAGAGGCGTCGAATAACGAATTGAGTTCGACTGCCCGACTCGAGCAGTTGCCATTACTAATCAATTAGTTATTAATTTGCCCTAGTCATTCGAATGGTTCGAATGATTTGTGAAGTCGGATAATTCGAATGAAATCATTCAAAGTCGCGCATCTTTATACTGGATATTTCACAAAAAAGCGAATGCCTTGATTGATGCTAAAATACTACGTTTTATGGAGATTTATTTATTTATTTTATCTATAACTAAGTACACATTACATACTACAAGTCATTGATGAAATAGAAAATAAAATCATCGCTTATCAGCATCACACTTTCAACATTCCTTCAACAGCCTTCGTATCATTATCACCGTACATCCACTTTAGGTTCAGTATCTCATCTCCTGAAGCCTCGTCGATGAAATCTATACGACGACGATCGAATCCTCTGTTTGGCAGGTCTGTGGGAAGGCTCGTCTTGCTATGTTCTAGTCTTTGGCTAGCTAGAAGCGAACTAGCTTGCCAAAGGTGACCGCACACACGTCCGCGTCGCAGAAGCCGTATGCGGCGCAGTCATCGAACTTCTTCATGGCTTCGCGTAGTCGCGCACCTTTCCGCAACGAACGCGGCGCAAGCATCTAGCGCGCCGCACGCAGCGAACGCGCCGAATCGCATTCATCATTGAGCAGACGTATTCTATGGAACTGGAGGAGAGTCGAGAACGAGATTAATAATCTTATCATTATTACTGGAATGGATAATGCAACTTGATCCTGTTATTGTCGATTGCCTATGGAGGAAGAAGAAAATGAAAGAACAAAAAAAGGGTGTGTTATTTTCTGATTTGCTAAAGGATGACAAGCGGTTTTTTAAATATTTTATTATGACTCCGCTCAAGTTTAGGCAAGTGTACAACACTTCATATTGTAGTACTATTGCAATTAAATTCGAATCGCACATCGTTATGCGTAAAAACTTGCAAGTACGTGCGCTGCACACGCGAACCTATGATGGACTGAATGAATACGGATGCCCCCATCCGTCCCGAACGCAACAAACGCGCCGAACGCCCCGCAGTCATCGCACGCGCCGAAGTTTTTTTGATGGAATCCGTACACTTAGATGATTTTACTAAAATGGGGCTCATTTGGCGCTGATAGGTACGCCGGGTCGCATACTATTTCATACAAAGATTTGTAAAATACGATGACTTAGAGCGTGCGGCTCCTGCGGCGCGGACAGGTGCGCGTTCAGCTTAAGTGTCAGTCTGTCTATTGTGTACGGCAGCTTTATTTTCTTCCAGTGTTGCCAGATTTTTTAATAAGCTTAGAGTAGTAGAAATTATTATGCATTTTCTACCACGGTAGCAAACTCGCGGGCAAAAGCTAGGAATCATCTAGGATTAAAGTGAAAAGATAAAAAGCTGATAATGTTTTTCACAAAAAAGCGAATTATGCCTTCATCGACGCAAAAATAAAAAGAGAAAAACCACGAACTAGGTTCTATGTAATCTCTATTTTCAGTATAAGTATCTACACATATTCATTGATGAAATAGAAAATAATCATCGCTTGGCAGCATCACACTCTCCACACCCTTCGTGTCATCATCACCATCATCATCATCACCGTACATCCACTTCAGGTTCAGTATCTCATCGCCTGACGACTCGTCGATGTAATCATCTGGTTGGTAGGTCTGTGGGAACAAGCGTCTCGCTGTTTTCTGGTCATTGGCTTTTTCATTGGCTTGGTCATTGGCATGGTCATTGGCTTGGTCATTGGCTAGGTCATTGGCTGTGTCATTGGCTTGGACATTGGCTCGGTCGGGGTTGGTTAAGTGGTCCTGATCTGTGGAAGTGTGATTGACAGATAGGTAGTAAAATGTTTCTTTTTTGGCTGAGATAGATGGCCATAACTGAAACCATGAGAGTTTACAGAAAAGTCGTGAAAGGAGTTATGGGCTTAATTTCTGATAAAATAAAAACGAAACCTTCATGGGAGTTGGGGAGGCCCATTGTGTGTGTGGGACGCTACATGCGTCGACACACTTGCGCCTTCCCATCTTCCGAAGACATCCGTGAGGGCGGGTGCGGCGGCAGATTTGGCCGAAGATCTCAAGAGCAAATATGCAGGTCTCGACAGAGCCTACACATTTGCTCCCCTTGGAGTCGAGACCCTAGGTCTGTAAAGTACCGAGGCTCTTTAGGTTTCTTAAAAATTATCTAAGCGTCTGGTCGAAGCGACGCGTGACCTGAGAGCTGGTGAGTACCTACCTATCTGGCGCATCAGCATTGCCATGCCATATGCAGCGCAGCGGGGCAATGCAGCCAGCGTCTTGGGGACGCGATGACTGGTATTGATATGGATCAGTTGAGCTACCTACCTGTAGAATGCTTGCAACAGTCTTCAGTTAGCTCAATTGTTTCAATATTAAATACTAGTTCTAATTTATTTCTATTGTTTGACTGTTATTTACTATAAAAACTATCGTAGTTTGACGAATTCATTACTACGACGGATGTAAGCGGGTTTACAACGAACCTTATTTGTGTTGTCTTATCGGTGTTCTTCCGACACAAATAAGGTTCGTTTAACCCGCTTACATCCATAATGTATTTGATTGTTATTTTCTCAAACTTAATTTGTTTTTGAACCCCCGACGCAAAAAGAGAGGGGTGTTATAAGTTTTACGTGTCTGTCTTTGTATCTGTCTGAGGTATCGTAGCTCCCAAACGGATGAACCGATTTTCGTCTAGTTTTTTTATGTCATACATAATTTTATCCCTAGTGTTCTTAGCCATGTTTCATGAAAATCTGTCGCAAGGTTTTTAATTTTTAAATTTTTTCTAGTTTTTGCGAACTTATCTTTAAAGTGTACAAAATTTATTACGAATACATGTTTAATTGAGGATAAACCCCATTAAAATACCTACAGGCTAAGTATCCTGGCTAGTGGCAAGTACAGCTACACCAGTTGTTTCAAAAGATTATTTTAAATTAAAGATAATATAAGATAGATTTTTTACATTGATGTTTGGTAGGTGAGGTAGGTAATTGTATTCAAAGTAAAATTGAAAAAATGATGTCCTCTCAGTTTGCATTTCTTTCGAAACGAGGTCCCTAACTCTCATGGTTTAGGATCTGGCCATCCACTCCTATCTCAAAAAATCACCCTGTGTTCTGTTAGGAACACGTTTCGCGATCACACGACACTATAGTTCCGTTTATCTACTCATGTGACTATAGGTACCTACTTGTATTGGTTAGGTATTAGGTACCTATACACTAGCTAAACTCAATGTAGAATGTTTGTAAACAAATCGCGACACAAATAACAAACTCATTTGCTTGGCAACATTTATTGAAGGATCCTCATGTAGGTAATGTAAATTGCGTATTAAAAGACACGGCAACAGGGTGAATTTTAGGTTAAGTATGTGCGGTTTGTTTACAAACATTCTACATCGAGTTTGGCTAGTGTATAGTAGATATAGCATTGTAGACTAGACCTGTAGAAGGTAGACGAATAAAGTGACGACAATTGAATCAAGACAGCAATTCATTGTAATCATGTCGTTTCCGCCTGTGGCCGTGACCGTCTAAGGGCGCGTTCCCACTGTGTCCCGTAAATTATCGTTGGACGACTATCGTCAACGACGACACAAAGTCGTTATAATGCGAACAGCTAGAGACGATACTAGCTGTTCCCGATTAATAGCGACGACTTTGTGTCGTCGCTATACATTATCGTGGAACGGCTATCGTCTCGAGCTTTTCCCGTTATAACTACTGAACTTCATTCCGGCCCTTGTGGGGGCACGGAGAGGGGCCTCGAGGCTTGGCCTCTTTACCCCGGTGTCAACTCTAGGGATGACGAAAAAACCCCTCGGTCCTCGGGTTACGCAAAAAGCTCTTTTTCTTCATTCATAATTTTTTTTAGACTGCTTTTTATATATTTTCTTATTTATTATTTTTTTTGGTAGGATTTGTTTTTTTTTTTTTTTTTTAGGGTTTTGATGATCGAAGATCGGTTTCAAAACCCTTATGGTCTCGCTTTGTCTGTCCTTTTTTCCCTCCTTAATAACTCAAAGACTACTGCAGCTATCAACTTGAAATTTAAAATAATAATACATTTCGTGCGCCTGTACAGATTTAGAGAAAAATAAATGAAAAATGAAAATGAATATTTTCCATACAAATTGTGATGCCGAAATTTTAAAAGATACCTACAGAGTCATATGGGGTATCAAATGAAAGGTATCATTTTGTACATTTCAAAATATTTTTTGAAATTTTTGTAGGTTTCATACTTTTTAAAATATTTTGAAAAATGTCGAAAAATACCCATTCCCCCCCCCTATCTCCGAAGATTGCAGAGCGATCCATGTAAAATGTATGGAGCGTTTATAGACATGGATCTATATTTTACAGGAAAAATATACAGAAGTTTGAAAAAATAACACTTTTTGAAAAATGGTCAAAATGGGGGGAAATAATTTTCAAAAGGGGGGGCTACCTCACCGAGTGGGGTATCAAATGAAAGGTATCAGTTTGTACGTTTCAACACAGTTTTTCAAATTTCTGTAGGTTTCATACTTTTTGAAATATTTTGATAATAGTCAAAAAAATACCCATTCCCCCCCCCTATCTCCGAAGTTTGCAGAGCGATCCGTTTAAAATGTATGGAGCGTTTGTAGATATAGATCTATATTTTACAGGAAAAATATAGAGGAGTCTGTAAAAAGAACACTTTTTGAAAAATGGTCAAAAAGGAATAATTTTCAAAAGGGGGGCTACCTCACCGAGTGGGGTATCAAATGAAAGGTATTGATTTGGACATTTCAAACCACTTTTTCAAATTACTGTAACTTTCATACTTTTTGAAATATTTCGAAAAAAGTCGAAAAATTTACCATTACCCACCTTAACCGAACCACCCATTTAACCGAAGCATGTAGAGAGATCCATCTGAAATGTAGGTTGGTACCTGCTATTCTTAGGTATTCGTTAAATTGCGAAGTCTTTATCCGGTACTTTTGGTACATATTTGTTGACAAACGTTCAAAACCCTCGGCGCGCGAGTTACACTCGCACTTGACGGATCTTGTGAATATATATAAAGCTCGATTACCACTCACTGACTCACTGACTCATTGACACGATTGTTCTCCCTGATGGTGGATGGGAAGGTATGTTTTTTTTTGCGGAATCGTGTAGAGGGGTCGGGGGTGACTTGGGGAAAATCCCGACTTTTTGAGATTTGCCCCCCCAGAGCCCACCCCTCCGCCGCGAGCTGCTTGCAGCTCGCGCACTTATAAAATACTAGTTTTTATATAAACCCAAGGACTAGCATGGGGGTTCCGCGGGGATGAGGTCCCGCGGAAGGGGCCGCCGCGGGTGGTCATCATCTGGGGGCCGGGGTTGGTGAGGCGCTATATGGTGGAGGTGGGCGTGGTGGCCGTTGTCGGCGCGGTCGTACATCCGACGCGCCGACTGTACCACAAACTCTTACCGTTATAACGGACTTTTCAGACTTTGTGTCGTCGCTATTCCTTATCTTGGAACGACTCATCTGTAGCTGTTCCCATTAAAACGACTTTGTGTCGTTGCTATTCCTTATCGTGGAACGATTATCGTATTCGACTATTGTTCCCATAGGATCGTGACGACATTTTACAGTTCACGGCATGACGATTAGTACGTAACGTTTTTTTATCGATCCACGACTGAAATGAAAGATTTTTATCTACCTTACGAACTACTTCACAATAAATTGAACTATAATAGTTAATGCTACGTGATTTAAATTTTGTGCGTAGCAAAGCTCAAGGAATTGTGCTGGATACACACTGATGTGTGCACCCAGCTATGGACTGTCGTGCTAGCTATTCCCATAATTACAACGACAATCTATCGTCACAACATAAATAAATCGTGGACTACAGTTAATCGTGACGTCCTATATGTGAACACTCATTTAAATATGCTACGAGTATGCACGATGCTGAACTGTACGACTTTCTATAGTCAAGACACAGTGGGAACGCGCCCTTAGATGAATGGTGTAGTAGGTGGCTGGTCGGTCATGTCATGGTCATGAATCATCCATTTCAGGAGCAACCTTTCCCATCCCGTAAGGTGTTTCCATCTGCGTTTCCGCTGTAGAAGAGAGGAGACGGCTAATTGAATCCTACTATCCTACTTAATATTATAAATGCGAAAGTTTGTGTGAATGTTTGTTACCACGTATCTCCGTAACTACCTAACCGATTTAGATGAAATTTGTTGTGTAAACAGTTTAGGTTCTAGAATAACGTATTGGCTAATTATATTAATTATTAATATAATCCCTTTTTATCAAAAATCTGGGGGTGGTCCCCCAGACGTTAATTTTAGATATAGAGGGTGGTAAAATTTCTATGGAAAATTATTATTCCTTGGTTCGCTCAAAAATCGGTTTATGTACTAGTATAGTATTATAATATCTGTGGTATAAGTAAATAAACTATAAAGGAAATAATGAATCAGGTATTTTTTATTTTACTAAACTAACTCTAGGGGGTGTGCAATAAATTGCGGGACGCAGCTCTTAAATAAATAATGCTGGACAATCCACATAGCATCATCTAGCCCCAAGCTAAGCGAGCTTGTGTTCTGGGTGGTAGATGGCTCATATACATAACTAGCGACCCGCCCCGGCTTCGCACGGGTGTAATACTAATACGAACTTTTTTGTAGACCTTTTTAAGGTGTACAATATACTGCAGTACACTATTTTGATCTATCTCTTAGGGTTCAGCCAGCGTTTGCAATGTAAGCGCAAAAAAATGAATTTATTAACGACATCACCATTAGAAACCTCTAAAATTATCAGTGTTTTTCTACTATATTATGCATGTATTATACATATAAACCTTTCTCTTGAATCATTCTATCTATTAAAAAAACCGCATCAAAATCCGTTGCGTAGTTTTAAAGATCTAAGCATAGGTACATAGGGACGGACAGACAGCGGGAAGCGACTTTGTTTTATACCTACTATGTAGAGATACAACACATTAGGTACATAGATTTTTTTATCATACACGAAAAATACCCAGAACACCCGGAACCTATGTGTTATTTTAGAACCTAAGCTATATATTTCTATTATTTGATTGAGTAATTTAATTCTATTATTTGCTTGTAATTTTCTTTGTGTATTTCCAAAGATCGATTTTTTTTAGTAGTTACGGAGATTACCACGTACCTAATAAACATTCGCACAAACTTTCGCATTTATAATATTAGTACGATGTCAGATACACATCTCTTCTCCCCGCTTCGGTGGTCATTTGGCTTTGCTTGGTACACTGTTAGTTAAGTACCAGTTAACACGGTACCTGGATCTCCTTGCTCTCCTCTCGCATCGAGCCTTGTCTCGTAGTCCAATATCTGCGCGTAGAGACGCACCAGCGACTGGCAGCGTCGCATGCAGGAGCGGTGGCTCTTGAACCGGTTGGTGCGACGCGATTGAGGACAGCCGAGTCGTTCTCTGCAAACCAGCATAATAAGATAGCCTTACTGCTTAATGGAGACGGGCGAACCTAACGGCTTTGGGGGTCCAACTTGGCCTGGATCTTAGTAGGTAGGTACTCACGGAATCCACGTTTTAAAAAAGTCAAATTACTTAAAAATCAACATTCCTTGAACATGAAAACATGACTGCAAAAACAAATTACGATAAAAAAAACATGAAAGTGCACTATTTCGCACATAATTTCTTCGCAATTTCGGGAATCCTCCGGTCTATTGAAATGATTTAGTATGTTTTGATTCGTAGTCTCAGTGGTAAAAACTCTTTACATAAAATTCAACATTCCTTGAATATGAAAACATGACTTCGAAAAACAAATGACGGTAAAAAAACGTTAAGTGCGAGTCGGACTCGCACACTAAGGGTTCCGTTAAATTGTAAGACCTTGTTTCTTGCCATATATCATGATTCCAGGTCAACATGAAGTAAGTACCCTGTATATTTTGGTCGAGGGAGAGAATCAAAAATTATAACTTTTTGTCAATAAACTACAAATTATTATAAATTATAATATTTGTGCTACATGACCTTGCATCTTACCAAATGTTATGATATGATTCTGGGTACACTAGAAGTACCCTATAGGTTTTGGTCTATAGTAAGAATCAAGTTTTTTTTGTGAATAAATTGCAAATATACGCTTTTAGGATTTTTTCCTTTACTTGTATCAGACCTTGCTTCTTGCCAAATTTCATGATCCTACGTCAATGGGAAGTATACTATAGGTTTTAGTCCATGGCGAGAATCAAAAGTATTTTTTTTTGAGAAATAACTACAAATTTACTGTTTTAGGATTTTTCCCTTTACTTGTGCTCTAAGACCTTGCTGCTCACCAAATTTCATGATTCTAGGTCTACGGGAAGTACCCTATAGGTTTTGGTCGTATTTACTTGTATTATAGGTAGGTAGGTAGTTAGGTACCCCTAAAAAGTAGCCTAGTTTAGTGTTGTTAGCATAAATAATTTTTAAAATCTGCACTGATGCTTTGTTTTACTTTAATTATGTGTTTTTTATAAGTACCTATGTATTCTTTGTAGGCAATTTGCCTGAGATACAGGTTTTACCTAGTTCAGGCACACGTAATCTATAGAATTTAAGTTATTATTATTTTAAGCATTAGTCTTGAGAAATGTTTGAATAAATTATTTATTATTCTTTATTATGAATGTTTACAAACGTGCAGTTCTGTATCTGGAAGTCGAAGGTCCACACGCTGGCGACCTGCTCCGTGCAGACTCCTGGCGTGAAGCGACGCGTGCATCTTATCTTGTAGGCGTCCAGCTTCTCCTCCATTCGGACCTGTTCTTCATCTGGACGACAGGAATTACACATTTAACGTCAATAATAAGCAATTAAAAAGAAGTAAATTCTAACATGTAACTTTGTATTTTTATTTTTAACCCCAACGCAAAATGTGTTTTATATAAGTTTAACGTGTTTGTCTGTGTATCTGTCTGTGGTATGGTAGCTCCCAAACGGAAAAACTGATTTTCGTTTTTTTTTTGTGTCATAGATAATTTTATCCCGAGTGTTCTTAGCCATATTTCATGAAAATCTGTCGGGGGTTTTTTACAATTTTTAATTATGTTCTTGATTTTTTGTAATGTTTTGTTATGTTTAGTGTACTTACTTACTTTTTGTGTAATTTATGGACAACATCTGATTAAACAAACTTTTTCTTTTTTTTTATTAACTTGAGGCCTGTTCCGTTCAGTCAGACCTAAGTACGTGCGGTATTCGCTACCCAGAGCGGCAGCAAAACCCGAATGGGTATGCGGTACCTACATACAAAATGCCCGGTGGGATGACACGCGAAACCAAGCACAATTTTTCGCTGCCGCTCCGAATAAAGCGTCGTCGGTCTGGTCTGAATATGCCTTTACGTGATCAAATCAATATTTTACTACCTTTTCTGGCCTCACATAGGTTTATTGATCTAGCAGTCGTTTCGGCAGTTTAGTAGGTACCTACATATATCGCCGTTCACGGATATAATGAAAATTCACAGTAGGTAAATACCCGTGAAAATTAAAATTTTATAATGCAAAAGTATGTCATGCATGGTTAATGCTTAGATAAACATAAGGTCAATGGTGGAAACATAGCGTTTCCCTATTGTGAGAATCAGGATTATATTGGGAACATTTAAAGCTACTCTGGCAAAAGTTATTTTCGCCTCGACGCACATGTTTTGAATTCCTCGCCCAGTTTATGGATTACGTTGAAATCTCATGCAATCTTATTAAATTAGTAAATTGTCTTGGATTGAAGACACCGCTCGCTCATATGAATTGTGTTTGGCACCTACGTACTGATGCTCTGTTGCATTAGATACCTAGTTATCTCTTAACTTGATAGTGGATTTAGAATTTTGTATGTTTATTTTATCACAATGATGTTAATTTGCTTTTTTTGGCTGTGTGGTGCCATAATGAAAACCAGCAGTAGGTCAGGTACCCTTAAGCTCGAATCAATGCCAATGTTTACAAACGTGCAGTTCTGTATCTGGAAGTCGAAGATCCACACGCTGACGTTGAGGATGTTAATTTGTATGTCCTCACCTCAACAGTCTGTATTGGTCCACGGCTGGACGCAGGCCTCCCCCTGATAAGCGCCTTATTGGCTTTTATCTCATGGGGGGTAATGGCCATTATCCCCACGCTGAACATGCGGGTTGGGGATCGCAGTTCGGTGGTAGAATAGTTCTGCAGGGGGCGCGGTAAGCTGATTGGAATGGTACCTATTAACTGTCTGCAACCCTCGCTATATTATCATCAAGGCTAACAATACGTTTTAAAGGAAATGTTAAAAACAGAGTTACACTCCTCTTAAAAATTATATAGGTACTCAGACGTTACTTTGTGGAAATCCACTGAAAAATATTTTATTTAGAAACGATTCCGCGTAAAACGTAATACACCGAAGACAGCTGCTGCCACAGAGTTATTTTTTCTGATATCTGTGACTGCTGCCCTTCTGTAGAAATCGCGCTTATAAAAACGCAGCTGTTTGTAAGGAATCGCGCTACATAATCGCAATAAATCGCGGCTGTGGGGTGGAGGCTTTAAATATTTTTTGTTCGCTTCTTTAAAAGATTGAAGTGTACAAAAAATCAAATTGATCACTTCTTTTCCTAGTTTTACTTTTATCTCAAAAGCCAATAAAGCGCTTATCAGGAGGGCGAGGGCCATTACGTTGTGGTAAGGCACGGCATTACGGCTCAAACGTTTGCAGTTGAAACGTTAGGGTGCGCGTTCACAGGCCGGCTTCGCACAATCCGCTGACAAGTGTGTCCACTGATCGGCAAATACGAATGACGTCATTCGCACTAAACGGAAAACTTGCCTCCAAGAATCCTCGCTAGCATTGCCGAAAGCCGTGCGAGGCGGACCTTGTATGGCAAACCATTGATGGGGCGAGTGCGGATTGTCCGATGCCGGCCTGTGAACGCGCACCCTAACGTTTCAACTGCTAACGTTTGAGCCGTAATGCCGTGCCTTACCACACCGTAATCGGCCTCCTGGGCGAGGTCTGCGTCCATCAATAGACCATATAGCCTGTCAGGGTGAGCTAGGTGTGGTTACGATCAGACCTAGACCAAAATGATTTCCAGAGATAGAGGCCTACTTTCACCTTACACTCACTATTGGGTAGATACAGGATGATTATAGCTAAAGCTGTGTGGTGCCGGCTTAGAATTTACACCACCCCATCTCTTCGCGCGGGTGTCGTAAGAGGCGACTAAGGGATATCAAACGAAGGCGGGCAGCAGCGCCCCCTGCAGAACAATTCTACCATCTAAGAAATTAAATAATATCACAAAAAATTTCGACTTCGGCGGGACTTGAACCCGCATCCTTCCGTCAGTACCGGAATGTGCTAACCATCTACACCACGAGGTCAAGCGACGCTGGAGTCGAAAATCCTTGCAACTTTCTACGGACTGTAGCGCCGTTAGCTCCACCTACAGGGGAATTTATCCATTCATGTTCAAAGACTAAATTTACGTTTAGTTTGTTTGACGAGAGGTGTCGCGTTGCTCAAAATCTAAAGTTTTCGTTTTTATAGTCCCGCCGAAGTCGAAATTTTTTGTGATATTATTTAATTTCGTAGAAATTTGCCAGAGTGTGAGGCTTACGCTACGCACTATAAAAACAAAAACTTTAAATTCTACCATCGAACTGCGATCCCCAACCCAGATGCCCAGCGTGAGGATTATTGGCCCGGCCTTGAATAGCCCCGCCATAAAATCCAATAAACCGCTTATCAGTGGACCAATAAAGGCTAGTGAGGTGAGCTAGGTGAGGTTGCGATCAGCCCTAGGCCAATATGATTTCCAGAGATGGAGCATAGAGGTCTACTTTCACCTTACACTCGGCATTGGGTAGTTACACTCAGCATTGGGTAGATACGGGATGATAATAATTATGATCCTATTGCCATTCCATTACTTACAAGTGACCTCATCGTCTTCCTCTGTGCCGTCGCCTGAGTTTAAGCTCGGACGCCCGTGAGTTTTTGCGTAAATTACGCAAAGTAAAACGAATTTTATCAACTGGATATTCATATTCTTTTGACATTACCATGGCCATCTCGTTTTCTTTACCTACGTAGATAAATACAATTTTCTGTTATGATCCAGGTATCATATCAGAAAATTGTACAGGTATACAGGGTGCCACGGAAAGGATGTACTAAGCCGCAAGGGCGGATGCTAGATTCCGACGACGACGGGATCAACTTGTAAATAACGATTTTATGCAATTCGAATATTTTTTATACTTTTTGGTAAAATAAAGATTGGTTTTCTTCCTTCGTGACTGAAATTTCGAATCAATCATAATAATGTGAGAATACACGTAAAATAACACGAATGTGAAGAAAAAATGTCTCTAATTAAAAAAAAAAGGAAAGAATTGTTCGACATTCAAAAAATCTAAGTAGGTACACACGTTGACCTCATCGATGTCTGGACATCGAAGGATTCCTCCTTTCGGGTTAGTAGACCCTTTCCGTGGCACCCTGTATATGATATATGCTCGGTTAAGAGAGAAAAAGAAAGTGAATAAGCTTGTAAAAATAAACTGGCAGCATTCGAAAAATATCGTCGGCTTTGGCTCAGATCATTTAATTTATACAATCATGATTTTTAGACATTTATTTATTAAAACTTAATAAAAGCTCACAGTTTACACCAAAATGCTTACTATCTAGGGTAGAATACAAACTAATTAAAACGAAGGTACAATCTTTAAGGTACAGTAGGTACTATAAATAGAAGGCTTTTATTAAACAGTAGGTAGGCCAAGCACGCGGATTTATTTATTTTAGTTTATTGGGTACAAAAAACACATGACATGCAATAATAGCATATAATAACACAAAAAAACTAATAAAATATGATTTGGCTTGCAGCGTAACCAATGTGCACACAACAAATTGTTTTCTAGGGTAGAATAGACAATTATGACATCGCATCGTCATACATTGCGTACCTACATTACTGAAGTTGAAGGAATTAATTTGAAATAACTTACGAATTCGATGACAAAGTGACGTAATTTTTCTCTATTCCACCCTAGACAACAATACCCGTGCTTGCCCTACAGGTCTACTTTTTTTAATTATTTTTAGCTGGACAATTCACACAGCATCATCTAACCCCAAGCTAAGCAGAGCTTGTGTTATGAGTACTAGATAACAGATTAATTTAATAAATTACACAGATAGAATTTTTTTATTTTATTCATAGAAAACACCCAAAACACCCGGTATAAATATCTACAGATCGTACAAACATTGCTGTGTGGGCTTAGAATTTGCACCACCCCAACTCTTCCCACGGGTGTCGTAAGAGGAGACTAAGGGATATCCACCGGGGGCGGGCAGCAGCGCCTCCTGCAGAACAATTCTACTACGGGACTGCGATCCCCAACCCGCATGCCTAGCGTGGGGACTTATCCCCCATGGGATAAAAGTCAATAAGGCGCCTATTAGGGGGAGGCCTGCGTCCAGCAGTGGACCAATACAGGGTGTTTGAGGTGAGGTAAGTAACAAATATTTGTCTTGATTGATTAATACTAATAATTGTTGTTGTTCTCAGGTCAATCCGGTCTGCCCCAGCAGGCAGGGTTCTACTGGAAGGGGGTGTGGCTGCCACTATGTGTTACCTTCGAGCCGGGAACTGCCAAATCTATTTAGTAAGTTCTTGTACACCTTGACAAGGTAGAGCTGGGTCTACCATACTTAACGTACGTACGTAACTTATACCTGACTTAAGATCGGGACGCATTAATACTATAGAATATCATTTATTGTCCTAAGGCAAGCGCTACATTACAAAAGTGTAAAATTGTCCTGATAAAACCTAGTGTGCGGCACAATACCATGGAGTCGTCAGATGAGTTAACACAATAACTACCTAATAATATTATAATTAAATAATAAAATATTATAATTATGTAGAAAAAAGTAATGCCTTTCTTGTAAAAACCTTAAATAAATTATATATAATGTTGATAACCCGGAGTCAAATCAAACAAAAATACTAGACCAAAATCTATAATAAAATAAATAATAATACTGGACAATTCACTCAGCATTATCTAGCTCCAAAGCTCCAAGCTAAGCAGAGTACTAGATAACCGATATACCTACTTAATATAATACACTACATAGATAGATATGTTTTATTATACCTAGAAAACGTCCAGAACACCCTGAACAAATATTTGCAGAACGTACAAACATTTATCCCGAGGCGGGAATCGAACCCGCAACCTCCTGCGTCGCAGGCGGATCTTCGCCCGCTGCGCCACAGAGGTCGTCCAAATAAAGCTGTGTATAGGCTGTCAATAAAATATTGTACAAATAATAAATTAAAAATTATTGTAAAATATAAATATCTAATTGTGAATCTTAGGTAAAAAGATGTATTCGAGTTGAATAAGTAAGAAATTTTAATTTCGTGATAATTTCTGAGTGTTGATGTTTAGTGTTTTTACAGACGAACACTCATGCTAAATTAAATAAATAAATTAAAAACCCTGTTCTCAAGTAAGTGATATGTATTATTTGTCTTTTTGGGAATAAATTATTTAAAAAGAAAAAAAAATCTGCGGGAGATATGATCGGCCCACTGCCACATCAGCTCGCTAATTCTTTGACCTTTGTCGATAACTTTGGTTGCACCGTAGTGGGATCCAATACAAAAGACTGATAGTTAATGTACTCTTCTCCTACCTTATCATGGGTTTACGCTTTACAGCATAGAAATGCTGGACCGCACGGAAGCGCCGACCATACAAGACGGGTACGGCATATCCGTGGCATACGCCTGCTTGATGGAGATCATCCGATCCATCGCCATTACCATCGAGGGAACGGAGTATTTCAGGTGAGGTATAGGGTGTACCTTTGCATAGATTTTTTTTTATTTTGTAATCGATTATTTAGGTTACTACATAACCGAAAAAAATAAACCAACGACAAAATGTTTAAAGATAAAGATATTTATTTGCAGAAAACATGTGTATAAAAGATGACAAAAATATAGGTGAAACAACATGCTTGACCGATTATTGTATGCAAATTAGGTAGAGAGATGGCATGCATTTAATCTAACCATGCAAAAATTTAACAACTATTTATAATTTATCATTTAAAAATTCCTCAAGACTATAATAACATTTTGTAATTAACATTTTTTAAGTTTTATTTTAAACATTTGTATATTCATGTCTCTATATAGTCTAGGTAATTTATTATAGATTTTGGTAGGATTTTAATGACAATCAAAATATAAAACTGCACTCAGTTCGGGTGATAAAAACGCTGCCATATTGGTCCTTGTTCTGTGACGCTTTTTGTAAATTACATGCATAATATACCGTATTGTAGCATTTTGTTTTATCGTTTCCTATCTTTCCACGGTCGCTGTACCGCGGTTGATACGTCGGAACATTTTCTTTTTATGGGACGCAATAGATTATGTCCGCGCCTTGTAGAGTGGCTACTCTTACAAAGCGAACGCGATTTGTTGGAAAAACAAACCCATCGATGGAAAATCAATTATTTTTATCCGATAAGAGGGGTCAGTCTATTTGACATTAATAACGAGACGTGGTCGTGACGTTTCCTTTTAGTATGGGATTTGCGTAGTTCCCTGTCCGATAGAGGCGCTGTAATAAAATGTATGGAAAAAGGAGACGGCACGATCGCGTCTAACGTCAAATAGACTCACCCCTCAGTTGTCTCTGTCTTTAGACTAAGGTCTTTCTCTCACGAAGCTATTCAAATGCTACGCTACTGAGATGCATACCATGATCGCCTACTGGTATGCTACTCACTACTACAGTGCTACGCAAATGAGACTATTTTTTATCATTTGAAGAACTAAATAACGTAAGAAGAGTTTATAACTACCGACTCAGCAGAGCTAGGAAAACAGTTGAATGCGCGTTTGGGATGATGACAGAAAAAAATCCTGTCTTGAGCAATGCCATACGATGTAGATCAGTAGATAAAGTAGCCAACATTGTTAAGGCTGTTTGTGTTTTGCACAATTATGTTCGTAAAAGAGAAGGTTTACCGTATAGCCCCCGGCAATTTGAAACACAACAATCGGGAGGGAGGGGAGGGTCACATTTTTAATACCTGAGCACCATTCAGATTTGCCCGCGTTTTTTCACCACAAAATCTGAGAAATTATCTTGCCAACTGTCTAATAACCCCACATGCTTCGCTTTCTTGGCAATCTAATTATTGTGTATAAATTTAATTTATATACTAACCTAAATAAAAAAATATTAATACTGACCTGTCAAATTGATAAAATAAAATAATAAAAATAAAATAAAATTTAATTTTTATCCAATCTCATTCAACGCCTTTTCTGTAACATCTTTTCTTACGTACCTACTCTGGCAGCTTATAATTATACAAACATGGAAATTTTCCACCTCCTGGACAAAATTAGTAGGTATTAAAAGTTTGTTCCGCCGCCATTTTGTAATGCAACGCGTAGGTATAGGTACGACTCGGGTAGCGTGCGACCAGCAAGACGGTAGCGTGCGACTGATATCAATCGCGTCGTCAACGCGTCTCGTCTCGTCGTGTGCGAAACTAGCTGAATATGAATGGCGGCTACTCACAAGCGACGCGTAGGAAGGATACGCGATGAAACACAAATCGCTTGAGAGTCGCTTCGTGAGAGAATGGCCATATTGGCCATAGTATCGAACGTTGATAGTTCCGATTGTCAATTTGTCATAGGCAATTTATTTAATTGTGCCAATAATTTTATCGTAACATAACTGCTAAACAACAGACTACATAATTAATAACGTTTTTTCCCAGATTGCAAGAGTCATACGAACAAATCGAAACACAGAACGAAACTGACGAAAAGGAGGTCAATTCTAATAAGACTGCTAGTATAAAAGGTGAGTTTTTTCACACGTGCTTGAAAATTATGACTAAAATGATACGCGGCCGCAACCTATCGCGAAATTTTAGAACTTTAAAGGAGGTAATGATAAATTCTTAGACACTTATGTAGGTAATTAGTTTATTTTACTTCTTAACAATATACTTACTAGCCAAACTAGATGTGAAATGTTTGTAAACAAACCGAGACACAAAAAACTAAAACTCACTGGCTTGGCATCGAGTTTCGATGAGTATAATTTGTAAGCAATATTTATTGAGGGAGGGATCTCAAATCGACATATAATGTAAATTGCGTACAAAAAGACGCGGAAAACAGAGTGTATTTTAAGTTAAGTATGAGCAGCTTGTTTACAAACATTCCGCATCGAGTTTAGCTAGTGTATAGTAAAAGGGGTTTGAAGATTTTGGCCCCAACATCGTTCACCATTTTTTTTTTCAAAATCACTGCGCATAATAATAGAGATAGATGAAATAAAAACTGTCATATAAAATAATGTCATAAAGCGTCAGATTTCTGAGATAATCATACATGAAAATAACTATATTTTTTCTTCATAGGTGAATATCTCACAAGTGACGCTTTGGGAAATTATGTTATAGAGCATTTCATATATGATATATTGTCTTCTATCGATGTATTTTATTGTGCTCGGTGATTTAAAAAACAAGATCCGTCAAGTGCGAGTGTAACTCGCGCGCCGAGGGTTTTGAACGTTTGTCAATAAATATGTACCTAAAGGACCGGTTAGAGACTTCGCAATTTAACGAATACCTAAGAATAGTAGGTACCAACCTACATTTCAGATAGATATCTCTGCATGCTTCGGATTAATGGGTGGTTCGGTTAAGGTGGGTAATGGTAAAATTTTCGACTTTTTACAAAATATTTCAAAAAGTATGAAAGCTACAGAAATTTTAAAAACTGTTTTGAAATGTCCCAACCGATACCTTTCATTTGATACCCCACTCGGCGGGGTAGCCCCCCTTTTGAAAATTATTATTTTTTGACCATTTTTCAAAAAGCGTTCTTTTTACAGACTTCTCTATATTTTTCCTGTAAAATATAGATCCATATCTACAAACGCTCCATACATTTTAAACGGATCGCTCTGCAAACTTCGGAGATAGGGGGGGGGGAATGGGTATTTTTTCGACTTTTTTCAAAATATTTCAAAAAGTATGAAACCTACAGAAATCCAAAAAACTGTTTTGAAACCTACAAACCGATACCTTTCATTTGATACCCCACTCGGTGAGGTAGCCCCCCCTTTTGAAAATTATTCCCCCCCTTTTTGACCATTTTTCAAAAAGTGTTCTTTTTTCAAACTTCTCTATATTTTTCCTGTAAAATATAGATCCATGTCTATAAACGCTCCCTACATTTTACATGGATCACTCTGCAATCTTCGGAGATAGGGGGGGGGAATGGGTATTTTTTCGACTTTTTTCGAAATATTTTAAAAAGTATGAAACCTACAAAAATTTCAAAATATATTTTGAAATGTACAAAATGGTACCTTTCATTTGATACCCCATATGACTCTGTAGGTATCTTTTAAAATTTCGGCATCACAATTTGTATGGAAAATATTCATTTTCATTTTTCATTTATTTTCATTTATTTTTCTCAAAATCTGTACAGGCGCACGAAATGTATTATTGTTTTAAATTTCAAGTTGATAGCTGCAGTAGTTTTTGAGTTATTAAGGAGGGAAAAAAGGACAGACAAAGCGAGACCATAAGGGTTTTGAAACCGATCTTCGATCTTCAAAACCCTAAAAAACAAAATGGCGATAAATGTTAGAGCCACCCTCCATGCAAAAATCTTCAAACCCCTTTAATTTAAGATTTAAGAGTAGTCTTAAATTACTGGTAGTTTAGGTACAGACACAGCGTCAGAATTAAGTATAATATTGCATAACAGAATGCAGGTTTGAATACGATTTTTATATTTTTTTTATCTGTTCGTTCTGTTTTATGTAACGTAAATAAAAATATAATTTATTTTCGACTTTCAAAACTCCTACGATTAACAGGTTTGGATTTAAACCCGCATGTGTTCTGCAGGGGGCTTAATTAATTCTGACGCTGTCTGTACATAACTTTTGTTTAATATCAACCAGTTAACATCAAATCTTTCGTCATTAAATATCTATCTACCCGGTCGCGTCACAAAGTGACAAAAGTCTCGCGCGATTCGCATGCCTCGAAAACAAGTCGCGGCGACCTTTGTTTTTTCGGTTACCCATGCTGTATTTAACGGCTATCTATCATTTTGTTGATTATTTTTTCAGATACAGAGAACAAAAGCAATGAAATAACCAACAACGGCCACAACGGCGAAGCAGATCAGAATTCCAACGTCGTTCAGAAAATTGAAAACGTTGAGGATAAGGAATTTCAGCTGAAGTTAGAAGTGAGTGTTTAAATTATGTACTATTACAGAATATAAACAAATTACAACTAGAAACCATTCATTTATTGCGTAAGACGATTTTCGCTAGTTTTTGACCCCCCCCCCCCCCCCAATTATAAAAATAAGAATAGACAGACCCCCTCCCCCCCCCCTGTTTAATATTTATTACGTAAGAATCTAAAGGAAAAAATTAATACACGTTTGGTTTGTTTTAATGTTTATTTTTCAAAGTAACAATTTTTAGAAATGTTTATTTGTACTTACAAAGGGACTAATTTATTTTTATTTTTTGGTAGTATCAAACTTTAATTTTTTCTGATCTTACGTAAGAACTATCGAGACTCCCTCCCACCCCCTTGTAAGAAAAAATAAGACATGGTCGACCCCCCTGCCTCCCTAAATCGTCTTACGTAATAAATGAATGGCCCCAAAGAAAGAAGAGAGAAAGAAAATAAATTTATAAGTTCACTGGTACAGCTTGCAACTATTACAATTGTACTTATAAAAGAATATTACACATTTGCTCCCCTTGGAGTCGAAACCCTAGGTCCGTGGGTACCGAGGCTCTTTGGGTTTTTAAAAAATTATCTGAGCGTCTGGTTGAAGCGACGCGTGACCCGAGAGCTGGTCAGTATCTGGCGCAGCGCATCAGCATTGCCATACAACGACGCGACGACTGGTATTGATATGGATCAGTTGAGCTACCTGTAGATTGCTTGCAACAGTCTGCAGTTTGTGTTCTGCAGCTGGTGTAAATTCTAAGCCGGCACCATACAGCATTATTTTCATCATCATCAGCCTATATTAGTCCACTGCTGGACATAGGCCTCCCCTAATCAGCACCATAGCCGTCTTCAGCTCGCCGCATCCAGCATCTGCCTGCAGTCTTTCGCAGTTTTACATTACTAGAACTCAAGTTTTACAGCTCTGAATTTAATTAACAGCAAAATCCGGGCTATTCTCACAAAAAGGTTAGTTATATTTTAAAGTCAAGCTTTCAGTAAAGCAATATTTCATCGGTGGACAAAAAGTTTCACATCGATACAAATCTCTATAGTAAATTATCCTAAATTGAAAAAAAAAACATTAAAAATGCTTAAACGCTACTGAAGCGATCAAAGTTTAAGTAGTCATACTGCATATTTTGATAGAAATTCACGTACAGCGTAAGCTTATTTTTGGGAAAGTCCTGGGGCTGAATTCTGATAAATTAGTCGGTTCACCATAACCATGGTATCGTCTCAGAATGACACATTTTGGCATTTTACTTTTGAAGGTTGTAGCACATGTATCAACTCGGAAAGGGATCGTAACCGCGTAATTTTTCTCTATTCTACCCTAGACAAATATCCCCGCGCTTGGTCTCCTGAATTCGCCCCCTGTAAAGAATGGAAATTGAGTAATTTGGATTTTTGGGTATTTTTTGATTTTTCATTGTCATGTATTCTCCAAATTTCAGCTTCTAAAATCGTCATGGTGCGGCCTGGTGTGGGGCCTGTCGGTGTTGGCGGAGGCGAGCGTGGGGGAACTGGAGAACATACTGCGAGCCATACAAACCCTGGCCAGAGTCAGTGGGAAGGTAAGATATAATGTAATACAGTATATTTGTTGTGAACTGTTGTATATTTTATAAGGTGGTCGAAGATTCAAATAGTACAGGTTTTAACGGTTTGTTCATGCAGAACATAGGGTAATAGTGTATTTCACAAAATGTTAATTTTGCTCAGGTCTTATACGAGTATATGCAGGTTCAAACTGCAAATCAAATCAAATCATTTATTTAAAAACATAGGTCACAAAGATGTAGGTTATTAAGATTGGTGAGCACCAGACTTGTTTTGCCTTAATCTAGGGCATGCAAAATGGGTGCTATGGAGTCAGCATCAGGCATCTAAAAATAAATTTAACAAAAATAATTTTTAAGTTACAAAGTCATAAAAAAAAATTAAACCTCAACCTTACCGTACCTTAAACATCGACTCAAAATCCATTCATAAATTACAAGATACTAGGAAAATTCTAAATTAAACTACAGGCATAAAAACAATTAAAACACTGCATCAGCCTTATTCTAAAGCATGATCTGGTCTTCCTCGTCTAAAGCATTCGTGTTACAATTTCTTCCCCAGATGGGTCACGCCGCGGGCCGCGACGCGTGCATAGCAGCCCTGTGCCGCTGCGCCCTCCCCGCAGCGTACTGCGTCGCAGCCCTAGGCGCCTGGCCCTGCCCGTGGCGCCGCGAGCAGCCCGCGCCGGAGCCCGAGCTGCGCCACCAGGTGGTCTGGGTCGGCACCCCCCTGCCTACCGCCACACCCCCGCAAGGTTAATGGAGAAACGTATTCTTAGGAATCACCTTAGATAATAAACTTCAGTTGGGCTCACACATAGATAAGTTACCGAAGAGACTTAGTTCCGCAGCGTATGCAGTGAAAAAAATCCGTCATCTTACAGACGTGGATCTCATCTAGACTTGTTTATTTCAGCTACTTCCAAAGTATTATGTTTTATGGTATACTGCTGTGGGGGTAACTTAATCCAGCAAAATTTAAAGTGAAATGATTGTAAACAAAGATACTAGCCCCATTCAATTCAATTCAATTTATTTATTTCGGTTGTTCATCATAAATGTTAGTACAACTACCTTTATACTATGTTAGTTACCATAAAACAGATTTCAATTATTCATGTCACATAACGACTTTAGTGTTAATATTAATAACCATGATGGGTTTAAAAGTTTTATCCCATAAAATACTTTGGTTCGAAGCCTAATGACAAATTAATCTTAAACTCACTACCATAAAGCCTGCCACTCGCAGGGCGACAACAATCTTTTGAGATGATAACCAGCATTTCTCACCCTCTCCTCCCAAATACTTACTTCCCGCGGCTTGCCACTGATAAATCAATCTTATGCCAAACTCCCTAAAGTCCATTTTTCTTCACAGGACAACAGCAATCCTTCGTGATGGTGACCTCCCGTCACGTAACAGCCATGCGAGCGTTGCTGTGCGCTGCGCAGCGCGACGGCGACACCATACAGCAAGGGTGGCTGCCTGTGTTGACTACCCTGCAGCATCTTGTGAGTTTAACTTAAATCGGTGTCAATTCTTATGGTGTCGATTCTCTTAAATGGTGTCAATTCTCTTATATGGTGTCAATTCTCTTAAATTCTTTAATGCTGTCAATTCAGGTGTCGCCAAAACTAAACTCATCTAATTTGACAGCGACAAAAATGATGGCGTCCTTTTTATTTCGATCGTTTTGAAAGGACAGCAACATTTTCAGTCGTATTAAATTACTTTAAATTAGTTTGGGCGACATCTGAATTTATACCAATATCTCTGAAAGTGTGCTTAAATGACAGCTTTTTCTGAAATGTGAACCAAACTGAACCGTCACGCTTAGGTCGGTTACGCTCATTGAGCTATTCGGTTAGGCTGCATCGGATACTACTCTGCGCTGCTCGGCAACTTTAAGTCTACACGATGTAGGTACAATACATGCTTTCACAAAAAAGTTATCTACTTGATTTTGGGATTTTGGTGAGATCAGATTATGAAATCAAAAATATGTGTGTGGTGCCGGCTTAGAATTTGCACCACACCAACTCTTCCCCCGGGTTTCGTAAGAGAGGACTAAGGGATATCCACCAGGGGCGGGCAGCAGCGCCCCCTGCAGAACAATTCCACCTCCGAACTGCGATCCTCAACCCGCATGCCCAGCGTGGGGATTATAGGCATTACCCCCCATGAGATAAAAGCCAACAAGGCGTTTATCAGGGGGAGGCCTGCGTCCGGCAGTGGACCAGGCTGTTGAGGTTGAGATAATGAAATTCCTGTGAATATTTTTCCAAAGACCGAAGCAGCTTTACGGGCGTGCGTATGACTCTCCCAAGTATCGATTCGTTAAAATAAACCTACTTCAACTAACAATAAAGTCCATTTCAGGTATGGATCTTAGGCTTGAAGCCATCTACCGGAGGCAGTATGAAGGCAAGCCGCGCAAGCGCAGATGCGAATGCAGTTATGAGCACTTCTGCAGTCATGGCGGATTTACCCGGTAAGCTGAAAATCCGTTTATTTTATCAAGCAAATAACATGAAACGTTTTTATATTTTTCTGTGACTGTGACTGTATTTTTTTTAGAAAAATCCACAGTTTCACATTTTAAATGCACATCCCCCCGCATGCACAAGGATTAATAAATATCTAATTAAATTTTAAAAAAACGTATTTGTAAGGTTTGGCAGCTAATTCAGAAATCATAATCGTGTCATAAAAAAATAGGTAGACAATAGGTAAAACTGCCCTTTTTACACGGGGCAGTCAAATTATCCTTGTGCAAGCGGAATTTAGCCTCGAAAAAATCGATAAAATAATTTTAGGTATAGGAAATAACTACACTATATTAGTATTATTGAACGGGTTTTTATCGCGTTTCGTCTCCTATGTATTTTTTATTTTGCAGCTAATTGCTTAGGTTGAATTATTATCTGCTTCTTTTCAACAGCTTAAATAAATACCTATTTATAACTTGAAATAGATCGTAACAAAAACGTACATGTGCAGTTTAAATTTATTAAATTTTGTTAGATTACAATAAAACAGCTATAAGACATACAGTAGGTATGTCTTATAGCTGTTTTATTGTAATCATGGATAGACATTCGATTGACCTACGATCTCACCTAAGTGACGATGTATCTGGAAGGTCCAGTAGACATCACTTTTCACTCGTGTCTTCAAGACCCATTATTATCATTTGCAAGAAAATAGAGCCTCTTATTGTATCTTATTATGTTGAAGCTTAAGAAATAGGATATTTGCATACATCGAGGATTAATTTGCTGTAAATATATCGCTTACACCACATTTCAGGTCAGCAAGTGCCTGTCGCCGAGTCCTTAGGACTTATGAGTGGTATACATTTACTTACATGACTTTCACAGTTTTAAAGGTGCTTTGGTCTGGTCTGTCACATGCACTGGGGTTGGATGCTTGCTGGCCTTCATTTGGGCTGGTCAAAACTTCTTGACCGTTCTGGTAAAATTTGGCTTTTATGTTCAGAGAGGTCAGGAAGTTTAGTGTGAATTTGTTAAAGTTTTGTTCACGTCAATGTGTGTGTTTTGTCACTTTTTATTTGTAGTTTTCATACAAAACCTCATTAGTGCCTAAGTACAAGTTTAAATACGTTAATATTATGTCACCGCAGAACACCGATTATTCGCTTTATATTAAACTAGTTTATGCCCGCGGCTTTGCACGCTATTTTTCTATGGAAACATTAAAGGTGATTTCTATCCCATGTGAACTGATTTATGGGATAAAAATAGCCTCTTTTTGATTCCAGGTTTATAATTACTTGTATGCAAAATTTCAACCCGATCAGTAGTTTTGGCGTGAAGAGGTAACAAACATCCATCCATCCAAACTTTCGCATTTATAATATTAGTGTTTAGTGTCATGTCATGTCATATCATTATGGGAACGAATTCGACTTTGAAAACAGGTGTGTTAAAAAAGCTCTGTGACGTCAAGAGAATTTCAAGAGAAATTTATTTCGGTCTATCTTTCCTGCTTTTGTGTGTCCCGTAGGATTTCAAGACAAAGATTTCATAGCAAGGTTCCTTCTCAAAATTATGACCCTCTTCGACTACGGGTCTAACCATAATCGGGTTCACACGGACATTTTATGTTAAAAGGGGTTGGGATATTGACGAATATAACTTATGCTGTATATGTTATATTTTCAGCGTTATCAGCAATGCTCTCCCGAGTGTTCGAATCATCAAAGAACCTGGATGACGTAGCGCTGCACCACCTGATCGACGCGCTTTGCAAGCTGTCCAACGAGGCTATGGAGCTCGCTTATTCGAATCGGGTAAGATTTATTTAACGAAGAACACCTACACAAAGCAAAAATGACGGGCGTTTGGATGTGCCCGATAAGTGTGATAAAAAAGAAAGCACAGATGGAGCAATCTTAGAGCGTATTCCCTGGTGGCATTAGTGGACAAAAAACATTTGAAGAGAAAATCAATTTAAGTTTTAATTGATTTTCTCTTATTTTTTTTTTTGTTATTTGATAGTAATCTATACTTATAATAAAACTGTAACAGGTCCAATTCTGTACATTGAAGATATTTTGAAAAATTTTTTTGGAGGGCACTCTATTATCGATACTGAAGCCAAAACTGCAATTTTTTTCATTCATGTCTGTCTGTCTGTCTGTCTGTCTGTTTGTTAAACGCGCATCACGCCGAAACTACTGAAGGTATTGAAATGAAACTCGGCACGATTTTAGGTCATACTACGAGGAAGGACATAGGATACTTTTTATCCCGGAATTCAGTCAGGTTTCCCTGGGAGAGGGGATGAAAGTAAAATTCTTTAACTGCGCATCACGACGGAACTACTTAAGGTATTGAAATAAAACTCGGTACGATTTTAGGTCATACCACGAGGAAGGACATAGGATACTTTTTATCCCGGAATTCAGTCAGGTTCCCCTGGGAGAGGGGATAAAAGTAAAATTTCTTCACCGCGCATCACGTTCACGCCGAAACTACTGAATGAGTTGGACTGAATTGGTACGATTTGAGTTCAAGGAAGGACATGGGATACATTTTATCCTGGAATTCAGTAAGGTTCCCCTGGGAGAGAGGATGAAAGTAAAATTCTTTAACCGCGCATCACGACGGAACTACTTAATGAATTCGAATGCAACTCGGCGTGATTTTAGTTCGTACTATGAGGAAAGATACATTTTATCCCGGAATTCAGTAAGGTTGCCCTGGCAGAGGGGATGAAAGTTAAATTCCTTCACCGCTCATCACGCCGAAACTACATAGGTAATGAGTTGAAATGTAACTTGGCACGTTTTGAGTTCATACTACAAGAAAGGACATGGAATACATTTTATCCTGGAATTCAGTAAGGTTCCCCTGGGAGAGAGGAAAAAGTAGAATTCTTTAACCGCGCATCACGACGGGTCTACGCGTCGTCCGATTTCATGCATTCTTTTTGTTAGAAACAGAGATGCAAGATCGAATATGACTAAATCATTAGAAAGTCGAGTAGAAAATCAGTAGATTGATGAAATAATCTGTAGATTGAAGAAAAAAATTAGTAGATAAAGGGTAGGTGAGTTCCTATCTATTTATTTTTCCAAGATGCACCCATTAGTTAGGTTCATACCTACTAAGGTGGTGGGTCTTGGAAAAATAAGTTAGGTTCCTGCCTTACATGATATATGGTGGTTTAGCTGGTCCAGCGAAGTATGGTTGGAGTCTTACTCCAACCAAACTTCGTGTACAATTAAATTAATTAATTATTGTGGTCCACTTAAACTAACTGGACCGCAGAAAAATATTTTTTATTGTGGTACACAGCCAACTGTACCTACCTACTAACGAAAAAAAATTACGGTGGTCCAGTCAAATGGATCAGGAGCCCAATTCTGCAAAACAATTGCTTCAGTATGACAATGGAATCGTCGCAGAATCATCACGTAGAATCCTAGATTAATAAAATTCCAGATAGTGCGCGCGAGATAAATTAATATGTAGTTTCAAACTTGACGCGCGTTTCTCCATCTGCATTCATCATAATTTCTTTCATCCAAGGTGGAATACCAAAAAGTGTCATTCTGTGACGATAGCCCTGTCATAGTGAAGCGATTAGTATAGCAGAATAGGGCCCCAGCTGTGAGTAAGTCAAACGAGTAGGACACTTCTTAACACTGACGCTGGCCGAGTCGTAGCTAAAAGTCGTGTGTATAAAGAATGGGATTGAAGATGACAATATGCTATCCCCCGTAGAACCTACACGATTTTTTAGGACGGCGGCGTTTCATAATATGAGAGACTATGGTTAAATGTGAACTTAATTAGTCGGCAGGTAAGGCAATCGCGAACGAAGTCGCGGGTACAGCTAGTATAAAGTTAAAAAATTTAGTGGTGCTATCAACCTCTTCAAGACAAGATTAAATAGGTATCTTTTGACAACCTCTGTGGCGCGGCAGGCGAAGGTCCACCTGCGACGCAGGAGGTTGCGGGTTCGATTCCTGCCTCAGGACAAAAGTGTGTACGATCTGCAGATATTTGTTCAGGGTGTTCTGGATGTTTTCTGTGTATAATAAAAACTATCTATGTATGTAGTGTATTGTATTAAGTATTTCATTTATCTTATCTAGTACCCATAACACAAGCTCTGCTTAGCTTGGGGCTAGATAATGCTGTGTGAATTGTCCAACGTTATTTATTATTTATTTATTTATTCTAAACCTACGTGATACATCGTTTCCATCAGGTGAGATTACGGTCAAACGAAGGTCCATAAAAAAAATTCTATGAACTTATTTTGTAAGCCTAAAGAAATAAACATTATTGATTTCTGATTCGCTCCAAGATGCCTCGAGTCGAACAACTTGAGGCTAATCTGTTAACCCTCAAATGCCTCATTCATTTGGGCAAACGAAAATTTCAACGAAAAGCGTCAGCCTTAAAATGATGTATATTTTTCAGGAACCGTCGCTATTCGCCGTCGCAAAACTGCTAGAGACTGGCTTAGCGAATATGCACAGGATAGAGGTCATGTGGAGACCGATCACGAACCATCTCCTAGAAGTGAGTATGCACTAAAGTAATATACAACGCAACATTTACCATGACTGTGAGTAGGTATATCAACCAGAACCTATTCATTGTCAATCCATAATTAGATTATTTCGTGAATTCCGTTTGTAAATATCCCGAAATTCGTACTTTGCAGTGATCATTCTTGCTTTTTACAAGTATAAGATTTGCACTAACGAATTGGCACTGTTTTTGAAGTTATTCTTTCGGCCTATTATAAAGGAGAACTGGTCAAAATAAGTCTTGTTATCATGACTTCATAAAAAGTGTCCAAAGACTGTTAACCCTTATACGTAAGTGCAAACATGCGTAGTACATCACAATATAACACTCACACTAATATTACCTATAAATTAGAAAGTTTGGATGTAGACTTTAGATTCTAGACGTATGGATGGGTGGATGTTTGTTACCTCTTCCCGCCAAAACTACTGCATGGATCGGGCTGAAATTTTGCATACAAGTTATTCTAACCCTGGAATCAAAGATGGTACTTTTTATCCCATAAATCAGTTCCCATGGGATAGATATCTTTATATAGTATAAAAACCAAGTCGCTCGCGCTGTCTGTCTGTCTGTCTGTCCTGTGTCTGTATAATACATGAATAATATACCTAGTAGAGAAACACTGATAATTTTAGAGGTTTTTAATGTGATGTCGTAAATAAACACATTTTTTGCGTTTACATTGCAAATGCTGGCTGAACCCTACGAGATAGATCAAAACAATGTACTACAGTATTGTAACACCTTAAATAGGTCTACAAAAAAGTCCGTGATGGTATATGTCTATCTCTTAGGAATAACCCACAATAACCATTTTTTTACGACAAATAATGGCTTATTTACGAAGCGATTTTAAGCTATACAGCATTATTCCTTATCTAATTAAGTACATTAAAAACATTGTGCATTTAATATAAATGTATTTAATTCAATATGCCCCTTTACAGCCTGTAATTTAAATGAATAATTTCGAAGATATTCCTGATTTAAAATGCAGGGACATAGCGGTTGCGGTGGCGCGCGGCGGTACTAGCCGGGGGGCCGATTCTGTAGTATATTAAGCATTGGACCCGTGCGAAGCCGGGGCGAGTCGCTAGTCTAATATACTGCTTTAAAAATACCTTTAAACGTTTCCATAAAAACAAAGCGAGCGAAACCGCGGGCAACTAGTCTTTATTGCATTAGAATACCATAACATAACTATCATTGTTTTGAGAAAATTTTATCGTTTCTACTTACTCCTTTGACATATTTTATTCTTGTTTACCAGGTATGCCAACACCCACACATAAGGATGCGGGAGTGGGGGGTGGAAGCCATCACCTACCTAGTACAGGCAGCTTTCCAGTACCATCACAACAATCCAGCGTTAGTCAACGAGGTAAGTACCTTGTCAATTTATTTACCTACATTAAAAAAAACATTTGAAAAACATACAGGAGTTTGTAGTTTGTTTCATTAAAAGTGAAGTGTATTACATTTTGTCCTTTTTTCATTAAAAATTTTAGAAACTGGTTTTACACCTGTTGTTTGACTGGATGTTCTAAAAGAGAACATCCAGTATCCAGCTGCAAAGATAATTCATTCTGATAGCTGCGACTCTTTTAGTCGTAGTATAAGAATGAATTATCTTTACAGCCACTCAATATTGCCATCCATCCCTATCTTTCGCTTACGCAGGCCATCTACTCTATCTCGTCCATTCATCACAGTTCACAGTGGCAAATTCATCCTCGCACTTGGACTCTGACCTTGATAAGTGCCGGGAGATTGCTTCGATCTGGTCAGACATAGGACAAAATAGTCGAGCTGTAGCAATTTTTTGTCTATACCCCGCAGTTGGAGATCTTAGGCTAATATTCGACGACCTCCGTGGCGCATCGGGCGAAGGTCCGCCTGCGACGCAGGAGGTTGCGGGTTCGATTCCCGCCTCGGAACAAATTTGTGTACGATCTGCAGAAATGTGTTCCTTTGGTCTGGGTGTTTCCTATGTATCATAAAAAAAAAATTATGTATGTATTGTATTGTATTCAGTATATCAGTTATCTAGTACCCATAACACAAGCTTTGAATAGCTTAATTTGGGGCTAGATGGTGCTGTGTGGATTGTCCAGCATTATTTATTTATTTATTTATTATTATGGTCATCATTTCCAGGCCCGTGAAAGACTTCTCCTAGAGCCTCTATCCGAGCTATGCGCGGTCCGTCACTGCGACGTGCGCGCGCGCCAGCTGGAATGTGCCGCGCGGTTACTGCACTCTAGAGGCGAACAGCTGGGGGCTGCCTGGCCGCTCATGATGGAGATCATCTCCGCTATATCCTCGCACCACAGGTAGAGGTCATTCAAAGGTTATGTCATTGATGTACATTAAGAACAAAATAGGACCAGAGATACTGCCCTAGGGTACCCCGAAACGCTGTATGGTCACAAATAGTTAATCATAATCACAGATTTATATACATACATCTATAATCTGTGATTAACTTTTAAGTACCTACCATATATATACCATAGTCAATTTCTTGTCCTTTAGTCAAGCTATTTTGCAAGTGCTGCAACACATGTTAGGCCTTCCTTTATTCTAGCATCATTCACCAGCTAAACTTCCATCGGGTCACTCTGAACAGCAATCGATGTGTCATCTGCGTAGACAAAATTGTGAGTCTGTATACAAGATCATTACAGAGGTTATGTCATTGATGTACACTAACAACAAAATAGGACCAAGGTTGCTGCCCTGAGGCCCAACAAATCTAATTATGCTACAAAATGTCTCATAATTCTCCAATTTCTTTGAAAACTGTCGAAATTTATTAATGGTCCTGCAATAACCCATTTTCTGTAGTTTTCCGTGAAAATTCAATAGTTAATATTTCTATCCCCAGCGAACAACTAATCCGCTCTGCCTTCCAATGCGCCCAAGTGGTCGGAGGCGACCTTCTGGGCAGTGCCGGACCACGGTGCCTGCGCCGCGTGCTGACAGCCGCTGCCGCCTTCGCGCATCAGACCAAAGAGCTGAATATCAGCCTCACTGCGGTTGGACTTATGGTAATGATGAGACATCTACTGACTATGGAGCCGACCTACAGTGCCGGACCACGGTGCCTGCTCCGCTTTCTAACAGTTTAATCTTACTCGAGAGTTGTATAATAGTTTTATGGTTTTTCAAAGATCCAAGAGATTTAAACTACTGGTAGCTGTAGACTTTATAGTTTCAGGAACCAGACCAACTATACCCATGGATTTTTAAGCATTTCTTAAATAAATGTCTATATCTTTCAGACGGTACCTATACTTCCCAAGCATCAAAAACTAGTCGTATAAAAGTCCATAGAACGTTTTGTAAATCACTGGTATTAGTGTTATATAACACCTAAGAAGGTACATTTTCTTCGAAAGGGGCGCATTTATATCTCTGTTCAGTACTAAAACGAACTAATAGCAGCATTACACATGACAAATCAGTCCTATAAACGCTAGGTAAGGTTTATTTCTTTAGGCTTACAAAATAAGCACTGAGACGACATGGCTGAGGAAATTATTTACAAGAACCACCACAAATTCAGTTCGTCAGTCTTCGTTGCATATAAAAGTTGACTGATCAACCCTCTCAACCAAATTCTAACCATCATCTCTATTTCCAGTGGAACATCTCCGACTATCTGTATCACAATCGAGACAAACTCGTGGTGGCACTAGCTAACGACACGGCAGTTTGTCCTGAAGTGCCGAATCACGCAGAGCTACCGCCATTGGACAAGCTGTGGATGTGCCTTTATATTAGATTGAGTAAGTAGAGGGGGGGAGGGCTCAGCAGGGCAAGATGTGCCTTTATATTCGATGAAGATTTCTGAATTTTATTCCCTTAGATCCTCTCTTTTAATCTAGGTACTTGAAATACTCCTCGAATAAAATTCGATGTTGGAACTTCTTATCAGTAGACATTGTATAACCAATTCTCTTTTTCCCCAGGTGAACTTTGCACAGAGCCCCGGGCTCCCGTCCGACGCGCCGCCAGCCAGACTTTATTCAGCTGCATCGGCGCCCACGGAGCCCTACTGGGCGCCCCGGCTTGGCGCGCCCTATTGTCCGTTCTCTTCCCCATGTTGGATCAGGTAAGATTTGAATATATTTCCATATTTATGTACTCAGTTTCTGACCGCGGCTGCTTACCCAAGGAAACGTTTAAAAATTATTTCTAACCCATGGCATCTGATTTATGGCATACCAAGTAGCCTGTTTTACTCCAGGCCTAGAAATACCCGTATGCAAAATTTCAGCCCTACGGTTCAGAAGTTTTGCCGTGAAGAGGTAAAAAACATCGAAATTTTCGCATTTATAATATTGGTGTTAAGATTTCTTGATCAGAATGTAAATGTATGCCCTAAACTCCGATGGACCGGGGTCCATCGCTGTTCCCAGGCCATTGATTACGCTTAGAGGCCGGCCACCGGGGGGTTGTTTAGTGGGTCGTCGAAGTTTATCTTCGACAACCCCACATAACCATACTGTATCCTACATGCAGTATGGTATCTGTTCGCATATTTTTCCCCTCGAAAACAAAAAAAAATGCCCTAAACTACTGTGTGTAATTGTTTTCTGAAAGGGAGCTCGGCTCTATCCTAACTCTCAGATATTGCTTAAAATGGCGAGAAGTTTATAATTTAGGCAAAGGACATTAAAGCACAAGCTCCGCTTATCTTGTGGCTAGATACTGCTGTGTGAATTGTCCAGTATTATTATTATTATTATTTATTTATTTATCTTTCTAAACAAGAACATTACCACAGGTCCAGAAACAATCGAACATAGCGAGCTCGGAGAAGGTGGACACGGGAGAACACATCCTCATCCACCACACCAGAAACACTGCGCAGAAGCAATGGGCCGAGACGCAGGTAAGGAATACTGAATAGTATACTGAGTATAGTCTAGCCAAACTCAAAATAGAATGTTTGTGAACGTTACCCCCATACTTAACCTAAAATTGACATTCTTGTTGTTGATTTTTACAATTGCATTAGATTAACAAATCTGTGATGTTATTAATTGTGTTTAATAAAGTGAATTGAATATGTTATTATTTCCCGCCAGGTTCTAACTCTATCAGGAGTCTCCCGAGTCTTCCACTCCCGGTTCCAGCTTCTCATGACAGTGGGAGACTTCAACCGCTCCTGGACAGCCCTGCTGGATTACATCACTGACTTCTCGCTGAGGAGAAGTCATGAGGTAATACTGTATGATTTACTCTTGACGGAAACCCTATCAGGACAATTACTTCGTATTTATATTTAAACAATAATCAACTTTTCCGGTATCATGTTACAGGTATCAGTGGCAGCACTAAAGTCCTTCCAAGAAGTGGTATCAGCGGCGGGCAGGGTGTGCAATGGAACCACTGAGGGGAACAACGAACCACCTAAGCGGGTGTGGCTGGCCGCCTGGGCAGCTTGGACTAATATAGCGTCCGCGCTTAGCGAACATACTGATACATGTGAGTACGTAATGGAACCGTGGCACTCGCGGCGTAAGAATTGATCTAATCGAGATTTATGGAATAGGTACTGGACAAAGTGTATATTGTGCTCTCTTGACCAGGTACTTTGATTGGAGTATTTTAATTATGATTTCAGTGATGATTTTAGTATTGATTTTTTTTTTTACCATATTTGACTCGAATATGGACACTTTAACTTATTTTTTGTATTATAATTTATTGTTGTCTGAAATAAACGAAATGAATTGAATAATTTGCATACGATTCCCCGCCGGGTTGGCACCGGCGACCGGGATTTATGAAAAGGCACTGAACCCATACTTCTTATCATAATAGCTTTGCAACTAATAATGCTAATACTTCAAGATGTTTAAAGATTTTTCTGACTTCTCGATACGGGCCCAGCCTAGTGAGGAAGCCAATGAAAATCACTGTTGAAATTCGCTCAACAAATTATGTAGGTACGAAATTACCACGTCTGTCATTTAGGTTGCTTTGAGCCTTTATTCACAATGAAAAAATCAAATAATATAAATTAATTAATTAATAATAGTATTTAAAATTAAAATAATTGAGCTAAATGCAGACTGTTGCCAACAATCTACATGTAGCTCAACTGATCCATATCAATACCAGTCGTCGCGTCCCTGCTACGCTGGCTGCATTGCCCCGCTGCATGGTAACGCTGATGCGCTGTGCCAGATACTCACCAGCTCGCTTCGACCTCTGATAATTTTTTAAAAACTCGAAAAGCCTCGGTACCCCACGGACCTAGGGTCTCGACTCCAAGGAGAGCAAATGTGTAATTTGCTGCAATAAATATTTTTTACTTTTACATAGTATTTTAATATCTGTGCTTTTACTTACTTAAGATGTTGGCAACCATGACATGACGGCGGCGGCGGCGTTGGAAACAGTGCACCAATAAAACTTGTGTTTTTGTTCCAGTGGTAGACGACAGTAAGACAGCGGATATGTACGTACCTTCGCAAAACTTCCTCACGACTCTTGTGCAAATCTTCCCGCTGATATTCCAACACATACGACCCACGTAAGTTTTATTAACATATGTACATCATTAATAATAATAATAATAATAAAAACATTTATTTGTCTCTCACAATAGGTATCTTATATAACTAAAAGAAACACTAAAGTACCTAGGTATAAGTTGTAATGCAAGGATCTAGTAGGATGTAAAGTCTACCTGTGTCCTATATAATTGTACTATCGGCTATGACCTGTTTTGTGAGAGAACTGGTGCCTGTGATAGGTTTTAGAAAAACCTGTGGTACAGGTCACCAGGCCCTTCACTCCGCGGGGGATAGGAGTTGGTAAAATTTACTATGCAGCGAGAAAATTACAATCTAGTTGTATAAATCTAGAGAACTTAATATTCATAAAAAACTTTTTTTTTTTGTTTTTGCTCAAGATTTTTTTTTCTATAAAGTTGGGTACCTATTAGGTATAATTTACACCTAGTTATAAAGAACACAATAATAAATACGTGCTAAGAAGTTAAATAAATTTTGTTGACTCCTGCTGGTTGTGTGTGTGTGATGTTTAATTTATGTGTGATGTAATGTGATTGTTTGTGTGCGGAAGCGATGTGTGTTATGTACATAATTATAAAATGGATTAATTTATATAAATACATACTTTATATAAATACATGACCTTTTTGTAATGCGGCCGATGCGGCCCGGAGAGCGAATGCGCCACGTAGTCTCTGGCTGCATCGGTCGAGTGGGAGAACTAAAACTTGTTTACCTTGTTTGACCGAGGTGATACAGGTTAGGATGGCGGGATTAGAAGGTTTTCAGTCTCTGTATAGGTAATGATTTTAACCAGTTTGAGGCAGTAATTTTGCATTTCGCTCTTGGGATGGAGTAAATGCAGAGCTTAGCGTTAACTTAGGTGTAGAAGTAGGGGCCATCATTATATTGGATTGGAGGAAAAAGTTTACTATACGTTAAGTATAGTAAACTTTTGATGAATTTCTGAATGACAAATATACCAAATATAATGATATTGGACATTTAATTTATTTGAAAATCAACAGTTTACTCTCTTCAATACGAGGGCGGGATGAGAATTACTGAGCCTAGCAATGAAAACAATTTCGCAGTAACACAAAATAGTACTTTTTCACCACTCTCGCTCGAAAACAGTGACTTTGCTGCCCAAAAACAGTGAGCAAAATCGGGTTTCGCTCACATGTGGAATAATAGTACATTATGGTATTAGTGTGTCACATTGGTGATTACCGCCGAGGCGCCATGGAGACCCGAGCCGTAGGTCCTTAAGAGAGCCGAGGACGGTAATCATCAATACACACGTGTATCATACGACGTTTTACAACACACTTGTGAATAAAATAACAATAAAAACTCATTTTATTACAGAGAAAACAAAAGTTATAATATGAGTAAAAGTTTTATTTATTAAACACGTACGAGTTCAAATTATCTATTTAAATAAGAAGTTGCATGAAATGAGCAAGCAATAGGAACATTAATTTATTTGTTCTATTGAACACGATCGTTATTTGAATAAAAACTTTTTTAAGAACAAAGAAACTCAACCAATAAAATTAAAAAAAAATCTATAACTCACATAGCAATGAAAAAGTCACAGTTTGACTATGGGTGTCATTCTGTGCCTTATTGCGGTGAACATAGAGTCACCTTATGAGCAAGTATGTTGAAAAGTATATTATAAAACTTGTTGAAAAAATTATTTGAATTCAGAACTATGCATCCTTCATAGAAACAAAATTAGTCCGTTCATGGTTTGAACGAGATTTGTAGCATTTTTACCCTCCAAGGTTGTTGACCGAAATCAGTTTCTGACATTTGGCCTCTTTTATAAATTTCATAATATTTTCTCGCTATTTGTGGTTAAAAGTTGTATGTTTAACTCGAGGGTAAATATTTTTCGTTTCGTGCCTTTTAAATCCCTATGGCTACCTCAGCTGTCTACCTTAGGGCCACTCGCTACGCTCGTGACTCTATTCTAGACTGCTTCGCTAGCTCGGATTTAATATTGGCACATTAAAAAAAATCGTTTTCCCCACTTGTTGAACAAATAACTATTTATTTTTTAATATACTCTCCTAGTAGCTCTCACATTTACTCCATCGATGCTCTAAAACCAGCAAAGTGGTGACCGAGAATAACCCAGAAAAAGGACCATCGAAATCGGATATTCAGTTGCCCTTTTTGCACCGTTTTTTGAAGGAAATACCCCTGTTATCACAAATCCTTTTATGACAAAAAATTTTTGTTTATTCTGTACACCAAGTTTGTTAACACATTCATGGCCCAAGACGCAGTTGTCAGTCTACTCACCCGTGTCGCAGCCAGTGGTGCGACCCGCAGGGGCGCGCCTGGTATATCTAATTGGGCTGGGCAGTGAATGCGTTATATACGACATGTATAGGAGGACTAACAAACCGATGAACAAAGCAAATATTTGCCGGACTTGAAGCGTCTGCTTCAAGTCTGCCAAAAATTAGCTCAAAGTCAAACGTCTCTACGTTTGACTCTCTTCGCTCTCTAGGTCAACCACTACAACTATCCAATGAGGCAAGTATCACTACAATCCCGTGATGATTGATGATGACAAACTTCACACGGGGCATCAACGGATGTAGGACTGTAACGGCACAAACTTCGGGAGGCCAGCAGGAAAATAACCGAATATAATAGGATCGAAATAAATTTATTAGTATAATCAAATCACACTTCGTTTCAGCTTCACCCCAGCAGACGTGCAAAAGCTAGGAGAATGCCTCTCCCTCATGTGTAGCGTCCCAGTGGTGGGCGCCACCGAGTCGCTGGGTGGCTCGCTGGGCGGCCCGCCTGCTGCTGGCGTCAGCGCACACGCACTGCGCTGTCTCGACACTGTGCACAAGGTAACTACATAGGCTTTACCATTGACACAGACTCACGCAGTGCGGGAAATTTCTGGCGCGTGCTAGAGAAGTACGCACCAAGCTGTGTCAAGGAGTGCGGCTCGCTTTGCTCGCCACACTAAGAGCACTGGGAAAACAAGATTGCTGCCCATTCTCTGATAGATTCCCGTAGTCAGCGACCACGTCTCCAATATTACTGAGTAATCGTACAATAAACACGGCTAGGAAGATTACAGAAAAATTCAGAGAATTTTGCTAAAATCAAAACCATACAATGGCTAGAAAGTAAATGAGAGACTGTATGTTCTAAATGTGTAATAAACCTCCTCTTTGATTTTCCAGGAAGCCCTGATCCGCCACGAGCTGCTACCTTCCATGTTCTCTGCTCTCATGAGCCTGGCGCGCGCCTGCTCCGTGACGTCACACAGCGTGACGTCACACGGCGCGGCGCGCTGCCTACACGCCGCGCTCGCTCTGTACGAGGCACAGCCGGCGGCCAGCCAGCCCGCGTTACCGGACTTACTGAAGGTATGTTTATAACGAGCTGCTACCTTCCATGTTCTCTGCTCTCATGAGCCTGGCGCGCGCCTGCTCCGTGACGTCACACAGCGTGACGTCACACGGCGCGGCGCGCTGCCTACACGCCGCGCTCGCTCTGTACGAGGCACAGCCGGCGGCCAGCCAGCCCGCGTTACCGGACTTACTGAAGGTATGTTTATAACGAGCTGCTACCTTCCATGTTCTCTGCTCTCATGAGCCTGGCGCGCGCCTGCTCCGTGACGTCACACAGCGTGACGTCACACGGCGCGCTACTTTTTCTCCTCGATCCTTTCCCCTTCTATCTACCTCCTCGTTTTTCCCCCTTCTGCTAATATGATAGCACTATAGATTTTGTATTTTCGTTCGACTGACTTCTAGCTAGGAACGGCAAAGAGCAAACTGACGACAGACTGAACAAAGCTTGCGCAAAACCTCCAGCTTTGTTCATCCTAATGAGGATCAGTAAAGTTATAGCAATTTCAATAGAACTAGTATCCACGTCATTCTTTATGACATAATAATTATATATTTTTTTAAATTATCCAAATCGGACCATTGTGTACGAAGCTCTGACCAAATTACTAGCGAAGTTCACTGAGTGACCGCCGCGGGTGCGTGTGACGTCACTTGCTCGGTCGCCGCCTGTTAACCGTAGGCAGATATCAGTTTTTAGTGATTTACTCCGAAACTATAAGTTTAGGAAAAAAAATGATAAAACCAGATAGACTCAGTTTTGAGAGAGCCATCGAATGAAAATAAAAAAAAAAACATTTTATGGGTACACAACAACAACTTCGTCCATTTTTACACTGATATTTTAACGTGTCACAAAAATTTTTGCACTGTGTGTTATTTATTTCTTAGCTCTATAAATTTGCATTCTCAACTAAAACGTGACGGTTCCTCATTAGTTGCACTTGCCTGTTCTATTCAGATATATTTCCGTGGCACTACCCTATCTTAACCCTATTAAAATATTTCTTTATTATTTTTTCTAGGCCTTGCACTCATCAGTGCTGGACTGCGCTCAAGACAAGCGGCGGAGATCGACTGAGGTGCAAGAAGAGGCTGCACAGCTATCTGGGCTGTTATTGCAAGTGAGTGTACCAATAGTGGTTAGCCCCCAATTATATCATCGTGAGCGTTTTCGTTTTTAATCTAGAGTCTAGTCCAGAGCAATCACGTCCTGCAGGTGTATTTTAATTCATTCGATTCGTTTCCGAATCGAATCCGACGGATCTTTAAAACCTTATTTTGCTTTCGCCTCGGGTGGATGATCGAAAGAAGGAGCTCCTCACTGACATGGCCATTAGTCAACAGATTCGCTTCGAATTTTCGATAATCAACCAGAGGCGAAATCAAAATAACGTTATAAAGATCCGTCGGATTCGATTCCGAAACGAATCGAATGAATTAAAATACCCCAGCTGAAGTGGACACGAAAGGCGAAAGAAGGAAAGAAAGCAAATGGGAACTTAGCCAGTATTCATTTTGATAATTTTAACACCCGACGCAAAAAGAGATGTGTGTAATCACTTGTGTAATAAGTTAAACATCTGTGTATCTGCTGTGTATCTGTCTGTGGTATCGTAGCTCCCAAACGGATGAACCGATTTTCGTTTAGTTTTTTTTGTGTCATAGATAATTTTATTCCGAGTGTTCTTATTTCATGAAAATCTGTCGGGGGGGGTTAAATTTTTTTATTTGGTTCTTGTCTGAGTAGACACGAGTAGACGATTTTATCAACAGCTGAGTAGCTGTGAATGACGATGTTATTTCTTCGCCGATTTCCCTTGCCACTCATTCAATGTCCAGAATTTACAAAAAGAATCATTAAAATCGGTCCACAATAATAATTGAAGGAGAAATTGACCAACATACATACTAATAATAATTGATTTTTACTGTTTTATAAATAAATAAATAAAAATAAATAAATAATGCTGGACAATTCACACAACATTATCTAGCCCCAAGCTAAGCAGAGCTTGTGTTATGGGTACTAGATAACTGATATACTTAATACAATACACTACATAGTACATAATAGTTTTATAACATTTTATTTTCCATAGTAAAAAATCTATTTTATAAACGAGATTGAAGAAAAAATGAGTGTATAATAATAATAAATAATGCTGGACAATTTACACAGCCCCAAGCTAAACATTGAAAACTCTTTCAAAAACATAGAAAATTTTCTTCAAAGGGAACGCACAGAAGACCAGCGCTACGGCAGGATTTTCGGGCTGTGTCACCCGCTGAGTGATTACCATTTTGTTGTAACTGTGAATGATTGTTTGTTTCTTATTTATATTGTTTGAATTGTGCAACAAAAGAAACAAATTTTTAGTGTAATTTAAGATGAACACGAGTCTAAAACTTTTTTAATAAATTGATCAGGTGTTACAAACGAGTCTTCCCTTGGCGAGAGAGGACCCTGAAGCCTACCAGGAGTTTTGGGACATCCTGCCCAAAGTGCTGGAGACGTTCCTGTTTGAACCACCGTAAGTTGTTCTGTCATGCTAGTGTTGACTTGATGAAATAGCTTTAGAAGGTAGGTCTTTCTTTACAAACGTTTGGTTAATATAGTTATTTCTTCAAAATAAACCTATACCTAAGTAGGTAGTTTATTTACAAACAATTTACATATATCTGAGCGTCTGGTCGAAGCGACGACCCGAGAGCTGGTGAGTATCTGGCGCAGTGCATCAGCATTGCCATACAGCGGGGCAATGCAACCAGCGTAGCGGAGACGCGACGACTGGTATTGATATGGATCAGTTGAGCTACATGTAGATTGTTTGCAACAGTCTGCAGTTAGCTCAATTGTTTCAACTGTAAATACTATGTAGTTCTAATTTATTTCTATTATTTGATTGTAATTTTGAAAAATTGAATAAAGATTTACAAACAAAAACTTCTACTTATCTACAAAAGCAAATGTAGCTCTTCTCAAGGAGTTAATATTTTGCACCAGCTCACCCTGGATACGAAACGCGTAATGAGTCTAACATCTGGATCTCTTTGGGTTTATCTAATATATTCCATGGGTTTGATCAAAATTCCGTGGGTTTGATCAATATTCCATGGGTTTTATCAATATTCCGTGGGCTTTGACTAAAACGGTTATATCTGTTTTAAATACTGAGCTAAAAGAATAGGCTCTTGTTAACCTTCGCCTTCCCTCAACAGTGTAGGCTGGGGCCGCAGCGCCCGGGCATTAGTGGAAGGCGTGAGGGAACTGGCGCTCCGCTCCCGGCCGCGCCTGCCTGCCTCGCGCCGCGCCCCGCTGCTCGCGCTGCTGAGGACAGCGGCTGCGCACCAACACACCAGCCAGCCTTACAGTCAGTATACACACGCCCACAGCTGAACATCGCTCCCCCAAGGGGGCTTTGTCGTAATCACCGCCCATGGCCAGCGGATTGGTGCCGCACAGTTACAGTCAATTTACTGAAGTATTTAGATTACCATATGAGATTTAGATTAAATCTCTGACATCACATCCCACTGATTTGATATTGACGACCTCTGTGGCGCAGCGGGCGAAGGTCCGCCCGCGACGTAGGAGGTTGCGGTTTCGATTCCCGCCTTGGGACAAATGTTTGTACGATCTGCAGATATTTGTTCAGGGTGTTCTGAATCTTTTCTATGTTTAGTAAAAAATATCTATCTACGAAGTGTATTGTGTTAAGTATATCAGTCATCTAGTATCCATAACACAAGCTCTGCTTAGCTTGGGGCTAGATAACGCTGTGTGAATTTTCCAGCATTATTTATTTATTTAAAAGTATGAAACTTTAGGCGCGTAAATTATCTGCACGGATTGAATTGAAATTTTGCTCAGGTTTAGTTCTTGACCTGCATGGAATGCGACTCTTTAACCCGGAAAAATACGTGCGAAGTCGCGGCAGGAAACTAGTTTATGATAGAGAAAACATTTTTAATCAGTAAGTATATAACCTATCATCATCATCATCAACCTAAATTAGTCCACTGCTGGACATAGGCCTCCCCTAATGAGCGCCATAGCGCCCTGTCTTCAGCTTGCCGCATCCAGCATCTGCCTGCAGTCTTTCGCAGATCGTCATATATATAACCTATATCATAAAGTAATTACAAGCACATACCTACGTTATGGATCCATGGCGCATGAAACTGTGCAAAAATATTGGAAAGCTCAAAACTCAAATCATGGTAAATACCCCGTTGTAAATGACTTCAGTAAGTATATCTGTTTCAGAAAACGAGCAAGAACTGAAAGAGAGAGAAGATTTCGCGCGGACGTGCTTTGAGACGCTGCTACAGTTCTCTATGCTTGAAGACATCCAATCGCTGACTGGCGTTGAAGGTGAGTTGAATATCAAGAATGTCACGGATGTCCTCGGAAGATGGGAAGGCGCAAGTGTGTCGATGCATGTACCGTCCCACACAATGAGCCTCCCCAACTCCCATGGGACTAGTGTCATACCGTCGGGCCTCTTACCATCGTCACGTAACAGACCATTCGGTTCGAGAATAGCTGGTACGTTAGCGGTGACAAAGACCCGCCGGTGATACATTATAGCATTTTGCATAAAATTTGCGCATTTTTTTTATTGACCTCTACACATCTTAGAAGGGTAAAACGATATTAAAATAAAAAAAAATGTATTTATGTTCTTAAGAAATAGTGAGGACAATTGTGAAGATACATTAGTTAAGTTTATAAACTTAGTACATGCAGATTGCGCCAATAGAAAAACCCGTCTGCTTCCCGCACTAGAATTTGCAGAAAGCCTATCTAAAGACACAAGTAGATATTGGTTTCAATTCAGATGTTGCCAAAACTTAACTAAACTAATATGACAGGACTAAAACTGTTGCAGTCCTTTTCAAAAAGATCGAAATGAAAAGCATAGCATCATTTTTAGTGCTGTTTAGTTTTGGTGACATCTGATTCGACGCCATTTTAAACTAAAGAGTTTAGATGACAAGCAACGAATATAACTAAAACATTGTTATTAATACTCAAGAGCTAAACTTAAACCTATAACTAAGTAAGGTTTAGTCTTAAATATTTTAATAATAATATTTCAGACGACACCGACCCCCTAGCAATAGTAGCCCTCCTGGACCGCTACCACGAGGTAATCTCCCGCTACACGCACGATGACGCGGACCCGCTGCAGAGGCACCAGGTCTCCGAGATATCCTTCGTGCTGAAGGCCATCGCCACCCTCATCGACAGCATGAAGAAGGCGCCAGCGGGGAAGGTGGATCCTGTCGCGTGGCAGAAGCTGATAGGTATGTGACTAACCAGCATGCTCGCGATTTGGTTTATGCCCATAAACACTGGACTTGTTAGGTTTTATGCTTTTATGGACTCAAAAATCTTCAAATATATGGCCGTTTTTCGCTTTGCGTTTGGAATTAGCTTGTTGGGGGGCATCCATAAATTACGTGAGGCGGATTTGGCGATTTTTTAACCCCTGGTGAGATAACTTGTGATTTTGTTCGATCCCCTCTCCCCTCCCCTAATTTCACGTGACATAGTTGACCCCCCCCCTACCCAAACATCTCACGTAATTAATAGACGCCCCCTTACCCGTGGCTCCGACGGCAAGTGTCCACCGAGATGCCGTTGCCGTTTTGTAACTGACAAAGAACGTAGGCTGCTAGAATCTTTCGTGATGGTGACAGATAACCTGAAAAAAAAATTGTTTACATTGATGAATATCTTGTCTAATGTACTCACGCATCATGAATCCATATGAGCCTGATAAGATCTTGTCTTCTGTGACTATGAGAACTTAGTTAAATCGTAATAGCTCCTTCTACCAAGTAATGAATTGGCCTTATAAAGTGTAATTAATTAGCTTAATTCAGAGATTAAATGCAACAAAGTTGCTTGCTAACCCGTGCAAATGTTTAATATGACAAAGTGAATATTTATTTTGACTTAGAACATTGATATGTCAATGATGTGCCTATTTTTTGTTTTATACAAATTCGATATGTTGCAGCTACCATGCGTTCTTGTTTGTATTGAATGAGATATTTATCATCCAACTATTTTGACGCCAACTAAGATAAAATGCGTCTTAATTGGACTATATTTTTTTTTTCAGTGTAATTTGACGTCATTTACACCCTTAGTTGTGTCCTATACAGCGGCATTTTGCATGAGACACGGCTTTAGTAGGAATAACCATACTCTATACTATAATGATACTTACATTTTTGTTTATTATTTTTAGGCCTGTACCCGTCCTTGGTGCAGCTAGCCGGCTGCGCGCGCCTCGGGACGGCCGGCGCGGCGCTGCGCGAGGCGCTCCTGCAGTATGCGTCCCTCTTGCAGGCGGCGCAGCCCTAGCGACCCCCCCTCTACAGAGAGGGTGGCTCGCTACGGTATACAGTCTATACCATGGATGTATAGACTGAAGGTAGGCCTCTACCCGTCCTTGGTGCAGCTAGCCGGCTGCGCGCGCCTCGGGACGGCCGGCGCGGCGCTGCGCGAGGCGCTCCTGCAGTATGCGTCCCTCTTGCAGGCGGCGCAGCCCTAGCGACCCCCCCTCTACAGAGAGGGTGGCTCGCTACGGTATACAGTCTATACCATGGATGTATAGACTGAAGGTAGGCCTCTACCCGTCCTTGGTGCAGCTAGCCGGCTGCGCGCGCCTCGGGACGGCCGGCGCGGCGCTGCGCGAGGCGCTCCTGCAGTATGCGTCCCTCTTGCAGGCGGCGCAGCCCTAGCGACCCCCCCTCTACAGAGAGGGTGGCTCGCTACGGTATACAGTCTATACCATGGATGTATAGACTGAAGGTAGGCCTCTACCCGTCCTTGGTGCAGCTAGCCGGCTGCGCGCGCCTCGGGACGGCCGGCGCGGCGCTGCGCGAGGCGCTCCTGCAGTATGCGTCCCTCTTGCAGGCGGCGCAGCCCTAGCGACCCCCCCTCTACAGAGAGGGTGGCTCGCTACGGTATACAGTCTATACCATGGATGTATAGACTGAAGGTAGGTCTCGCCAGGAGCCATCCCCAGGGCTCTATACGGGTAAACCCCCTATATAGAGAGTATAGAGTAGGTATAGACTACGAACCTTATTTGTGTTGGAGGATCACCAACGTTCTTCAGTCAGGGTGAGTACGGTTCTAGACGCATCTCTCCGAGCGCTACGCCAAGTCTTCCAACATAAAGAAGGTTCGTAGTTACCCGCTTACATCCGTAATGTAATGAATGTATAGTGTTAAAAGTAGGATGTGAGCTTTTCCCATCCTCGTCGAGTGATGATGATGAATGAATGATGATGATGATGATTGATGAATGATGAATTAATGATCAATGATCAATGATCAAATCAAATAAAAAACTCTTTATTTCCATAAAAACAATAAATGTAATATTTTTCCGTCTCTTCACTACTATCTAAAGGCCCTATAAACTTTATATCCCTCGCAACAGTTTAATAAAAATATCGTAGTTTATCAAATTCATTACGGACGTAAGCGGGTTAACTACGAACCTTATTTGTGAAACCATTAACCATTGAAACAATTAATTCATTGTGATTGTTGTAAGTAATACATCAGCAGGGCTATTCACACTCTCACTCGGTAACGTTTTTACTCGGTAGAGGCTGGTTTCCGAGTTCGATTTCGAATAATGCGATTCACTCTCGACCGAACATGGAAATATTTGACAGTTCGATTCGAAATATACCAAACTTTTTATAGAATCATTCCGAGTGGTAATTGCTTGCCAGATTCATTGTGATTCATTGTGATTGTGGTAAATAGGTAATACATTCAATCGGTAGGAAACCCGTTACCGAGTGTCAAACGTCAATTCCGACACGGTAAGATTTCAATGGAGTGTGAATACCTATTCACCTAAAGATCTTAAATATAGTTTTCGATCTATTCATCACAAAGAACCTCACAATCAAATAATAGAAATAAATTAGAACTAGTACCTATTTACAATTGAAACAATTGAGCTAACTGCAGACTGTTGCTTACAATCTACAGGTAGCTCAACAGATCCATATCAATACCAGTCGTCGCTGTCTAATCTACTCATTCGAGATTTTATAATTTGATTATAAATCGCATGCAATCATAAATTATAAAACTAACGTTATAAATTGTTGGCCATAATTGTAAAATAACTAATTTAATTCAATGTGTTCACAAATAATGTTTTTATTTAAGACTTGGTAAGCCAGCAGAGACCGCACTTTCGTGATTTTTAAAATCATCTGAGTCATTTAAAATTCTGAAAAATATATATTATTACATAAGGATCTAGTCTATTCAAAGTCGCATTCAGTTACAAGATCTGATGAACTTCACTCGATAGAAAAAAATCCCAAAGTTACCCCTTTTCCTAACATTTTTTCAATACTATGACTAGCGAACTACTGATATCACACCTTTTTTTGTACTCAACTAAGGACACTTAATATTTCTAAACAAATTCGCAGACTTTGACTTCATAAAATAATTTTCTTAATCACCATGTTTAAATAACTACAAAAAACACGAGCGCGGCGGCTTGGCAGGCGCGCGTTTTCCCTTACACCTACTGCTGCAGGACTACCTGGCCTTAACCCGCTTATAATCGTAATGAGTTTACATACCACATCAAAAATTTTAACTTTATGTTTTATCTTCTTCCAGCCTACCCATCTGTTCCGATGAGTCAAGGCGAAACCCTGTGTAATATAGACTTAATTAATCATAAATAAGAATGAAGAAGAAGCTAGAGAAATGCAATACATTAGAATTATAATTTATTTTGTACAGAACATAACCGAAAACATTTAGTACTTATAAGCCTGAAATTTGAATAAGGGCCAGCTTTCAAAAAGCGGAGAGTCTCCTAGCAGAATTGCGAAACAGCGCCACCACCTATTTTATCTTATTATTCTATTAAACGAAAGAATTTTTAAAAACCGATTGGCCAGCTTGTGCTCCTATCATAAGCTTTTTTTTAATGCCTGTGTAAAATTTTTATTTAATATATATTATATTTATACTTTAAGCAGAAATGCGAAGTTACTCTTTTTTGCCACCATGGTGGCGCATCTCTGCCTACACTATACAAACTAAAACATTTATAGAGGCTTTAAAAAGACGTTTATGATAGGATGCACAAACTGGCCAATAGATTTTTCGTTTAACAGAATAATAAGATAAAATAGGTGGTGGCGCTGTTTTGGGTCGTTGTAGCCTTAAGCCGTCGTGATTTCCAAAGTTTGGGGGTGGTTATGATGGCAAATTAACGTCGCATGGATACACAACTCGTGATACGAATTCTGTTATACCCGTCCACGCATTTATTTTCTTTGACTGAATGAAAGAATGCTATATTTCATAGTAATAATTATCTCAGCTCGATAAATATCGAAGCTCCTGTTAGTCCCGATATTTTTCGATTCGACAGATTCGCATCACTATTTTTAAAAAGAAACAGTCCATGAAATATTGCATTATTTAAGTCAAAGCCAATTTACAGCTCATCTATTTATTAATTTACCTATTTTTGTACCTATATTCCTAAGTTCCTTGATTGTTTTTTTATCTTGTTTGTTTTATGGCTTTGAATTATAATTCAAGCCTTCACCCCACCGTCTTGTGTCGTGTGATTTGTTGCGATTTTGTAGTGCGATTTTGCTGCGTTTTTGTAAGCGCGATTTCTAGACGCCGCGCACCAAATGCGAAATCGCCGCAATGTGCGAGATCGTATGCGTCTTGGTACAAAATCCAAGTACCTACTGCAAACAAATATCGCAACTAATCGCGCGACACGAGACGCGCTTATAATCGCGGCTGCGGGGTGGAGGCTTCAAGCACCATTTACTTTAATCTATAGTATATATATGTATAAATACATTACATACTATGTAAATGACGTATCCAAGTGTGTCTTGTGCTCCTACGGTGAATATTATGAGTATGAAAAAAAAGAAAATAAATGCGTTGATGGAGCATAGTCAATTTAACGCAAGCTCGTCTGATCGAAACTGGCCTTTACTTTGCTCAATTTGTGATTCCACTTTAAATTCCATAGTAGTTCAATATTTTATTGGCTTCCATAGTGTAATTCTAACCTCAAACAATAAAATATATAGGCGATTTTTAAAGATATTTTAATCCAAAAATAATATAAAAATCATTCCTAATTTCTTTATTTTAGTACCTAGTGTATAAAAATGAAAATGTAGCTATATTACTGAATTATATATTGGGAGAAGGTTGTAATGTGGCCCTTGCAGGTATTTTGGCCCCTTTATTAAAACAGCTTCAATAAGTAGGAAGTAGCTGATAACTTGACTACTTATTTATTTATTTATTTATTTATTTTGACTAAGGTAATTTATAACCAAGACTGCCGCTTGAGTCTTTTATATATTTTTGTTGTTCAAGCGAGTCATTACAAGTACTGGCTAAGGGTTTTCTGCGCGCGTTGTTTCAATGTTTTCCATAAGGTGCCAAAAAAGAGTTATTTTGGATGCATCGGTGCATTGATTCTAGTTTAACGTCACTGACTTTTATTTTAGCAGATTATCATTCTATAATTTCTTTGTTTAAAATTATTTGTAAAATTTATGACGTAGTGAGTGTGTAAAATCTATAAGGGGGCCATAATACCGCACTCGAATAGGAATAATTTATTTAGAATTATACTTTTTTATTTAAACTATTTTCATGATACTGATAATTGCTGAATCGTTTAATGTAGGTATATTATTCGTGCAAAGACATATTATTTTAAATATTACAGGCTAAAATCTAAATGGGGGGTCACATTACCACCTTCTCTATTATCACACTCTGTGGCTGTTTTATTATCTAGTATTGAACTTTTAAAACCCAGCGCTAGATTCTAATTATAAGTTTTTTATTTAGAAATAGTTAACCATTAATGTAGTAACTCACTTAAAAATAATAATATGAAGGCCTTTTTAGAATTGCTAGTCAAAATTGCTAGCAGTTATAAAATCACAATAACTTACCTATCAATAAAATAGAACACATGCCAACATTTGTTATTGTGTGGTACCTACACAATAACAAATGTTGGCATGTGTTTTGATATATAAAACTCTTATGAAACTAAAGCCTACTAAAAATAGCCAAAAGATCAATGACAAATACAGCTGAACGGAGTCAACCTCCATAAAGCGTTTTTAGATGTTAATAAGTTTTTGAATAAATCTATTTTTGTTTAGCTATTTTGTCATTTACATGTACCTAAGTACCTAACTAGCCCAAAAGAACCTGCGCGTTATTTACCTTCGCCAATTTGATTGAAATGTCGCTGACGGATCTTGCGCGACACCAGACGCGCTTCTAAATCGCGGCTGTGGGGTAGAGGCTTTATCCGAGTTGCAATTCGCGTAGCCATTCTACAAACGGGCTGATTCTACGATCCGGCGGCGGCGGTGACATCGACACTTCCAGTAGTGTGAAAAATTAGTAGGTAGGTAACTTGTCCCTTTGACCTTAGATTTAATATAGTAACAAAACATACCGAAACATAGTAACTAAATAGCCAATTAAGCTTCCTATACCTACATGTAAAATAATGATAACCACACACAAATGTTGAATGTTTTACCATCACGCTTTGGTGCGTGTAATGTTCAGTATTTATTTTAAAGGCTGCGACACACGAATTGACATCGAATTAATTTAATGGATTGTGGTGTGTCGTGTGTTTGCAGCCTTATTATTTAGATAGGCCATACCATAGCCAACGGCGATTTATGTTGTATCTAAGTGTATATTATATTTGAAGTTGTATTGTGTTGTTTTAATAAACAATTTTTTTATAAAACAAGGCGTTTTTATTTTTTCCGACTTTATCCGATTGCACGACCCGATAATATCGAATGTATCGTTTTTTACTTTGAGTGATTCTAATAAAGTCTTGGCAGCATCTAGCAATAAGTTACAATATTCAATAGTTTTTTTTTCTCCACAAAGAAATTAGTCTATGGATTACCATAAACTAATTTCTTGCAAGAATTATGTATGAGAGCTATGTTTAAAATAAAAATTGCCGATAACTCTAAACCATTATTTTTAAAGCACAATATTCTGACACTACCGTACCTACCTCTACGTTTTAAAGTCGCTCTTATTGTGAAAAACTATCCCCATCTGTTTCCCCGGCGATCTGATCCCATCCCGTGGTAAATCGAAACAGACGACGGGAAAATACTAGACTAAATCACATCCTGTTAACGCATTCACAGCCCAGCCTCGGCGGTGCGATCCGCAGGGGGGGCGTGCCGCCGCTACACGGGGCTGTGTGGTGTGGGAGATCATATGCGTCGTGGGCCATGAAATTGTTACCGCACTAATTTTTTAGCCAAATTACCTATCGTATAGAAACCTGAATCAAAACTTTAAACAGAAAATTAATAACTTAATATTGAGATTCTGTTCATTAATCTCAAAGTGCTATTATAGTCTAGAGACGAATCTTTTTAAGAGAAATAATTGTAGTTAGTTTTTAATGTTGCTTACCATCTCTTGGTACTTATTTGTCATACCGTAACCGGTCAAGCTGTTACCTACTCATATGATTATTATTTGTTACCTCCCATACTCATGTTTTTGGCAAATATCTCTTCACCACTCTCGCTTGAAAACGGTGACTTTTAGTGACTGCTCAAAATCAGTGAGTAAAATATTGGATGGGTTTTGCTCACATGTGGAAATAAGAATATTATTGAACTTGTTGATACAGTAATTTAAATTCAGAACAATGCAACCTTCATAGATAAAAATAATTCGTCCGTTCGTGGTTTGAAAGAGGTTTGTATCTTTTTATCCTCCAAGGTTGTTGACCAAAATGAGTTTATGACATTCGACCTCTTTTATAAATTATATAATATTTTCTTGCTAGTCGTGGTGAAAACTTGTAATGTTTAACTCGAGGGCAAATATTTTTCGTTTCGTGCCTTACCTAAGGCACGAAACGAAAAATATTTGATTTAAATATTAGAGAATTCTCGCTACCTCAGCATTCTACTTTAGAGCCAAGGCATGCCAAGGCACGTGGTACGCTCCTGTTACTATGCGACTGTCCACTCACTATTGCAGTACGGCGCCGAACTGTGGGGTCGTCGTCGCGCGGCCGACTGGCAGCGCGCCTTCCGTATGCAGAAACGCGCCATACGTGCCATAGTGAAGATTCCACAGGATGTATCCGCAAAACCGTATTTTAAAGAGCTCGAAATACTCACCCTTCCGTGTATTGTAATCCTGCAGGTAGCGGTGTACGTGAGGAATAACTTAGAATTATTTAATAAAAATAGCGACACGCACAAGTATAACACTCGGCGAGCGGACAAGCTCACCACCCTGCCTCGTACTCTCGCGAAGTCGGGAAAGTTAACGCGCATAATGGGACCGACAGTGTACAACAGTCTTCCTGAAATTGTAACGAACGCAACAAGCCTGACATCATTTAAGAGCAAGCTAAAGCACTGGCTCACTGACAACAGCTTTTACAGCTACGAGGAATTCCTAGCCTGTAAAAGTGACGCATTACCTACTGATGTACATATAAGTACTTAGATTACTTAGGTACTCAATGTAATATAAGTTATCTTATATTAGGTTAAACTTAAAATTGTTAAAATTGTTATTATTATTTTTTTTGTTAATACTGTACTTACTTTTCTAATAATTTCTAATAATGATAATGTTTTGCTTTTATTTAGTTATATTTTTTAACTTAATTGCTATTATGGTAATACCTACCTACTACATACGTAGGCACTAACCTATGCATAAGAAGTGACGTATAGTTCTAGAAACATATGAAATAAATGATTATTGATTATTATTATTATTGAGCCACTCACTACGCTCGTGACTCTATTCTAGACTGCTTCGCTACCTCGGGATTTAATATCGGCACGCTCAATAAAAATCGTTTTGCACACTTGTTGAACAAATAATTTATCTTAAACTCTGTCCCCGTCAAAAAGTTCATTAAAACCATAAAACTGGTGTCTAAATGGAATTACCTAACGAGGGAACAGATAAATAAATAAGTAGGTAACTAAGTTCAGTACGACAACCTGCCACGTAGTACAAAATAACTTTCTCCGTCAAAATACATGCAAAAGGAATCGGGACTGGAATCTTTGTTTTTATTTATGTTAGGTACAAAATCTCGTCTGAGCCAGTGAATAATTTTATATATTACAAGCTTCTGCCCGCGGCTTCGCACGTTATTTTCGTTTTACCTAATAAATAGGTAGCCTATTATCTAAGTTAGCCTTTGCTCTAAACGTACGCCAAATCTCATCGTGATCTGTTCAGTAGTTTAGAGATCCTAGATAACAAAAATCTGATTTCACAAACTTTCGGTTTTTTATTATTAGTAGGTTAGATTAATTAGCCCAATACCTACTACCAGGCATGTTTGGGCAAGAAATACGTGGGGTACCAAATAGGTACCTACTTCTGCCGCTAACTGTTCACCTATTTTCGTCGTTGAGTGGGCTCTCGCGTTGTTTAATAGGTCCCTATCTAGACCGACGTTACTTACTGGGTAGGAAGTTGTTTAAATTGAAGCCCTGCAGATAAGAAAAGTATTTAGGTCACAAACACAAGACCAGTTTCTCCGAACCCCGCAAAAACACGACCATCTGTTCGCGGCGCCAATTACGGCATCTTGCACGACTACGGCCGTGGCCAAATAAGGTAAACTGAAATGATGTCATATACACCTACACAGTTACCAAGTGGTCTTTCATTTCTGTCATAGGTAGGTACAATTTTTAAGGCTGGCTTACATTGGTAAAAATGAAAATCAAGTATTTAAAAAATAAATAAATAAATAAACTAGGGAGGTAGGTACTAGTTCGGGTGACTAATTTATATCAGCATCCTTGGTTTCTCTTTGTAACAGGTGGGAGATAAAGATTTAAAAACCTTTATAAGCAGTCCACTGACGGACGGACGACGGTCAGACAGCGGCTTAGTAAAGGTCAAACCGCACTTGAGCGGCGCGGGGCGATGCAAACCAACCGCATTAAGCCGGCTTTTGACTATGGGATATAATATAAATTACATCTTGTGCTATATATTACATCCCGCGGTTGCTGTTTACACTGTCGGCCGGCTTTTCACTATGGGATATATATTACATCCCGAGATATAATATTTTATCGCTCACCATACATTTTGTATGGCACCGTTTACACTGTGCTATAATATATATTACATCCCAAACTATAAATATTTTTTCGACCGAGTGAGCGATATTTGAAGGTCATTTGAAGGTGTATATTTTACCTCACGTCCCCGGACACCGCGCCTCCCCCGCTTCGCCCTCCGTTTGAATGTTGGCGTTCGTGTGCAGACGTGTAAACTGATCATTGTGTGCTCCAAAATATATATCTTAAGCCGGCTTTTGACTATGGGATATAATATAAATTACATCTTGTGCTATATATTACATCCCGCGATTGCTATTCACACTGTAAGATATATATTTTGGAGCACACAATGATCAGTTTACACGTCTGCACACGAACGCCAACATTCAAACGGAGGGCGAAGCGGGGGAGGCGCGGTGTCCGGGGACGTGAGGTAAAATATACACCTTCAAATGACCTTCAAATATCGCTCACTCGGTCGAAAAAAATATTTATAGTTTGGGATGTAATATATATTATAGCACAGTGTAAACGGTGCCATACAAAATGTATGGTGAGCGATAAAATATTATATCTCGGGATGTAATATATATCCCATAGTCAAAAGCCGGCTTTACAGTGTGAATAGCAATCGCGGGATGTAATATATAGCACAAGATGTAATTTATATTATATCCCATAGTCAAAAGCCGGCTTCACTCGGTCGAAAAAATATTTATAGTTTGGGATGTAATATATATTATAGCACAGTGTAAACGGTGCCATACAAAATGTATGGTGAGCGATAAAATATTATATCTCGGGATGTAATATATATCCCATAGTGAAAAGCCGGCTTTAAAGCGGCCATTCGACCGCCCCGCGAGCTGTAACCGCACTAGCGGCGCGGCGGCGGCGGCGCGGCAAAATATTGTCGCACAGATCATTGAAATTCATAGAAAGAATATTTGGCCGCCGCCGCCACGCTGCCGCGCCGTCGCGTCGTCGTCTGTCCGTCCCACAGGTCCGTCCGTCAGAGGACTGCATCCAAAGGTTTTTAAATCTTTGACTGTAGCACAGATATTATAATACTAGACTGTAGGTACCTGTAATATTGTAGTCAGTTAGGCATACGATTATACCTACCTACTCAGTTATCCGGAGCTAGATATATGATTTGATTTAGAAAATGAACCAAACCAGAAGAAATAATATTATTACATTTATTAGTTCTATTACATTTATTAGTTCAATAATGTATTTATTTCCTACCAAATATTATTTCTTTTCATGTTTTAGTCGATCTTTGATGAAAACGTGCCACGTCTGGCTTTTTGTGCCGCGCCGCGCCGCTGCAGTGCAGTTCTAGCTTATTATATTAGGCAATGAGATTTTACCTCAGTTTATTTATCTAAAATATCATTGTTATTAGGGTCCTGTTTTCACGCTTTGGGTACGGAACTCTAAAATCACATTAAACTTATGCAAATAATTTGGTCCTGCCTGACCCAATTGGGAAAAGTATATCAATGTACGCCCTCCCATTAACGTCTAGGAAGGATGTAAATTGTCTCCGAAGGTGAATGAATGTGGGTTGTTGTCAAGCCACAGGACGTAGGTACCTATCCTATCTGTTGCAAAATGGTTCTTAAACATAAATCTTGGTTATTAGAGGCACATCACATCACAAATACCAAACCAAAACCCACCTATATGTACCTAACTCTAGGAACCCTACACAACACATACTAGGTACCTACTTAATCTTACACTAGAGGTACCTACATACACCTACAGCACAGATGTTCCTACATCCTACATTTGACGACCTCAGTGGCGCAGCAGGCGAAGGTCTGCCTGCGACGTAGGAGGTTGCGGGTTCGATTCCCGCCTCGGGACAAATATTTGTATGATCTGCAGACATTTGCCATAGGCGTTCTGGATGTGTTATATGTACATAAAATAAATAAAACATCTATCTACCTATGTAGTGTATTGTATTAAGTATGATATCAGTTATCTAGTACCTACCCATAACACAAGCTCTACTTAGCTTGGGGCTAGAGAAATTTTGTTTTACAGAGATCGATAGTATTTAAATCAGTAGGTACCTAGTTAGTTATCTCACTCTTATGTTAGGAATCTCTTGCATAACAATACGAGGTTTGTTAGCTAGTTATTGTCAAGTGCCTGCCTAGGTAGGTACTGTTTAGTGACAAAAGGGTAGAATACCCCTATCTAACCAAAGAAGTAAAGTTATTTAATTTGTACAAACTACCAAGAACCCTGCCAAACTTGGTATAGGTACTAGTATAGTATTATTATATCTGTGGTATATGTAATAGGAATTTAATTGAAAAAACAAAATTCTGACATAATTTTCATTTATTCATGTCACCGGAATGTACGGTTATATGAGTATCTAGTACTCCTCGGCGCCTTCGCCCTCGCCCTCGGCGGAGTCCATGCCGACCTCTTCGTAGTCCTTCTCGAGCGCGGCCAGGTCCTCGCGAGCCTCGGAGAACTCTCCCTCCTCCATACCCTCACCGACGTACCAGTGCACGAAGGCGCGCTTGGCGTACATCAGGTCGAACTTGTGGTCCAGGCGTGCCCAGGCCTCTGCGATGGCGGTCGTGTTGGACAGCATGCACACGGCACGCTGCACCTTGGCCAGATCACCACCAGGCACCACGGTTGGGGGCTGGTAGTTGATGCCCACCTTAAAACCGGTCGGGCACCAGTCCACGAACTGGATGGTACGCTTGGTCTTGATCGTCGCGATGGCGGCGTTCACGTCCTTGGGCACGACGTCTCCACGGTACAGCATGCAGCAAGCCATGTACTTTCCGTGGCGAGGGTCGCACTTCACCATCTGGTTGGCTGGCTCGAAGCAAGCATTGGTGATCTCGGCTACGGATAGCTGCTCATGGTAGGCCTTCTCGGCAGAGATGACCGGAGCGTAGGTGACCAGGGGGAAGTGGATACGCGGGTATGGCACCAAGTTGGTCTGGAACTCTGTTAGGTCGACGTTGAGAGCGCCGTCGAAACGGAGGGACGCAGTGATGGAGGAGACAATCTGGCCGATGAGCCTGTTCAGGTTGGTGTAGGTGGGGCGCTCGATGTCCAAGTTACGTCTGCAGATGTCGTAGATAGCCTCGTTGTCGACCATGAAGGCACAGTCGGAGTGCTCCAACGTGGTGTGGGTGGTGAGGATGGAGTTGTAGGGCTCCACGACCGCGGTGGACACCTGGGGAGCGGGGTAGATAGCGAACTCCAGTTTGGACTTCTTGCCGTAGTCAACGGAGAGTCGCTCCATGAGGAGGGAGGTGAAGCCCGAGCCGGTGCCTCCTCCAAAAGAGTGGAAGATGAGGAAGCCCTGGAGCCCCGTGCACTGGTCAGCCAGCTTGCGGATGCGGTCCAGTACTAGGTCTACGATTTCCTTGCCGATGGTGTAGTGACCGCGGGCATAGTTGTTGGCGGCATCTTCTTTACCAGTGATAAGTTGTTCTGGATGAAATAACTGTCTGTATGTGCCGGTGCGGACCTCATCTGTTGACAAAACATACAACTGTTAATACATTTAATTATTTACTCAGATATGGTATTCAATTAAACAATGAGTCTTTGCTGGAGTTATCATAACATAATGTTTTTAAAAATATACGAGTCATGAAAATTCCACTGAATTCATAGTACTTTGTAACTATAACTTGCGGAAAAAATATGAGGCTTTGTAAGGATTTTAATTTTTCCCCGATGCTTACCTACTACTGTAGGCTCCAAGTCCACAAACACAGCACGGGGCACGTGCTTGCCTGCTCCGGTCTCGCTGAAGAAGGTGTTGAAAGAATCGTCTCCACCTCCGAGGGTCTTGTCTGTGGGCATCTGGCCATCAGGCTGGATTCCATGCTCCAAGCAGTAAAGCTCCCAGCAGGCATTTCCGATCTGGACTCCGGCTTGGCCAACGTGTACTGAGATGCACTCACGCTAAGAGAAAAAAAAAGTATTTGTTAGAAGTTTCTTTTAAAAGAAATGCATAGTGGTTTACAGGGCCATATAAATGGAGTCTAAATTTATCCGACAGTAACAAACCGAGACAAACGCGAGAGAACCAATTTAGTACATCTCAGAATCTAAAAATAGAAAGTGCAATGACCTATCATGGGTTGGCTTAGCCGGTAGTGCAGTGACCCCGTATCTAGACCGCAAAGTAGAACGAAAATGGACGTCCATCAATGCGCGAAGCATGGGAATTCACAAAGAGAAAGTGCTTCGATCGATACCAGACAGTAAGACCTACCCGTCCGGTAAGTAGACTGGTAGATATTGTACGTTGAATTAAGTACATTCTGTACTGGGAGAAAGTAGCATGGTCAATCCTGTGGCCTAGCCATCAAGTACGAAGACGATCGATCACCATAACGTAGGCAATTGGATAGATAGGTTTCTATAAGTTGATATTTCATCATCCATAAATAGCTTATCTTTGCTGAGAGTATGTTTATGCAGATTAATTCACGAGAAACTTGAATATCGATCAGGCAAACAACTGTGAATAAGGTGACATGTATGACATCATTCATACATACCTACATGGTCGAATATCATGAAGCGAGGTCACCGAGAGACACGTCATCGAAATTACTCTAAAATCTAGCATTTTTCAGAGATAAATATTTGAGTAAATTGAAGGTAAATTAGCTGATTTTCTTATTCGTTGAGAAACGCGAAATTTGTAAAATCGATGAGGGCGTGGCGACCGGCAAGCGACCGAAAACCTTGAATCGTGTCAAGAACAAAAACGACACAGTTCGTCATAAGAAACAATATCGCATCCTCTTCAATTAAAGAATTTAGAAGAAAACGTTCGAAAGTTGAAAATCACAGAAGAGAAAAGATTTCATTTGTTCTACTTTGCAAGGGGTCTTGAAACTTGGTCGGCACTCGGCATGGTGCGTCAACAAAATGGTGGCGTGGCCACCCGGTATTTTAACATTAAAAATCACGGGAATAACAAGAGATATCACGGAATGAACACACAGAAATCAAGAAACAAGGGTAACTTACCATTTTGATTGGAGTTTGTTGAACTTATCGTAGAAAATAGAAATAAATTAAATCAGTCGTCGTTCAGCGCGACCGGTAAAGAGGCTTGCCAAACGAATGTGAACGACAAAATTTCCGTTACGTGGGTTTTTATAGTGCCGGCGTGAGAGGGGAGCGACGCTACCGGCGCGGCGTTGTGATTGGTGAATCAAATGCCGCATGGGCGTCTAAACCAATAAGGTCAAAGCAGCATTATATCACCATTGCGGGAATGTGTGGGTTGGTGAATCAGCGTCTTCCGTAGTGATGTACGAAGAAACACCGGTTCATAAGTTATCGAAAACAACATGTTCTCTGTTTTAGTCACATTCACATTTTCACGTGTTGGATATTCAAAAATCACAATTCAATTTTGAAAGCCTTAATATATTTGAATACCGATGTGACGCGACGGGCGAATGTCCGCTGCGACGTAGGAGGTTGCGGGTTCGATTCCTGCCTTGGGACAAATGCTTATGCAATCTACAGATATTGGTTTCGAGTATTCTGGGTACTACCTATTTTCTGAAAAAAAAATATTTTTCGACGTGTGTAATATTAGTCGTCTATTACCCTTATCACAAGTTTAGCTTAGTTTGGGGCTAGATGATAATTATGTGGATTGTCCAGCACTTCATTTTTATACTCTATCTAGTAGGTAGGTACTTAACTGTTTTGCATAAAAGGTTTACTACTAAGGAACTTCTGAAAGAATTCATGAAAGAAACTAATTTATTGAATACAAACACAAGTGAAATAATATTTAGTAGGTAGGTTATCTGGGTTCAAATAATTAAGAGAATGATAAAGTTTTTCTAGCATGATTTATTTTTTACTAATAACTAGGTATATAATAGATGATAATGCTCATATGTTTTGTCAATTATTTATTATATTTTATAAGTCAATATTGTGTGTTGGTCGATTAGAAGATTGTACAACACTATTTCCCTCCCTGCTTGTGCGTGTGGCGCCTTTCCTCCCTGTAGAATTCTATTTTAGGTCTACGTACCTACATTGCCTCTGCGACAATCGATTTTCCAGGACTTTCCACTGCCGCCAGGATAATAAGTCTAGAACATTCTGTGGATAGAGTTGGTAGGTACCTACATAATATAGAACGAAGGTAGATCGGTGGTTGAATGCATATATTTTTAGATTGGTACCTACTTATCTAACCAACGTAGGTACCTAGCTACTTAACTTAAGACACCTAGGTATCTAGGACTCATTAGTAACTAGCTTTATGATTAGTAGGTAACTACCTAGTTTTAGTTAGCTTAGTTGCAGGTTCTATATACAATTAACAGCTTATTCAGCTTATCATTACTCCTTAGACATACCTAGATTTAAGGTAAGTACCTACCTTATGGAAGGTAGGTACTTACCCATTTTACCTATTATTTACTTCATATAATGTATGTACTGTTTGTTGTTTTACCAATTTGTAATTCTAAGACCAAATAGAATCTAGGTTAGCCACCTCATTATCACCCCGTTATTACAATAAATTAAATGATTCTTTATTAATAAGTACCTACCTACTCAAGGTGATTTTGAGATGGGTGTGTATGGCCAAATCAGACTCCTCACACGTTTTTTTTCTGGCAATGAGAGTTACAGAAAAACGGATTTGGGCATAGGTACCTAGTTACACTCCCATCTCGAAAAAGCCTCCCTTTATAAGCAAAGATTTACGTGTGTTATGTAGTTTAGTGTAGGTAAGTACCTAGGTACCTAACTTAACACACTAAACTAAATATACCTATAGTACCTACTACTCGTTCGATAAACGCGATTTGATCACATTCAATACCTACGATTTAATACAGATAGGTAACTATTAATGTACTAGCGGTAAAATAACGGATACAGACATCGAATGGAAAGTCGATAATGCATCCCATCACTATGCATTCATTCATTCATGCAGCAGCTGGTGATTGCTCTGCTCGCTTTCTACATCAAAATTAATCCTATTATTTATTATTATTATTATTTTAGTATTGTCACAGATATAATAATACTATACTAGGTATTGTTCAAGATTCAAGTTAGAATATTTGAGGTATACAGGTGAAAATCATTTCACTACTGCGCGATGAATTTAACAAGAGTTTAAGTTCCATGAACGCCATCTAGTTTTCAGCTCATGAATTAAATTAACAGACGCAAAACCACCAGAAGCGTAGAAAGAGTATGCTATAGAACACGCGCAAATGCTATCGCATTCACACATAAAGAGAGAACGACTTATGCCTATAACCTAAGAAGAAATGAGATAGAGCGAATGGCTTGCTATCACTTTCTCGCGTGCCGGTTTTTTCATTGAAAAGCAACTCTAGTTGCTAAACAAATTTCCTACACATCGACGGAGCTCCACACGAGAATCATCGAAATTGTTGTAAAATTTTGATTTCTATGTATAAATGTGAATAAAGTGTTCCTGTGGACATTCCCGCACCTAAAAACAATAAAAACTAAAGGCAACAATGGTGCGGTGCTGTGTTTTCGAATGTACAAGTGACAGTGAAGCAAAAGTGCCGAATTTATCATTCCACTCGTAAGTACAAGTTCTTTTGACTACAAAAAGGTTCAAAATTTATAGATTCATAGATTTACATGAACAATTAAGAGGTACAAGGCTCAAAAGTTATGTTTTATGAAAATTTTAATTAATATAACCTAACATTGCGAAAATTTAGGGTTGCCTGCACTAGACAATAAAATTCCCCAAATGGCGCGTTGAAATATATTTGAATACGTACATAACGAGAAACACTATCTTAAAACTAGTTTATGCCCGCGGCTTCGCACGCATTGTTTCTATGGAAACGTTTAAGGGTGTGATTTCTATCCCATAGGAACTGATTTATGGAATAAAAAGTATTTTAGAATTAGATACCTGTATGCAAAATTTCAGCCGATCCTTTCAGTAGTAAGTAGCGTGAAGAGGTAAACATCCATTCATCCATCCATCCAAACTTTCGCATTTATTATTTAAGTGTCATGTTTTTATTTGTTACAGATTTCCTGCAGATATACATCTACGTTTGCGTTGGAAAGAAGCAACGGGTTGCAAAGATTGGGGACCCAAAATATAGTCCAAAATTTGTAGTAAACATTTCTATGAAAATTTATTAATAAAAATGAAACAGCGAACTTATCTTTTCCCTCATGCTGTTTCAAGGCTGGTACGTAATATTTATAAAAAGAATGAAACTCTGTTTAAGACTCTGAGAAAGTTTGTCATACCTACTTTGTATTATAATCTACCTTCCAAACAAATATAGAAATAACCAATCAAAATATTTAAATATTGGGTAGTTTTACTTTTATATAGGGTGTAACAAAGAGTAAGGACCAAACTTTAGCTTCGATCAAAGACCACAGGAAAATATGAAAATTTAAAACAAATAAATAAAAACGAAATTATCACTAGACTGGGTAATGAATGAATGACTGTTGTCATTTGCTTATTTTCATAAAACCGAGGAAAAATGCATTTGTAAGACCTACCTATCACATCTAAGAGGCGTTGTCCGCTGCGATGACGTCGCGGGTCGTTGAACTCCACGGTCAACGACCCACGACGAAGGTGTTTTGTATTTTAATGGAGTTGTAAAGAGGTACGTAGGCCTTTTTAGTTTATTTTACCTGAAAAGAAGCACAACATTTAGTTTACTTTTTTTCGAAACTATTCGGGAATTTTTCTTCGGTTCTATAATCAAGTCGGAACCCACCCATGAAAGTTTAGTGCTTACTTTTTGTTACAACCTGTATATTATTTATAATCAATAATTATGATTCAATATTCTTACATACCATAATATAGATTTAATTTGAGAAAATTAAATCTGAGAATGTAAAAGAAATGCAATCCAGTATAAAAAATAATAAATTTTATTTAACTAAAGACTATTTGATTTGATTAAGAACATATTGAAATAATCGTCTTAAAGACTGATCATACATACTTATTAATTATAACAGGATATAAATATTTGGATTAGTATGCAGGAATGTTGGTAATATTGTGGTGTAAAAGTGTCATTTAATTTTGTTGTATTTGCACTTTTTTCTTTTTAGCTGCATAATAATTTTAAAAGTGCCATTAAATTTCGTATTAAAGGTTACCTTAGCAATATCTAAACCGTAAGATTTAATTTATTAGGAGAAATGTGATTTCGAAGTTGGCTAAGCCTGGTTAACGTGTAAGAATTTAATTCCCTGATAAAAATGTTATTTAATTACTATTAACATAAAACTATTGATATTATTTTTCTATATTCTAGTGTTTAAAATTATTTCTACTCGTTTCGTAATAAGTGAATATACCTACATAACAAAACAAAATTGATAGGTTCCTAACTAAACGTTGTTTCCTTTCTAGGCTTAGTTAAATTAAATGTTTACCTATTCCCACATTCGTACCTAATTTAAGTATATACTTATATATTTATTTACTAGAAAACTAATAACTTTACTGGAACTGGAACGATTAAACTTAACCAAATACACAAAAAAGTTAAAAGTTTGCTTTAAATCCTAACAGAACAGGATCAATAGGTTGTAAGTGCGCAAGTAATAAAATAAGACCTACCGGACCGAGGAATACCTGCAGGCTGTAACAAAAAGTAAGGACCTAAACACACCAGTACTTAAAACATTCACTACAAAGGTCAACCAAGGTTTGGTGGAATTTCCTGTTCTGAATTTGAACACCCAAATTTATGAACTGGAAAATCGCAAATCCAATCCACCAACAGAGACATGAAATAAGAAACCTAAAATCGGGGTAATAAAATTGCATGGCAACACTTTCCCCCCACCACCTTGCAATCTTTGGTCTTGCTCATCGGCACGCTTGCCACACATCTGGTTATATTTAATCTGTGACCAGAAGTTGACCGTGGGTATAGTATTATAATATCTGTGACCGTGTGGCAAAGACCGTACCTAGCTGACGTATTTCGATCAACGCCATCTGTTGACTTGTTATAAAATTAAATTCGTTAGGGAGAGGAAATCTTTTCTCTAGAACACAAGGAAGAATCACTAATTCATTACCAGTGAGTTGTAAGTAATTAGAGTAGCTAAACCAAACAAAAAACGTGTCGCAACTTGATTACAGCGGGAGTGCCTGCGCGAGGCGCGCTCGGCCCCGCCCACAGGTATTCGCTGCAGCGCTACAAGATTAGAATGTCGCCAAACCATACTATCAAAACGTGCAGCGCGAGATCGCTAATAGAGTATAGATTTCTCGCGACCAAAACGTCGTAAGCGTCGTTTATGTCGTGGCGCTTACGCTTTTCTTTCAACAACATGTCGCTCTCATAGACTTTTTCACCGCAGAAGGGACACTCGTCGCTTGTCGTCATTACAATAGTACATACAAAACTGAATTTTAATGCAGTAGATAGATACATTATGAATTTCAAAACGTGAAAATATTTACAGTAAATTAAAATGAATACAATAAATATGACGACCTCTGTGGCGCAGCGGGCGAAGGTCCGCCTGCGACGCAGGAGGTTGCGGGTTCGATTCCCGCCTCGGGACAAATGTTATGGGTAGGTTAGGTACCTACTAGATAACTGATATACTTAATACAATAGAATACATAAATACCTACCTTTTTATACGTAGAAAACGACCTGAACACCCAAAACACATATCTGCATCGATCACTAAACGTTTGTCCCAAGGCGGAAATCGAACCCACCTCCTACGTCGCAGGCGGACCTTCGCCCACCAAGCCTTAAAATATTTGTTCGGACAACCATTATAGGTATAATACAGCTTTAGTTTATAATGACGATTGCAAAAGATACCTACCTACCTACAGTAGGTAAGGTACCTACTGTTACTGATCAGACAGACGGCATAGGGTGAGTAATATGAGTTAAAAATAATCAGTTAAACTATTGTCACCATCCCTTAGTAGATACCTACAAATCCCATCTGTACGAATCACTTTTCATAATCTATGATTTTCAAACAAAATGTCAGGTACAATAGAAAATAATAAACAAAAATTAATTTTGGTTGGATTTAGGTGATATTCTGTTTACTTACCGATGATAAGTCACGCCACTATCTTTTTTCTTCGCAGTTGACTGATTTTTACATGTTTTTATCACGCAAGACGGCATTTTTAGTTTGTGTTTATTCCCATGCGGTCGCGACGGGCGCAGGCGAACGACTAAATGAGTTGTTGCCGACCGGCAACAACTCATGGCGCAAAGTTGTTGTTCGCGGATGTCTGTTCCATACGCTAGTAATAGTAATTCAATGTTCATTACATTACCTAATCTGGGCCCTTATCAAAATGATAAATAATAATACCCTATTATCATCAGGTTTACAACTGAACTTCTCAATAATTAATTTCTTTCCTACCCCAAAGCTGTGCCCAAAGCTATGCAAAGCAAATGCAAAGCCTCCAATTTGATCTGTTTAAAATGTGCTTTATGCCACAGAAATAAAGTTGATAATAATCTTACGCTTACAAACTTATCTGATTGGCTAACAGCATCCAAGGCAACTTCCGTTTCATTTCATTCGCGCGCGCAACTTCAGTCTGCGCGCGAGTGCTACACGGGATTCGAACGTTCGAAAATCGAAAAATCGAAACCCAACTCGTAAAATTAAATTTCTAAATGAAATAAAAATAATGTTTTTGTGATTGTGTACCTGTGTTGTATGAATAATAATTTACCTCAGAACTTTCTGGATTTTACATTGAACTGGTAAGCTAATTTCATTATTTACCTAAAACGCGTGAAACATTCGACCTTGTGTTTTATTGGTGGTAAAAATTATTTGCTCTATGTTTACTTTGACTATTTATATTCTTGGCCACCTACGTGTCTACAAAAGCGATTTTTTCTAAGAAAGCAGCGCTAGGGCTTGTTATCCGTTATACCTAGGTACAAATATGGTGTGTCCTAGGGCAGGGTGCCTAAGTAAGGTTGATTAGGTCCGTTTAGACATAGATAGGTGTAGGATCTGAACTGGCTTGCGGCTATGTTAAAAGTGGGCTCAGAACAGTCTGGTTAGCTTTGAACTAGGTACTACCTACCTACCACCTACTTTCTATAAAGCGACGGTAGTCTCCGGACTCTCAAGGTACCTAAGTAGTTAACTTACCTGGCTGGGTAGTGTAGGTGTGATACGCCACTGTCATTTGTTCTATCACTTCCTGTCCATCCAAAGGTTGCCTGGAAGAGATCGCTCATAGCGATAAGGCCGCCCATTGTGAAACGTTATCTGTATTTCTTTTCCTGTTCTGTGTTTCTGTTTTATTTGGTGTGCAATAAAGAATACCGACCTAGTATTTAGTATTTGTATTGTAGGTAGGTAGGTAGTTGCAATGTAAAGCTCTTTTCTATAAGGAAATAAATAAATAATGCTGGACTATTAGGCGGACAGCAAAGTGATCCTTTAAAGGGTTTCTTTTTTTTCTTCTGCTTTTGTCTGAAAACCGCCAGTCAAAAAAGGTTAGTTTTCCCTTTTCTCCTTATACAGGGTGGCTTTTTGAGATGGGAGTGGATGGCGAAATCAGAAACGACGAGAGTTAGAGAAAAATCGTGAAAAGAGTCGTGGGCTCAATTTATGATTAAATGAAACAGCCAGCATTCATATTTTTAGGTAGGTGCTGACTTCAGTATTTTTTCAGATTTTTTCATTTAAATTTACATAGGTAGGTAGTTATGAATGTTATGTTAGTATGATACTTAAATAATGATACTACTGTATAATATCGTTATGAAACCTATTCGGCCTTTAACCCACGTAGGTCTTGCAAGTAAACATTATTTTGTGGTTTACCACGACTGGTCCATGTGGGCGTTGAAAAGGTCTTCGCGTAGGCAGGTTGAGAAACTACGCGCTTGCTTCGTAATCTATAGAGAAGTGGACCTAATACTAGTCTACTGCCTACTACCTATATACTGGCCAAACTCGATGTGAAATGTTTGTAAAAAAACCACGAAACCAAAAACTAAAACTCACTTGCGTGGCGTCTAGTATAAGGTAAAAGTACAAGTAGCGGAACAAAACTCTAGCGCTGTCCGTTATTGCGCAGAAGTCAAAAATTAGGTATCACAGGGTGCGCAGTAGATACCTATCCCCTCCACCATTTGCTCAGCGCTACGTATAAACAATATTTATTGAAGGAAGGATCTCAAATCGACAAGTAATGTAAATTGCGTATTAAATGACGCGTTGATGCGGCAACAGTGATTTTTAGGTTAAGTAGTTTTTTGTTTACAAATATTCCACATCGAGTTTGACTAGTGCATAGGTACTATGCTCGGTTTTAGAATCCAAGATATTTTGAATTAAAACTCCAATAAAACTCAAAGTGGTAGAGGTAGGTACTTATACCTAACAATGACAAAACAACAAGGTAACAGAAAGGTTATCATTATCACTAAAAACAAAAATAAACTCCAACAACGCATTATAAAATAATGTACCTATGTTATGTCGAAGACTGTGGTTAAAATGTCTTTGATGTAGTTATGTGGAATGTGGACATAGGTAGCATAGGTACCTACAGGTAGTAGGTATGATTTTTTTAATTAGTTCGATTATCGAATAAAGCCCATCACAGACGTAGCTATATATAGCAATATACCGTGCTATACACATATGTACATACATATGGGCTTCGTATTTGTTTTAATTGTGTGAATGCAATTTATTTAAAAAATAAAGGAATTTTTCTTTCCAGTAAAACTTGCATCTTCTTATAGTAGTTCTAGTAGTTCGCCTCTTGCCATCCATGTCCCGTTGCCGTGTTACACACTGTATTATGATATTATGAATTATTTATTTATTTCCACGGCCTGGTTAAAGTCTCCGTACTCCAAAAAACGTTTCCACCCATTTTTAAAATAAATAAATTATGCTGGACAATCCACACAGCATCATTTAGCCCCAAGCTAAACATAACTTAATAAACTAGGTATTAGGGATTCCAAAATCGGGTCCTTTTCGAGGAACCGGGAATCCCGGGAAGTTTCAAAGTCGGAACCGGGAATTCCCGGGAAATTTCGAAAAAATATTTTTACTGCTATACCACTACCAAAATAAGATAATTTAATATACTTCACGTCCTTTTTAGGCATTTCGCTGATATTAGGTACCTATGCGGTATATGGAATGTTACTTAAAGCTGTATTTCTTTTGAGATGTTAATAAAATGAATAACAAATTCCTAGGTCCATGTCTTTTGTCCCCTCGTTCGACAATAAGCCTGAAGGCTTTTCGTTCTATATAGAGTCGTGACTGAACCCAGCATAACATATTCATTTGCTGCCATGTTCCGCAGCAAAGAGCTTTGCTGATACTCCATGAGGCCGGACTTGAGCTATCCTTGTGTGAAATATCGCCTGATCTCGTATAGTATGAGACACTTAGCTTCGTGGCCACCGTTTTAGCTTTGATTCGTTTCTTCATTTTAATCCAATGAAAGTACAGAAGTTCAGAGTTGTTGTAAGAGTGACACCGAGGAGCTCCCGTTGTTTTTCGAGTCTTCTAAGCGAAAACATCTATCTAAAAATACCTTATTTCGTACCCACATAATAAACAATATAATGTTCTTCTATCCAAATACTAGGCCACGGTGGCCAGGCTCAACGGAGACAAATATAAAATTGGACTAAGTGTTCTTTGTTAGCCCACGGTATTAAAAAATAAATTAAATTGGATTATGACTTCCATTCGTGTCGGTCGTCATTGATGACTGTTCGTCTAATCAATTGGCGATCAACGTCGTCGGGGTACTTCAGAGGTCTCTTCCTACTATGCATTTATTTCTGCCAGCCGTAAACGGTCGATTCGTTGTGTTCGAAGAAGTGTTCGAATGCATTTGAATTCTCTACCTGATACCAGATGCTGGTATCTGGTATTTTTACCTAATAATACCCACGCAGGCGATATCATCGCGCTTTACAGGTTCAGAAGTCAGAGCCGATCAGAATAACATGCACAAAGAGGATAATAAATTGCAGCAATGCACTTGACTCTGGTACTTTCTCTTTGCCAAGCTCAAGTCCAGCTTCATGGAGCTGTCATGTTGCTCAGCAAGGTAATTTGCTGAGCAAGATGGCAGCAATCGACTATGTAGAGCTGGCTTCAGTCACGGCTCTATAGCAAGAAAAGCCGTACTAGCAGAAAGGAAAGACACCAAGATTGAAAAATTTCCATTTCTGTCTTACATGTTTGGTTCAAGTTTTTTTTTCGGTGTCTAAGTCCGTTTATCACACTTCCTACTAATATTATAAATGCATGAGTTTGTGTGAATGTTTGTTACCACGTATCTCAGTAACTAGTTAACCGACTTGGTTGAAATTTGGTGTGTAGATAGTTTAAGTTCTGAAATAACACATAAGTTAATCTAATTTGCAAAAAATAATCTCAGGTGGTTAAAAAGGGTGGTTAAGTTTATATGGATAATATTATTCCTTGGTTAGATTCACTCAAAACTCAGTATAAATAAACTATAAAGTAAATAATGAATTACGTATTTCTTATTTTTACAAAACGACCCCTAAAGTTATTTATTGCAAACCCCCTGGTTGTGCAATAAATAACTGAAATTTAGACGCGGGCGAAGCCGCGGGGCGCAGCTAATAATATTAAAATATATTATAAATATGAAAGTTTGTACCGTTCCTTCTTCACGCCAAAACTACTTAACGAATCGGGCTGAAATTTTGCACGTTTCCAAAAATAAATTTTAAACGTTTTCAATAGCGCGTGTGAAGTTGCGGGCAGAACGTTACCGGAGTACTAGTTCTTTATACAAATTATAAAACAGATATGACTTGCCGCAAATATGTTGGCTAAGCATCTTTTTTGCCATAAAGTTCAAATAATGAGAGTTGTCGAAACTCGCATTATTTGAACTTTATGGCATTATTAATTTCGGAGAATTTCCTGAATCCTCAACCAATAAAGCAGGTATAGTTACATTGTGCATGTATACACGGAAGCTCAATTTTGGGCACTCTCATACATTTTTGATTGCTCTCTGTTTTCATTGCAGGGAAAATAACAATTGATTTATATCAAGTGATACAAATCATGTCAACCCTGCCTAATACCGCGTAGGTTAGGTACCTGATAATGTGAAATGCTATAAAGGGAAGTGAAAATGTTGAGTTACGTTATTTCGGTAATGCTATAAAAGTTAAAATATTTTTCCCGAAATTCCCGAAATTTCCCGGGAAATGATTTTGGATTTCCCGGTTCTTAAATCAGCCAAAAATTTCGGGAATTCCCGGGAAATTCGGGAATGGGAATTCCCGGGACTAATCCCTACTAGGTATAAAGTAAATAATTAATCACGTATTTTTTTTTATAAAACTACCCCTAGGCGGTGTGCAGTAAATTTCTGAATTTGTATGATATGCACGCGGGCGATGCCGCGGGGCGCAGCTAGTATTATAAATGCGAAAGTTTGTTACCACGTATCTCCGTAACTACATAACCGATATAGATGAAATTTGGTACCTATGTAGATAGTTTATAGTTAGCTTGGGGCTAGATGATGCTGTGTTAATTCAATTAATTGTCCACAATTGTCCAGCATTAGGTATTTGTTTATCATTTTATTAACGTGATTCAAAATCCTGTCCACCAAGTTTGCCCTTGCATTTGCAAAAGTGACTAAACATTTCATATTACGACTGTTAATTCTTATAAAACGATTTCTGCGCAAGATTCAATGCAATGCTCTGACGCATCCCATGTTTTCACACTCAGAAATAGCCGTGAGCTTACAATGAGAACAAGGTCTTCTTGAAAAATTGATTCATATTTGTTCTTGAAACATCTAATAGTATTAGACCTTTCAAGATTCAGTAGTAATTGGTATCTTGGTTTTGCTCGTGGTTTTGATATCTGCATCTTATTAGACACTAGCTGCGTGCCGTGGCTTCGCCCGCGTGGAATTCCAGTAATTTATTGCACACCTCCTAGGGGTTGTTTTGGAAAAATAAAAAATACGTGATTCATTATTTTCTTTTTAGTTTATCTATACTGAGTTTTGAGTGAATAATAAAGAAACATAACCACCCTTTTTAAACCCCTCAGGGGTTACTTTTTGAAAATTATATTATACCCCCTTCCGTCACCCCCAAGGCGGTTTCCCCCCTCCAAAAAAAAAAAAAAAGGTAATTTTCAAAAAGTAACAAGTAAAAAAGTAGTTTAGCTTCTAGACCTATGTCTAGAAGCCTACATACCAAATTTCATCTAAATCGGTGAAGGAGTTACGGAGATACGTGGTAACAAACTTTCGCATTTATCCCTTGACACCTGAGAATAAATAGGCGGAACTCCTCCCAGGCGCATGCGCGGATAATGACCTGATCAGGCCTTACAAGGGTAGAGAGATTATAACAATAGTAGGAAGTAGGATAATTGTAGGTAGACCACACAACTGGCGCTGGCGTAGGTATCTCTGTAGAACCATTAGGTATCTCTGTAGAACCATGTGACAGTAACAAACGCCAAAAGTGGCGTTTGTTACTGTGTTTGGCGTTTGTTTTCTTGTGACAAGTTTATACAGAGATCCGCCAGTTATGTGGTCTACCTTTAGGTCTGTGTTCACCAATAGATAATCGGACAATTAGGCTGCTTCGTCGGTTAACGTTGACGTTTTATGTATGAAAACTTGTGTCAAAAACGTTAAAACAACCGTTTAAAATTTAACCATCTGTTGGTGAACTCGGGGCTTAGTAGGATACCTTGGTATTCAATTCCCCAATCAGCATTCCTGTGACAAGCTTAATTCAAAGCGAGTCGCTAGATTTTGGCGGGCGTGATATCCCCTAACCAGCTATTCCGAGGGTTCGATCTTCATCTTCTTTGTCGTATTCTTCATTGCTGTAGGTCATGGTCGTCCTGGAAAGCTTTCACAGAGACGCTGATGAACTGCTTCCCGTACTCTGTATTCGGCCTGTCTCAGGGGTGCAGGCAAGAGTCCCGTTATTTCCTTAATTTGGTGAGACCAGAGCGGGTTGATGAGGGTCCTCTTGGTCTTTTCCCCTCTATCTTGCTTCGTACAAGCAGTTTTTCGAGGGTTGGTAGGTGAGTCATCGGCTTATAGGTGTAAGTCCACTTAAGTCCATTGCTGGACATTATGCCTCTCTATTGGCGATTTTTGCTTAACTTAAGGCTTGAGTGAGGACTTTATTATTCCCCTGAGCAAAAGACGATATGATTTTTCTTTGTTTTAAAACGGATTTCTGAGAACCCTGCTCGCGGCAAAAGTTTCATTGATGTGTATGTAATCCTACATCCTACAAATCCTACTAATATTATAAAGCTGAAAGTTTGTGAAATCTGTATTTTTGTTACCTAGGATCTCCAAAACAGATCAAGACGAAATTTGGCGTACGTATAGAGCAAAGCTTAACTTAGCTACGTATTATATCGAAAATACGCGTGCGAAGCCGCGGACCGAAGCTAGTTCTTCATATATTTTTATAACACAGAAAAATCCAATTTTCGCTTTCAAATGCCCATCGAAAACGCACCCAATAAATGAATCATGCCTTATTTTATCTTTGATTCTGATCATGATAGTGCGTAACCCTACACCCAGGGAAATTTCTAAATCAAATAACATCGCAAAAATTTCCTCTCTATACGGTAGAGGCACTGCAATGCGCCCAATGTGTGAAGGAAACGAAAACTTTTACCGTAAACTAATGCACAAACCATAGGTTATCTATTTATATAGACCTTGGGTATATTGCTCGATAAATTCTGAATGCTTTAGTACCAAAACATCATGAAAGTTAGGGATCAAGTGTACCCAGTCTCCATCTCTAATATTCGAGTGATCCAAATAACTGAGTCCCTAGTACTAGGGATACTGGGGTACTAGGGACTCAGTTATTTAGATCGCTCGAATATGATTTCAAAACAGCGTTAAACTGCGAACACTCAAACGATTGTTGAAGTAAACAGAAGTATGACATCACAGCGTTAATATAACTGGGCGTTTGGCAGCGCTCCACGACTCCACGAGGCATCGACATGGATATCATTGAGAGCATTGGAACAATCGTGGAAGCAAATATTGGGAAATCTTCGAAGATTCTATCCCAGGGTTATTTTTCGTTTTTGTAGTCATTTTTGTTCCTATTCGCTTTTGCCAGTCTGCTGACTTGGGCTTCCTGGATCCAAGAACGCGGTGGGACTGTGAAATTGTCCTCGACCCATCTTGCAGTGAATGACCTAAACGACGGCCTAATCTTGGCTTTGTTCAAATTCGAAATATCACAACCAAAGACAGTATTTTTTTATCCTTTATTAATGGTTTTGTCGGACATGCGTAAAAAAGTCTTAAAATAATGCTTATCTACACTTGCACATGCTACATCTACACTTCTCAAGTCCAAACTAACGATTTATCTTTGCTTCTTATTGCCCATTTGTTTGTGTTGTTCATTGTTTTGTAATTTGCATTTGATAACTAGGTGATGATGACGTCGATACAATTGAATACACTAATGGTGATTATTTGATAATTTATTTAAATTGCATTTGTCTTTATGCCTGCCCTGACTGGCAACGATGCCACCACTGGTGCATCTTCCTTGTTTTAATTATCTTCTTCCATCTTCGTTCGTCTTGGCGACAACGCTTCCGACTGGTATTGATATGGATCAGTTGAGCTACCTGTAGATTGTTTGTTACAGTTTGCAGTTAGCTCAATTGTTTCAATTGTAAATACTAGTTCTAATTTATTTCTATTATTAGATTGTAATTTTCTTTGTGAATAAGGTTTATGTAATTTATTAACACTGCATAATAAGTATTTCTTATGTGATAATAGTTTATAGTTTAAAATTTGACTTGCGTAAGAGTATTTTTAAATTTTTTAATTTAATTTTGAAAGTCGGAATAAAATATCGTCAATGGTTCATTTGGTTTGGTAGAAACAGTTTCTACGTGTCTTAAACCTGTATTCAAAGTTGCTCGAATTGTTGAAAACTGTTTATATTCTGGCTATACTATTCTCCGTTATTTTGGCAGAAACATGCAAATGAGAGGCGCCAGCTATTTTTATTTCACTCTGAAAATGTTCCAACTAAGAATAATAATAAGCCAGCGATAAAACTGGATCCAGTTGCTTTGGCTTTGGTAGACATTGCCAATAGTAGACATTTTGTATTATAACCAACTATAATGTATAACAATAACATAACAATTTCCTAGTTGCAGACAGTGTGTCATGTCAGCCAAGTTTGGAAATTAGATTTTCCAAGCATTTTTCCAGAATATTTCTGTTCGGTGATTTGATTTTTTTACTTTTGTGTTCACAAAGAAAATTACAATCCATTAATAGAAATAAATTAGAACTAGCATTTAGAATTGAAAAAATTGAGCTAACTGCAGAATGTTGCAAACAATCTACAGGTAGCTTAACTGATCCATATTAATACCAGTTGGAAGCGTCCCCAAAACGCTGGCTGCATTGCCCCTGTATGGCAATGCTGATGCGCTGTGCCAGATACTGACCACGCGTCGCTTCGACCAGACGCTCAAATATTTTTTAAAAACCCGAAGAGCCTCGGTACCCCATGGACCTAGGGTCCCGACTCCAAGGGGAGCAAATGCTTTGTCGAGACCTGCATATGTGCGCCTCTTGAGATCTTCGGTCAAATCTGCCGCCGCACCCACCCTCACGGATGTCCTCTTTTGTGTTGGCTTCTGCTCTGTCAGTATCAAACATTTATCGATATTAAGATTCCTCATCACATCTTAGCCTTGCGATTTGGTTTTCCTCGTCACATAAGGTGATTGTTTCTGCCAATACGTGGAATACATTACATTAGTCACATCACATCTGACTTGCTTGTTTATGACGCTTTTAGCTTAAATGTGCCAGGGTCCTGAACATACAGATGACCATTAATTCCCTTGTATATGCCTTTATTACTGAAAATAAAATGGACAGAAGCCTTTATTCACAAAAAAAATAACAATCAAAAACAGAAATAAATTAGAACTATATTTACAATTGAAACACTTAGCCAACTGCAGACTGTTGCAAATATTCTACAGGTAGCTCAACTGATCTATATCAATACCAGTCGGAAGCGTCCCCATGACGCTAGCTGCATTTACTGATGCGCTGCGCCAGATACTCAACAGCTGGGTCACGCGTCGCTTCGACCAGATGCTCAGACGCAGTTACCCCACCCACGGACCAAGGGCACACCTAGGGTCTCGACTCCAAGGGGAGCAATTTTGTAGGCTCTGTCGAGACCTGCATAATTGCGCCTCTTGAGATCCTCGGCCAAATCTGCCGCCGCACCCGTCCTCACGGATGTCCTCAGCAGATGGGAAGATCCTTTTCTTAGTTTTCTGTGTCATCAGCATCATCAGCCTATCCACTACTGACATAGGCCTCCCCTAAGGAGCGCGATATCGCCCTGTCTTCAGATTGCCACATTCAGCATCTGCCTGCAGTCTGTTTTCTGTGTCTTGGGTAGCAATTCTGCTGATTTGATACAGGTCGAAAATAAAAACATTTTCGTTCATAAGTATTTCGTGTCATTTTTTATAAATTCTGTCATTTTTGACATTGCTGTCTAGATACAATATAAAAATTGCTTTTACTTTTGAGAACTGTAGTTTTTATTGCTTCTCTTTGGTTTCCTTCTCTCAATGGGAAAACTGGAACGCGAAAAATCGTTGAGGGGGAAAACAGATATTTGAAAAAAGATTCCAGTTTTCCCCTTGAAAAATTTTTCTCAAGGGGGAAAACTGGACTCCAAAAAAATTAATTCCAGTTTTCCCCCTCAAGGGGGATTTGTCAAGGGGGAAAACTGGAATAACCCATCGTATTGACTCATCATTCACCTCTCCAGTTATTATTTCAATCTTGGCAAACGTCCCATTCTCTTGATTAATACATATTGTCACCCACACGGTGAGACTGTTGACCTATTGATGGAGGAATACGACATGCGATTGACATATTATTCGTCTGTTCTTCTGTTTATCTAACACCAATGGTGTTTCTTATACTTCCTTGCCTCCGAAGATATAAGTGAAATTCTGTAGATAAGTAGATATAGACTGGTGCCTTAGCGTTCGTGTTTCGCGTGCGTATCGGTCGCACTTCGGTCTGGGAAATGGGAAATAACGTGTCGTTGCGTTTAGTTGTAACACAAAACAGCAGGCCTAGCCAACCGGCATTCGCTATGAAGCGATTCGATTTCTACAATCGTCATGGCTCAAACGATGGCGAAGTTCGATTGGTAGACAAAGTAACCTTCGCATAGCGATCGCCTTGTCTATTCGTCTGATCGCTAAATACCCAGCTTAGTCTATGGTTTTCGACATCAAACGTCAAATGTGTCATTCGCTTATTTTGCCCGTGTTTATTACGTTCCGGTCTACGCAAAACTAATATCTTTGATTGTGTTTATGAAAAGGTTTTCTATTTTATATTGCGTGTGGAGGCTTATAATAATTTAGTTTTTGATAATTTGAGTCACGTACTCAATTTCTAGGGCATAATTAATAAGTTAAAATGGAAATATAAATTATTTGATTTTTCGATCTAACTTATTAAAAAAATCTTACTTAATTGAAATGAAACGCAGTACCTTTGGAGGGAATTCTTGAAAATTCCCTCCAAAGGTACTGCGTTGCGAAATTAATTGAGCCACTTGAGCTAAAAAAATGGAATCAAGAGCACAAGCCAGCAGTGAGCAGTTTTTAAAACTTTTGGAGTTTATGGAAAGATAAAATATTTGATTTACTTAGGTACCTCACTTTATTTGTTATAACTAGGCAGTACCTACCAATACCTCATCTAGGTACTACCTTACTTTAAATTACTAGGTAATAAGTACCTACAAAAGCATAACTTTATAGTACTCATAAAACACTTAAAAGTTTCAAGCCGGAAGGCAGGTACCTACCTGCTGTAAACAATGACGCAATTCACAAAGAAATATTTAGAACGAGAGCTCTTTAGTTTAGGAACCAGCTACTAGCGGCTTGCCTGTGGAGAGGTTAATATTATATTACAGCCACAGCGACCTCTGCTAAACCTCAGCCTGGTGCGCAGGGACGTTTGAGGGCTGATAGTTTGTGGCAAGAGCTGGCCAACACCTTGAATTCTATTGGTGGTGGTGGCCGTAAAACTAGGGACAAGTGGAAATAGGTAAAATAATATAAAATAGTAGGTAATAAAAGTTTAATAATAAAATATTTTAGTAACTTTATCTATGTAGGTACTTTTATTTAGGCTAATTCTTGGTGTTGGAAGCCGAGCCTTTACTGCAATGTTATGTAGTACAAAGCATGCAAGAGTTATCTTGCTAGCTACATAAGGATGGTAGTGCAGAACTCGGTCTTTAAGCAAGCACCTCCAACGAGACTTCAGCAAACCAGAGCAACGCTCAATGCAGTGTCTGGCTTGCACATGGTGAGATGTGTATATCTCTTCTCCAGACCCAGATGCAGCATTTAAAACAGGTGTCATCAGCCAGGGTCGCTGTGGATAACCAGAATCCCCTGCAAGAAAACAAATATGCCTTAATTATTTACCTACATCGATTGTTTATGAGTACCTGCCCTAACTAAATTTAATATTAATTTCTAATTAAAAAATCAACTTATTTATTATCTACCATAGTTATTATTACAATAATTTTGCATGTACAATGTTCTTGGCAGGTTGTCTTACTGTTATCAAATGTTTTTTGTCTTACCCAGCAACCAAACATGTTCCCCGCTTTCATGAAGCCCACGCATGTATGGCTCCACTACACTTGCAGACCATATGTGACAGTCATGTGTGGCACCACAAAACTTAAGAGTTGACATTAATTATTTCCAAGTTGTGGTCACATATCTATAAAAATAATAGGAATGCTATTATATAATATCAGTAAAAGAAGTGTGCAGATGATGTCTTATAGCTTTTATCACATGTGTAAGTATAGATAATAATTACCATCTGAACGTTTAAAGAGTGATATCCTTTCTTATTATAATAAAGATGTTCATCCTCCACAGGCTTTACAATTGCAATATGAGTGCAATCAATGCACCCTATCACCCCTGGCAAACCGTGTTTCCTTTGAAACCTGTAAAAAAATTTTTAGTTAAGTAGGTACCTAGGTAAGTTCACAGTAGGTGTACATTGGTCTGCTTAATCTTTTTGTTATCTACATATTGAACTTTAAGAGTGGGTAATATAGGTATAATTTATACTACCGTACAAACAACCACTTACACATCTTTGATATGAGAACGTTTTTGTGATGTTTGAGGAAAAACAATCCATTTTTGATAATGTTCATAGGGTTGAGAGCATCAACAACATCTCTGATGCAACAACTTGTTGTTCTCTGTGTCAAATGTTGGGTAACACCAACAACCCTTTGATATGATCCCGTCCCTAAAAAGCTGAGAGCGCAAAGCACCTGAAATAAATTTAACAATGTTACTGTATTGTTAATTTGATTTAGGTAGGTACAATAGTTTTATCTGCCTATCTACCAAAACAAAACAAAAAATATTTCTTATTCACCTACCTTTATTTCCAGAGATAGGTATCTCTAAAGATCCTTTTAATGAGGTCGAAGAACGTAACTCATGGCAAAGCTTTATATATAAGTCTTTGCTGAGCCTAAAGTGCTCTCTAAATAATAATTCGGGCATTTCATAACACTTTCCAATAGCTGCCGAGAAAGGTATCTTGTGTGGCGTCTAAGCCAAATATTTTCATTTTGAGCTGACCACAGTAAACGCAGCGTATGCATCTTGAACTAAGTAGGTATCACTAAGTATGTAACACTAGCACCAAAATTATTTTAAAATCACAAATCAAACAACGCAACAAACACTTCAATGATTTCTTCCTACAGCTGTTTATGAAATCGCCATTTTGTTTCGATAACTACAGGGTTTTAGCGTTCGCTAGTGTTTCCATCAAGAGAATCGACAACTAAGCGAAATCGCTTGTCAAAACTGCCACTTGGCTAGGCATTTGTATGGAAGTAATCGTTCGATGTTGTCGATTCGTTTGATGGAATCGAAATGTGTGTACATTGTCTACCAATAATCTATACGTTACAAACAAATCACGTGACATTTCTAAGGCTTATGTCAAACCCATACATTTTTGGACTTTTCTACTATCGCTTTCGATAATCGATTGTTACATTGTCTAGCCCTGCAGGCCATTTGTTGAGTTAGCGCTGGGAGAACGTACCATATCTACAGAATTATACATATATCTGTGGTTAGTAATAAAATGTAAATAAAATAAAAATAAAATTAGCCTTTATTTCCTACTTCTTATATATATAACTATCTATTTACAAACTTTACTTAAGCTAGTAGTCGCCTTTTTTAGCGTAGGCCTCCCCCAGCGCTTTCCAAACTTTTCTATCTCTGGCCCTTGTCATCCAGTTAGGACCAGCTCTCTTCACAAAGATGTCTTGCCATCTCTTCTCTGGTCGACCTCTAGATCTCTCCTTATTCTTTTTCTTTTCACTCTGTGATTTTCTTGGCCCAACGGAGAGTGGAGTCGTGAAGATTATTTTCCATCCTGCACATGTGCCCAGCCCAATTCCATTGTAAGGATCTTAAATGACCTCTACGACGTCCCTTAGTTTTGTCTCACCTCTGATTTTTTTTGTTTTTTACCTTGTTTTATTCCAAGCATGCTTCTTTCCATTTTCCTTTGGCAAATTGATAGCTTGTTTTCAGTTGTTTTCTCGTGGTCCCATTATTTTGTCCCATTGCTTTCATATCAGAGACTGATCTCACCACATGAGGAAAACAGTAAGGTAGTGATTTCTATCTCTAAGCTCATAAAGTATTGTATCTGCTTAGTTACTTTCTATTCATGCAATGATTTTTACAACTGACCTATTGTTTTTTTATTATAGTGCGTAAGCATACATACATATATACATTGTATTATTATTATTATTATTATTCTATTATTTCATTATACATATACATTCTGGGTAATCTTCACATAGTATAAAACAAAGCCGCTCCCGCTGTCTGTCTGTCTGTGCCTATGTATGCTTAAATCTTTAAAATTACGCAACGGATTTTGATACGGTTTTTTAAATAGATAGAGTGTGAGTGAGTGATTCAAGAGGAAGGTTTATATGTATAATACATGCATAATATAGTAGAGAAACACTGATAATTCCAGAGGTTTCTAATGTGATGTCGTAAATAAACACATTTTTTGCGCTTACATTGCAAACGTTGGCTAAACCCTACGAGATAGATGAAAATAATTTACTACAGTATTGTACACCTTAAAAAGGTCTACAAATAACTCCGCGAGAGTATACGTCTATCTCTTAGAGATAACCCACAATAACCATTTTTTATCCTTTATCCTTTACTTTTTACGAGAAATAATGGCTTATTTACGAAGTGATTCTAAGCAATACAGCATTAATCCTTAATTAATTAAGTACCTACCTTAAATACGATGTGCGTTTAATATAGATCAATATGACCCTATACATCATGTATTTTAAATGAATATTTTCGAAGATATCACAGATTAATGTTATTTATTGTTCATAATAAAAGATCTCCTAATTTTGTATAAAATACAAAATACTTAATTTAGTAATTAACTTAAGTCCTAGATTAAGATACATTGTCATACCCTACCTGACAGGGTACATTAATACTTACTGTATGTAATATTTTTGTTTCGCAATAAAAATACTGAATACTGAATACTGATTTAAAATACAGGGACATAGCGGTTGCAGCGCTAACGGCCGGTGGGCCGATTCTGTAGTATATTTAGTATCAGCATTGCACCCGTGCGAAGCCGGGGCGGGTCGCTAGTTTAATAAAATAAAAAGAATAAAAATAACTTGGATAAACTTCAATGTTTCCCCTGTAGGTGGAGCTAACGGAGCTAGAGTGCGAAGTCCCAGAGATTTTCGATTTCTACGTCACTTGACCTCGTGGCGTTGTTGTTTAGCACATTCCCGTACTGAGGGAAGGATGCGGGTTCAAGTCCCGTCGAAGTCGAACATTCTTGGAATATTATTTGATTTGTTAGTAACTGACCTATTGCCAGATCTATCGATGATTCAAGATGACCGTCATCTAGTTCCGCGAAATGACGCTTACCTATTTTAGCTCCACCAATACAAACCTGTACGTACCTATTTCTGTCGAGCCCTGCGCCCGCGCTGCCAACTAGGCTTCCGTCTCCGTCTCATCAGGAAGTTGCATCACTGCACAGGTGTCTGTCTGTCTGTATTAGCTCGTACTATTCTCGCTAATGAGGTCAGAGATTTGTAGGATTAGGGGGATAGGGGATTGTGGAGTGTGGCTTGAGACGTCAGAGGAGTGGAGTCGACTTAGCGTCCAAGTGAAATAAATGATTTCACTTTTGACAGTTCGTGTGTTAATCATTTACTTAGTGATGTCCGAAAATGACACGGCTGAACCGATTTTGACGGGACTTTTACTGGCAATAGCCGATGTTAAACTGCGTTATTGAGGCTACTTTTAATTCGCAAAAAACTAATGGCTTTCGATATACTCGTGAGTGTATCGGTCATAGTATTTTCACCGCTCATTCGCTACATTTCGATGTACGAATGAAAACAAAAGAAAATAAACAAATCAGCAGCGAAAATATGTATGGATGAATACACCCACGAATACAATGTATACTTTTAACCAGCAGGCAAAAAAACCCAAAGTCACCACTAGCAATATTTTTTGTTATTTAGTCTACTAGGTAAAATAAATACGAAAGTTTGTGTGAATGTTTGTTACCACGAAACCGATTTAGAATAAATGAAATTTGGTGTGAAGATAGTTGAGGTTCTAGAATAACACAGGCATAATCTAATTTTCAAAAATTAACCGAAAAAATTAAAGATAAAGATAGATCTCCTTTACTAACAAAGAAAATAACAACCAAATAACAGAAACAAATTAGAACTAGTATTTACAATTGAGCTAACTGCAGACTGTTGCAAACAATTTACAAGTAGCTCATTTAGTTAATTTTTTAAAGTTTGTATTAGTTTTATATTTGGAATTTTCTATAATATTCTCTTTTATGCTTTGGTTGCCTGGTAGAAGGAATTCTTTTACCTCTTACCAAACTGTTTTAGTTATAAGTTTTCTGAATACCTACCTAAAGCATTACTCAAAAATAAAATTACAATCAAATTATAGAAATACCTATATTAGAACTAGTCTTTACAACTGAAACAATTGAGCTAACTGCAGATTGTTGCAAAAAATCTACAGTATATTCAAATGTTTATGGCTAAACCACAAATAAGAGACCTTCCACACAAGCCATAGCAATAAATTTAACGAGTTGTCGAGAATAGCTTGGAACTTGTTTTGCGTGCACTAAATTTTAGTTTTTGTCCGTCCGATAACCTTGGAAACTGGAATTCGTTAACTTTTGCCGTCCTGTTGTTTTAATTTAAATTTGCGTTGATGAGTTCAGTTTTAACGAATCACACTTAATATGTATGAGGGCCTGTAGGTACCTACCTACCTACTCATAAAACGAAATTGTTGTTTCTGATTCGTTTTATGCAAACGGTAATCGTATCCAAGTGGGTTTTGCACCACAACGAAAACGAAAATTCGGCCCAGAGCCGAAGGATTAATTCCAACGATTCGTCCTCATTGGGGTGGACAAGTGTACAGTTTTTATAAGATTTCATCAAAGACATGGTTCTTGTAAAGACGTTGAAACTTCTATGTACATTTCTATTCCTTCTTTTGCCTCCCTCTTGTAGGGTCGATTTTTGTATTTAAAAGGGATGGATTCAAGCTGTTTAAAACCAATATTTGAACGCACATTTTTGTGTTGTTTTGTGTGGTAGCAGTGCACCTCTTAACTGCGACAGCCATTAGGCGCGCCTAAACTCGTAGGAGTAAACTGCTTGTATTTCCACCAACAAATAATCGTGCGGAAAGGAGTGAGCGAGCCCACTTATTTCCCTCTCATCTCTCATTTCCCGCTCATAACCTTTCGCGGTAGATCAGTTGTGGTTGTGGATGATGATGAAGAAACTAAACTGGAACATATGGATTGAAAATGTACCCTAGCTCTATGTAGGTAGGTAAATGAATTAAAAAAATTGCATAATACGTCACAGTTCACACCAACCTAATGGACAGAATAGTGTACCTACGTTTTATCATAAATTTTATGATCTGAACCACCTTGAGATGTTAATGGAAGTTATTGTAGGTGTGAAGTAGAGATACTTATAGCTAACATACTGACTGACCAGTCATGGGGGCGATCACAGAAATATATCTCAGTATATTTCGGCTATGCTTAGAAATTGCACCACTCCAACTCTTTCCGCGGGTGTGGTAAGCGGCGACTAAGGGATATCCACTGGGGGCGAGCACCAGCGCCCCGTGCAGAACCATTTTAGCACCAAACTGCGATCTCTAACCCGCATGCCCAGCGTGGGGATTATGGGCACTATCTGCCATGTTACACAAGCCGATAAGGCGTTTATTAGGAGGTCTGCGTCCAACAGTGGACCGGTATAGGCTGTTGAGGTGAGGTAAGTTAATTCATCGATGTAATGAGTGTGTGTGATATTTCTGTCCGTGCGTCACTCGCTAGCTCGCTAATATCCTAAAAATGGCCACACTTCGAAGTCTGCGACGACGACGCGACGACTTAAGGGTCCGGCGACGGATGAATTTCCCGTACAAACGTAGTACCAAAATTATTTGTAATTTGAGAATGTTTTCACCATGGTTTGCTATTATTTGTGTTAGGATAGTATTTATACAGGTTCCTGCCATAAGATTTTTTCAAAATACTTATCTACACAATAATTAAGACAACATTCATTCTTTGATGTAAAAATGCGATTAGGTTTAATTTCTTTTCATAAAGGTATTTTGAAAAAAAATTATGGCAGGAACCTAGATAAATACTATTTTAATACAAATAATAACAGACCATAGTGAAAATATTCTCAAATTAAAAATAATTTTGGTATTTCGTTTGTATGGGAAATTCATCCGTCGCCGGACCCTTAAGCTCTGAGCTCATCATTCCAATATCTACCTACTACCCACCACAAAAACGTGCATCCAAATAATGGGCATAAACCATCGTTTTGAGTACCTATCTCATAGTTCCATCGGATTAATGAGAGTGAGGGAATAGAGAGTGCACCTGTGTTTGCGCCCACACTTGTGCACTATAATATATCCTGCGCATCTGGCTAGTCTCCGATGAGACTGGCCGCCGCCGCCGTGGTCGAAATTCGGGTAGGAGGACATTATTATTATTATTATTATTAAAATAAATTATAATAGCCTTTAATAAATTCGTTGTCTTTAGATGGATTTTAAAGAGAATTTGTTTTAAATTTAGTAATTTATAAAATTATAATATTACATCTGAATTTTACAGACACAAAATAGCTTTCCACAAGCTTCAAACGAGTGCTCCGCGAACTGTCTGTCATCTCAAAACCTCAATAATTGTTACGAGTTAAAACCCATATTTGTATATGAATGCACATTTATGTGCTGAGCTGCAGCGGTGGTCAGGTGTGCGATAAGCTTAAGGTTGCTAATATAGAAAGGAGGTGTGTTATGAAACCTGACATTTGAGCTGTCTGGGTAACCTGTCTGTGTCTAGTGATTTTTATTATTATGTAAAGTGGCATTTTGATTCTTTAACATCACCATTAGCCCATAATAGTCCACTGCTGGACATGGGACTCCCCTAATGAGCGCCACAGCGGCCTGTCTTCAGCTTGCCGCATCCAGCATCTGCCTGCAGTCTTTCGCAAATCGTCATCCCACCTGGCCGGAGGGTGTCCTACACTACGTTTGCGGGGTCTCCATTCAAGAACACATTTACCCCAGCGGTTGTCTTATTTTGGTTCTTATTTTAATTAAAAACGAAAAAAACATTGTTTTGATCGCCATTATACCTTACCTACCTATTCTTCAAAATTATCATTATATTCCATATTCAAATTTATTCAAAAATGAAAAGAGAAATGAAAGAAGTTACTTTCATTTATTATAAGCGCCCGTAGCAATAAAGTGCCCTCCTAGAAGAACGACTGTAGTTGTTTTTTTCACTTGAGATTAATCTGGGTGAACAAACCGGAATCATAAATGTTGGTGCCATTTATACGTAAAAAATATTATAACTACCAAGTTCCTTACCTACCCAAGATAAGCTTATCCAGTACAAGAACATAAAATTATTTGACACAAACTTGACCCAGCCAGATGACATCCACGGTCGTTTGCGAACTTGTTGCAAATGATGTCATATTCAGAACTGTTGTTGACAATTGACATTGAAGTTCACTTTACGCAGTAATTATATTTTGCGGTTCAATTGAGTTATATCTCTCAATAATTTCAATTGAATTTGACTGAGTAGGCTGTCATTTTTAGTCCGCTGTACAACATGCGTGTGCCCACGTCATTATAGGTATTAGTTGCAAGGTTGATTGATAACAATAAACAATAATAACACAACTAAGAAATTAAACGATTTTAATGTGGCTCAGACATTTCATTGTTATTAGAATATTTTTTTGTATTTACTACCAGCATATTTCGTGCTACTAATGGGCGAATACCTGAGAGATTTAGATGAGATTATATTTTATATCTACCAACAAACAACTAGCATAATAAGCCGTTATTCACCCTCGCTACCGTATACATAGACGTAGGCGCTCGAAGAACCAAAGATATATTCTATTCGAAAGCTGCAGGCAGAAGTTAGTATCTGTATAGTTCACCCAACGTTTTATTTTGTCTTGCTAGCCTTGTTGGCGAACCGGTCCTGTCCTCTGTCTCTGAATAGGAAATCGTTTATCACTGCTTATCTCTAGGCTAAACTAGTATTTTCCTTGCAAATAGTTGCCTTTGCCTAGTGAGATAGGATGTTGTTTATTTATTACGTAAGAAACCTCTGTAGCTTGTTCATATTCTTGCTTATTAGTTTATGGAAAATATTAAAATTGTTATTCATTCATTCAATGCGTTTATTTTAGACAACAATAAATTATAATACAGGTACAAAAAAATAAGATAAAGTATTCACCGTGTGCGTGTTTCATGGTTGACAGAGAAGTCCAAAAGCAGGCTGACTGATTCTCCTTTTGTAGAATCCTGAATAAGTTGCTACAGAAACTTGGAATTAGATTAATCTTTATTCCATTCGGATTAACCTAAGTTGCATGAGATACGTAGAAACGATAAATAATAGAAAACTATCAATTTTATTTAATTTTTTTAATACTTATCAATTTTATAAAAAGTATCTATCTATATAGTGTATTGTATTAAGTATATCAGTTATCTAGTACCCATAACACAAGCTGTGCTTAGCTTGGGGCTAGATAACGTTGTGTGAATTGTCCAGCATTATTTATTTATTTATTATTTTATTATTCACTAGGACTGGGAAGATTGATCTAAAAACTCGCTTAAATTTAACTTAAGCCTCTAAAAACAGATTCATCAGCTTCCATCCTACTAATTGCGACCGTTGCTCGTGTGTTTCTTCGATATGAATCGTTATTATCGCCTCAGTTAAACAGTATAATATTATTATGCAATTAAAACAAATTCTTCTCCTATTTCACTCACGAATTCTTTTCTCAAACCATTATCTTTTAATCTTACAATGCGACGTTCTAAGAAACCATTTATTCTTGAGTTTAGTATTTTAATTAAACGACCGAAACAGCAATACCGAATGTGGCTGAGTGAAAGAGAGAGTTGTGCAAAAATAAAAGGCATCAGGATGATGTCATTGATGCGAGTCGAATAGCGGTCAAGGGTACATCTTCGCGTTCGCGCGAACCGCGAGATAAGTCGAGCCATCATTTATCGGGATGTATTTACAGAATTGTGTTCTTGACTTTATATTTTCCGAGAAGTATTAATATTATTGTCGTTTTGGTCCCCAATAGACTTGTGGCTAACTCAACTGTCCAGTCCAAAGTGATAAAAGTACCTACCTAGTCTCTCGAGATTGTAGAGATTCGCTACACTACACTCCACCTCGGCTGCTACCTACTCTACTATTAATAGGTATAGCCACAGATATTATAATACTATACTAGTAGTATAGCATAATATTATCTTATCGATGCCTAATTTTATAATTTATTTTCCTGTTTTGAATCCCAAAAGTTAGCAAAGCATCGAAATAAGACTCGTTTTTGCAATTTTTTTATCATTGGTTATAAAACTTCATCGCTGTTTTATACATTTTATCGAAAAATAAAAACATTTTCGAAATTCCATGTTCGGAGAGAAACCGTGGAAGAATATTTCAGCTTAAACTGATTCTCCTCACGAAGATGTCGATGTCAATAATTTAAATTAATGGACTTGAGAGACATCTGGTTTTATATTTTATTTATTATATATATAACTTTCCTAAAGTTGTGTTTGTGTGTAGCTTCAGAATTTTTTATTTATTAAAAGTCTACAAGGACGAATTCAAAGATAAAAACTAAGTAGGTCCCTCCCTACCTAACTCGCTAAAATTATTGTAATCTCCGAAAATACTGTGTTTTCAGGACTAACATAACTACAAAAATACTTTCTTTACAATAATGTTACTATCAAGTTATATTTATCGTCCCAGTTTTGGTATTTTTTCTCTGAACGTTCTTTTAGCTTAGCATGACATCATAATACCATATAAGCCAAGATCTCTCTTTACGGCCATAAACTCCACTTATGTCATAACAAATATCGAATCCCCTGCAAGTGGGCGTCAAAGACGTTATACTACAAATAATCCGACTTCATGTCATCGAACAAAAATGTCTCGAAGGCTTCGGCGCTTGCGCAGCGTGGGTGCATTGCGTCACCCATTCACTAAACGCCTACGTGCTTTATTTTACTACTGACTTGTCTCTTGGGGTGACTGCCTATTTACCATTTGCAGGGCCATTGAAACTCGTTACCCAACCGCTTAGACTTGCCTTGGTTTTTTACGTTATTACAAAATTTTACATATTGTTTTAATATTTTTACATCTGTTTAGCAAGTAACTTAACTACAAGTACCTACTTATTTGGGATTAAAGTTTACACTGACAATAAGAAACCTGTAAAGCAATATGGTTTGTTTGAAAGAACGCTTAAATTTATTTCCGTTCTGTAAATAAATCAGACGGCTCACGTTAAATGAGACCACAACTCTAAAATTAAACAAAATTAGGGCATTCTCGTCGTGTAGGTAACATAAAACCCTTTGATGCGGTTCTGTGAGGCCCCAAACGGGCTATTTTAGGAACTGGCGCTTGTATTAACTGAGATATTACGTCATGTGAATGTTCTGTTTTTGAAAATAGCTGCTATTGGCAGGTGGGCTTCTTTTATCGATGTCATTCGATTTTCAAATGACCAAAACACTTGGAACACCGTTAAATATTTTTTTAGGTTAGTTTAGATAAAATTTAGTTCTATTAAAATAAGTACCTAGTAGTAAGTAGGTAATTAATTTTCTAATTCATAATCTATACTTATAATAAAACTGTAACAGGTCCAATTCTGTACCTACATTGAAGATATTTTGAAAATTTTTTTTGGAGGGCACTCTATTATCGATACTGAAGCCAAAACTGTAATTTTTTTCATTCATGTCTCTCTGTCTGTCTGTCTGTCTGTCTGTCTGTCTGTCTGTCTGTCTGTCTGTCTGTCTGTTTCTTAAACGCGCATCACGTCGAAACTACTGAAGGTATTGAAATGAAACTCGGCACGATTTTAGGTCATACTACGAGGAAGGACATAGGATACTTTTTATCCCGGAATTCAGTCAGGTTTCCCTGGGAGAGGGGATGAAAGTAAAATTTCTTCACCGCGCATGACGCCGAAAGTGCTGAATGAGTTGGAATGAAACCTTGCACGATTTGATTTCATACTACGAGGAAGGACATGGGATACATTTCATCCCGGAATTCAGTCATGTTCCCCTGGGAGAGAGGATGAAAGTAAAATTCTTTAACTGGGCATCACGATGGAACAACTGAATGAATTCGAATGGAACTCGGCATAATTTGATTTCATACTACGAGGAAAGATACATTTTATTCCAGAATTTAGTAAGGTTCCCCTGGGAGAAGGGATGAAAGTAAAATTCCTTCACCGCGCATCACGCCAAAACTACTGAATGAGTTGGACTGAATTGGTACTATTTGAGTTCAAGGAAGGACATGGGATACATTTTATCCTGGAATTCAGTAAGGTTCCCCAGGGAGAGAGGATGAAAGTAAAATTCTTTAACCGCGCATCACGACGGAACTACTTAATGAAATCGAATGCAACTCGGCATGATTTTAGTTCATACTATGAGGAAAGATACATTTTATCCCGGAATTCAGTAAGGTTCCCCTGGCAGAGGGGATGAAAGTCAAATTCCTTCACCGCGCATCACGCCAAAACTACATAGGTAATGAGTTGGAATTAAACTTGGCACGTTTTGAGTTCATACTACAAGGAAGGACATGGAATACATTTTATCCTGAAATTCAGTAAGGTTCATTCTTTTTGTTAGAAACAGTGTTGCAAGATCGAATTTGACTAAATCAGTAGAAAGTCGAGTAGAAAATCAGTAGATTCATGAAATAATCTGGAGTTAGAAGAAAAAATTAGTAGATAGAGGGTAGGTAAGTTCCTATCTATGTATTTTTCCAAGACGCACCCATTAGTTAGGTTCCTACCTACTAAGGCGTCTTGTAAAAATAAGTTAGGTTCCTACCTTACATGATATATGGTGGTTTAGCTGGTCCAGTTAACTGTACTACCGAAGTTTGGTTGCAGTAAGTGGTCCAATTAAACTAACTAGACCACAGAAAAATATTTTTTACTGTGGTACACAGCCAACTGTACCTACTTACTAACGAAAAAAAAATTACGGTGGTCCAGTCAAATGGATCAGGAGCCCAATTCTGCAATACAATTGCTTCAGTATGACAATGGAATCGTCGCAGAATCATCACATAGAATCATTAGATTAATAAAACTCCAGATAGTGCGTGCGAGATAAATTAATAGTTTCAAACTTGACGCACGTCTCTCCATCTGCATTCATCATAATTTCTTTCATCTGAGGTGGAATACCCAAACGTGTCATTCTGTGTCGATACCCCTGTCATAGTGAAGCGATTAGTATAGCAGAATAGGGCCCCAGCTGAACGGAACCATCAGTAAGAAGTGAAACGAGTATGACACTTCTTAACACTGACGCTGGCCGAGTCGTAGCTAAAAGTCGTGTGGATAAAGAATGGGATTAGCCCCCGTAGACACTACACGATTTTTTGCACAGCGGCGTTTCATAATATGAGAGACTATGGTTAAATGTGAACTTAATTAGTCGGCAGGTGAGGCAATCGCGAACGAAGTCGCGGGTACAGCTAGTAACAAAATAATAGCGTAAGACAGGCCGATGCTGTGTGGTGCTGGCATAGAATTTGCACCACCCCGACTCTTCCCGCGGGTGTCGTAAGAGGCGAATAAGGGAAATCCACCGGGGGCGGGCAGCAGCGCCCCCTGCAGAACAATTCCATCATTACTCATTATTCATTGAACTGCGATCCCGAAGTTCCCGCGTGCGGGTGGATTATGGGTATTAACCCCCCACGAGATAAAAGCCAATAAGGCGCTCATCAGGGGGAGGCCTGCGTCCAGCAGTGGACAATACAGGCTGTTGAGGTGAGGTAAGGACAGTTGGGTTCCTCGCTCGTCATCTTCGAACATAAAATAGCGATTATTAGAATTAAAATGCAAGAAAATAAACGATGGAACGATGAATGCTTACGTAATCATGACGAATATATTTATTACTACTTGTAAGTAAACATCGATGCGATCCTTGAAAATTATGATTTCAATTCCTCAACTTCCTGAGTCATATTATTCCCAAGTTTACGGTCAAAGTTGCCCAGTACCTAGGTACTTTACTAAACTATGACCACAAAACATTGCGTTAGTATGAGTTCTGCTTTGGAAGCGAAGACAGTCATCATAAAGTGGATCCAATGTGAAAAAGTGAAGTGAAAAGCAAAACAAAAGGCATAAAAATATAGTTACTAAAAGTTTCTGCAGCTTTAAAAAGGTAGCTTGTACATTGTACACTACACAGAGGGAACGAGTAAGCAGGTAGAGTGGTCAAAAGAAATCAAATAATATCGCAAAAAATTTCTACTTCGACGGGACTTGAACCCGCATCCTTCCGGAATGTGACCCTGAGTGTGGTGTTACGCACTATAATAACAAAAAACCGTAGAGTGGTCAAAAGTTAAATTTTGGACGCTTTTGGACTTTTTCGCTTGGCCAATATGCTTAAAGACGATGCGGACATTGAGAGGGAGCGTAGAGCTCTAGCAGTGAGAGGTAATATGGTGGCTCGCCGATTTTCCCGTTGTACTGAAGAGGTTAAACTCACGCTTTTCAAAGCTTACTGCCAGAGTATGTACACGGGAAGTCTGTGGGTCAACCATACAAAAAAGTCGCTAGCAACTCTACGCATCCAATACAATAACGTTTTCAGGATGATGCTGCGGCTTCCTTGCTTCTGTAGTGCATCGGGGATGTTTGCGGAATACCAAACCGATGGTTTTGACGCAATTATCCGCAAAAAAACTGCCGCCCTGATCCGCAGAATACGGGACAGTAGCAACAGCATCCTGAAGACTTTATCAAATAGATGTTCCTCTTCATTCTGGGTAAGCCTTATCCGGAATGCGATCTAGACCCTCTCTACTTATATTTTATACATTATACTAACAACTAGGTTAATTCTACTTTAATTTTAATTTTTGATGTTGCTACTAACACTCTATGGATTGTGAATTGTCCGAAATAAACGAATTTTATTTTATTTATTTATTTAATATCCAGGGTTCAATATCCATACCGGTTTTCTTTGGTACTACTCTGTGAATATGAATTGTTTCCTGCATTCAGACTATTTTAGAGTGCGCACTCTGAAATACAGCAAGTCGATTCCCGCAACGTCGCGTCGGGCGCTGTAGCGATCTTCACAAAAACTTCGCTTTTAAAATCGGGCCAAACTTATGATAGAATGTTAACAAACATTGCCCCCTACTTAACCTAAAAATCTCTTGTTGCAGGTTCTTTTGACAGAATTTGCACTACTTAATTGTCGTTTTCAGCTCTTGCCTACAACGCCTAATGCAGACGAGTATTTTTCAAACTCAACGCCAAAACGAGAATTTTAGATTTTTATGTCTCGAGTTGTTTACAAACATTGTACCTTGAGAATAGCTTGAGTATAGAGTAGTAACCAGTTGGCATTTGCCGAGCCATGACACAGTCCACAGATTTGGCCAGGCAAGGGCGACACCTGTTCAAATTCTGCATAACTCGTAACTTGTTTGACCATATTGTTTGAAACTCATTAATTATGTCACGGGACGGGAATCGAATCAGTGACCTTTAAGTAATGAATTAGAAACATAGCTTTCAGTAAATTTACAAATAGGCACTTGTGTAAAGCGGGTGAAAATTTTTATTACCTATAAAGACTTAAATATTCAATCACACTATACGAATGCGAAAGTTTGGATGTTTGTTTCCTCTTTACGCCACAACTCTGAACGGATCGGGCAAAATTTTGCACAGGTAGTAGCTCAAGTTATAAAAATATGTAGTATCTAAGCCTGGAACCCAACATAGGCTTCTATTTACACCATAAAATAAATCAGTATGTATTATCATGTAATACTTACTATACGGCACCAAAGTACGGCACAGCAGGGAAATTCGTTTCCGAATCGAATCCGATGGATTCGAATTCGATTCCGACGGATCTATAAAACGCTATTTTTATTTCGCCTCGGGTTGATGATCGAAAATCCGAAGCGAATCTGTTGACTAATGGCCATGTCGATCATCAACCCTAGGCGAAATCAAAATACATCAAAATGCATTTTATAGATCCGTCGGAACCGATTTCGAATCCGTCGGATTCGATTCGGAAACGAATCGAATTAAAATACCCCTGCAGGTGTGTGTGAAAAAAAAGCAGTGAACTCTAATTAAAGTACCTTACTTTTATTATTCCATGGAATGACGGTAGGAGGTCAGGGGGTCGCGGGTGGAACACCGCCAACTTCCCGACTCCGGGTTGCTGCTACTAGTGAATTTACTTTAGATAGAATAGGTACCTAGATAGTTATAGTTGTCAGAGAAAACCAAACAAGATTTCAAACCTATCCGAAAAAAAAACATGCATACAGCCGATTATAGAATGTCTTCCCTTTTATGAAGTCGGTTAAAACGATTCCGATGGTGGAAATTAAACTGTATCCACAAAACGATTTTGTTGAACCTACCGATTCACCTCAATATTTCTGTTTGTTCACAGACAATAAAGCAAGATGGCGACTAAGTCGTATAGCAAACATAAGGAGTACAAGGAGTATTCGACCTCGGGCTCGACTGTGCCTTACACGGATGAGCAGTTCGGTAAGCAATAACGCTATCACTGCCCAGCCTCAGTGCGTTCCGCAGGAGACCACCAGCAGGGGTATTTGAATTAATTCGATTCGTTTCCGAATCGAATCCTACGGATCTTTAAAACACTATTTTGATTTCGCCTCGGGTGGATGATCGAAATAAGGAGATTCGCTTCGGATTTTCGATCATCACATCAACCAGAGGCGAAATAAAAATAGCATTTTATAGATCCGTTGGATTCGATTCGGAAACGAATCGAATGAATTAAAATACCCCTGCAGATAGGTGTGTGCGTCGTGGGCTATGAAAGTGTTCAACTGAGTGAGAGTGAATGAATAGGTTGACCTTAAGAGAACTTTAATAATACCAATTTATGCTACGGCTCCCCTGCGTCCTAACGGGTTAATTAACGCGCTAATTTGGGCGACACGCAGATGTGGCCAAGGTTTTAATGTGTTCATTTATTGACGACGTTAAAAATGCACCTTAGTTACTAGAGGCCATGGTGCATTTTTAGCGCCTTAATTAACGCGTTAATGGACAACACTAACGTCAACGCTAAAAAACAAAACAAAGAAACAACAAATCAAAATCAGTTTCTTGAAGGCACAAAAAGACCCATAACACACAAAAAATCAATGCACACAATATACTACACTAAAAGATTAAAACTTACATAGGTACAATAGGTTATTTATTTCTATTTCCATATATGTGGACTGAAATCCAGTGTCTGTAATGGAATAAAAGTTACTTAAAAATTATATAAAAATTAATTAAAGGTACTTAAAAATTATACTTAGTGGTTCTGGCTGGTGTCACCCTTTAAGCAAATTTCGTTTGTGTTGGGAGAAGGTAAAAGCAGGTGGAGCCGTAGCAATAAAGAATGGAGTGGACACTCCGAGCTTCCTCCGCCGTGTCCTAGCGAGTTCGGTTTGCGTTCCAAGTGCAAGGGATTTTTTCAATTAAAATAGTCAATTAGTCCACTTGAGATATCAAGAAGATGCTGTACAACATCGGCTATAAACATATTATGTACCAACACCAACCCATCTCGTAAGTCATACGAAATTTGTATGACTACTACAACTATATTAATATACTAGGGACCCGCCCCGGCTTCGCACGGGTGTAAATATACTACGGAATCGGCCCCCGGCCAGTACTGCCACGCTCCGCCGCCCGCAACCGCTATGTTTCTGAATTTTAAATCTGTAATATCTTCGAAAATATTCATTGGCGGCGCATTGCACGAGCAGCAGCATCAGGACCCCATCATAACAAAATCACGACCACTATACCAAGAGTGACCGACCAAGAAGAAGTGATTAACTATAATTTATTCCATTACAGACATGATCAAATCAGACCTTCTGCCGAAAGGCAGCAAGCTGAACTCTCTGGGCCGCAACGGCGTCGGCAGCGGCGTCGGCAGCGGCGTCGGCAGCGGCGCCGGCACACGCGAGTACCACTACGAGTACTCCGAGGAGAAGCATCCTTCGGGGAAGTACGATCGGAAAGACATGAGGACTGTGGAGGTGAGCTAATTCTCAAATACAAATTCATTTTTTTATTGATACCATGCTGTTTGTTAGTCTTATATAAAAACAGTTCCAAACATGGACCCGTTTAGGGTACCTACTACAATAATTGCCTATGTCGAAAGTACCTAACAAAAGTAGCTAAGTATTAAAAACTTATATCTAAGACGACACGACATAGTAACAAATTATTAATACTACACTACAATTTTGTTACGAAATAAGAAAATGAGAATTAAAATATGACCAAAATAGAATAATATACAAGGAAACACAAGAAATACTAATAAATAACTATCTACCTCTACTCTTATAAAATAGGTACCTATTCTTTTAATGTCTAGAATTTTAAGTTCTTTCGTTTACATGAGGAATAACGTTGCAGCGTTGGTTATACGTTGCCTTGAGGAGCTCTGTATAGTTTTCTAGATTCGGTACTGTTTGACAACTTCCTTTTGGGAAGTGTGATATTGATGATTTGATTTGAGGACTCAAAAGTAAGAAAACTTTGCCGAAATCGACGGTGATGTAGTGGTTTCTCGTGCCGAAATCTGCCTTTAAAATGCTAGTCATATACATTAATAATAGAATTGGTTCCCGTATGTTACCTTGTGGAACTCTAAAGCAACAATTCATCTAGATTATTGTTCGTAACATCTATTAGGTTTAGAAAATGTTGATTCTGGTGTATGCCTAAGAGTTTATTCGTGTATAACAGGAATAGCGATGATCACAGTGAGTTACCCTGAGAAACTCGCTGAGATACATATCAGGTCATCTAGTTCACGCTCGAGCCTAATCCACATGATACACACAGCACTCCTCGAGGGTTTGCAAAATAACTAAAATAAATTTAATAAATTCATAAAAAAAAAATAGTGAGTTTTACTTAATCTCAATTTAATAAGAATAACATCCAAATGGACTCGTGCCTCCGTTTTTCTTAATTTAATTAAATTTTTTATCATTGAACAAACCATTTTTCTCCGTTTTTCCAGGAGTTCACAATCCCACCGAAGACGACCCCCAAGTCTTCAGAAAGCAGCAGCTACTACTTCGAGCGCGAAGAACGAGACCTGCCAGCCATCAACGCCGGCACCAGGACTTATAACTACGAGAGCAGCATCTCTTCTACTCCTGGTAGGTTTACTGTCTACTTCTCTTCTACTCCTGAAAGGTCTACTGTTTGTCTACTTCCACGCATACGTCTTTTTCTACTTACTTCAAAATATGATAAAATCTTGACCAAATAAATAAAGTTATTTTATTGAAATTTATAATTGTAAGAAGTCACTGATATTAATACATCTTTTAAAGGGCCTTTGAGTGATTGTCGCACGTCCAACTGGGGGTTTGAACGTTCTCATAATCTCATTGTCCAGTAAAATTAAGATATAGGTATTGCAACCTTCTCCATACAAATACCCCCGGTACCCGGAACCCCGGTTCTGTGATATTTCCGTTTTGTGTTTTGTCGTTTATAAGTTAGAATCAACCATTTTAAAAGGAATCATGCTTCCGAAATAATTTTATTGCATCTAGTAATAAAATAATAAATAAATAATAAGAGTGGTGAATAACAGAAAGCTTTTATTACAACTCCAGGTTACTCCAAAGTGAAGACCTCCAAAGCGACCAAGGATCTCTCTCACAATGTGGAAGAGCTAGATTCTCTGCTCGACGATCTCCAGAAGGACCAAGAGCGGCAGCTGTACAAGAGCGGGTACACCTCCGATACGGCTGAGAGCTCGTCCTTTGATTACAGGAAGGCGTAAGTAAAAGGCAAACCCCAATAGTACCTGCTACAGGTTACCTACTCCAAGGTGAAGAACTCCAAAATGACTATAAGGACCTTTCTCACAATGTAGAAAGGCTGCTGGATGGCTGTGACATTCAGGGAGTGGGTCATAGGAACTTTTTCAGCTGCATTGGTTCTTTTTCTGCGAGTAGGTGTTCAGAATGCATGGCGGTTTTAAGTGGAGAAAGTACCTACCTACCTATCACCGAATCAACCTCTTAATAGTGTAGATAACAGTGGTGTAGCGACTATTTATTGTTTATTTAAACAAAAAATAGAACACAAATTAGTAAAATAAAAAACAAAAAATAAAGTTTATGATACTATAGCGATTACCTATTGAAAGCTAATGGAGGTTCAACTGTGTTACTGAAATAAAACATGGCATGATATTAACATGGGCTAGGTATATTCCTTTTACAACTTAAAACAATTTATCCATAAAATCAACATAACTTTTCTACAACGGCGTCCATGACAGATAAAGTGTTGCACACTTCAAATATTTTTCAATCTTTTTAACAGAATATTTCCAACTCTAAACCTATTTTTTTTGATAGGCTTACATTCGGCCATTTGACATAACACGCGTCTCGCGTGGCTCCAAGATTAGGTTAAATTTAAACATTATAGGTATGTCAAAATTACAGCGGAATTAAATTGGCAATTACAATTTAAGTAAGTAATACATTTATACTTTCTGCTTTATCATAAGTATAAAATTTCTTTACTGTTTCAACATAACATATAAATTACTAATCAGTTTGTCTGTTCAGACATACAATAATTATTGTTAGAATTATTAAAATAACCAATATTTTTCTTGATTTTTGAACAATTAATATTAATAAGCATAGATTATGAATAACTTTCAATTGATTACTTTTAAATAAAATAGATGGTTTTTTTTTTAATAACAATATATACAATAGTAGGTAACTATTGACCATACTTTTATAATAACTCCGTTTAAGATATACACTAAGTCAATAAACACATTTTTGTTTTTACCCCGCAATTGTTATAAAATCTATTTTATGGTTAGAAAAAAAAAAACATTATAACCACCACTAGCTATTCTGAGAACGTTAGTTCCATACATATAAAGGTTAAGTGCGTAGTATCAGTTGACTACATTTAGTGGCGGGAGCAATCCAGATAACTTAAACTGCCTGGCTTGTCAGAATTATACAATTATTAGTAGATTACAGTACACTTAATTTTATGTGTGAATATCATTAATACTTGTCTACCACAAAAAAAAACAATTTATTTATAATCTTGCTATAGATAAGCGTTTCCATTATCATTACAATATCTCTTTTTTTAACATTGTCGTATCGCTTTCATTTCATTTTAGTATCACTATCATTATGTTATCATTTTAGTATAAATTATCATGATTCAAAAAGATATTTCAAACAATGATTCTAGAGGCAAATGAAGATTGAGGGTACATCATAACATAAACATTACCTATTATCCATAAATGATAACTACATAATTTTTCAACTTTACATTAATTTGTAATAAGCGTACAAGTTATAACAAAGACTGTTTTCGCTCGGCCATACTGCCAATAATATACGCGACCTCGCGTTCGATATCTAAATATTTGCATGTGAGTAGGTAAATATCGCAAGCAAAATGCTTAATATTACATAACAAATTTTAAAAGTTAAAATTATAAGATTCAAACATTTAAAATTATAAGATTCAAACATAATTTCATAAGCCTTGATAAATCACAATAATATAAAAATGACTAATATTTAATTTGCAATTTATTACATAATAGTCTTATTACCTATTATACTATGTAGTGATACAATTTACACCGTTGCAATCCAACGGATCACTTTATCTGTTGCGTCCAACAGAAACTATTTATCACTGTCGCGTCCAACAGTTCATTTAAATTATAATTAACACCTTACATTTAAATTACAAATAACAACTTACACCGTTGCAATTCAACGGATCACTCTATCTGTTGCGTCCAACAGAACCTATATACCACTGTCGCGTCCAACAGATCATTTAAATTATAGCACCTTACATTTAAATTAAAATTAACAAATTACACCGTTGCAATCCAACGGATCACTCTCTCTGTTGCGTCCAACAGAACCTATATACCACTGTCGCGTCCAACAGATCATTTCGGTCACTATTATACTGTTAAAAATAATTATAATATAGTCTCTCTATGTACTCATTGGTACTCACTTTAGGTGATATATATATATCTCTCGCTCTCTTCCTCTCTCTCTCTCTGTTGCGTCCAACAGAAACTATAGATGACTGTTGCGTCCAACAGATCATTTCGGTCACTATTATGTTGTTATACAAATAATTATAACACAATCTCTCATTTATCTGTGTACTCATCGGTACTCGCTTTTTTTTTCTTTTTAATCGCTTATATTTTTCACTATGTATTTGTTTTATTTATTTCACTATATTTGCTTTTTTTTCACTTTACACTTTTACACTTTTTCACTTTTTTTTTTTTTTTTTGAATGTTTCTGCGATTCAATGTCCTCTTCACTTTGATTTCTCACTTTTAAGGAAATAATTTCACAATTATCGCTTTCGTTGATCATTTTTTGATCATTTTTTTTTTTAAGTTTTTTTTTCTCATTACTTAATTATTGGCTTTTCTTGATCACCCTTATATTACTTGAATATAATATTATCTCTTAAAATTATTTTGCTTATTCTCTAAACACACATAATTTATTCGTATCATATGCTCCGCTTTCAATATTTACATTTATGAAAATAAGAATCATAATAATAATCATGATGCTTTAATATCATTCACGTTCAATATTCACACAACAACTTTACCGAAACATTAGAAAGCTTAAATCAACAAATTATCAAGTTATTTATGTATGTAATAATCGATGAGAGTAATATTCTCTGATACTATTAATTCACCATGACTATTTATTTTTTGTTTTAATACATTTTCTAATAATTTCATTTAACAAACGGTATCACACAATTTCGAAAAATTCGTTTATTATAATTATGTTATTTTTCTCTTATGCCATTGTACAAAATCAAAATCAAAAACTCTTTATTTCCATAAATACAATAAATGTACACTTAGAAAAGGTCAAATTATAAAACTAAACACTGACACGGAAATAAAGTGATATTTTTGATTTCTGTCGCTTCGGTATGTAGACTAAAGTAATGAAGCGACGAGGAAACCTTTAGCCTGTTAGTTGTTATCTTTCGAGTTGGAGCAAAACCCGTCCCAAACTTTTTTTTTATCTTCTAGATAATCAGACATTTTATTTTAAAGGTTTTGACAATTTGTTTAAATTTATTTACTGATAATTTTTGCAATTCACTAGGAGTTTTGTAGAAGAAGTGTATACATTGCCCTTTAAAAGATACATTAATTTTGTGTAGCCTAGTTGTGGGCACAGCGAGTTTATGTTTATTTCTGGTATTAAAGTTATGTTTATCACTATTTTTAGGGAACCGATTTACATACTGATAATACCGATGTACATGTGTACTAAATTTACTTGACATCAATGTATGGATCTCATTACTGAAATATAATTTTTCGCTTTAATAACTTACTTTAAATAAAAAATATTGAATATAGGTACTTCATTTTAAAAAATATATATATTTATCATTCTACTACTTTTCTTTTTAATAACTTTTTTTTGTAAATAGTTATTCGTTTATTCAATATTATTATTGTCTATCAATCTCTTACTTGACAACACTTTTAATTTGATGTAAGTATGTTATTTGTGGGTAGAGACAGAAAGTACGTTTCTACAAGAAAAATTACTGTAATCATATAAATTATTCATCACCACGTTTTTTTTTTTTTTTTGTACCTTAATAATAAATTAGTTAATTTTAATTTCAAGTCTATAGTCTGCTATAAACAAATACATCGACTTCCTTCTCAGTAATACCCTTGAACCACTTTAAAACGTAGAGTTTTATTTTTGCATTTAATAGGTTAAGTGATAATACTTCAAAAACTTACTACTAAAACCATCTCTATTGTCATTTATTTTACTGTTTATCTGTATTATAACTGAAATAAATTTCACAATCATGTCAACATTATTATCTCTCCTTTTATTTGTTATCTTTTAATGTTTATATCGCCAATACATTTTCATTTTCAAGTACGTCTCATATTATGAAGTTTATCTAAAAATAATATTCTGCGTATTATTTGACAATTGTAAATTCAAACAATCTGCGTTCTAAGCTTTTCGTATAAAAATACTGACTAACTGAAGATTAGTTACATTTTTTTTTTATTGGGTTATGTATTAAAATATTAATAATTGTTCATACTCGTTAATCAGATTCAGATTCCCTTAATATGTACCTGTGTACGGTACCTATTCATTTCTCTGAATTTTACACAACAGATGTTCTCTAGTATGACAAATTTTTGACAATATTCTAATATAATATGTCACATTCTCTATTTAATGTTTCTTTGTTTTAGAAATCCAAATTTATTCATTTCTCGCGTGGCGTTCCTGACCACAACACAGTTTTATTCTTTAAACGGTCGGTAATCTTTGTAATAACTTTATAGCGTTTATTTACGTTGTATTTTAAAGCAGTATCTCGTTTTTACTAGTCGCCATTTTTATTCATCTAATCCTAAATATTATTCATATTAAAATAGACACAATCAATATTTTCGTAAGCAACATATCGTTGTATAAAAATGTAAGTACGAGTATACTTCTTGCTCTATTCATTGCGTTTTTAAATTATCTTAATTTTGTGGAAATAGTACTTAGTTTATTATTATTATTATTTATAGTTTCAATCGTGCCTTCGTTTATTGTGGGTAGATAACTTAAAATTTATCGATTTAATTTTATCTCTTTATATAATTCGATTTGTTACGTTATGCTTACTTAGGTCCAAGTAAGGTTTGTTTGCTTCACACTAATAGTCTGATTTATTTTACTAAGGCCCTTTTTTTATGGCATCTTATGGAATCGTGTCTTGTTCTTTAAAGATAAACTTTAGTTTATTGAATCCATTTTTTTAAAATAATTTCGTGCACCTAACACAACAAGCGGTATACGTAATTTAAAGTAAAACTTTGTTATTTCGATTTCAAATTAGTATTTCATATGAGCCATGTCAATCTTAAATAAGTGGTTTATTTCTTTCTCCTTAAATGATTGTTATTTATTTTGTTATGTTAACAATAACAAAAAGCACTTACACACAATAACAAAAAGGAATCCTGTTTATTTAACTGTGCAAATAACTCGTCCGTTTTGTCTTGAAACGTTTTTTATCATTATTATTATTACTCTCTTTGTAGGTATGATTCTCTTCTCTCTATAGCTTTTGCTTAAGCGACTCATCATTTTTTTTTGTGCTCTTTAATTCAGATGACTTGTGTATATTTTGTTGGTAATTCTAAATAAATAAATAACGTCAGTGAGTAAAATACTCGATTTTCGCAGTTGAATAATTATTCAAACAACAATGACCTACTTATGACACATTAGTTCATCCACTAACTAAATATCAATATACCAGCGAACCGGTAGCAAACATACTTTTTTTTTTAAATTTATTTATTTAACTATAATCTACAACATTGCATTGAATTTAAGTAGGTACCCATTAACCCTCAGGAGATACTTTTCTTATTCACAAAATTAATATCACAAGTGTCTGTGAGACTATGGGTAGGTAGTTAAGGGTTAAATATCAGTGGTGTCTGTAAGACGATGGGTACGCATTTCAGGGTTAACCCCGAGAAAAGGCATAATCCGGTCATTATTTTCCACGAAGCCGATGAAATGTCATCATGTGAAATGTCATCTATATCACATGCCTACCAATTAGCAATGTCACTATTTTCCATTTTATATAAAATTTTATTAAGGTAATACTTATTCTTGTCTCCCAACCCTGTCGGGTTAGTATTGAACATCTAAGACAATTTCTTAAACTGATAGTTGACATAATTGTATTCCTGATAGGTACGACAACAATGCATCATTTCGAGTTAATGAAATAAGTATTTAGATTATCATCATCGTTCAACCCAGTTATTATAAAGGGAGTTATTTCATTCACTACTAATAAGTATATTTTCAAGCCAAAGTGAAGCTAGTAGTAACTAAGTTACTTCCAAAACTGATATCACTATTTTCAAATACTGAGAACAAGAAAATAGATATTTTGCTCACCCGACATTTCTCAGTCTATGCAAAATTATTATTATTATGTGTACTACACTTGGATGGTGCTTAATATTGTTTTCTTATTATTTGTGCCTGAATAAGGGTTATAAATTCTATTCATAATCATAAGATTAAATATTCAATAAAGTTTGGTCGCTCATCATAGCAATTGGTACCTATAGATACTTTCTGAAAATACTGTGTGATTAACATTGAAATAATTAATATGTCTAAAGACTTGTATAAGAATCCAAAGTTAGTTGTTAGTTAGTTCAATTCACTTCAAGCAAATGTTTATGCAAAATGTAATGCATAACAAGTAAGAAACAAATTCTCACAACGGGAAGATTTTTGAATTTTCATCTTTATTTTGTTTTTATGTGTTGTAGATTTCAAGGAATTTACCAGATAAATAAGTACCTACCATCACTATTCAGAATGCTAGTGCAAAATTTCTATCACAAATTGTGAACAAATCAAATAATTCCATGATATTAACCAAATTAACTTTGATTACACAATTTCTGTGTTTTTGTGTTTAAAATTCATGTGTTTAGTTATCTCAATCATCTCTATTAATTTAATGTGGCATTGTAAAGGTATTGGTACAAACCCAATCATATATTTTCTCTTGTAGCAAGATTGCTCGATGAACATGGGAGTAAACTTGTAATGCATTTTGTCGGTCACTTTAATTACTGTAAAGGGTTTCATTGGTAGCTTGTATTTTTTTACTAGTTCAGATCAATTCACAACATCATTTTTAACAAACCATCAAGAAAAGAATAGAAAAAGTAACTTTATCATATTGGAGGTTACAAGTACGCTATCATTTATATATGATTAATATGATTATGGATGACTTTGAACTCTTATTGAAAGTCTTTACTATTTACCATTGAATTCGAATGGTTTTCAATCAACACAATCTAATATTTCGCTTGCCAAAGTTTGGCGGATAGGTAATAATTGCAACTTGTACCTAAATACATATGTAAAATCAATGGTTCAAATCAAAGAGAATATACCCACTCCGGTTCAAATATGCGTTTGTTTTTGTCGTCAGCCGATTTGTATAGGAAATCATTGCATATGTCATCGAAACTTGAGTTTTTTCATAGGAATAGGTTTCACTGAACTTTTCGGAAGGTCACATTCACATTACTGTAGGCGTGTCTTTCCCTCTTCGGACTGAAAGCTAATGGAGGTTCAACTGTGTTACTGAAATAAAACATGGCATGATATTAACATGGGCTAGGTATATTCCTTTTACAACTTAAAACAATTTATCCATAAAATCAACATAACTTTTCTACAACGGCGTCCATGACAGATAAAGTGTTGCACACTTCAAATATTTTTCAATCTTTTTAACAGAATATTTCCAACTCTAAACCTATTTTTTTTGATAGGCTTACACTATATGGCATTTATTATTTAGTTAAGGCTCATTGTTCCAGAACTCCAAAAGCGCCATCCAGCGGCTACTCGACCCTGAAGCGAGAGGAACGTTTAGAAAGTTCATCGTGGGGCTCCAGCCCTCCGCCGCCGCCGCCGGTGGCCCGCTCCGAGATACGACAGGAGCTGTTTAGAGAGGAGAAGACAGGTAGGTACCTATGTGATGTGCTACCATAGTATGGTATACCTAACTACCTACTACCCAGAAAAAAAATACTAGACACAGACAGAGCCATCCAGTCTTAGTTGTAAAAACATAGGTACCTTGAGTTACGTTTTCTTTGTCCATGTCACAGAAATGTTTCTTGAGTTACGTATCTAGGCTTAACTTGAGAAGTTTATGTTGTGGTTACTTATATTTCAACATTAATATTGCCATATAGCAATCAAATAAGGTGATCCCAGCGACAGAGATCCTCATAAACACACTCAGGGAGAACATCGGTAATGTTCGATTGCGTGGTTTCGAATAGGTACTATAATTATAATGGAAAAGGATTTTTGAACATTGGACTGGATTGAGATTTAATAATTTAATGTTGAAGTAATTTATTGCGAATTTGCATGGAAGAGCGCCCTCTCTTAGCAAGATACAGCAAGTTACAACATCTTGTTCCAGAGAATGTCAAACTTTTTCAACCTATATTATCGTTCGCAGAGTCTCGCGTGGTGCCGTCCCAAGTGTCGCCCGCGGTGCCGATCGCGGTTCCGGCACCGGTCTGCAACCATTGCCATCATGTCACTTCTAATACTTCTACTGTAAGTTTTTTTATTTTTTTATTTCATACCACACAAAAGGCTTTGTCGCTGAGCTGACCACATCGCCTAATTTAAACATATTTACAATCTTTTACAAATGAAAAATAAAACAAATATCTACAAATATATATAACATAAAGCAAGGTTGTAAATTGTGCGGGCTTCTTCTGACAATGGATTGGATAACATAGGTACTGTTACATTTGTCAACATCATTTATCTTAAAGAGGCATTAAAAATAAGTTTATGATAGGTAGGTACCACAAACTGGCCAAACCATTTTTGGAAATTCCTTCGTTGAACAGAATAATAAGAAAAAATAGATGGTGGCGCTGATTTGGGTTAGGGTAGCGCCTTAAGAAAAATGACATACAATCCAAAACATTTTAAAGTTTTTTTTTTTTTTTTTTATTAAAAAGGGCATCCAACTTGAGTTCACACAACGCAAGTTATTAACAAATTAATATGGTTCTTAAATCTCTAGACTCTATAATATAGGACGCCTCAGCGTGCACAGTAACAGAATAACAACAAATAACAATGTTCTTTTTTAACTGGACGGACAAAGTAGCTCCGGCCCGGCCACGGTTTCTGTGTGTGAAGGCTTTAACTCTCAAATTCTTTGGTTATGTATTTCAAATCTTTTATGCGATCGATTATTTTAAGACCAAATCTAATGTAAGTGTAGTTATAGGTCTAAGTATTCCTTGACCTAAAATTTTGGCTTGTTGCCTTGTTACGCTTTCTTGAGGTTGTTTTTACAACTTGCATATTTTTCAGCTCTCTCGAAGCAGCACCCCCATGAACAAAGTGACGACCACAGTGAAAACCTACACCTATGAGGTGCCAGCCGACCAGGACCCCACCACTGTGCCACTACCGCCGCTCTCCGACCAGGAGCGATATGTGTCCACTACTGAGAATATACGGACGTAAGAAACTTTGCTTCTTTTTTATAGACACAACACACCATGGATGTGCACAGAGTTTGTAGCCGTCTAAATGATGAAAGCGATACGCGTCACGAGCATGACGCACATCAACGGCGTTTACCAGACACAGGCCTCTTATTATTAGGGACTAATACCGTAATCCCCACGCTGGCCATGCGGGTTGGGGATCGCAGTTTGGTGGTGGAACTGCTGAAGGTGTTTATCCCTTAGTTGCCTCTTACGACACCAGCGCGAAGAGATGGGCAGTGCAATACTAAGCCGGCACCACACGGCCTTACAAGACACACCACATAATAGCAGTGTTTCTAGCTTATAAGCTTTCTTGAATCTCATGAGGTATCTACATTTTCCCTTGGCTTTCTCTCTCCAGGTCTACAAACACCACAAAGCACCCAGCGACCCTGTCGGTCCCCTCACCCGGGGGCTGCCAGTACTGCTCCCACTGCACCCACACCCTCACGAGAGACGGCCGCGACACCAACACTTTGACACGCGACATCCGCGACACTCGGGAGTATAGGACGCATATTACTAAGGACGGTGAGTAAACAAGTAATGTACAGCTCAAAAACAATCAGCGAGCTAAAGCTATGCTGGGTGTTTCTTAAGAATCCGTACCACAAATTTCTCAACCAACCGAATCCTAGCGCTAAGCAGAAGCAACCTTCGCATCATGACAAGAGCCCTAACTGGACACTAGCCTCAACAAGCACATGATCAAACTGGAGCTAAGCGACAGACAATCCTGCAGATTCTGTGAGGAGGCGGAGGAAAAGCCTCTCCATCTTCTAGGAGAGTGCGGAGCACTGCTGCAATAACATAGCATCCTCTGGGCAAGCACCTGCTTAGTCCAGACGAGCTAAGAGACTTCACTCCGAAGAAAATCCTACAGTTCCTAGCAGCTGCAAGGGTTAGTTCCGAATTATGAACGGCGTTGCTTCGAGGCTGAACAAATAAAGTAGCGATCACAATAGGTCTATCATCGCTGCGGTAACACGAAAGCCACCAAAAGCAAATAAAAAAAACAACCTTCTAGTATAGAACCAAATAGCTAAAATAGTTAGCAGGCAAGTGGCATAAATAAATAATGCTGGATGATTCACACAACATCACTTAGCCCTATACTAAGCAGAGCTTGTGTTATGGGTATTAGATAACGGACATAATGCCCATAATCCTCACGCTGGGCATGCGGGTTGGGGATTGCAGTTCGGCGGTAGAATTGTTCTGTAGGGGGCGCTGCTGCCGGTTGATACCCTATAGTCGCCTCTTACGACACCCGTGGGAAGACTTGTGGTGGTGTCAATTCCAAGCCGTCACCTGATTCGATTTAACTTAACTTAGGTACTATAATTTCAGTGACAGACCACAGCAGTGAGAGAATGCTCTACCCCGCTCCAGTCAATGAAATCAAGCTGCACCCTTCTGAGCCACATAATGGACATGGCCCTTACGTAAGTTAAAATTCGCAATTTTATGATGAGTAGTAACTCAACACAGGTGCTATATATTAGCTAAACATGACTGAAATGATGATGTATCTGTCTGTGGCACCATCGCTTGCAAACGATGCTGAAGATATATGTATATTTGAAAGCCACTTGATAGGAGAATTCTGCTTATTTGAAAAATCGGGGCAACCGTGCTAAGCTTAGAGTCGTCATGGTATTCTGGAACCAGTTTTAAAGTACCTAAGTGAAATAGGAAGGCAGTTTTTACGCTCAGTTTATACTTCAGTTAACCACAGGTTAGAACTTTGAACCTGTTAAAGCCAAAAATCACTAACGGTATAATAAAGACATTGTCTCTTCGCAGGCTCCAACCTCGTACAAGTACACGGAGACGAGCTACTCCTCCCAGAACACGTCCCGGCCCTCCGCCTCCCCCGGCCCCTTCCCGCGCCCCTCCACCCCCTCCCCCGGCACGCAGCAGCCGCCGAAGAGGTTAGACGATCTGATGGCGGACTTCCCAGAGGCTGTGAGTACATAATTTCATGGTTTGGTAAAAAAATCGGGGAGGCTATATCAGTAACTCAGCCGCAGTGAAGTACGTAAAACGGTGAGCACTCTGTGAGAACTCCGTGACGAGCGAAGCGAGCCGCGAGCAGCGAGGGTGTGCAGCCCGCTTCACTCTCCGCACTGGTACAATATGTTGCGCATCGCATATTCAATTCAATTCAATTCGTTTATTTCAGACAACAATAAATTATATATAATACAAAAATAAGTTAGAGTGTCCATATTCGAGTCATGATCAAGATAAAATATAATATAAAAATAAGAATCAATGCTAAAATTAAAAATTAAAATCACAATTAAAATTATCACAAATCATAATAAAATTACAAATTAATCAAAATAAAATATAAAATAAAAATCAATGCTAAATGTAAAAAATTTAAAATTAAAATCACAATTAAAATTATCACTAAAATCATAATAATAAAATTCAAAATAAATCAAAGTCCTAATGGAACACTGGTCAAGAGAGCACAATATACGCTCTTGTCCAATGTTCCATAAAGATACAGTCAGTGTCCAGCCTCTCAGCAATGAGCTGTAGGTAGCTGTTGGAGCTGTCACGCACCCGGCGCATCAGGGACGCAGATCTTTAGCGCATTATCGCCGCAAACCCGTCTACTCTTGCGTCAGCAAACATTCCTGATGCGCTGCAGAAGCGCGGCAACCCCAACAACACCCGAAACGAGTTGTTGTATTGGATCCGCAGGGCATTCCAAGACTTTTTGGTGTGCTTGACCCAGAGGCTGCACGTATAAAACGACTGGCAATAAGCACTAAAAAGCGTCGTTTTCACCTGCTTAGTGCAACGCGCAAACCTACGAGCCAGCATGTTTGCTCTGATGGATAATGCCCTGCGTTCCCTTTCCATGTCCTGGTCATCCGCTAGAGACTCGGTGACCCAATGGCCCAGATACTTAAAGCAAGCTACTCGCTTCAGCTCGCTGCCGTTCAGAAAAACCGGCGGAATGATGTTATAGGTCTTATTGCCTGATTTAAAGACCATGAATTCGCTTTTGCTTGCATTGTATCTGAGCCCGTGAGCCTCCGCATATCTCTCACAGATCCCAAGCAGTTTTCTGAGAGCACTGATGGATGGGCTCAGCATATACCTAATAGAAGTAAATACAATCAATAATACAAATCGCGGCTCGCTTCGTTGAAATAAAATGAAATCGTAATTATTTGCTTATAAATAGGTTAACAATGATGGTTTTAGAATAGGGTATGTATCACTATATTTGACTTATTAGTCGTGCAAATGTTTAATTGGACATTTTTGTTACAGTAGAAAATTAACATACTTGATCAATAAATTTGCTCTCACAATTTGTAAAAATATATTTACTTTTAGATCACATGCATAAAACCGTCAATTTTTTTTATTTAGAATGATTTATCAATATTAAGTGCATGTCAAAAATAATTTATGTGAATTTAAATTTCAAATATTCATCTATTTCTATACCATAAAAACAGTTTTGACAGAGCCAATTATATAATTTCCGATTAAATTCATTTGTTAATTTTCTCACGTCATTTGGAATTTTATTGTATAGGTAGCAAGCAGTATTGCCGTTGCGTAGCAGTTCCTTTTACAAACCGTTCGTCACACTGTGAAGATGTATGACGCGCACTGGCACAGCATGTCAATACACGAAGCGTGGCTCGCTTCTCTCGCCACGTCACATGTGAATAGGTCCACTCATTTCTGGATCAAATGCTATTTCGCGGCGCTGTGTTTATCAGAATACATCGGTCAATTTGAGCGGGAGAATTTGTCTTAACGAGAGCAGATATGCTAAGGTGATTGCAATTGTTATTGAATAGATTTGTTTATCTTATAATTTGTCTTCACCAATTTCCAGCGCTTCCCAACCCAACCGGACGGCATCACACGTCGCAAGGTGGAAGTGACGCACGAGAGCTCGCGCGCCGACGTCACGCCGCTCGGACGCGACGCGCCCGTCAGCGCGGTCAAGCCTACGCCCATCGGAGGCAGTCGTAATGTCGCAGGTAGGTTTTGAGTAGCATAGTGGCATAGCAGAGCAGGCCCTTAAAGTTTATTGCAAATAATGGTATGACACCAACCAAAGAGATCTAAAATCTTGAACTAGGTAGCCCTTAGTTTCTAAAATAACATACTGAATACTAGCCATCGTTGTAATTATTTATACACTAGCCAAACTGCAATGGTTGTAAACAAACCACGACATAAAAACTAAAACTCACTTGCTTGGCGTCGAGTTTTCAGATTATACATAATTGTAAGCAATATTTATTGAAGGAAAGATCACAGATCTACAAGTACCTATAATTTAAATTACGTATAAAATGACGCGGCAACACAGTGAGTTTTAGGTTAAGTATGGACGATTTAATTAGGTACAAACATTCTACATCGAGTTTGGCTAGTGTTAAATCAAATCAAATCAGAAACTCTTTTCTTCTTTTATTTCCATAAATACAATAAATGTACACTCAGAAAATGTGTAGGTATAGGTCTAATTCTGTTTCTAATGATAGTGCTGCTAATTCCCAGGTCCCGCAGTGTACTACCCGCCGGGACACGTGCCGTTCGAGAAGAAGGACAGTCCGGCTGTCGTCGGCGGCGGATACGAGGCTAGCAGTGTAAGTTATCCCATAGAACATGAATTTCACTATGTACTTAACTCATTTCATAATGTCAGACTAATTTAATTGTTGTTTTTGACATGATTCTGTTTGCAAATTAATTATTATTATTTTAAAAGACTGGTTGACTGCACAGCTAGGGGTCAGATAAAACTGGAATGAAGGAAATTAAAAAAAACTTAATATTTTTACACTACTCATTTAAATGACTTTATTATTAGTAACCATGATGGTCTTAAAAAATTATCTTGTAATTTTTATTATGTATTTTATCACACCCCTTATGAACTCAAATAATAAGTCGAAGTATTTATTTCCTTGTTTTATTTATGTAATTTGATTTTTTGTCCTGTACGTCCTGTAAGGTCTAAAGGAAATAAAGCACTTTGATATTTGCAAATTGAAAAAAAATCCTACGAAGTCCAGTTTAATTGGATCATGGATTGACCAGTAATGCCATCTATTGTTGCTTGATAAGAAACAAAGGCAAATTGAAAATGTTGAGAAGCGCTGACGACGCCTTATCCGTGCTGCCACCTGTTGTCAATAGGATGTGGTTTTATGTAGTAATTATTTAGGTTGCCGTCTTTTTGTCACTATTTTTATAAATTTGTCTAATTTCCAGGCGATGCAAGCCGGCGGCGGGCGCTACGCCCACGGGCGCGGCATGTATGAATACGAGTCAGGATCCAAGAGCAAGGAGAAGCACTCGGAGACCAAGACAGCTGTTCCCATCTGTCTGCCGCTGTGCTGCGCCATGCCGTGCACGATCATGTAAACGTCGAAGAGAGGTGGTGTGATTTTACTTACGAACTAAATAATAGCCTACGTACTCGTTCATTGTCAGCTGAACTGTTACGTTTGAAGTCGATTCTCATGAATGTGAAACTGTTAAAACTAGAATCTTTCGGTAAAATGAAGATAGCAAGCCGTTTTGTATAAGAACAACAAAGTAAATAATTAATATAAAAGCAAAACTGAGGTACCTACCTACGTTTGACAAAAACATTTAACCACACACTTGTGTGCAAAAGGTTGTGTGGTTAAAATGTTTTTGACGTTTCATCATCATCATCAGCCTATACTAGTCTAGAAAACAAACCCATTGATTGTATAAAAACCAACATTTAAATGTATTGTACCTATCTACCTAATGCAAACTTCAGCAATGTAGTTTAAAATTTAAATAATAATTGTATCTATTGATGTGACGTAGTAACGTTAACTAAGCCTTTTTTCGACGCGTTTACTTAAAACGTAGCGTTAAAAACGCTAAAACATTAATATAGAATTGTATTTATTTGTAAATTAATATGATTAACAAGTACAACGAAGTTAATTGCAATTTTTGAGAAAATTGGCATTTTTGCAACGAAAAATTTTCATCTGAAGAATCTCACTGTATTGTAAGATCCTTTGCATTTTCACGACTTTAGTCCTGAAAATTAAAAAGATTGGTTATTCTATATAAAAATAAATAAAGCTGATCTAACAAAGTGCCATTAATGATATTAGCGCCTCGCGCGCGTTTTCTAGTGCCTTATTGTGTATAAATTGTTTTATAATATCTGATATTAATAAATTTTAATAACAGTAAACTTTTGTTTCATTTTCTTGAATCCCCTCACCCTTAGACTAGATTTATTTCTAAAGCACCTGCCAAAAATACATACCTCTATAGGGTATCTCAAGTGTATTTAAAAAAAAACAGTAAACTCGTAATAAAAACACATATATTTTGCTTTTATATTTTACCAAAAGTTTTTGGAACTCGTCCAACAAGGCGTCCGTACGTCGAACTCTTATACAAGCTCGCCTTCTCACGTAAGGCTTTTTTGTACTGCGCACGAGTGGATCTGTCATATCCAATTTATTACAGATTGATCGGTGTAAATAAATAGTATTTTCTTCCGAATAAAATACCCAAGAGGTGTGCTTATTTGTTTTGTATAAAACTCATAGCGTTAAGCGAGGTATACAGAAATGCAAGGGAGAGTAACAGTTCATATTGGGTGTTCCTTGGACTGTATCTTTTGTTTGATATGATATGACTTATTTCTTTCATTAAGTGAGAGTTGAAAAGTATATTATTCGGAAGAAAACACACTGAGTTAATAACATCAAATTACTTACAAAAACAGAACTAGCATAACAATTTGGTGAGCTAAAAATAACAGGATTTTAACTAATATCGCCAAATAACAAAAAGTTCAGTGTTTTACACATGTAAATTTTAACAAAAAATTTTGGAAGGATAAGCTAAGATCTCTTTCATTAAAAACAAATTTTGATATACAGATTTACTTCAAACACGTTTACAACTAAAAAAACATGATAACACGGGTTCCTTTTCTACTATGTTGGAAGCCCTAAAATTTAACATGACAGACAATTAGCAACAAACTCCAAGACAGATCCACAATTAGCGCGGCTGCCATACAAACAACGCTCAAATTAACTTTGAACATTGCTGTCTGCACCATCGGCTAATCCATTCCAAAGGCAACCTCAAACTTGCATCCAACTATGTAAATTAGGCTGAGATTTCCACACATTTTCATAAGCATAAGAGTTCAAGCAAGCTAATACCCTCTATCAAAGTCAAGTTGCAGTTAGGATTGTCAAGCATCTTTGGTCAACCAATTTGAGCATCAGTCCACCTCGAAAATGGATCAACCTAGCTTCGGGGGCCCTACATTCTCCCATCTTAAAACAACCAACAAAAACAAAACAAAATAATAACGTAGGCCAGCCGAGGCGACATTACAAGGAATTCAATGCATTTTGATGCGCATATTGAAAAATATTTTCTATATTATGATTTTAAGTTTGAAATTGTACAGTTACCGGCCGATATTTGTAAACTGTTCTTTTTACAAAAATAATGGATGCTCTCAATCCCCATTCTGGGCTTCAGTCTTAACTCCCACCATAGAAACGGTCCCTTGTGCTTAATGCACCATTATTTAACAAAATTAACCACCTGCATCCTATTTTATTAGTTTATAAATACCGGCATTCTTAGCTGAGCATGAGGATTGAATAGTCTTAGTTTTAAGCTTAATATTCAGAATAACTTTTAAATGTATGGCGCTAAAAGAAAATATTGGTTTATGGGATAAAAACTACATCAACAGCTACTATTGGCAATAAATGGCAACTTTAATTACCTTGCTTTTAGAAAATGCTATTTTCATACTATTTTTACAAAATACTTAGTGATTGTTACTATACAAAGCAAATGTACTCATAAATAGGGCATAATTAATATCTTGCAACTAAAACTAAACGAGAAACAAAAGAGAAGAGTTACTAAGTGAAAATAGATATCAAAATATATTTTTTATACAAAATCAAAGGCACAACTTTGGTGGTTCTTTGTATCTTTTCATATTATAAAAGAGACATCAGAAAGGCCTAGTCTAAGAAATACAGGAAAAGGCTTTGTGGTCTAAAAGGCTAAAACCGAGAAATATTCAACACTCATATTCACCTTTTGATATTTTAACAGTGTGTAAGGTATTTTACGAACATACAATTAGAAATGTTGAACGCGAGGTTTCCTAACATATATTTTTTTAGTCATGACTTATATTTATATAGTTAAACATTATTGTAACAATTTAACCGTAAAATGAGAAGTAAGCTCGGCAAATAGATAACAGTGCAAAAATCATTCAAAAATTTCGCTATTTAGCACATCTAATTTTATGTTCGCAACATTCTAAATTTGATATAACTTTGCCAGGACAACAATCAGTGATATTTTAGCATGATATAATTAGATACAATATGTATAATACACAATTGGAACTCCTATTAATATTAATTACTTATTTTTTTATATCTTCAATCACAATAGGTAACAAGAAATTAGACAGTCCCTTTTCGTATTTGGAAATTTATTTTGTCTAGAATAAATGCGAGGATCGACCATGTTTTTTATGGAAACTGATGGAACCAAAGGGTCTTACTCAAAACTGGAAGTTTAATGGGTCCTAACTTAAGCAGTGCTATTGAATTTGAGTATTAATGCGGTTTTTTTATCTAAGTGATAATTTCAGTACGTCTTTTTGGTTATTAAAAATGGCAGTCTTCTTGTTACAAGAATAATACTTTGGTTTGAGTTTCCAGCTATTTTATCTGGTTTTGAGTCAATTTAATTGATATCAAAGCCAAAGAAAGACGAAGGCTAGATAGACCTCTCTTGAATTTATACGAAATGCAGAAATTAGAATCAAATAATAATTCTATCGAACCTGCATATGATACATATTAGAATTTTTAGGATGTGTTCTTAATTTTAAGAGTTGCGTCTGTGTGGGAATCTACGTTTGTTTAAGTAATTTTTCGCGTCTAAAAGTACACGTCGATCCAGCGCATACAAAAAAATTGCAAACTGAAAACGATAGGTACAAAATAAATATGTGACTAAAACGTGGACACTGACTTATTAATACTAAATAAACTTTGTAACTAAAAATAATCGAAAAGCGTCCGGAATCTCGCTGGCTTTAGCGCGCGAGCTGTTTTTAGGTCGAATCTCATGTGTCAGATGATGTCATCCCTCTAGACCGGAAGTCGCCAAAATTCTTTAGTAATGGCGAATCGTGGAGTTTCTCGGACCTTATCGCCGCGAGAAGATACGCTCATTGAGGAGACAACGGATTCACCACCGGCGACAATCTCGCTCGTAGAGAAGGAACTTAACACTGAACTGAGTAGCTAAGACAGGAATGCCAAAAAATTAAATAGAATATCACAGCTACTTTTTATCCAGCCCGTGAAGTATAGAATATTAAGTAGCCTATGTCGATCCTCGGAATACCACCTATCCCCATACCAAATTCATTAACATCCGTTAGTGAAATTTGGTTCATTAACATCCGTTAATGAAATTTGGTTCAGCCGTTTAGGCGTGAAAAGGTAACAGACAGACAGATAGACAGACAAAGTTACTTTGAATTTATGATGACATCGAAATTTGAAAATACGAAATCATCGACTTATACAACAACGATGGTAATTTGAGTTCATAGATGCAATCTATGTATTTAAGGAACCAAATTGAGATGCAAAATCCAACACACAAGATCCAGTTCAAAATCTTGTCAACTCTGAAGTTAGCAACACAAAACTGACTGCACAAAGTGACGCTAAGTTCAGACCAATCAAGCAAAAACAGACATAGGTTATTTGTTACCTAACTAAATTAACTAACTTACAACTGTATGTACATATTCGAGCGATCACACTCCTATATACAAAGGGTACACTTAACAACTAATATAAGGACACTTGGAACGACACGGTGATCATGAGACATTTTGGCACTACACAGAACAGTTTGACTTAACCGATTCCACGAGAACACAACTTAACACTCACTGTCAATGGCATAAGGTGCTGTTTTCCCCTTCGCTGGAAATCTTAAGGTTCAAAATTCCATGTCAGGCTCAGGAACCAACTCTTCACAAGCTATATGGCCTGCCATATAGTCAATACCGCAAGCAGCTTTGTAAGGTGACTCAGACCATATTCCAAAGCTATGGCAAACTTGTGGTAATTTTAATTTGTGCCAATTTGAACCGTATTTCTTGTACAAAAAGCTGTATTCCGCGGACCGGCGTATTTATCACAGGATCTCAGTCTATCACCACATAAGGTAAAGCTATAAGTTCGCCCAGTTTCGCGCATTCGTGCCACTCGGAGAAGTTGTCCGGTCTCGGCGGCCGGTCGAATGTTAACCTCTCCGTCGCTTCGGACCGCTTTAGCGCTTCCTCCAGGGCTGAACCTGCTTCAACTGGCTCCTCGGGCAGGGTTATCACAGGAGCTATGGCCATCTGCGTGTAATCGTACGGTATGGCATCTTTAGTCCAAGTAACCATATCGTACAATGCCTGCCCGTTGAATTCTTCTTTCGTCCTCTCAACCGTTCTGTGGTCCTCATGTTTCACCTCGAAATCTTCCACCACCTCCATTTTCTCGGGTACCGCAATCTCTTTACTGAACTGCGTTTCTTCATCCATTAATATAGGCGCTTTTAATCTCTCGCTGGGTTCTAGATTAGGTATGCTGACCATTTCCGCTTCGATAACAGTCTCCATTTCCTCCTGGATATCTGAGCAGTTGGTCGCTTCGCTGTCTCTTGAATCCTCCGATTTAACCGTCGGTTCTTCTTTCACCTCGTCGATAGGATAGGGTCTTATAGGAGGAGGGGAAGCGGGCGGGGGAGGAGAAGGGGGGTGAGGCGCGAACTCCGTCCAAGGAAGATGCGAACAGAGAGGCACCCGCGACATGTTTTTCACGCAGCAATCATCCGCGTAGTCTGAGTATTTGTACAATGGCACCACGCTGGTGAAAAGATCTGGTCGTTCTGCATCTGTGAGTTTTCTAACGGCGTATTGGTGCGGGTAGATAGGGGCTCGAGTTCCGTTGATGCCGGGGAGGTATGTGTTGTGTAGCGCCCGTATGTGGTACGGATGGACGTCCAGCCGTCGTGCTGCGGGACAGGAGTCGTCGGCCTCGCTCTCTCCGCAGGTACACTCGTGGTAGGGCCGGGGGTCCTCGAGGGGGGGCATAGGGGGCGGTGGCGGTGGAGGCGAGGGGGCGCGCGGGGAGGGGCTGCCGTTGCGGAGGGGGGAGTCCACTTTGATGGGGGTGACTGGAAAGGTAGATTTCAGATTAGTTCGGATGTTAAACATCTTGTCAAAAGTAGTTTGTGAATATTTGTGAATGACTCGGAAAATAAACTTTTTATTCAAGAAGATCTAACGAACTGAGTTGTGTTGAATTTTCCAACAACATTTTTCGTGCGAGAGTTTCTATTCTACATACACAGTGTTGTAGTGCAGAGCTTCAATCAATCGGCCAAGCAGGTGTCACTGTGTGTGGTAGGCCCTCGATAAAGTCACCGCTAAAGCAACATTAATATCACCTCAACAGCCTATATTGGTTCAATGCTGGACGTAGGCCTCCTGCTGCCCGCTCCCGGTTGATATGCTCCCTTAGTCGCCTCTCTAGACACCCGCGGGAAGAATTGGGGTGGTACAAATTCTAACCCGACTCCATTAGCTATACCACAATTCTAACCCGACTCCATTAGCTATACCACAATTAAACTTAATTTAAAAGCTACGCTCCCGCAGGCAGACAGATACAATGTTTTAACACGTCAATGTTTTAACATGGGGATTATGGACACTACCCCCATGAGATTAAAGCCAATAAGACTTATCACGGGGAGGCCTGCGTCCAGCAGTGGACCAATATAATAGTGGACGACGTCCGTGGCGCAGCGGGCCAAGGTCCGCCTGCGACGCAGGAGGTTGCGGGTTCGATTCCCGCCTCGGAACAAATTTGTGTACGATCTGCAGAAATTTGTTCCGTTGGTCTGGGTAATTTTTCTATCTATAATAAAAAATATCTATCTATGTAGAGTATTGTATTAAGTATATCAGTTATCTAGCACCCATAACACAAGCTCTGCTTAGCTTGGGGCTAGATAATGCTGTGTGAATAGTACAGCATTATTTATTTTTATATTTATTTAACTAGTATTTTATAAGTGCGCGAGCTGCAAGCAGCTCGCGGCGGAGGGGTGGGCTCTGGGGGGGCAAATCTCAAAAAGTCGGGATTTTCCCCAAGTCACCCCCGACCCCTCTACACGATTCCGCAAAAAAAAACATACCTTCCCATCCACCATCAGGGAGAACAATCGTGTCAGTCAGTCAGTGAGTCAGTCAGTCAGTGGTAATCGAGCTTTATATATTATTATATAGGCTGTTAGATTCCGTGACGATGACTCGGTAACCGAGTTCCTGAATACCCCTGCAGGTGTCGCAGGCCAAGATTCAAGTATCTAAGTCACATGTTCTCAGTGAGTCAATATTGAAATGTACTGTAAAACTCACTATCTTCAATGAGCATGACATCTGGCGAACCGGGCGAGGCGATCGGCTTGCTGCCTCGCGACTGGATCTCTTCTAGCAGCTCCTTGGTTGTTTTTACCTGGGGACAACAGATTTGTAAATTTAGTAGTGTAAGGGATCACTGCTAGTTTTCATTCTGCCTAATAGACGGACTTTCGCATAGATAGAAAATTGTTTATTGCACACTTATCGAAACAATTAACAAACAAAATAACAAGAATTGTGACTATAATATAATTTAGATTCGTTTTTTGTAGATAGGTACCTACTAGTTCTATATCGCCACCCAGTTCTTCGTTTTTTTATTATTAACTGCTGTAAAATTGAAATTATTTCAGGTTATTTTTACAGAGTGGAACCGGGGACAGGTCAAGCGCAGGACCAACGGCTTAACGTGCTTTTCGAGGCACGGGGGTGTTACTCCACCAACTTCCTGACTCCGGGCTGCTACTGAGATTTTTTCTTGCTAGAAAACCCCCACAACAACTATTGGCCCGACCCAGGATTTGAATCCAGGACTTCTTAATCAGCGGTGGAACAAGCTGACCGCTAGACCAACGAGGCGGTGTGTGTATTTCATGAGTGGGAACCGCACCACACACACACGTCGTCTACGAGAAACACAAACCTTTTTGGCTCCAGCGGTCGGCATCCGGTTCACCATCGCCGTGTAAGGATCCAGCTTGTTCTTCTTCCCGTTCCGCCGGCGCTCCGTCCCGTTGCGATCCCGCCAGACGGCTGCGGGCGGCGGCGGCGGCGCGACGCGCGGGGGGGACGCCGGGATGGTGGTGCCGCCCATGTTGACGGGGGAGGTCGCTGTCGCCTCCGTGCCGGATCCGGCGCGGCTGTGGCCCCTGGAAGGAGGGAGGAAATTAGTTTGTATTGTTTCTCGTTAAAGATATGGTTGGTTAGACGACTATTGAGAGTGTAATGGCAAACGTTATAGGATACCCGCGAATATCAAATTGGTTTATTTTATTTCTTGATGTGACTTAATTTTTCTCTATTCTACCTTTGACAACAATCCCCGTGCTAGGCCTACAGGACTCTTGGACACTGTATATTAATCTGTGGTAGCAGGTGAATGACCTCCTTCAGTATGGCGCACTAATTTGACTAACACCCTGTATAGTGCGAGATTCACTGCTGCTGTATACTTTGCATGCCCTATGTGGAAATAAATAATAAATAATGTTGGAAAATTCACACAGCATGTCCGTCACTGTCGATAAAATCGCGACTTGGGATGTGCTCAAATGCATGTTTCGTTTGAGAATTCGGGCGTGAGTCGTATATGTAAAGATTCGGATTGAGAAGGTCTTAGAATAATCATATTTGACAAATATGATCTAAGCGACATTTACAATCACAATCTTCATCTACTCTACTTATCAGTGTTTGTCTGTGTGGTCCTGGATATGTTCGCTTCATGAGGGTAATTTGGTACCGTAATTTATAACATTTTTAATTGCTTTGAGTTATAACAAGGTTCTGCCCGTGATTTTCCTGGACTAAAGGTATTTGCCGTGTACCTAAATAGGACTAAAACACTACTAGATAGATAGATTTTACTAACCTTCTTTTCTTAGGTTTTTTATCTCGTTTCGCTTTCTTCTCATCGTACAGTGGTTGTGGAGAGGGCGGCCTTTTCACAGCTGAAAAAAAAAACAACAGGTTACTTATTATCACTGACCGTCTGACTAACACAATGAGCATGAGAATAAATGTCTTCAGATCAAGAGTCTATAACCACTTTCTTTCGCAAGAATAAATCGGTACGTAACATATATAATATGTATTATTGTGTATGTATCTACTAAGTATTAATCTGACTAGTATTTATATTTTATTATATTTGTATGTGTATTTATTTATGTTTGGTAATGACACGAATTATTAATTGTACTTTGTATTATTTTTTGCTTTTTTGTTTTTCTATAAATTTTGTAATCTAGCACTACCTACTAAATTGTTGTCCAGACTACCCAAAGGTCAGCAGGTAGAGAATGCTATCTAGCATTATGCTCACCCGTGTACAACTTTTGTGCAATAAAGTATATTCTTTTCTATTCTGAGGCGTTTGCTTAATATCTAAAATAGTTTGACCAGACCGAAGAGATGGTGTGATAGGAGAGAATATATACTAACGTATAGAATGGACACCCTGAAGGAGCTTCCTCACCCCGCCACCGGACCTTAGTTGAGTTTAATTGCGGTCTAAATATATGGGACGTAAGGCGCACGCACGGAGCGCAGATTCTGCTCAAAACCATAACCCATGCCGGGTTATGGTTTTGAGCAGAACCCTTGTTTGGGGAGGCATGTTCAGCAGGGGATGGTGGTATGACTGATGATGGGGATGAAACTTTATCAACTAGGTTGAAAGTGTTTACAAGTAACATATCGCGTCACCCACACTACTTACCTGTCCTACATCATTTCAACAATGTAGATTGTGGGTGCGTTCCCATCATGTCGTAACGATAAATTATCGGTGGACGACTATCGTCTCTAGCTGTTCCCACTGTTGACATTGCCTTGGCAATCTATTGTCTCGACAAAAAAGTCCCATGGACGACAGTTAATCGTGCCGTATGTGAACACGTCCATTTAAATATATATGCCTCGATGCTTTAAACTATTACTATCTGTCGTCTGACATAATGGAAACGTGAGCTTACTAGAGCGAGTGTCTGATTTGTCTGGCATGTTTGCTGACGCACATGTAATGGACTTTTACGCTGTGATTCGCAATAAAAACTATCTATAAAGCGCAGGATTCTGGGCAGCACCAACAGTCTAATAGGTTCTGGCGGATAGACATTGCAGTAAACTGCAAAGGCACGCCATGTCAATCCTGATCAACCTATTTTGTTACTAGTTTATGCCCGTGGCTTCGCACCCGTTGTTTCTATGGAAACGTTTAAAGGTGATTTCTATCCCAAGGGAACTGATTTATGGAATAAAAAGTCTGTAATGTTTGATTCCAGGATTAGAATTACCTGTGTGCAAAATTTCAGTCCGATCCGTTCAGTAGTTTTGGCGTGAAGAGGTAACAAACATCCATCCATCCATCCAAACTTTCGCATTTATAATTTATAATATTATTTATAACTTTGTACCTTTGTGTGATTATTTGTATGCCATTTAATACTCTAATCTATGGATCTTTGTGTCTGAATTAATAAAAGAATTATATTTTGAATTTGAGTGAGGCATGTCCAACAGTGGACGTGTGCTGGTGGTACTTACGTGGTGTGATAGGTTTGAGCACTGCCGCGAGCGGGGAGGGCAGCGCGGGCGGCGGGAGCGGGTCGTCGTCTACTAAGATGTACTTACGTGGTGTGATAGGTTTGAGCACTGCCGCGAGCGGGGAGGGCAGCGCGGGCGGCGGGAGCGGGTCGTCGTCTACTAAGATGTACTTACGTGGTGTGATAGGTTTGAGCACTGCCGCGAGCGGGGAGGGCACCGCGGGCGGCGGGAGCGGGTCGTCGTCTACTAAGATGTACTTACGTGGTGTGATAGGTTTGAGCACTGCCGCGAGCGGGGAGGGCAGCGCGGGCGGCGGGAGCGGGTCGTCGTCTACTAAGATGTACTTACGTGGTGTGATAGGTTTGAGCACTGCCGCGAGCGGGGAGGGCAGCGCGGGCGCCGGGAGCGGGTCGTCGTCTACTAAGATGTACTTACGTGGTGTGATAGGTTTGAGCACTGCCGCGAGCGGGGAGGGCAGCGCGGGCGGCGGGAGCGGGTCGTCGTCTACTAAGATGTACTTACGTGGTGTGATAGGTTTGAGCACTGCCGCGAGCGGGGAGGGCAGCGCGGGCGGCGGGAGCGGGTCGTCGTCTACTAAGATGTACTTACGTGGTGTGATAGGTTTGAGCACTGCCGCGAGCGGGGAGGGCAGCGCGGGCGGCGGGAGCGGGTCGTCGTCTACTAAGATGTACTTACGTGGTGTGATAGGTTTGAGCACTGCCGCGAGCGGGGAGGGCAGCGCGGGCGGCGGGAGCGGGTCGTCGTCTACTAAGATGTACTTACGTGGTGTGATAGGTTTGAGCACTGCCGCGAGCGGGGAGGGCAGCGCGGGCGGCGGGAGCGGGTCGTCGTCTACTAAGATGTACTTACGTGGTGTGATAGGTTTGAGCACTGCCGCGAGCGGGGAGGGCAGCGCGGGCGGCGGGAGCGGGTCGTCGTCTACTAAGATGTACTTACGTGGTGTGATAGGTTTGAGCACTGCCGCGAGCGGGGAGGGCAGCGCGGGCGGCGGGAGCGGGTCGTCGTCTACTAAGATCACGTCTTGAGAGTCGGATTCGTATCCGCCCCATGCTGGAAAAACAAACGTTTATGTTTTAACACAATTATTGATATGATTATGGCTTTTGCTTAAGACTTTGAATTTTTTTGGCAAGTAGGTTTTCTCCGTAATAAGGGTACCATTTACCTCCCTGCCAATTTTCGTCAACACTTTCATGGCCCAAGACACACAGCTCAGTAAAGCGGCGGCGCGCCCCTGCCGGTCGTACTGCCGAGCCTAGGCAGTGAATGCAATATACTAAACTAACACATTCAGGGCCCAAGACGCAGATGTTCTCGTGCATCTCAGTGGATCGGCTGCGCGAGGTTGGCCGTGAATGCGTTAAGATCCGTTCAGCCGTTTAGGCGTGTGAAGGTAACATACAGACAGAGTTACTTATTAACATGCGGGCTCGTGCGCAGTGCTCGGAGGGATGCGGAACGCGCGCGTCTAGAACCGCACTCACTCTGAAGATGTCCCTCGTTAAGGGATGAAACGTTGGTGTTCTTCCAACACAAATAAGGTTCGTAGTTAACCCGCTTACATCCGTAATGTACCCTATAGGTTTTGTGTGCATGTGATTCCATTAGAAATTTCAAAATATTCGGACATAAACGGCTGTAACTTTTGAGTGCGTTGACTTAGAAGTTATATCGGGGCTTCAAGAGGTTACGGAGTATTTGACGTTAATTTCAATTTCAAGTCGATAGATACGTCGACGCTTTCCTGAGAAAAGACGGTTGACAGACGGACATGCGGATAGATAGACAGACGGACAACAAAGTGATCCTATAAGAGTTCCTTTTTTTCTTTTGAGGTACGGAACCCTAAAAAAAAATTGAGCGCCGCGCCACAAACGCATTCCTGTGTCCTGTACGCCAAGGCACAAAGGGAATAAAATACCTACCTATGCCTCGCAAGTGCAGGGCCGCGATCACGGTACGGTAAGAGTAGTTATCTATTGGCATTACGGCTCAAACGTTAGCAGTTGACACGATAAGAGTAGGGGGCCATTCATTTATTACGTAAACCCCAAGTCCCCTAGGTGCTATTGAAAAGTTACATCGTAAGAAACATAAAGTGCACTACTTTGAGGTTCGTAGGTACTGTAGAATCAATTAGTATGTATACGTTTTGCGTAGATAAGGAAATGTATACATTGCTGAATGTTGCTGAAACTTGATAACTCCTGTTAAGGCCTGTTTGCCGCGAAGTTGCCAAGGGAAATGGTTGTAGAACTTATGTATTTTAACTGTGAATTGTTTTGACTATAAAGGGGTTTTGACTGAATGAACCTATTTTGACCGTAGTCGGGGATTTGATATTTTGTTCTAAATAGCAGGTGGTATGAAAAAACGCTATTATATTAGTACCTCAACCTCAACAGCCTGTATTGGTCCACAACTAGACGCAGGCCTCCCCCTGATAAGCACCTTATTGGCATTTAGCACATGAAGGGTAACGCCCATAATCCCAAGAGTTGGGGTGGTGCAAATTCTAAGCCGGCACCACACAGCTATATTAGTACGACGCGGTTTTTCTATGAAACTGATTTCTGAGATAAAAAGGAGCCTATGTTTTATTCCCGAACCTACCTACATCTAAGCGAAATTTCAGCCCGATTCGTTCAGTAGTTTTGCGTGAAAAAGTAACCATTCAAACTTTCCTATTTATAATAATACTAGCGTAATTAATTTGGTATCGATTTGCGCACCTTTAGTTGCCTATATTCCTTTTTAGACGACCTCCGTGGCACGGCGAGCGAAGGACCGCCTGCGACGCAGGAAATTGCGGTTTCGATTCCCGCCTCGGGACAAATGTTTATACGATCTGCAGATATTTGTTCAGGGTGTTCTGGATGTTTTCTATGTATAGTAAAATTAATAAAAAATATCTATCTATGTAGTGTATTGTATTATGTATATCAGTTATCTAGTACCCATAACAGAAGCTCTGCTTAGCTTGGGGCTAGAAAATGCGGTGTGAATTGTCCAACATTATTTATTTATTTTTTAACCCACTTCGAAAATAGGAGGAAGTTGTATATTCATCAGAATGTACGTTTTTTTGTGATTTTTCCGTTATTATGGATCGATTTGAAACATATTTCGCTATTGTATAGAGAATGACCCTGGTGGTCCCATAAAAAACGTATTCCCGAGCGGTTAGTATTGATATGGATCAGTTGAGCTACCTGTAGATTGTTTGCAACGGTCTGCAGTTAGCTCAAATTTTTCAATTGTAAATACTGGTTCCAATTGGTTTGTATTATTTGATTGTAATTTTTTTGTTAATAATCTATCAACAACTAGTTTATGACCCCGGCTTCGCACGCGTGTTAAAGGTGATTTCTATTCCATGGGACTGATTTATCCCGGTCCGTTCAGTAGTTTTGGCGTGAAGAGGTAACAAACATCCATTCATCCAAGCTTTCGCATTTATAATATTAGTGTGATATAGGATATATTTCTGTAGTCGTGGACAAAGGGCCTTATTGTGACTGCATCAAGGAACATAACATGGGAACTACAACGAAAAAGCTGACAAAGACTTACTGTGTGGAACAGCATTACATTACTGCATATCAGCATTTTTGACGCAAGTTTTTTAGGTACTTTTATTATTATTCGGTTGGTAATACGTTTCGGGTTATATTTTATTGGACTTCCGTTGCCGGTTTTGCAAGCCATAACATACGTATCAACCATAAATATTTTTTGTTTTAAGTATTGTGTACCTAATTGTGTGTTCCTTTTACAATTTTTTATCTTGTATTTAACTAGTGTAATTGGTTAAAGGTAATCGTTCTAGTTATAAATAAATAAATAACGAAAGAGAATCAATCTATCTATATTTATATAAAAATGAATTGTTGTTCGTTTGTCTCGCTAAAACACGAGAATGTCTCGACAGATTTCGCTAATTTTGTTTGCAGAAATTCAGGGAAGGTTCAAAAGGTGGGAAAATATAAAGCTTCCACCCCACAGCAGCGATTTTGAAGCGCGTCTTGTTTCGCGCGATCTGTCGCGGTATTTGTTTGCTATACATTTTGTACTAAGACGCATACGATCTTACACACTGCTACGATTTCGCATTTGGCGGGCGGCGTCTAGAAATCGCGCTTACAAAATCGCAGCGGAATCGCGCTACAAAATCGCAACAAATCGCGCGACACAAGACCTAAAGGCCTTAGGCCTAAAGGCATACAACTTTTAATGGCGGTACCTAGTTCGCCGGGTCAGATTGTGTGTAATAATAAATAATAACTCTATACTTTTCAACCCTCTTTCCCCGTCCTATCTTAAGGAGAGATTTCAGTTTCTACATTCTTCTCACGGTCTCTCTCTAAGGTCAAGGATACTCTGCTCCTCGCATCTCCAGTACAGAGAACATCTTTTTACAGCGACTCTTTCACTGCTCAAGCTATCAGACTTTGGAACGATTTGCCATTGGATACCTATTAAGAAGTCCACATCACATCACGCTTTTAAAAGGAAAGTTTTTAATTACTTTTTGAATGTCACGTCACACTAGTTAGCATGTTCAAGTTACTACGTATAATTATAATTTTGTATGTATTATTAGTGTATTAGTTCAGTAAGTATTATGTGTATTAGTATTAATAGTTTAGATTTATGTTAAGTAGCACCATCCTTTATTTTCTCCCATCGTTTTGGTTCCCTGGAAGAAATCGCTTTAAGCGATAAGGCCGCCAGTTCCATTGGTGTTCTCTACATGTTTCTATGTTAAATTATTTTTCTATGGTGATGAATAAAGTATTATCTATCTATTTATCTAATAAATCGAATAGTGGACTCACCTGGCCTTGACTGTGGTCTCGGACTTGGCACCGCCGGACTCACAACTTGCTGTAAAATATTGGACAAGTTAGACTTCAATCCGAATCAGCAATTCCCTGATTGAGTTTGACGATAAAATAGACAAATGTTTTTTGTAAGGGATCATTAAGTTGAGTGTAAGTTCTGGCATGTGTGTAGGGTGAACTTACCCTAGATAGCGCAGGGGAGGTGAGCGGAGTTCCGCCCAGCCTTCTGACTTGTCTCTCTGCTGAAGATCTGTTGGACCCCGGCAAGGCTGTAACATTAATAACATTATTAAATACTTTACAAACATTCTACATGGAGTTTGGGAAGTGTACAGATTTTAGCGACTTCCAAGCACCGCTTGCACAAGGATTTTTAAACACCTAATCATATATAAATCTGATGTATTTGTACGTTTTGACAACTCACTAATAAAATAAATCCCATTTTATACAGGGCGTCCTACGGCCATGCCACATGGAGGGAAAGTACCTTGAATATTGTAGATAGAACATTTTGCTGAAAGAAGACATTATTTTAATTTAAAAAAAATTTAAACTGCATTCATAGATATTTAAATAATTACATGGTTGAACCGGGAATCGAACCCGTTACACGAGAAAAACAATCATCCTGTAGCTTTATAATACCGATCGAAAGGCTTCATAATAAGGATTATTTTTTGCATCCTGTAGCTTTATAATACCGATCGAAAGGCTTCATAATAAGGATTATTTTTTGCTAAATAACATAGTGTCAGAAATAAAAGGAACACTATGAATTTTAACATTAGATGTAAAATTTTGTTCAGAAAAATGAGAATCGTATAATAAGTAGCCTATTATCTAGGTTAAGCTATGTTCTAAATGTACGCCAAATTTCATTATTACCTGTTTAGTAGTTTTGGAGATCTCAGGTAACAAAAATTCACATTTCACAAACTTTCGGGTTTATAATATTATAGTAGGATAGTATATGGCAGGAACCATTCCACTCAAACAACATACTTTATTGAATCAAACTGTTAGAAAACCGCCTAAAAAATGTATAACAACCACAAAGTCTCAGAACTATGTCAAGAGCATTGCCCAACCGCGTGATCGATTGATTTACGCACTTGCACCGGCGCAGGCGCAGCTTTTTATAATGCATTTGTAAACATATTTCACAAGTATTCCACACCGGGTCGCAATAGGTTATGTAAACAATGTCGACTCTAGTATTATTGGATACGTAAATTGTTATTTTATTTGTTGGTTTTAGGAGTATCGTCTACTAGTTTTTGTTATTTGAAATTTCCCCCTCCTCATGCTGTATGGTCTAAACTTTAGAATTTAAAGGAAATGTAGCGGTTTGAGTTTGACTCGCTTGTTCCTGCGACTATATTCACGTGGTGCTTGGTAAAATAAAACATGATGTACTACTCCTAGCCGAATTTTCGGCCACGGCGGCCAGTCTCAACTAAGTAGGTATAGCCAGGTGCGCAGGACCTGTGCACTTCAATTCGTGCACAAATATGTGCACAAACACAGGTACCCACCCTCTATTGCCTCAATATCATAATTCGATTGAAAGACAGACGGACACCGTTTCCTCCATGAGTTGGTGGCCAAACGCTTGAGCATCATCAAAAGAAAAAACACGACCGATATTAGTATGTAGCTAACAAGTAGGGATAGAATTTCCACGTGGTATATGGAAAGCTGTCTGGTGCCGGCTTAGAATTTATACCACCCCAATTCTACCCGCGGGTGTCGTAAGAGGCGACTAAGGAATATCAACCGGGAGTGAGTAGCAGCGTCCGTGCAGAACAATTCTACCACTATTACACCACAGATTATGGGCATTACCCCACATATAAAAGTCAATAAGGAACTTATCAGGGGCCTGCGTCCCCGCTGCGAGATCATCTTGCATTGCTGCGTATCATCATGCCATCATGGTGATCCCCAGCAGTGGTTAAAATCCCGATGATGATGAAGGTATCTCTCACCATTATGCCCTGGCGAGGCTACCGTGGGTATCACGAGGTCCCGCCATCGCTTCACAAGCACCTTGGCGCGCCTCGCGAGCTGTGGATCCGAAGTCTTACGTCGTAGCTCGTTCACATGCTTGCCCAGTCTGGTGGTCTGGAAAGAAGTGGAGGAATTAACGATGGTAAAATATTTTAAGCTGTAGGTACCCTAACCATGTGAAATTTGTAAACAAACAGCCCATAATTAACCTAAAAATAACTTTGTTGCCGTGTATTTTCATACGCAAATCATATTCTATTGATTCCCGAGATCTTTCCTTTAACACTATCATGGCCCAAGACACAGATGGTCACGTCTACCTCCATGTAGCGGAGAGGCTGGGCAGTGAATGAATTAATAGATATTGCTGACATAAACTCAATGCCAAACATAAGAATTTTAACATAACACAAGCTCTGCACAGCATTATCTAACATTATTTATTTATTAATTTATTTAGTTTTTTGTCGTAGTTTGTTTATTAAAAATTTGCCAAAATACAAGTTTTTACAAACTAAGCTTGGCAACTAAGGCACAATAATTGTATTATAATAAATTCAAGAAAATATATTTCACTTTCATATAATTTACATCGAACTTGGCTAGCTAGAGTATAGCTTTTGCCCGCAGCATCGCGCGTGCTATTGTCAGATGATAGTTTGTTTTACCATACCTACTGTGAAGTTGAGAACCTCCTTTTTTAAAGTTATGCAATTTATCTTGGAATGTTACATTACAGATGAATGATAGCAGTCAGTGAGGCTTTTATAATATTCGTATTATTAATTGAGAATCAAACTGGTTGCTTCAAATACCCCTTGGTCCACAAGTTATTTATAGGAATAATTTTGTGAAATTTAGGTAGAAATCTATTAAACTAGTAACCCCGGCTTCGCACGGATAGCAGATCAGTATAATACCCATATCATTTAAGAGGAATTATTCCGTAAAACATTGTTATGATATAACTCAAATTGGTCAGGCGGCGGCGGCGGCGCATGCCAGTAAAGCTCCCAGTCGGCATGATTGTTTTCGACATCTTGAACAACCATCGTCGTATTTCAGTCAATTTACACAAAACCTTGGATTATACACCTAAAACCATTGATCAAGGAATCCGCCGGGCGCTAGGCGGCGGATACCAGATCGAAGCCTAAAACTATGAAGACGGAGTTACGTCTATTAGTGTAATTCGGTAGTTTCTGAGTTTATCGCGTTCAGACAGACAGACGCGGTGGTTGACATGGTTTTATTTTTAGCTTGGGGCTAGATGATGCTGTGTGGATTGTCCAGCATTATTTATTTATTATTATTTATATAATATATCAGACTTACCTCCAACAGCTCCTTTGTAATATTGAACTTCTCCAATATGGATATGATTTCGTTGACGGTATGCATATCGACAACCTGCAATACAAAAACATTATGAACTTTCATTGGTTGGGAATAAAATACCTGGTCTAAAACATCTGTGCAAAATTTCTGTCACGCAATAGATATATTATGTGATTGATGCTATTCGCCCAAATCCTGCGCTAGTCTGGGCCAGCGGGCCTACTCGTAAAATCGAATCCGATTTTTCAGATTTATTATCGTGCAAACGATAATCATAGGTGAGCGACTTAAAGTCGGTTTTGCACAAAAACGAAAAAGAAACTTCGATTTTAGTTTTCCGAGTAGGCCCCCAGGTGTAGGCCAGGGTCTTCCGGATGTCGTCGTCCCATCGCGCCAGCGGACCGGGGCGCATCGCAAAAACATAAAGGTTTATACCCAGTAGTTTTGGTCTCACGTTGTTTTTTTTCTTTTTAATTCTTTTTTATCGTTGTATTTTCTTGTGAACCAATAAATTTATCTTATCTTAGTAGAAAATGCCTCTCTATTTTCTAGAAGAGTGTGGAGCACTGATGCAAAAACGTAACATCCATCTGGGCAAGCACCTGCTTAGCCCAGACGAGCTAAGAGAATTCACTTCAAAGAAAATTCGTTTAGTGACGAATTATGAACGCCGCTGCTTCGAGGCTATAAACACACAAAGTGGTGTTGTTGTTGATCACAAAAGGCCTATCATGGCCGCAGTGACACGAAAGACAAAAATGCATGTAAAAAAATGCCCAGTAGTGGGTTGACAAGAGTTTGGAGAAGTAACAGACATCCCAACCTTTCCCAATTCTAGAATGTGAGCAACAGAGATTAGCACACACTTGTTGGATAAACTCTCTTACCATCTTCTAGGACGAAGAGACTATTTGGTAAAAATGTGGTTGTAAACTGTACATCGACACTGAAGAAGTTTTAACACTCTTTGAGGCAATAAGTCACTCTTTACAGTCTTCACATGCAAACATGCTGAAATGCACCTATCACAAGCTCTAAAATTCCTATCCCAATACCTCAAGTAGGTAATTGAACTGGTTAGATCCTGCACATTCTACTCCCATTCTTATAAATAAGGTTCAAGAGGAACTCTTCTGTGATGTCTATCACAGAAGAGTTCCGGAGACAATCTCTCAAGTGGCCAAATCGTAACTACCAATCAGGTATCATGGGACCATATTGGCATCTCACCTTGTTTATCCAACTTGCAACCATCAATAGGTGAATCAATATTTGAGATTAGAGATTTGGGTCTGATAAGCAGGGGGATGTTACAAAGGCCAATAAGACTTCTATCAGGGGGAGGTCTGTGTCCAGCAGTGAAATGGTATACAGAATAATGAAATAATTTCTTAGGCAACCATGAGTTAACAGTAGTAAACATTTCTAATGATTATTATTATCAAAGAGACAAAAAACAAACAATTCAGTGGTATTATTACTTATCATTAGCAATCGTTATCTATTTTAGGAAATACCTATAAATGACTTAACAAAACATGGATAATGCAGTTATAGAAGGACACGACACAGAGGTGAATAAGTGTCTGCTAGACCTTCATGATACATTGTCAGCCAAATCCTCACTTACCATCAGGAGAGATTTTAATCAAATGAAGAAAAAAGACCCCATAACTTGTTTTGAATATATTAAGTACCTATTGGACCCTTGGGCTGTTATTGCCAGGCATAGAATAGCAAACAGTAACTAAAGACCCCTACGCAATAGCAATCAAAATGTTCCTGACCTTTTGAAATTTTAACATTTATCCTTCATATCAGTGACTTGTTCAAGAAACTAGCCAGAGGTCCATAGTGACCACAAAAACAGTCATAAAGTAAACTTGATATGACATAGATAGTACTCGATTTATATTTAAGATAAAAATCACCAAAAATCCTTTTTTAATAAAAAATACCTTAACTGAATGGTTAGAAAAATAAACTACTAATATTTCGCAACACAATTCCTTGCAAACTTTACATCAGTTTTATGTTCTTTCATAATCAGCATTCAGGTAGAATTGGCAAAAAACAAATTCAATGCCTAATCTGCTATTGCAATGCAAGTTTCATTGTTAAGATTCGGTGAATCATACATAATGCTAAAAACAGGTGGGATATTTGAGAATTTTTCAATTAAGTCATAACTATGGTGGAAAATGCTTTCAGATAAATTCTATGAGAAGAAATAAAATATTTGTCATTCATTAGGTCTGGTATTCAATTGATAGTGCAATCTTATTATAAGTGATGTAACTTTTAATAAGTTTTGAGCGAGCACCTATTTATAGGTAGTGGTAATATAATAATAAATCCAAATCCTTATCCTTAAAATTGGACCAGAAATAGTTAGTACACTATCATGAAATCATCACAAAAACTCTAGTACTGGAGTTCCAAGTTTATGTCTCAGCCATAAAAATCAAACCACTACAGAACTGATAAAATACAGTTAAAAATGTGAAATGGTATGCTGATCAACTGTTTAAGGACCCAGGTAACCATCAGAACAATTTGGTAAGCTTCCACCATAGGTTCTTGAACCTATCTGCATCCACATGTCAGCATCACCACACTATGCTATCCACACTCACGTTAGACTGTTGAACACAAAAATAACCATTCTCGTCCCATTCCGCGATAAAACCGACATTATACGGGAGAGGTCACGCGTGGCACAGTTCCACACTTTCACATTGCAAAATTTTTGGCACTGAAGACGGCGCGCGAGGTACGGGGGGCCGCGGTGGCGACGTCAGTGCCCCGCCGAGCTTCGACGCTCGCGTTCCAGGCACTGCATAATCTCCCTTCGTATCGCGCACTCTACTCCCAACTTTCATTTATATAAGATTTAGGTGGAACTCCTCTGTGATATCACCGCAAGGGCACCTCCGGAGACAACCTCCCAAGTGGCCAAATCGTAACTTCCAATCGGGTGTCATGGGCTCGTGGACCGTATTGGTATCTCATCTCGTTTATCCAACTTACGACCATTAAAAGTCGAAAACTTACATTGTAATTGTTATCCAACGCATTCAGAAGTCGATTACTTAGTTCATGAGCGTTATTACTCATTTATAAACGAAAATATTGAACTAAATACGACGAACGTGTCTTCGGCTGCGTCGTAATGGCGGACCGACGACTACGTATGCCCGTGCCAGGGCATTTTAGCCGAATAATTCAGCTGATATCTACTGAGGCGACGCAAGTTCGTGTTTTTCCGTTTCTTTTGACGAAACAACTTTATTTTTTCTCATTTGCCCCATAGATGGCGGTAATGATTTACAAATGGAAAATTGTTAAGCCCTCTGTTAGATACGTTTTCGTATAGGTACGATGCGTTTTCATTGGTTTTCATAAACTAAATCCAAATTTATTGCAATATTTATTGTTTAGCGTCTTATTTGCATAAATATTCAACAATAAAATGGACTAAAGATGGCAATATTCCAAAAAGTTGTTATTTATGCTGGCAATGTAAAACTTGAGAGCTTTGACATCAATTTCAGTAGATGGCGCTCATAGAAATCTGTCTGAAAGAGACGGACTACCTACCTGCCTACCGTTTGTCTCACTCTTGTGAAAAAGAATACCAGTGCAAAAATAAATCTACCAATTAGCAATAATGGGATCATCTAAACATTTTCCTCACCTGTTTGTATTTGTTACCTGCAATGTCTTTTATCAAGTTTAACAAAATTTCGTTATTTATTTTTTAACTAGATATCACGTTGTAACCATGTGAAAAACAATAATATGCAGTTACAAAAACAGTTTCAAACTGATAGTAGGCACTTTGTTTACACATGCTTCAAGTCACAATCATGCCCCGAATCGTAGAAATCTTTCACTGGAACACACAATTGTAATGTTACCCTTGTTAGAACATAGGTCCCCATAAATAAGCAAATAACTCCCGGGCAATATGTTTATTTGAAAGGTTTCGTCTTCTACCCTAGAAACGAGTCTGCGGGTGCGAACTTATGGATCAATTTACTCGTTTCTTGTTATTTGGTAATATACAGTGCGACCGAAAAGAGTAGAAAATAAATGAGGGCACTGATGTCGTTTAGATGGCAACAAGAATACTCCGACGCAAACGGTCTTGATCCTTACGTTTAGCAATAAAATTTTTAAAATTTTATAATTTTTTGAAAACGAGGACGTCAATAGGTACAAATCCGACCAAAAATAGTAGAAATTAATTATCAAGGAACGAAAATTTACTGAAAACTCGCAACTCTTTATGAATGTTGTTTGTAGACTAAATTAATTTACAATTATCAGAGTAATCTCATATTCTTATTAGTATCGTAATCATTTATTCTTAAAAATAATAGATATACTTAAGCATAACTAGTTTACTCTAAATACTCAACATAATAGGAAGAACATGTTTTCTGATTGCGCACAAATTTAAATCATCCAATTGTTATAAGGTCTTCCTTTTCTTTTTTCTGCAGGAGTTTTAAATATTCTCTTGTTATGCTAGTACAATCTTGCATCTTCAATTCATGATACATAACGGATGTATCTACCTAAAAACAAATTTAAATTATACGTACAAAAAAATATAACGCAGGATCGTTAAGAGTGGCAGATGGGTGTTGAGGTCAACAAATGTCAAAACTGGATGATGATGATAATGATTTTGTTTTAAAGACTCAAAATATGGAAGTGGACTATACTTTTTCCAATAAAAACAGAAATAAACATAAAAAATACCATGAACGCATTTTGCCAAAAACAATATAAATATTACTCAGGGAATCAAATTCACAAGTTTAATCGTTTGAGGGAGGCAGATTTTACTACTTAAATACCTTAAGGTGGGTCTACGCTAGACGAACCGAGCACGAGCGGAGCCATTCAGGTTTCGTCGTTCACGGTGTCAAGTGTGGACGTACAACGAACCTACAACGATCACTGTCCTCGAACGACGTCTGTCACTAAACACGTCCACGAGCGCACTGCGAGCGCGAAGCAAAACCCTTTGTGTTCGTCAAAAAACCGACAACAGGCGGAACGCAGCCGAGCACGAACGAAGTGTTCGCAGCGCGCTCGTTCGAGGCTTGTAGGTCGGTCCACACTTTACGAATTGTGTTCGGCTCGTGCTCCGCTCGTGCTCGGTTCGTCTAGCGTAGACCCACCTTTAGAACCAAGTATTTATCAGTGATCTTGGAGGTTCTTTGATAATTGTACGAAACTTCGGGCCATAACTTCCCCACTTGAAATTCGGCTAAAACGTATGAAAACTTTATCAATCACTTGTCTTGTTCCACTGCGATTAGTTTTTTAGATGTCGAATTACACTAAAAACCTTATTACACGTAAAACAGTTATTTTAATGCAAATTTCTTTGAGGTACTCAATGTTTATTTACATGTGCGTGACATTTTGAATAGATTTGACATTGGTTTCGTTTTGCCAGAGCAAAGGTTTAGTTTAGTTCCATTTTAATTAATTTTCGGTCCAGCTGTAAATATTTGTTCCAAAATTGTCTCCTGAGACCTAGACAAGGTCTTTCTTGCTCACTATTAGGCAGTTTGTTAAAATTATTCCTTGCTATTTGGGATCATAAAGCCTAGATATTGCCCACTCAGCCATTATGAGCAAACAACTGTCTATTTTCTTTCTACGGTTCATTAGATACAGCCCGCTGACAGACGGACTATGGATGGAAGACATACAGGCTTAGTAATAGGTACCACTTTCATCCTTCGGTAGGGCCAGAACCCTTAAAAGGCAAAAGTATTGACATTGACAATTATGTAATGTAGGATAAAATAATGTAATAATATGGACTGGAACTATAATTTGTGTAATAGTCTTATGGTCGTTCATATTATTGATTATGATGATGTATCCCAGCCGATTTCGGCTACGGTGGCTGCGTTACTGGGTGAGCATTTTTTAACTCTGACTATTTACAGGGTTTTGATTGTCTACTCTTTGATGCGCTCTTCGGCTTGCATAACCAAGTTTATGGCAAAATCAAGTAAAGTCAATATAGTCAATAAAGTTTTTTCAAAACATCCTTGGCCACCGCCGCGTTATCGTTTACCGTACTGGAGTTCTGAAAAGAAGATGCGCTTCGCCACTCTACTCTCTGACATGCGAGACACGTGACCGCACCACCGCAGCTGACGCCTCATTAGGTATACCTCGATGGCTCCGACGTTTGCGCGCCTCAGGACATTAGTGTTCCTGACGCGGTCAGACCATTGGATGTTCATGATGTCTCGGAGACATTTGAGATGAAACCTGTCGAGTGTTCGAATGTGTTTATGGTATAAAACCCATGTCTCAGAATCGGAAGAGTATAAGAGATTAGGCAGCACTACAGCCATATACACGCTTACTTTCGTAGAGAGTTTAAGGTCATGGGAGTGAAATACCTTGGGTCGCAATTTGCCAAAGGTCGCTGCTGCAGCACCTAATCTGCTGTTTATCTTTTTTTTTACTTAGTTTAGGAAAACTTACAGTTATGAATTTACAATAAGGTATTTGCTTAATATAACATGCATGATATTCTACTGAGGGCTAATTACAAGTTTTCACGTATATGTATTGACTAAAAAACTAAGGTAAAAATTTATAGACGACGATATTATAGAAAGTACATGCTAAAGGGAATGTTACTTAGCTACAAACAAAAAGATGAAAACACAAAAAGGAAAATTAAATTAGAAAAAGGAGATTAAATAATACAATCTAATCTAACACTTAAGTAATTAGAAAATATAATCCTTAGTCGAACCTTAGTTTAATTGCTGTCCAAAAAGAATTTATCACGGCGCTGCCGTGGAAAACTAAGACTGTCAGATTGCATGTCAATATTACCAAATGTGGTCGGCAGAGGCGCTTATTTTTAACATAGACTTATGCCAAATTTATCTGTTGTAGAAGAGGCAAACTTTTGTTTTATTTTGGTTGATAGCACAATCACAAGGTAATAATGTAATGTTAACTAACATTTGCCCGCGGCTTTGCTATCGTTGCATGTAAAATACCTTACTAAAACCTATGTCGCTCATTGTAGCTTCTCAATTATAATAAAAATTACATTCATCTTTAGTTATTCATAGAAATCAGAAACACTTAAAAAAATAATATCATCTTCATGCATGTTAAAGTGCCGACAATATCACCGACCATTATGATAATACTTTATACATTAAAAAAATATACTAATTTAGTCAAAACAACTGAGGTCTAAATGGATTACAAAAGAGTCAATCGTTGAAGATATTTCGATTTGGTTTTGGAGGGCTTTCTCAAAAAAAAATTAAAATATAAATAATGCTGAACAAGCCACACAACATCATCTAACCCCAAAGTAATTAGAGCTTGTGTTATGGTATACTTATTTTGATATACTTATTAAATACACTACACAGATAGATATTTTTTATATACATAAGACATGCAATAAAGTGATTATGATTATGATTATGACATCCAGAACACCTGGAATAAATATCTGCAGATGGTACAAACATTTGTCCTGAGGCGGGAATCAAACTAACTGTAACCTCCTGTGTCGCAGGTGGACCTTTCCCCGCCGCGCCACAGAGGTCGTCCATCAAATAATCAGATATAAAATGAAATATAACAGTGCTTTATTTCCTTTACCCCTTACAGGAGTCTTGGACACGTCAATAAATTCAAATAAGGTTCAAGAGTAAAACTGGGAAATAAAGTGATTACTTTAAATTATTGTTCACTTCAATCTTTTTAAGGTAAAGTAAAGAAGCGAACAAGAATTCTTTACCTTGTTAGGGTGTTAGTTTTCGAGCTGGAGCAATACTATTAGCAATACCTAAGTTTTTTATCCTCTAGAGATAGTCTGATATTTTGTAGTAAGCCTTTTTAACAAAGGATATGTTTTACAAATTGTTTGAAATTATTTTTTGATAACTTTTAACTCTTTTGGAGTTTTGTTGTAGAATCGTATACATTTCCCTTTAAAAGATAATCTATAAATCGATACTATAAAAATATATAAATATATATCTATAAAAATATTCGTAAAATAAAATACGTGAATGTTGGAATGCTGAATGATGAATTTCACGGATATAATTTTGTACACAATCTCAGTACCACTCGCTTACATAATTAATTTTATTTTCCGGAAATAAAACGCAACAATCATGAAGATAGTTTTAGTTTAGATTGTAATTCTACAAAATAATCATAAAAACCACAACAGACCATGCCTTGCTATCCAAATTGATATTCATACCGATATAAAGTATTCTTTATTATGTTGCTGCCTTCCAAGAACTCATGAGTGATTATGATTAACATGAGTGATTAACAATAATTTTGACAACTGTCATTGGAAATACAATTGTTTTGCATGTTTGTTACATTTTTAGCGTCTTTAAACATCTCCTTTACTTGACTGCTATGTTACGCTAACAAAAAATTTATTATATTGATGTCAATGTACACATATTGCCAATAACAAAAAAGTTATGACAAACCGCTCCGTTGAGGTGTTTCTATGAGTTATTAAAAATTTAAAGTAAATTATTATTTTTGAGTATCTGTCCTTTTGAGAATCTCTCTTCTCTAAGAGAACAAACCGATAGAACTACGAGTAATTTAAATTTGCCTGTAATTCTACTGGTAGAACTACGAGAAAAAAAATGCAAATGGTTGGTCCTAAGTAAATCAGTTATCTAGTAAGTACCCATAACAAAGCTCTGCTTAGCTTCGGCCTTGGTGGTGATGTGTGAATTCATCATCATCAGCCTATATAAGTCCACTGCTGGACGTAGGCTCCTATTTTAATTTTTCAGCATTGTTTATTTATATATAAGGTCATCAAAATCGCCCTACCTATTTAACATATTTTAACTCGACCAATACTTTTCGTGCTGTAAACATGTTGAGTAGTACCTACCTACCTATCTAGCTACCAGAGATAAAACCACTATAAACCTATTCTACTTAATTGGTAGGTCTGTCAATGAATAAAATTCCTGCAAATTTCTTTTGGCTTAGCTTCAATCAAATATAGACTTTATTTCAATGACGAATGAACCATTTAACCCGCAAAACAAAAGTTGTCGAAAATCGTAATTCGTCCGTCGAACCCAGCTGTCATTGCGAAAAAAGTTACATAACCTCACGTCCGTCCGAGGAGGCATCCAGCCTCCGAATGAAGCTACTAGAAGCTATTTTGAGCATAATTGAAAGGGATGTTTGAGTAATAAGGTTGAAATTCTATTGGCAAAATATTATCATTTTTGCAATTACTTCGCTAAACGCCTTACAAAAATGTGTTTTTTGGGTTTTATTATGTTAATGGTTTTATTTATTTAAAACTTTTTACATATTTCTTTTGTTGATAAAATTTCCTTTCATATAGTATTAAAATAATTAATGGTTGTCACTCAAAATATTGAGCATTTCGAGACGAAAAATTTTTTTCTTGTTCTTTCTTGTGATTTTTTTTTTCAAGATCCTAGATCGTTTTATAAAATATTTTTGTATAAGTCTTTTTTCCATACATTTGACTATACACTGTTTTTTTTTGGGCTTGTAATATGTCGGAGAACGGCTAACGGTGCGACGAAAAAGTGTACTTTCTACGGTGTCGCTGTTTGGGAAGCGTCTTAAGAATCCGCTTTAATTTACTTACTGATTTATTAAAGATAATATTTTATCAACATCGACATTTTCTTTTGTTAAAGAGTTAAAGAATTACTTGCCCATAAAATAAATGCGTTTTGCCTGTAGTAAGTAGGTATTAACGCGCGGTACGTACAACGTATTCGGGTTTCTCAAAGCTCTGCTCGTGCGTAATCCCACTAGCTCTAGTAACTCAGGAAAGTCCACTTTGCCACTCGCTATGTTAAAAAGGAATGCTAGGTCAGAAATATTCCTTCTTTCATAGAGGGGCTGAAAGTGAAATTTACGACATCTCGTTATGTAGTCGGGAAGATAAATTTTGGCACGATATTGCAGATACCTATCGTAATTTTTTTTTGCATACCTTCTAACCGTGGGCTATAGACATCGTAGCACGGGTTCTACCTATACTTGATGTCCGAAAATTCTTTTTGACACTGATTTTGAGGCCAAACCTAGCACAAGCTGCGTCAAGACTATAAATGAGGTTTAGCAGACCATCTGCAGAGTCCGACACAAAGCAAAGATCATCCGCTTACATGACCTCGGACATTGTGGCAAAGGAAATCTTGGTACGGGATTTAAGCCTTGCGATGTTAAAAAGGCACGTGCAAAAAGCAAGGCATTCGTTTCCACCCATTGCGGAAATGAATGCGCATGCCGTCGGACATGTCATTGTGAAGAAGTCGGAGTAGTTTCACAAATTTGTCCGGGCATCCAAGTTTAGCCAAAACTACCCAAAGCACTTCACTAAAATTTAGATCAACTAACCAATTTACGTTGAGCAGGTGACTAAAATGTTGTACCCAACGATTCATAACATCGTCTTTGGATGTTAAATGAAGTGCCATCAACAGATTTTAATGGTACCGAGCTGTGCTTTGCTGGCCTTATGAGTTTTCGAACTTCGTCATAGAAGGCCCCCAGCTGGTTAGTTTCCGACAGTCATTGTACATGGCGAGACTTCTTTTGCCACCACTTATCTTTAGCCTGTCTGGTAAGCTTTCTAATCTCAGCAGGGCTATTCTTCAAGGGATCAACCATTCTGCCGTGATGATTTATATTGCTTTGTTCCTTGCAAAGCTCCCGGTGTTTTCTGAAGGCATCAGTAAATATCATGTCATTCTCATCGAACCAGTCCTCGTGTTTTTGGATTTTAAGGCCTAAAACTTGATTACTTATTTCAGTGAGATATGTTGACTGTGTTTACCAGGATGATTCAAGATCACATTTCTCAACATCGACTGATACCAGAGCATCATTTAAAGCCTGTACACATGTCTCTCTCGTAGGAATACGCTGTAGTTCATCAATATTGGTACCTAGTCAGTGATTAGTCCAGTAGTTAGCATCTCGCATAACATCTTGTGTGACCAGAACTTGTGAAATATATCGACGCCGCACAATCGCATAATCGATAAGGTGCCAATGCTTTGACCTAGAATGCATCTAGGTAGCTTTGTGTTTATTTATTTATTTATTTAAACCTTTATTGCACTGATGTACAAAGGGTGGGCTTAATGCCGAGGCGTTTTCTACCTGCCGACCAAAAACATATGTTTTTACAGGGGGTTGGCGTGCTAATTTAAGTTTTACAAGTAGCTTAAATAACTCTAATTATATATACCTATTATATATTTAAATACATACCTAAAAAAATACTACTAAAGCATAAGCATAGTATCAACTACCAACGAGAAACATTTGTGTAAACTAAACTATTGGTATAACCTCTCAAGAAAAAGCGTGCCTACCATCTACGATGATGAGCTACCGATTAAAATAGCCTGACATTTGTTAGGGTTAACCTTAATGCCGAAATGAGTGGACCAGGTTGAGAGTTTCTCAAGCTCACCATTGAGGAGGTTAATGGCATCGTCCAAATCATCTACAGAGGAAGAGTGGTAGAGCTGGAGATCATCGGCGTACATATGGTAATGACAAAAAAGGTTGTGAGAAAGGAGGTTAATAAAAAGTGAGAAAAAGAGTGGAGAGAGAATTGAGAGGGTATCAGGACACTTTCGCGAAAGACACTTGCGCGAAGGACACTTGCGCGAAGGACACTTGCGCGAATGGACATTTGCGCGAATGGACACTTTCGCGAATGGACACTTGCGCGAATGGACACTTGCGCGAATAGACACTTGCGCGAAGGACACTTGCGCGAAGGACACTTGCGCGAGTGGACACTTGAGCGAATGGACACTTGCGCGAATGGACACTTGCGCGAAAAAATCACAAAACTCCTAATATCTCTCGAAATAGACGTCGTAGAGAGTTGCGGATTTCACCACTGTGTAGGTAATTTTGCTCTCTTTCTTGTGATATATTTCACTTTCTCCTACCCCTCCCACTTCCTTCCCAATAACGAGAAACCTACTTTTACGTAGACGTTCGTAGCACGTGCTACGATTCTAGGAGGGAATCACAAAACTCCTAATATCTCTCGAAATAGACGTCGTAGAGAGTTGCGGATTTCACCACTGTGTAGAATTTTGCTCTCTTTCTTGTGATATATTTCACTTTCCCCTACCCCTCCTACTTTCTTCGCAATAACGAGAATCCTACTTTTACGTAGACGTTCGTAGCACGTGCTACGATGCTACGAGGGATCGCCGTAGCATTCAAAAGACTTCAACGCGCACGCACCTTCTTCCTACACATAAATGTAATTTCGTAGATCAACGTAGCAAGTGCTACGATGACTACGGGTGGCTTAGCGGCGTGGCTACATTCAAAGCTGCCAAGGAGTATTCAGAACATTGGTGACTGGTCTTCTTTTAGATCTCTTCTCTTGAACATACGAGTAAGTGAAGTTACCATTCACTCCACTTTACATACAAAAAAATGTCGTAGACCTTCGTAGCACGTTCTACGATGCTAGGAGGGATCAACGTAGGATACGAAAGATATCAACGCGCACGCACCTCCTTACTACAAAAAAATTTTAGTTCGTAGGCCATCGTAGCATCGTAGCTATGGGTTCACGTATTCATGTCAGTGTAGAGTCTGTGACCCATTCAGAGCTGTCACTTGCACACAGTAAAGAGGTGAACAGATTTCGGGCTTCGCTCACCGCAATATAGGGGTGAGGATTTCGAATTTCATGACGGTGGGGTAGCATTGCGGTGAGCGAAGCCCGAAATCTGTTGGCGTGAGTCGGATTGCGGTGAGCAAAGCGAACTACAATACATACACGTCACACAGCTAGGTGGCCTGGAAGAAATCGCTTTAAGCAATAAGGCTGCCTATTGAACGATTTATTTCAATAAAATATAAATTATTTTATAAATTTTGTATAATAAAGTGTTCATCATTTATTCATTCATTAGCTACAAGAATTACTGGGACAAAAGTGGTCGCAGTGGTTTTGTAGAATAAGCCAATTCGTAATCTACACCTTAGAGCTAGTTGAAAGCGACTAAGACTAAGTACAGTACATAAATCCAGTTTTCAGTAAACAAGAAGTCCGTGTCACCTCTTTACTGTGTGCAATTGACAGCTCTGAATGGGTCACAGACTCTACACTGACATGAATACGTGAACCCGTAGCTACGATGCTACGATGGTCTACGAACTAACATTTTTTTGTAGTAAGGAGGGGCGTGCGCGTTGATATCTTTCGTATGCTACGTTGATCCCTCCTAGCATCGTAGAACGTGTTACGAAGGTCTACGACATTTTTTTGTATGTAAAGTGGAGTGAATGGTAACTTCACTTACTCGTATGTTCAAGAGAAGAGATCTAAAAGAAGACCAGTCACCAATGTTCTGAATACTCCTTGGCAGCTTTGAATGTAGCCACGCCGCTAAGCCACCCGTAGTCATCGTAGCACTTGCTACGTTGATCTACGAAATTACATTTATGTGTAGGAAGAAGGTGCGTGCGCGTTGAAGTCTTTTGTATGCTACGGCGATCCCTCGTAGCATCGTAGCACGTGCTACGAACGTCTACGTAAAAGTAGGATTCTCGTTATTGCGAAGAAAGTAGGAGGGGTAGGGGAAAGTGAAATATATCACAAGAAAGAGAGCAAAATTACCTACACAGTGGTGAAATCCGCAACTCTCTACGACGTCTATTTCGAGAGATATTAGGAGTTTTGTGATTTTTTCGCGCAAGTGTCCATTCGCGCAAGTGTCCATTCGCTCAAGTGTCCACTCGCGCAAATGTCCTTCGCGCAAGTGTCTATTCGCGCAAGTGTCCATTCGCGCAAGTGTCCATTCGCGAAAGTGTCCATTCGCGCAAATGTCCATTCGCGCAAGTGTCCTTCGCGCAAGTGTCCTTCGCGCAAGTGTCTTTCGCGCAAGTGTACCAGATCCAATTGAGAGAGTTGAGAGTGTTTCGTTGGAAGTCGGAAAAAGGTGTTGGAGATTGACATTTCAAATTGAGTACAGAGACTCAGCAATAATTGCCCATTGCTATTCATTTTTCCGATACCGTGTCTGCCTTATCATATTATTAATAAATAAATAAATGTACCATGATATATGACAATAACAATGGCAAAAAACTGCAAAACGAAAAGAGAGGCTTATGCCCAGCAGTGGGCCGACAAAAGCTGATGATGATGTAGGTAACAATGGTGTAGGTAATCAAAAAATGTTTCATTTTACGATCTCGGTTTCCTTTTTCGATATGGATTGTTTCATGCTCATACATTGTTGGTAACGAAGCCCAAAGAACGAACTTTTTACAAAATTAATATTTTTTTCTGTGATTTCGTTCCCATTCCTATGGAAAAAGAGAGTTTATCTACGAAGAAACTATTGGTTGTGTATGGGTCGTTTCTGTGTGCCATGTGTCATTGCGGATATGGCGGTTCTCAAACTTTAGTAAATATTGCTTACATTCATATCTGAAACTCGACGCCAATCAAGTAAATTTTTATTTGTGTCGTAGTTTGTTATAAAACTTTGTTCATCTAGTTTGGCTAATGAACAGATCTACTTCTGCCCCAAATTTAAAAAATTTGAGAGCCGCCATATCCGCCGGCCGATGATGACGTAGAAATTTGTGTCAATCTCAGAGTGTCAGACCTTGTTTTCTTCGACCATGAGTTTTGACAACATCTGAATGAGTATCCGTAACGTTTTTGAGAATGCAGATTTATAGAGCTAAGAAATCCATAACACACAGCTCAAAAATTTTTGTTCTACCTACGAAAAAAATTTACGAAGTTATGGCCAAATTACTAGCGAAGTTAGCACCCGCGGCGGTCACTCAGTGAACTTCGCTAGTAATTTGGCTTCGTACATAATGGCCCGATTTGGATAATTTAAAGAGACATATCATTCTTATGTCATAAAGAATAACGTGATTACTAGTTCTATTGAAATTGCTATAACTTTGCTGCAAATTTTATGACTACATTTATTGACTACATACATACATGATTCTATGACTACGATCCGTAGCTTTGGGTCCTCATTGACACCACTAACTCGTTCATAAAAATCTATGTGCAAATTCGTGGGGTAAATGATTATTCGATGTGGCAACATAAAACTTTCAAAGAAAAAAACCATGCGAAGTGTCATTGGATTGGATTCGATTTGTGTTGTGCTGTGCGAAAGAAAGCGAAGTCGTGTCGTGCAATTCCGCGCTCTATTTACTATGTATTTACCTACCATGGCATAGCAATCCTTTGAATTATACGCATAGCCGTGTGAAAACTGCAATAATTATCGCTATTTATATTCTGTGATATCGGAAATGCGATGAATACTTGCAAAATGGGTCAGTGATCGCACGGGTATCTTAGATGGGGGATAGAGGAGATAAAATAGTGGTTTTGTGGTAGTGAGAGTGACTATGGATCGTCGGTGTTCTCAGTCCGTAAGGACGCTGGTTTTCGATGATTCTGACTCGGATTTGCCGAAGGCAGGACCGAAGAAGGACCTGTGTTCGACTGGGGCTCCTCCGTCGTTGAATCAGAGCGCTGAAGGTCAGTAAAGTTTACGAAATCGGTGTTATTTTGATCTGTCAAGACACGATTTATAAGGAAGGTTTCAAGGTTTTGCTGATGTGAGGCAATGTGAAGGCGTGAACGTATACTGCGGTTGGCCAAAACCGATGCCAATTTCTTTGATTTATGACTAGACTTTTTTGAATCTACCCACATTGAGTTCTTTATCTAACTTACTGCAAAAAATTAACAATGTTTTGTTATCTCTTATCACTATTACTATCCTTCCACCTATCTCTGAAATCTCAACTATCTATAAATATTTTGATTTGGTCAAATCTCTGCTTTCAATAAGCAATTTTTTTTCTCTTTTTACCCAACTACACAAGAAGAAGGGATATGGGATAATAATCTTGCAAATATTTTCTAATTTTTATCATGTTATTAAGTCTAGTAATAATATTCCTAAATAAATAAGTTTTCTTAACTATATAAGTTTTCTAAGCATAACCTAGAGCATATGCTTAGTAAACTTATATATTTAGGAATATTATTTATTATTACTTGTAATATTCTTTGTCAATAAAGAAATATTCTAATATTTCTTAATGCAGTCAAATAATAGAAATGAGTTAGAATCATTAATCCCAGAATTAAATTTACCTAGTTTAAGTTATGTTGTGGTGCCCCAACGGGGTTCATGTTTGGTACTATAATTTTAAACCTAAGACCTATGTAACAAAATGAAACAACCACTACTTTCGGCGCATAGCGGCTTGAATATCTTAAATCTTAGCATCAACATCAAATATCAGTAAATTTTTATTTATTACATAGACCCATAGCAGCAATAAGGTACGTATTGCTGCTATGGGTCTATGTAATAAATAACCTATGTAATAAATAACCCTAAATAGGTAGAGTACCTAAGTAGGTAGGTACTCAAATTGATTATCAAACATTATAGCATGAATTTTTTTGTTTATTCAATTTTTTACTCAATCAGCTGTACATGATTATTATCTAGGTCAATCTAAATTAAGTTGATGAAACATTATTTTATGAATAACTTACTTGAGCAAGTTATGCACTTGCTTTATTATTTTATAAAGCTTTTTGCTGCATTAGGAGCACCAAAATATTGATTTTTAATTAATAAATTTTTAATATTTTTTTTTTATCAACTTTGCAGTTCCAGTTTAATTTGTATTTTGTAATTTTTAACAATAGATAAGTAACTATTATTAACTTGGTGGCTCTTTTCGTTGATGACATCATCATCAGCCTATATTAGTCCACTGCTGGACATAGTCCAGAACAATGCAAAAAAAACACTTACATAAATTGATAGAAGACTTCAATATTGTTTCTTCTAACAATATTATGTCTCAATGAAGAGTAGGTTGATAACAATGATAACAATATGTCATTAAACCTATAATTGTGTTGATGACTGTTTACACCTACTGTGTTTCATATCTTAATGTATATTTGATTCATAAACTGTCTTAATCAAATTATTTGGTATACTGTAGTTGAGTAGGTTAGGTAAAACTAACGGTGTTACCACACTAATTGATCGATGGCATCGACCAACAATCAATCAATTAATGTATTATAAAAAATATATTTCAGTATGGAACATAATGTATATCAGTTATCTAGTAGCCATAACACAAGCTCTGCTTAGCTCGGAGCTAGATGATTCTGTGTGAAATGTCCAGCATTATTTATTTGTTTCTTATTTTAATTTTTGTAGCTACTTGTTGACTCAAAGTCAACTACAGAAGCACAAAAGTATGAATTTTAAGGGTGTATTCCACAGAAATATATCTAGATATATTTCTGTGGTGTATTCCATTGTTCTATTTAATTTCATGTTGTAAAAGTTACAGTACATTTACAGTAATTTCCCAAGGTGCTGTGAATCATTAATGAGGACAGTTTGTGACTAACAAAATGCCACAGTTCGAAGAAGACGGCTAGGGACATTGACTTATTTTATTCAAATTAGATCAGAATTATGTTAGCATTGCCAACCAGAGAATACACTTCTAAAAACAATAAAGAACCAGTTGTGACCTTCCAAATATAGAAAGTTACAGCTAACACATAAAAATAGATGGAGTCGACAAGGCAAAACACGTACTTACAAACTAATAAAGGATCTTAAAAATTCGTCTCATATAATTTGACGTATATAGGCGTCCCACCCCCGCGAAGCGAGGGGGCTCAACATTAACTTACTCCTAACGAAGCCTCTGGGTTCGTGGCGACTCTCTGACTGAAATTGTGTATATATTATATGTATAATTGCACCCAGAGCCATATGCTGACACAATATTTTTTGTTGTTGAAACGAATTGTTTTAGTCGTTAATCGAAATGTCTTTAGGGGAATTGTTTTAGTCGAATTTTCCACAAAGCTAAAAATTAACAATTGAATCAGATAAAGAGAGAATAATACTTAATTAGGATCGTTTCTGAGTAAAAATATGTTATAAAGGTATTAAGATTCAAGGATAAAAAAGTATCTTAGGTTGACACTGGAGTTACACTCTTGGAGAGATCAGCTGACTTTTTTCTTATACCAGACAACTTGAATAGCTCTGCTGGAAATGGCAGGTGTCCCCCAAGCTCGTCACTAAACTAAAGCTTCAAAAATCCAGACACAACTCGGAAAACCAAAGTCGTAACATCTGATCCAAAGTGAAGTAGCTGCTTCCTAAGCTATGTAATCTTAGCTACATTAATGTGCCATAATCATAATAATTTACGCGCACTAAATTAAAACGGTGATTAAATAATTGCTCCACTAACTTACTTGTTTCTAGTTTGGAAAGCATTCATTATATTTATTTGTAAACTGCAATCAATCTGCTTAAGCGAGTTGTCGTGGGAAACTGGTATTTTCTAGGTCAATCGTGTATTTTACCTAGAAAGGAAGTGATCGTGATCTGAAAAACACGTTTGCGGTTTTCATGCCTATAGTGGACATGTGGACATGTGGACATGTAGATATGAGGATGTCCACATCTCCTTATGAAGATCTGACCAAGAATCGTTGATGTTAATGGTTTAATTACTAACTCGGGGCTTAGTGGATTAGTGCTGAATATTTTGGTGCCGGAAGTGGAATACTTCGAAAATCCTCTTAAACTCGAGACAATGCAGTCGTGCAGCGTAAACTCGTTCGCTCTAGTAAATCTGGATTGTAGAAATGATGCTGCAGGCAGGTAGGTAAGTAAGTAGGTACTGTAGACTGACGCGATCTGTTATTTGTGGCCACTATCAACCTATTCGGTAAATCTTGAAACTGAATTAGCAGATTTGTGTCAACTAGATTTTTTTTAGGTATTTATTAATTACAAAACAATCACAGCATACATTTAATTAGAACCTCATAACCTTGTGAGGCTTGTCTTGGTACTTGATATTGGTAGATGCAGTTAAGCAGAACCATAAGGAGTGACGTCACGACCGTCAGCTGGTGCACAGCTGGTCCTACTGTTTTATTTTGCTTTCAAACGTAAAAAAGTTAAATGACCCGGTTAACGCTAATTAACTAAAAGTTTATTGTGTTCTCCAAAGACGGTATCGTTATCTGCAGTGTTTAGTGCCTAATAAAGGGTTTTAGAAGCCAAATCTAAATTAGATTAACTAAGTGAACCTCCTCTACCCTCATTGATCGAGACGAAAAAAATAAAGTGATCAAAGTTAACTTGTCGTTTCGCGGTGGACTGCATATTAAGTACGTGAGTACTCACACTCTGGCTGACAAAAAAAATTTAACAACAAACTACACAAGGATCTGGTGCTTGTACACAACAAAATAAAATCTAAAACACAATCCTTAAATACAGTTAGCGCCATCTAGTGTCGAGTAGCAGTACTACGAACTTAAACATTGGTTTCGCAGTTTATCGTTTGGGTTCTCGCTGCGTGTATCTCTGTGCGCAACATGAATTCTAAATTAAATTGCATAAGCTGCGGGAAATTTACGTCACGTACAACTGATGGCGCTGTGTGTCCGAAATGCGACTCAGTCACACACCGCACGTGTGCTGGTATTGGTATGCGAGCTAAAGTCCAGGCTTCTTGGCGTTGTGCTGCTTGTCAAGCCAATGCTCCAAAGGGAAGGGACCCCTCTACTCCCGTCCGGAGCAGCCAGGACACTCCTTCCGACCAAGAACTCCCGGAGACTAGTGCTGAGCCAGTGACTGTGACTTTGGATAACGCGGCTCTTCATAACACCGCTGAACTCTCAGATGCGGAAAAACAGTTGAATCTGAGGCCATTAAAAGAAGAATTCACCGCGGATGTCATGAAAATGCATAAAGCCTATATGACCGAGCTTAAATCTTTTAGAGGAGAGTTCCGCAGCCATTGCTCAGAAATGCAGGAATTAAAGACTGAGCTTTCTACTTTGCGAGCGACTGTCGCGGCATGCAGTGAGAGAGCGGACGAGGTAGAGAGAAGGATGGCGCATTTAGAGCTGACGCAGGCCCAAAAGGAAGACCCAATTCTGCAAGAGTTTGAACGAACCATAGCTAACTTGAAAGCGGAACTAAATGACCGTGAGCAGGAGGCCTTCCTCAATGACGTTGAGGTTTCTGGTATTCCCGAGGAGAAGGGCGAGAATCCCTCTCATCTTGTGGGTGTCTTAGGGACTGCCATGGGGATGACACTTGACGAGCGCGACATAGTGTCGGCAGAGAGAGTCGGCGCTGTTGTACGGCCCCACTCAGGCGAGGCTTCATCACAGGCGGCCTTGAAAGCGCGCAGGATCGTAGTACGCTTTGTACGTCGCTCTACCCATGACGAATACCTGCGTGCTGCGCGAGTGCGCCGCGGCCTTACCTCTGCCGACGTCGGCGTCTGCTCGACGCCGCCAGTACGCGTCTATGTCAATGAGCGCCTTTCAAAAGGAAACCGGCACCTATTCGCCAAGGCAAGAGAAGCATGTCGCCGTCACCAGTGGAAGTACTGCTGGACAAAGGCTGGTCGCATCCACGTACGCAAGGAACATGGTTCGTCGGTCTTTCGCATCCACAGCGTAAAGGATTTGGAGCGGGTTTTTGGAACGTCTTCCGTTTAAATGCTTTTAAATGCACACATAAGCAAGTCGGAATATTTAAATTGCATTCCTATTATTTTCACATATTTTTTGTTATAATTATAATATACTTTTTCGTTTGCAACTTAGTTTATCATATTTACATAGTAAGATTTTCAGTTGTGCGTAGCAGAGTACTTATTTATTGTAACTTATGTGTTAAATTAGAAGGTAGACCTACAGATAGACCAATACTCCTTAACTATTTTAAACTCTGTGAAAATATTAAAAAAAATAATTTTGTTTATTATATTAGGTCCTTATATTTTACTTATTACTATATTATTTTAAAACAGTTCAAAATGAAGTTAAATGAATTATTAATTGAATTAAACCAATATTGTCATCCATTCGTCCAATACTCTACATATTGTCGTACTACAGTGTTTATTTTATACTACAGTAATTTATTTTGTGTTATTAACCAACTTTTCTATGTACAATTTAATGTTATTTTTAATCATTGTCATAAAGATTGTATCATCCTCGCATCAAACATAAAAAAAGTGAACAAATCTCCCCTTACCGTACACTATTTACAGTGTACAAATTTTATTTTATTATTTAATTATGGTTAAGTTCCTAAGGGTAGGTTTGTTCAATGCGGGATCTCTTGGTACAAACCATGATGAATTTTTAGTTAAGATGAATAAACATTGTGTAGACATAATGGCTATTAACGAGACCTGGCTCAGGCCGGGTGAAGATGGTCGCGCCCCCGTCGTCCCTGGGTACCGGCTCCGGCACATCCCGCGACCCGCGTTCGTACGCGGCGGCCGCGGCGGGGGTATCGGATTTTACATTAAGTCAGGAATTAAAGTTCGTATCTGGCAACATCCAGTAGACCCTAGTCATCGATCGGTAGAGCAAATGTGGCTGACTTTATCTGTAAATGGGAAAAAACTAGCAATTGGAACTGCCTACCGGCCACCTTGGATGGATGTGGATTTGTTCCTTGATGCTGTAACCGATACCATAAACTCTACGCCTAACTGCGACAATGTGATTTTATTGGGTGATTTTAATATTAATCTCTTAGATGGCCGCGACGGAAAAGTAAATAAGTTTAATATTTTTTCAACTTGCCTTAGTCTCACTCAACTGGTTTCTACCCCAACACACTACACTGACAAGAGCCAAACACTTATTGACGTTATTTGTACGGATTTAAAATCAAGAAATATCATTGTTGATCCTATGGGGAGTATTAATGGCCATTCTTTCATAGCATGCGAACTTAATATAAAAAAAGAAAAAAGTTGTCCTAAAATTTTAAAGTATCGCCCAATGAAGGACATTTTGCCTGATATTTTGAATCAGGATCTTAACTGTGTCGGCTGGGAACAGTTATTATCTCTTATCGACATAAATGAAATGGTTAATGTTTTCAATGATTGTGTTAATTTTTTATTTGATTTACATGCGCCGGTAAAAACCATTATTATAAAAAAACATTCCGCTCCATGGATTACAGACACTGTTAAGATAATGATGCACAAACGGGACGCTGCTCTATCAGACTATCGCAAACATAAGACTGTTGTTAAAAAGGAATACTACCTCAGCCTGAAATCTTTGGTCAACAAATCACTTTTTTATGAAAAATCCGCTTATTTTAAATATAATATTAACAACAAAATACATGACTCTAAAGAATTATGGAAAAAATTAAAAACAGATATATTGCCATTTAAAAATCATAACGAATTGCCCCAACATTTTACAGACCCAGACGCAATCAACCAACACTTTTTGAATGTTCCCGGTAGTGCTGAAATTGAATTATCTTTGTTGACTTATTATCTGTTTCATAGGTTTAGTGACTCTACTTTTACAATAAATACCTTAGAGGTAAAAGAAGTCATAAAAATAATCCAACAGCTGAAAAGTAACGCTGAAGGTCACGATGGCATTACTTTAACGATGCTTCTCTCTACCTTGCCACAATCTTTAGAAGTACTAACTCGTATTGTTAACTGCTCAATCGAAACATCAACTTTTCCGGACGTTTGGAAGGTAGCCGTAGTTCGGCCTCTTCCTAAAACCAATAATCCGCAAGAGGTCAAAGATCTCAGACCAATCAGTATTTTACCTTGTTTATCTAAAATTGTAGAGAAAGCTGTCTGCCAACAATTGACCGAATATATTGAGAGTCATAACATCCTGCCCGTTGTACAGTCGGGATTCCGTAAGAACAGGAGTACAGCCACTGCATTATTAGACGTTACGGACAATCTGTTGTGTGCTCAGGACAAGGGACTTTGTACAATATTAATTTTACTAGATTTTTCTAGAGCATTCGACTCTATAAATGTAGAGCTACTTTTATCTAAACTAAGTTATTACGGGTTTGATCATTCCGCCCAAAACTGGTTCAATAGTTATCTGAGTAACCGGTATCAACTCGTAGAGCTTGGAAATAGCAATGGATCTTCATCGTTTTCACAGATAACACCTGTTGGTAGAGGAGTACCACAGGGGTCCATATTAGGACCAATTCTGTTTATCCTGTACTGTGCAGATCTCTCAAATTGCCTGAAATATTGTCAGTACCACATATATGCGGATGACGTTCAAATATATATATCGTTCAAACCTGATGATATAGACACCGCAATCAGTCATTTGACAGCAGATCTTAATAATATCGTTGCATGGTCAAAAAAAAACAGTCTTATTCTTAACCCTGCAAAAACAAAATTCCTAATTTTCGGCTCGAAACAGAAACTGTCACAACTACCTCAGCACGTACATATTTCCATCATGGGTGATCCCATTGATCGCGTTTATGAGGCACGAAACTTAGGGCTTCTTGTAGATTCCGACCTACGATTTGAAAAACACGTTATTGATTCAGTTCAAAATTGTTTTTACCGTTTAAAGATTTTATATAAAATTAGACCACACTTAAGCGAAGAACTCCGGATCCAGCTTGTAGAGTCACTAGTCTTGTCAAAATTGAACTACTCCGACACAGTTTTTGGCCCCTGTCTTTTGAAGCGTACTCAGCGTCTTATCCAGCGAGTTCAAAATGCTTGCGCAAGGTTCTCATTTGCTGTGCCACCACGAGGGCATGTTACTCCTTTCCTTAACCGACACTACATTCTTAGAATGAAATCTCGTAGAAAACTCCATTTAGCTACTCTGCTGTTTGGTGTTGTTAAGTTTGGTGTACCCCCCTATCTCTACGATAAACTGACCTGGTTTAAGAAAGAAGGTACGCGAAGAAAATGTTCTCCTGTTTTGGCTAGGCCCCAAAGTTCTTCCGCAGCTTTTAGGGGTAGCTTTCGTTACGCAGCAACAAAATGCTGGAATAATATTCCGCCCCCCATAAGGGATCTTAAAAATATAAAAACCTTTAAATTAAAATTAAAGCGTTTCCTCCTTAACGCCCAGAAGGAAGACGAAAATCTTAAAGATAACGATAGGTCAGTAATATAGTTGGAAAGTTGTACAAAATAATTTCATAGTTCCTTATGTAATTTCATAATTTTGTTTAAATTTTATAATAGTTTTTTGTTTGTTTTTATAATACTTTACTTTATTTTATCTTTATATTTTACTTTATTATTACTTTGTACTTCGCACAGCCATTTGTGTTGCTTTTTGGTTGGTTATGAAAGTATTTTTATGAAAGCTCTGGATTTGCCTCTCCAAAACAAATTTCGTAGCATCCTAATAGCATCAATCTAACTCGCATAGTAACAAACTCGACCGGCCGACCTCGGGGACGACAGCCTTTGCTCTATGTCTCAGATAAACTGTATGATCTGACTGTATGATCTCAGATAAATGCAAGTCAATTTAATTTTGTATAATGTTTATAATGTGTAACTAAATTTCTATTTATTTTGTTAATTTTTATTTAAATTATGTTAATTTTAGTTGTAGTACCAATTTTTTTTTTGGAAAAATGGACTACCTACCACCGATGGTCGTGACGTGACCTGTCTTTGGCATGCACTGAAAACCAGCGCTGGGTAGGCACATCAGGGTCTACCCAGCACAATGCTGAGTGTAAACCATATTTGCCCTAAACCTGCTACGCACAAATGGGATCTAAGAAGTAGTGTATAGTTAGCTTTTATGTTGTGTAGTAGATTATTAAGGTAAATAAAATTATTTTCTTTCTTTCTTTCTATAAGATGAAGTTGATAATTAAATTGTTACGTTTGGTTTGACTTCAGTTTCACAAAAAAAGATCTATGTAAACTTAACAATAAATCACACTAATATTATAAACTAGTTTCTGCCCGCGGCTTCGCACGCGTTGTTTCTATGGACACGTTTTAAGGTTATTTCTATCCCATGGGAACTGATTTATGGGATAAAAAGTAGCCTATGTTTGATTCCAGGATTAGAATTAACTGTATGCAAAATTTAATCCCGATCCGTTCAGTAGTTTTGGCGTGAAGAGGTAACAAAAATCCATCCATCCAAATTTTCGCATTTATAATATTAGTGTGATATTGAAGTTTGGGTGGATGGAAGTAGTTTTGCCCTGACGAAGTCATAAACATTTATCTATGTTTGTAATTTCTTCAAGGTAAAATAACTAAAGCTGAAATTGCCTTTTTTGCATAGTGTATTTACCATCGACATAATGTACCTACATAGATTAGATGCAAAATAAAATATGTATTTAAGTACATAATCTAGAAGGAGATAGACACTTAGAAATAAATTATTGTTTTAGTATCATGCACATATTAGTTTTTGCTATAAATAAATGAAAAACCATGATCAACTTTCAAACCTGAGATTAGCTATCAGTTGACCTAGGTCAGCCTGTGGTCAGCAAATCCACGATCGCGACGGCTAGGTTACAAGATATAGTATCTGGTCTAGACCGGCCTAGGCACAATACCTTTTTCGTAACACTATGATGTCATGCCTAGGCTCAGAATGATATAGCTTGAGGTAGAATGTCAGTAAAGGTTAGTAAATGCGAATGTAGTAGGTAGGTAACATTGGTACTAATCAAGTTAACCTTTGAGTGTGATCTGAGTATCCGATCTGCTCAGAAGTTAGGTCTACTACGTCTTATTAGGCTTAAGTACCGGTACTGTAAAATCGCTTAGCGAGCGCTTAAACGAAAAGTCTACTGGGCCTGAATTTGACTGAACATCAGATATTTTATCTACATTTTAGTTTAGGATAGGGCCTAGTTAAAATATTAGTTGTAGACGGGGAGTAATGAAAATTCGCAGCGAGCATGATACGTTACGCCGCGTTCTAAAATCCGTCTCAAATATCAAATTGCTTTATTTCCTTTAAAGCCACCACACAGAAACCGTAGCCGGGCCGGAGGCGAAGGCGTGTGCGGATTGTATTATGTATGCGTCAATTTATATGAGAGACTACACATAGGTACGGCGCCGGGCGGTGTGTGTGTAGTCTCTCATATAAATTCACGCATTTCTGTGTGTGCTTTTAGACCTTGCATGACTCTTGGACACGTCTCAAAATTTCAAATTACATAAGTAAAACTAGGAAATAAAGTAATCACTTTGATTTTTTGTTCACTTCCATCTTTTTAAGGTAAAGTAGAGAAGTGAACAAGAAACCTTTACCTTGTTAGGGCGTTAGTTTTCGAGCTGGAGCAAAACTCGTCCCAAGCTTTTTTATCCTCTTAATAATCAGATTTTTTGTAGTAAGCCTCACAAAGGATATGTTTGACAATTAGTTTGAATTTATTTATTGAATTGTCTCGTTGCAATCGCCTTCTTTCCCCGTACTCGAAAAATAACGACTAACAGGCTAAAGGTTTCTTCGTCACTTCTTTACTTTAGTCACATACCGAAGCGACGCGACAGATTTGAAAAATATCACTTTATTTCCGTGTCAGTGTTTAGTTTTATAATTTGACCTTTTGTAAGTGTACATTTATTGTATCTAAGGAAATAAAGAGTTTTTTGATTTTGACTAACTGCACGAACGTTCGCAACATTACATCCGTAACGCCGCCGCGCCGGTCAGTATTCATTATACACTACCTCAAGATTTAAATTGTCATTTTGGTATACTGTGCATGTTAATTTACCAATATTAGTTTCCGATTTCTTCAAGCAATTTCTTAAGATTTTAAACGTAAACCGCATCTGTGGAGCAAAAGGTAGCCGCAGTAATTTCCTAAACATCCCACTTCTTACCACTTCAGATTTTAACGCCCAATTGCCAATAACCTCCTAAGATTAACTTCCAAGACATCCGCTCATGAATTTAGGAAGCCATAAAATGGTCTCGGCCCTAAAGCTTGACCGTAAATAGTACGTCTATAAATCGTTCAAATAGAAGCAGGGAAGTGTCTACCCGGCTTTTACTATATCCCAGGCAAATTCGATGTAGTACGTTTGTAAACAAACCGCCTAAAATTCACTCTGTGGCCTCGTCTTTTTGTATGGAATCTACATTACCTACTTGTCGATTTGTGATCCTTCCTTCAATAAACATACACTAGCAGCGCCTCGCGGTTTCACCCGCGTAATTCCCGTTCCCGTGGGAATACCGGGATAAAATATAGATAAAATTTAACCTATGTGCTATTCCAGACTACAATCTATCTTTGTGCCAAATTTCATCCAGACCCGTTCAGTAGTTTTTGCGTAGCAGCGCCTCGCGATTTCACCCGCGTAGTTCCCGTTACCGTGAGAATTCCGAGATAAAATATAGCCTATGTGTTATTCCAGACTATAATCTATCTCTGTGCCAAATTTCATCCAGATCCGTTCAGTAGTTTTTACGTGAAAGAGGAGCACGAAGGTGGAGCAAGCATGCTTTGAGTGGTATGCAAGACGTCTCCGTGAACTATAAAAATACATTCGGACTTCTGGAATCTTTAGGTAGTCAAAGATCTTTAGGTAGTCAAAGAAATAAACCACTGAAGAAGGTAACCTTCCAAAGCCTTCAAACTATCATGGTTCTTCATCAGCACACACTACATCCACGTCCATCAAATAATTACGTACCCATCCGAAGGTTGCCTGGAAGAAATCGCTTTTAGCGATAAGGCCGCCCATTGTGAAACTGTTTTTGTGTTTGTCTTTTCTGTTTTTCTCTGTCTTGGTGTGCAATAAATAATATTTGTATTGTATCCACTGCTAAACACGCCTACCCAAGAACCCAGGGGCTTATTACCAGAGGTACATGATTCTATTGTTTTATATTTCCCAGCGAGTCCATGAAAATTAAAACTAGAATTTAAAATGTTCAAACATTATGAGTTAAAAATGGACAATGATGAGCAATATTGGTCGTTGGCCTCTTGAGGTTCAGTGTGGACATGAATATGATACGATAACGTAAACCAATATATTCTGTATATCTTACCCTATAAAACAGTCCATGCATATTCCCAATATTTCCATCCGGTCTTTCTCAAACTTTCCCTCCTAACCCAACAAAAACCCTAAACGCTCCAATAACAATAAATCGAAACGTCTCGTTTTATATCTTCCGTGAAAGGGCCTGAAGGTCGGATGGATGTCCCCGTCGGCCTTTTGTCCCTCAAACTACCTTTATTGAGGGTAGGTGATACCGTATGGCTCATACGATACTACCGTTGCTGAGATCGTGCTCTATGGTTTGACACTAACAGGGAAATATAAGGGCCCCTCCGTCCAATGCCAATTTTTAATGGTTTATAAGAGATGTGACAACGACCAGCTGCTCGATTCTGTCTCTTTGTGTTCACGTGCTATTAAAGAAGAAGTATAATAGGGTAGCTTTTGACATGACACCTGATAAAAAGTAGATTTATGAATGGACCCCAATGGGGACCCCCTGTTTGTTCCGCGTTCAAAAATTAGAGCTGATTTTGTTTACGTTTTTATGACGAAATAGCTCAATTTTCAAGGGCAAAGTTATTATACAATATATATATATTATATTAAATAAATAATGCTGGAATATCCACACAGCACCATCTAGCCCCAAAGTTAGCTGCTCAAAGTTGCTTTTTGTAATTATATGTAGAGTTATTTCCACCATCCAAATCGGTTATTTAATTTTGAAACCACCAAGTCAAAGGTCAAAAAAGTCAACTAGTAAACAAAAAAGTCTCTCCAGCACTTAGGTACCTAGAATGGTTGACTAGTCCATTGATAACAATTTTATCAATGTTTATTTTTAGGCACATGGCCGTATCGCTTGCATGTTATCGACTTGCCATGCGATTACGCTAAAATCTCCCATTTCCATTGAATGGGCCATCCGGAGAGACTGGAAAAAAAATACATACAACGGGACGAAGCCGATCGACGACGGAAATTTTAACGACAACGTAAAGATATAACCTAAGTCGATTTTCATATTACTCACACTTGAATTTTTTTCTCGATTACAGTAATTCTGATTCAAAGTTATAAACAGTAAATACATTGCCGTAATAAAACGTACTCGAGCAAGACAAGGTCTAGGGTGAGTAACATAAGTATGAATTTTAACGATAAGTAATACAAGTTCCTACAAATAAATAAAACATTACAATTGAGTTTGACATTTGTTATTTTAAGACGTTGACAGCTTCGTTATCGGTCGGCTAAATGTATTTTATCTCTCTGTTTTTCTCCTAAAGTTAACGATGCCTTTTGTAAATTCATATAATATAATAATGATATAAAATTGTAATTAGTAGATGTAGAAGTAGGTTTTTATTATGTATTTATTTATTGTAAATTCAATTATTCCGCAGTTATGAGTTATTTTTCCTTTTGTTTTGTAGTTTAGAGGTGTTTTTTTTTGTAAATACTGTACCTACAATACATAGAGATTGTTGCTCACTCCATAAAGCTTGCGATGATATCATGAGACGGACATTGGCAGAATTGTGTCAAACCAGATGCAGAAGCCATTTGACAAGAAGTTGAAGTTGAATCCAGCCAGAAAATTGTATATATTTGTTTTAGTACCATGTGATGGAAACCGAAATTGTTTATAGTCTCCCCGGATGGCGATCCATTGAATGGGTTATTTTATCGTAATCGCACAGCCGATAAAGTTTATGCACTGATCTACCAAAACAAACAAACAAGACGTTTGTTTAATTCACGAGGTTCGCACACACCTTTACACCACATTTATCTCGACGCTACATTTACCTCGACACATTCTCACCTCACCAGCCTATACCTAATGGTCCACTGCTGGACGCAGGCCTTCTAATAAAAGCCATGTTGGCTTTTATCGCATCTCATGGGGGTAATGCCTATAATCCCAACGCTGCTGGGCGGGTTCCAGATACGGGTTTGGGATCGCAGTTCGGTGGTAGAATGGTTCTGCAGGGGGCGCTGCTGCCCGCCCCCGGTGGATATCCCTTAGTCGCCTCTTACGACACCCGCGGGAAGAGTTGGGGTGAAAGGCCTATTATGGATTGTTTCTTTATTAAATACGATGACAAACTCAGACAGTAACAATGACATACAAGTAATTAAAGAAAACAAATGTATGCCACACTTGCACACAAGTCAGTATAACCTGTCGCCGCCCACACATTAATTACCATTTAATTTATTACGCTTGCACAATGTTATGAAGCGGTTAGTTTATTTTTTGGTTCATGGATTCAATGAACGGTTTTTTTGAAGTCACATCACACTATTCACACTAATATTATAAATACGAAAGTTTGGATGGATGGATGGATGTTTGTTACGTCTTCACGCCAAAACTACTGAACATATTGAGCTGAAATATTGCATTGGTCTAAGCCTGGAATCAAACATAGGCTACTTTTATCCCATAAATCAGTTTCCATGGGACGCCTTGTTTCTATGGAAACTGATTTATGGGATAAAAAGTAGTAGTGCAAAGCCGCGGGCATAAACTAGTAGTATAATAAGGCTAACCATGTAAGAAAAACGTAGTGCAGGACGCCCTTCGGCCTGGTGGGATGAGGACCTGTGATAGACTGCAGGCAGATGCTGGATGCGGCAAACTGAAGACAGGGCGCTATGGCGTTCATTAGGGGAGGCCTATGTCCAGCAGTAGACTACCATAGGCTGATTGATGATGATGATCCATGGAAGAAGGAACAAATATAGCTACGTTATCTTTTTAAATTGGCGGTGTTTGGCAAATAGCAACGTAAGGGCGAAAGGGTTGGTGTTAGTGAACGAACTTATATAGTAGTGTAGGTAATCAGGATTAATGTTAAGTATTTTAAATAAATTATTTGTATTTTTTGTATTTTTTTTGTATTTTAAAGTTAAACAAACACGGAACTTTATTTAACAGTTAAACATTGTTTAGTTTTGTTATTTTTTATATGTTTTAATATCTGATGTTATTTATGTCCAACAAACCCCTCGCAGACATCCCATAAAATGGGTCTTAATGATAACCTGTTTCATATTAATTTATCTTTTGTTTGTGCTAGGTTTTAGTACCTTTCGGTAACAAAATAAACGTATTTTTACTTATATTGGCCTATATTGGTCCACTGCTGGATGCCCATAATCCCCACGCTGGGCATGCGGGTTGGGGATCGCAGTTCGGTGGTAGAATTGTTCCATAGGAGGCGCTGCTGCCCGCTCCCGGTTCATATCCCTTAGTCGTCTCTTACGACACACGCGGGAAGAGTTGGGGTGGTGCAAATTCTAAGCCGGCACCACACAGCTACTTTACTAGCTTTTACTTTACTACCAGTTTATGTCGCTGTATCCCATTTAACGTAGAAATCGTTCCAGAAAAGGTTGCTTTTGCTTCATTTTACGAAATGTGCACTGTCTAATATAGAAATCATGAGTTACTTATATTTTATTTATTTTATTGTTCTAAAATAATTTAGTCCAAGTCAGTTGAAGACCGACGTGGCGCGGCGGGCGAAGGTCCGCCTGCGACGCAGGAGGTTGCGGGTTCGATTCCCGCCTTGGAACAAATGTTTGCTTGGAACAGATCTGCAAATATTGGTTCTGGGTGTTTTCTATGTCTTTTCTATGTATAATAAAACTATCATCTATGTAGTGTAATGTATTAAGTGTATCAGTCATTTAATACCCATAATACAAGCTCTGTTTAGCTAGGCTAGATGATGCTGTGTGGATTGTCCAACATTATCCATCTAACTAATTAATTACGCGTGAAACAAGGAAAAAGTGTCCTGTGACGTTTTTTAGGTGAAATGGAGGGCTTATTCCAATAATCCCCTGCCATGATCCCCTGCGAAGGGGATTTCTGGACTTTTTGTCCAATAATCCCCTGCCGGTTCAAAGAGAAGAGGCGCAGGGGATTTGTGGACAAGAGTTCCAGAAATCCCCTGATCCACTTATTTACACCGTAAGTAGTTGTTCGTATGTATTTTTTTTTTAATTTAGGCAGTATTCTCGAAATTCGCATTTTCGTTGACTGTTCCTATACACTGGCTAAACTCGATGTAGAATGTTTGTAAAGAGGGGTTTCGTATTGTCATTTGTCATAATATTTTAATAGCATTCTGAATATTCTGATAAAGAACATCGCAAGATGAGTTCGTTTAATCACCGCCTGTAAAACTTGAATCGTGCAATAAAACAGAACATAAGTAAAATAAAACTCACTGTGAAGAAACAATTTCAGCATAGTAATTATTTTCACAATCCCAGCATCCATTTAATGGTCCAAAAACTAATTGAACTTGAAAAAATAAAACAAGAGGAAACTGGGCGTATGCAGACCACCCCTTAAAAATTCCTCGTAAAGTCGATTTCACTCAAGAATTTAAATTGAAATCAAAAATTTAAGAAGTGCCTTGTAGTAGTTGCAGGTGGTTTGATTATAATAGTAAACTAAAGTATTCACAAGCATGCGTGACCTAGTTCGGTTACGTTGCTGAAATGTAAACATTCTTAACCTGAAGCCGCAAGCCTCTTTTCACAATAAGCGTGAGGTCGGCGTATTTTGTGAAAAGAGGTTAGTATAATAAAACAAACCTTCAGAATACAACCATTGTGTTTTCTACAACATTTACGCCTTTTCATTCGATGCCTTTACGAACGTGAAGAATGCAATCTAAGATGTTAGATAACTTCTAAAGGCTTTAAACAGGGTGTCTGGTCGAATACTTTGATGGGAGAAAATACAATACCAAAAACATAAATTTTATCGACAAATCAAAACTTATACACTAGCTTATTGTCCACATTATAAGCTATCAAATGAGACCTCGTTCGTCTTTCTACTACAGACTTACACTACACTACAGACTTTAGTACAGGGCAGAAGCTAAAAAAAAATAGATGCCATTTTATTATTGAGAGAGAAAAAATGGGGTTAGTGATTTGTCGATTTAATTTACTGTATTTAACCCCCTCTGAGTCTCCGACACCGGTGACAAAACACCCTGTATATATTATATATATATAAAGCTCGTACAGGTTCCTATAAAAGACGCAGCTAGCATGAGGCATTGCAAAAGCAATTAGATCCAGCTTTAAAACGTGTTCCTAAACAACAACGAACGATGGATCATAAAATAAACAAAAAGCGACGGTGGAAATCATGGCCATTTCCACGTTGAAAGCTCTTTGTGCCTTTAAAATCTTTGGATTAATGACTTGTCGTGATTCGGCTGTAAAGAGTGACCTTAAATTTTGTAAGGCACGGTTCCTCACGGTTTAAGAAGACAAGAAAAAATTTATAAAAACCACTGAAAGGAAGACAAACAATTTGCGCATTGCTTTGTTCGGTTTTATGATACACTATTCTTTCTACAGCCATGATTTCGCATTTATTTCATTGCTTTGATTCTAGATTCTTTCTAGGCACTTTGAAATCTGCAATAATGGATCGTATTGATCATCTTACTGCCGGCCGTTCGTTGTTGCTAAAAATCTCAACTACATTTTCCTTTGAAGCTTTTGAGGGTCTGTTACTTTTTTATTAGCATATTATCAATAACCTACAATCGTTTAGAAACAAATTATAGCAATGATTACAATCAGAGGTACGCACTATATGTACGCCCCGCTGCCGCCCGGCGTCCGCCTATTGGCACAGAATTCAATGTCGGCCTGACGTATCATTTGCGTAACCTCTTACGAAATTTGTTTTGGTTTTAGTGCGCATACATACATCAAGACTACGATGTTTGATGTATGAGCTCGCTTTCGGAAGCAGTTTTCTTTTAATATATCCAAATAGGTCGTTCGTGTGGTTCGCCTTGGATTATGATTCATGTGTGTCCCCCACGCAGTAAAATCGTTGATATTATCGATCTTTTCTTTTGTGTCAGGTATCGTTTAAGAAGTAATTTTGCCTGTTGGCCGTTCCTTTGTTATATGTTATGATTGTTATTTGACTTTGAGACGCCCATGTGTATTGTCTTTTATAGCTTTAGGTAAGCTACAAAATAATTGTCAATTATTTGGCTTCAAGAAAACACTGACCTTTTATAATTGTCAACAAATTAGAGAAGGCCGCATAGAGCTTTTGGAAATAACATTAATTAACTCGACCTTCGCTTAAAGTCTATTACCTCATTTAGGGTGTTTAATTGAAATTACAGAACCTTTCTAAACTTTGCGTTTATTCATTTTGTGTATTCTCCCAATCTTGATAAACACCTTCGCTGACAAATTTCAAGGTGTCTTGCTAATTTCCTGATTCATATCCACCAATGCCCAATACTTGTTGTTTATGTTTAGACATGATCCCTTTGAATTTGACTTTGATGTTGTTGGTTCACCATCAAGTTCGAGAATAGATAAAGTGAAGGTTGTTATTCCGACCACTTTTGCCTTGTAATTGTAAAAGTCCTTTTCAATCTCATGAAGGTTAATATGTACATTTTGATAAGTCCAAATATTTTGACAAAAAACGCTGTTTCTTGTAAAAAAAGTGTATTATTATCTTATTGCTTTTGTGCTGACTCCGTATAAACAACATTTAACTTTTCATAGCACATAAAACGTGGAATATTTGATGCCTTCGCGTTCCCAACTGGCATTTTCTCCGAGTTCTCCGACATTCGACGTAAACAATGAGAATTATTTAGTGCAGCTTTTATTGCTGCCCTGATTGGTTTGCGTACTGTACTACATTTTCTCTCATAAATTAACATCTGAAATTAGTCCCTTTTTTCCATTATACAAATACTAGTTTATGACCGCGGCTTTGCACGCGTTGTTTCTATGGAAACGTTTAAAGGTTATTTCTATCCCATGGGAATTGATTTATGGGATAAAAGCCTATGTTTTATTAAAGGCCTAAAACTACCGAAATGCAAAATTTCAACCCGATCCCGTAATTTTGGCATGAAGAGGTAACAAACATCCATCCATCCATACATAACATACTAAACATACAAACTTTCGCATTTATATTATTAAACGATTTTCTCTCCACTAGTGAATAGTGTGATGTGATCTATACTAATATTATAAAGAGGAAAGATTTGATTGTTTGTTTGTATTGAATAGGATCCAAAACTACTGGACCGATTTGAAAAATTCTTTACCATTAGAAGCCCACATTATTCCTGATGAAAATAGGCTACTTTTTACCATGGGAAAATGCTTCATTCCTACGGGAAAACGGGTAATAGGACAACGGGTAGTAAGAATGCAGCTAGTATTGTATAATTAAAATTGATTGTAAAGTGACGTTATTTTGACACTAGGTTACCGACCATAAACGTCTCCGCTCCGGAAAAGAGCAAACAGCCCCTTAAAATTTAAACAGATAAAATGCCAATAATTTGACATTTAAGTCCTCCTCCGCAAATCTAAGTGGGTGTCCACTAGAGTAGTGTCATTGCTGCAGAGGCGTCCTTTACCTCTGCCCTTTGATCCTTCCATTCATGACTCTTGATCACGAGCATTGTTATGGAGTTGTTTAAAACATAAAATTCAGCTTACAAAAGGCTTTCTAAAACATTTTCACTCAAAACACGGTTGATGTCAACATGCTGGTATCGCATCAGTTGAGCAACGTTTATACAACTGTATCGAAATGTGCTGCTAAAGTTGACATAATGAATTGGGAACTTTCGAAAATACTTTGCCATACCAATATCTATAGTTTTTAGGATGTCTTTTGAAATTTTCTTTTCCTTAGCCACTAACATTTTTTTTGTTCCATATCTACTAACGTTTACTGACATTTTCATGAAGTATTTAACCGAAAATTTCGGTTCTGCAGACACCGTTTTTTCAGTTAATTTGTTTTGTCGTTATTGGGTTAGTTAATATTTATTTCACAAACAAACTTTTGTAGATTACGATTAGATGTCATTGTATATATCATACATAATGTAGGTACCCTTTCGCTGTTCATAAACTTTAAGAATACATAGGTGAGATAATGTTGTGTGAATTGTCCAGCATTATTTATCCTACTAATATTATAAAGCCGAAAGTTTGTGATAGATAACTGAATTTTTGTTACCTAGGATCTCCAAAACTACTGAACAAATCAAGATGAAATTAGGCATACGCTTAGAGCAAAACCTAACTTAGATAATAGGCTAGGTACCTATTATACCGAATATACGCGTGCGAAGCCGCGGGCAGAAGATAGTTTATTATAATTTTAAACTTTGTTCAAGAAAAAAACAATAAAGCGAACCTCCGAGGAAGTATCAGAGCAACATACACTCAGCTGAACAGTCTACACTACAGTATCTCACTAAATAAATAAACATTTGGAAGCGAGCCCACGAAGCAGCCCACGTGTCGGTATTTCGATATTCGCTGGAATGCGTGCATTTTGTCATTGGGGACATTGGGGTTAAGCGGACACTCGACTCAAAATTCCAGAAAAACTAATGATTCTGGATTTACGGCTTTATTAGCAGGATTGCATTTAATCATCGAGAGCTTTGAATAACCACTGAATTTTGGAATAAATTATCACATTATATTTTGCAGAGCTTACAAAAACTGCAGAGCTTATAAATTGGCGCAACTTTTGTTTTAGATAACATGTAAGTCTCGATAAGGGATGAAATGTTGGTGTTCTTCCAACACAAGTAAGGTTTGTAGTTAACCCGCATTCGTAATGAAGCTGTAATCCGTCGCATTGTTGGGAAACAGCTCTTCCTTCCCCCTATTTATTTCTACATCTTGAGGTCGCGGGCCTTCAATTCGATTTACTCGTTACTTACGGAATAGAAAACAAGACCTTAAATTTACTTTTCGTGGGCTGCATTTTGTATGACCTTACTCAGGCAAAAGTACTGAATACGACCACTGAATCTTAATAAATCATACTAATATTATAAATCCGAAAGTTTGGATGGATGGATGGAATGATAGATGGATGGATGTTTGTTACCTCTTCACGCCAAAACTACTGAACGGATCGGGCTGAATTTTTGCACACAGGTAATTCTAATCCTGGAATCAAACATGGTATTAAAAACTCTCATAATATCCGTGACGTCTGCATCTACTCAGAATTATTAGATACTAGTTTATGCTAGTTTATGTTAAGGCGTGTTAAAGGTGCGGCGTTAAACATATTCGTGACAAACAACGCCTTAATTAAGTACAATCCATACTAATATTATAAATTCGAAAGTTACTCTATACAGGGTTACAGGAAAAATCGTGCTAGATCCGTTAAGAGCGTGGAGTAACCACCATTCCTGACTTATTTCACTATGAAACCCCCTACCCTAAACTTAACCCATTTCGAGATATTCGACTTTTAATTTTTTTATTGAAAAGTGCCGATTTTTAGGCTACTAAATTTATTTTTGTTTATTTTGTGTATCTTATTATTATTATTATTGCATTTTTACATGTGTAATAAGATGCTTTAGGACGTCAATGATTAAAATAGTGCATAAGTTAATTGAATAGACCGTAGTAGAAAAGTGAAAGTTAGGAAATAAAAAAAAAATTAGAAAGTTTATTTTTCTCTAAGGGATATCTAAAAAAATATTATGGCAATTCTTCGGCAAATGTTTTTAAAAATATCTACGTTTCATCAGCTATCTAACGAGGTATAACAATCTAGGGTTTGTATTACATTTCGTGGAAAAAAAGTAGTTGGGACGCTCCAGGTAGCAGTTCTAACGGTCCCGCGCCTATTGTCCTTCAAGTTCAGACACACCGTGAGAGCGAGACAAGTGACGATTTATGTAGGTATGAATGAAAGAAAAAATGTGTAGAGACCGGTTAGGGCTGGGAATACAACAGGGGGTATTGTTTTGGTTGTCAGTCTGCTTTTGTGCTTCGTACATAGTAGATGTGATATCGTTTTGCTCTTTTTCTCGACTTGGCTGTGATTCTGGACTATTTCTTCTGATTTGTGACTACTATACTTGTTAACCGGACTCTGATTTGTACCTGTGATACGGAAGTGTTGAAGATGACGTCCTACACACCTGAGGAATATGCTGATATGCTTATTTGTTACGGATACTGCGATTGTGTATCTGCGCAAGCTCGCAACGAATACGTAACTCGCTACCCCGGTCGTCGAGTGCCGGATGTGGCCGTTTTTGACAGAGTTTATCGAAGACTTCGAGAATCTGGCTCTGTTTTGAGACGTAATACAGACATGGGTAGACCACGAATTGACGACGAAGAACAGGACAATGAGATAGTGCAACGCTTTCGAGCGGATCCGACTACTTCCACTAATATTGTTGCCCGTGATCTGGGACTTTCGCAATGGAGAGTGTGGTTTACAGTGCATACTGCTGGCCTATACCCATACCATTACACGCCGGTACACGTTATTGAAGAAGGAGACCCCGCGAGAAGATTGGACTTTTGCAGATTTATGCTAAATGCTGACGTAGAAGACCCAGATTTTCTAAGAAATATCTTGTGGACGGATGAGTCCAAATTTGATAAAGATGGCATAACTAACTATCACAACGCCCATTACTGGGCCCCAAAAGCACTAAGGAATCCCAATAAGAAAAGAGTGAAGGGGTCCCAACGAAGATTCAGCGTGAATGTGTGGATGGGCATTATCTCCAATCATTTGATTGGACCTTACTTTCTACCGGATAATTTAAATGGGGAAAGCTACGAAAATTTCCTGAGAGCAGACTTGAGTGATTTGCTGGATGATCTGCCACTCAACCTGATCAGGGACATGTGGTTCCAACACGATGGCTGCCCTGCCCATTTCAGGAGAAGTGTCAGAGACTGGCTGGACACAAATTATCCAAACAAATGGATAGGACGAGGTGGGCCGTTGCCATGGCCAGCAAGAAGTCCGGACCTAACCCCCATGGATTTTCATGTGTGGGGGTGCATGAAAAGTCTTGTGTACAGCGAGCCGAATCCAGTTTCGTCTGTGGAAGACCTAAGAGAAAGGATTGTGGATGCAGCAAATAAAATGAGGACCACGTTGACCACTGGAGTAGTGAAGACTGGTCTCCGTAGAAGGATGCGACAATGTATCAGAAATAGAGGCGGCCATGTTGAACATGAACTGTAGAATAAGAAAAAGTTGTGTGAAAACCTTTAATAAATGACATTTCATGCTTACCTATTGTTTTACTTTTACTTTTTAGGGCTAAGTATAAATTTTCTTCTCCACTGTCGCCTATAAAACTAATTTTTTTTCAATGCAATTGAATAAAACCCTAGATTATTATACCTCGTTAGATAGCTGATGAAACGTAGATATTTTTAAAAACATCTGCCGAAGAATTGCCATAATATTTTTTTTAGATATCCCTTAGAGAAAAATAAACTTTCTAATTTTTTTTTTATTTCTTAACTTTCACTTGTCTACTACGGTCTATTCAATTAACTTATGCACTATTTTAATGATTGACGTCCTAAAGCATCTAATTACACATGTAAAAATGCAATAATAATAATAATAAGATACACAAAACAACCAAAAATAAATTTAATTGCCTAAAAATCGGCAATTTTCAATAAAAAAATTAAAAGTCGAATATCTCGAAAAGGGTTTAGTTTAGGGTAGGGTGTTTCATAGTGAAATATGTCAGGAATGATGGTTACTCCACGCCCTTAACGGATCTAGCACGACTTTTCCTGTAACCCTTTCCTGTAATATATATGTCTGCCTCTGTCTGTCTGTTACCTTTTCAAGCCTAAATGGCTGAATTGATTTTAATGAAATTTGGCAGGAGTATGTAAATGTTATTCCGGAGACGAACATAGGCTACTTGAATAGCACGTGTGAAACCGCGGGCTGCATTTAGTATTTCCTATGTTTATCGTGCTTATTTGCGTTTTTAATCAACTAGTCATTAAGCGTTAAAATCCGTCACACACAGAAACCGTGGCCGGGCCGTAGGCGAAGGCATGCGGGTTGTCTCATACGAATTTATATGAGAGGCTACACACACGCCGCCCGGCGGTGTATGTGTAGTCTCTCATATAAATTCACGCATTACAACCCGCACGCCTTCGCCTCCGGCCCGGCCACGGCTTCTGTGTGTGGAGGCTTTTAATGTTGATTTCTCTGATAATGCAGTAAGTTTCTGTAAACAGGTTCCATTTGTTCGTATCGCATTGACATAAAATTATCTGCATTGATATGAGGTTTCTAATCAAGAGACAGACTTGAAGTGTAAGTTTTTTTCTTTGATAAAAAAAGAACCTCTCGTAGGTTCTTGAAAGAGTTTCTTGTAGAAAGATCAAACGAATATTGTAGTTAATGGTTTAATCGGGTATTTATCGCGTACCTTTTGTTTTTATATCCCCTACGTTTCTACCGCGTTACAGCGATCGTGGTCACGGGGCGACTGGATGTACTCGGAGTTACAGCCGAGAATTGACGGCAGTATCCACGACTACCCTCAATTCGTCTTCAGAATCAGGAATGTCCAAGTTCACACTACGACACACTACACTGACCGTATCCGATTGCAGTACAGTCGGATTACGACGCACACACATATTAATCACAGGATTCCACGAGGAAGAGAAACGAATATTGTAAATGCGAAAGTTTGGATATTTAGATGTTATCTCGCAAAAACTACTGAATGGATCGGGCTCTAATTTTGCATAGATCTGTTTCCTAACAATTTTTGTTTTACTGTAGGTATAGGTACCCACCCACCTCGTGGTGTAGAAATAAAGTGGTGATTTGGTTTTGTTCATCGCAAAAACATCGAAAAATCTCATAAACAGCCAAGACACTTTTGAGGGTTAAAAACCCGCCAAGCAATATAGGTTTTTACCTTTTTTATTTAACTTTGTTTACATATTTAAGTAATATTGTTTTTGTTTAAAAGCTTGTCAACAACTGGACGTCCGTAGTGTCAACACAAAGATTTTTGGCTAAGCAATCGATCAGCACATGCTGAGCCAACACCTATTTCGGCACAGGGTCATGGGGGCAAAACTAGATTAAACGCCCAACATTTGTTTAATTTAGCATATGATAGACCTTGTTCTTCGTTTGGTTTTGTATCTTTTGAATGTCTATGTCGAAATAAATGCTATTCAATTCTATTGAATTGCACCTGGTTCCACCTACCCCCTCTCACCCCTATGGTAGATATCCTGCTGAACGCCCCGTAAAATATCTTTCAGGCTTTTCTGGTTTTTATCGTCAGGCAGTCACGCAACATTTCCATATACATACCATTCACTTCATTACTACATATTTCGAACTCATTAACATAGCCGAAGTTGTGTGTAGATGACTAACTACCAAAATATTATCTAAGAACATAAATATGTAAACAACGCTCAAAATAAACTGCTCTTATTATACTACTAGCTGTACCCGCGACTTCGTTCGCGATTGCCTTACCTGCCGACTAATTATGTTCACATTTAACCATAGTCTCTCATATTATGAAACGCCGCCGTCCAAAAAATCGTGTAGGGTCTACGGGGGATAGCATATTGTCATCTTCAATCCCATTCTTTATCCACACGACTTTTAGCTACGACTCGGCCAGCGTCAGTGTTAAGAAGTGTCCTACTCGTTTGACTTACTCACAGCTGGGGCCCTATTCTGCTATACTAATCGCTTCACTATGACAGGGCTATCGTCACAGAATGACAATTTTTGGTATTCCACCTTGGATGAAAGAAATTATGATGAATGCAGATGGAGAGACGCGCGTCAAGTTTGAAACTACATATTAATTTATCTCGCGCGCACTATCTGGAATTTTATTAATCTAAGGATTCTACGTGATGATTCTGCGACGATTCCATTGTCATACTGAAGCAATTGTTTTGCAGAATTGGGCTCCTGATCCATTTGACTGGACCACCGTAATTTTTTTTCGTTAGTAGGTAGGAACAGTTGGCTGTGTACCACAATAAAAAATATTTTTCTGCGGTCCAGTTAGTTTAAGTGGACCACAATAATTAAATTATTTAATTGTACACGAAGTTTGGTTGGAAACTTCGCTGGACCAGCTAAACCACCATATATCATGTAAGGCAGGAACCTAACTTATTTTTCCAAGACCCACCACCTTAGTAGGTAGGAACCTAACTAATGGGTACGTCTTGGAAAAATAAATAGATAGGAACTTACCTACCCTTTATCTACTAATTTTTTTCTTCAATCTACAGATTATTTCATCAATCTACTGATTTTCTACTCGACTTTCTACTGATTTAGTCATATTCGATCTTGCATCTCCGTTTCTAACAAAAAGAATGCATGAAATCGGACGACGCGTAGACCCGTCGTGATGCGCGGTTAAATAATTCTACTTTTTCCTCTCTCCCAGGGGAACCCTACTGAATTCCAGGATAAAATGTATTCCATGTCCTTTCTTGTAGTATGAACTCAAAACGTGCCAAGTTACATTCCAACTCATTACCTATGTAGTTTCGGCGTGATGAGCGGTGAAGGAATTTAACTTTCATCCCCTCTGCCAGGGCAACCTTACTGAATTCCGGGATAAAATGTATCTTTTCTCATAGTACGAACTAAAATCACGCCGAGTTGCATTCGAATTCATTAAGTAGTTCCGTCGTGATGCGCGGTTAAAGAATTTTACTTTCATCCTCTCTCCCAGGGGAACCTTACTGAATTCCAGGACAAAATGTATCCCATGTCCTTCCTTGAACTCAAATCGTACCAATTCAGTCCAACTCATTCAGTAGTTTCGGCGTGAACGTGATGCGCGGTGAAGAAATTTTACTTTTATCCTCTCTCCCAGGGGAACCTGACTGAATTCCGGGATAAAAAGTATCCTATGTCCTTCCTCGTGGTATGACCTAAAATCGTACCGAGTTTTATTTCAATACCTTAAGTAGTTCCGTCGTGATGCGCAGTTAAAGAATTTTACTTTCATCCCCTCTCCCAGGGAAACCTGACTGAATTCCGGGATAAAAAGTATCCTATGTCCTTCCTCGTAGTATGACCTAAAATCGTGCCGAGTTTCATTTCAATACCTTCAGTAGTTTCGGCGTGATGCGCGTTTAACAAACAGACAGACAGACAGACAGACAGACAGACAGACAGACAGACATGAATGAAAAAAATTGCAGTTTTGGCTTCAGTATCGATAATAGAGTGCCCTCCAAAAAAAAAATTCAAAATATTTTCAATGTACAGAATTGGACCTGTTACAGTTTTATTATAAGTATAGATTTTTATTTAGCTCACATAAATTACTGAGAGCTCATTTAAATGATCTCTCTAGGAAATAAATCTGTATAACGTATACGAAGACGAGTTTCTAAGATTTGTCGTGTTTTGAGAGATGACGTGTGGACTGAAATATTCATGCGAGTTCCTGAAGATGAAAATATTTTATACCAAGCTTTTAATAATAATAATTTCCTCTTAGCCGAATTTCGAACACGGCGACCAGTCTCACCGGAGACTAGCCAGATGCGCAGGATATATTATAGTGCATAAGTGCACAAACACAGGTGCACTCTCTATTCCCTCACTCTCATAATCCGATTGGACGGCAGAGCGACATGACCGGGGAGAGGTCAAGCGCAGGACCAACTGCTTAACGTGCTTTCCGAGGCTCGGGGTTGAAACAACGCCAACTTCCTGACTCCGGGCTTCTACTGTGATTTTTTCTTGCTAGAAAAACCCCAAAAACAGCTATTGGCTCGACCCGGGATTTGAACCCAGGACCTCATAATCAGCGGTTGAACAATCTGACTGTTAGACCAACGAGGCGGTTAAAGCAAGCTTTTATAATTATCATATATCTATGACTAATGTGCTTGGAAAGACAAACCCAACGAACCTAAACTCGAGGGGATACCGATTACGCGCGACACAAGACGCGCTTCAAAATCAATCATGAACTAGTAACTTCAATACATACTCGTAAATAATGCTGGACAATCCACACCATATTATAAACCAACCTAGCCCAACTAGCCCCAAATCCAAAGCAACCAGAGCTTGGGTTATGAGTACTTGATAAGAAAGAGATATAAATAGGTACTTAATTTTAAAATTATGTACATTACCTACACACAGAATTCCACGACCAAATATCTGTAGATCGTACAAACATTTGTCCGCGGTAATCGAACTCGCAACCTCCTGCGTCGCAGGCGGACCTACGCCCGCTGCGCCACTGAGGACGTCAAGTTCAAAGAATTACTTCTCTCAAAGAATCAAAGCAATTATTTCTATCGACATGTTTATTTACATCGGCCTTTGAGTCACTAACATAAACTAGATAGCTTTGATAATGATTATTTCACTTTACAGTGAGGACTATGATGTCATACAATATACAGGGTGTTTGGTGGAGGGTTAGACAAACTCGGTGGGTGTGTAGGTGGACCTATTTGTGAAAAACAATTTGAAGGAAAAGACCCTAACTGTTTTCAATTTTTTTTTATCCTGTTTTTTGTATTTTTTTAAGATTTTCCGAAATTTTAGCTCTCTACCCCTAGAACTTTTTTTTGGAACATGTTGTCTAGTTAATTTTTTACTTGCTCTTGGTCTCCGATGTATTCTTCGTCTTTTGAAGGCATTATTTATTTGAAAGAACCTGTAAATAATTAGTTATAAGCTCTCAAAGTTAAAAAACGTAAAAAAAATAATCAAGAAGGACAACTTTGCATCGTTTTAAAAAAAAAAAACTAATAGCGATCGAGAAGTTTATGCTGCTGCGTTGCACTGACTCGTGGTTCTCGAAGAGTTAAGTTTCCCGTTTCTCGAAGTCGCCAAAAGGTATTAGAAAATGTGCTATGGTGTGGCACACGTCTATTGGGATGCAACTCTCTGTACTGTACAGTCTCTGTGCTGCACGTGTATTTACATCGCATCGACCGTACGCATAAATAATATCAGGGTATTCTTCAATGCTCAATTCCGCCATTGTGACAAAAACAACGATACCAAACAGAACAACAAACAGTTTATCAAAACATAACAAATAACCAAAATAAGAACGAAATTTAACGAATACAAATATTGGTTCGAATTCGAAATTCTGATTTCGAATTTCGAATCTTCGAATTAGTCGGATACCTAGGTATGATAAAAAAAGGTTTTTTTTAAATTAATTTAGCGTTCCTACCTTTGTATTAGAAATAGGGAAGTGATTTTTGAACCAAAATTGTTTTAATACAATGTTTTATTCTTAGCGTTTTTACTCCATTTTCCCTATAAGTGCTAATTTTTTACAAGTTTACAGACTTTTCGGCTACATGTGGTATACCGTTGTAATAAGCGATGTTTAAAGAAATTTTTAAAAGCATTTGAACTTCTCGATCGCTATTAGTTTTTTTTTTTAAAACGATGCAAAGTTGTCCTTCTTGATTATTTTTTTTACGTTTTTTAACTTTGAGAGCTTATAACTAATTATTTACAGGTTCTTTCAAATAAATAATGCCTTCAAAAGACGAAGAATACATCGGAGACCAAAAGCAAGTAAAAAATTTACTAGACAACACGTTCCAAAAAAAAGTTGTAAGGGTAGAGAGCTAAAATTTCGGAAAATCTTAAAAAAATACAAAAAACAGGATAAAAAAAATTTGAAAACAGTTAGGGTCTTTTCCTTCAAATTGTTTTTCACAAATAGGTCCACCTACACACCCACCGAGTTTGTCTAACCCTCCACCAAACACCCTGTATACTGCAGGTACAAGTATGTATAAAGGCTATCGTCGATTAGGCCAGCATCGGACGCTCCGCGCATCACATTCAGATTCGGATGAATTTTTTAGGGTTCGGTACCTCAAAAGGAAAAAAAGGAACCCTAATAGGATCACATTGTTGTCCGTCTGTCTGTCTGTCTGCCTGTCTGTCCATCTGTCAAACCTCTTTTCTCAGGAACGGGTGGACGTATCGACTTGAAATTAATGTTAAATACTCAAGTCCGTAACCTATAGGGTACTTCCCGTAGACCTAGAATCATGAAATTTGGTGAACAGTAAGGTCTTCTAGCACAAGTAAAGGGAAAATATCATTCACGCCATGGACCATAACCTGTAGGGCACTTTCCGTTTACGTAGAATCAAAAAGTTTGGCAAGGAGCAAGGTCTTATAGCACAAGGAAAGGAAAACATCCTAAACCCGTAAAAAAAATACTTTTGATTACCAAACCTACCAAAACCTATAGGGTACTTCCCGTAGATCAAGAATCATAAAATTTTGTAAAAAGCAAGATCTTATAGCATAAATGAAGGGGAAAATCCAGAATCCGTAATTTTGTAGTTTATTCACAAAAGAAAATTTTATGATTCTCGCCCTGGGCCGAAACCTACAGGGTACCTAACCTACTTCCCACTGACCTAGAATCATGATAATTTGGCAAGACACAAGGTCTTACGGAAACCTTAGTGCGCGAGTCCGACTCGCACTTGACGTTTTATTTTAAAGATGTAAGTAATACTAAGCCTTTATTAACAAAGAAAATTACAATAAAAAACAATGCCAGACAATTCACACAGCATTATCTATTATTTATTATCTAGCCCCTAAGCTAAGCAGAGCTTGTGTTATGGGTACTAGATAACTAATTATACTATTAATACACTACACTACACTACATAGATAGATAGATATATAAATAATATATATATCGCATTGCCGACAGTCCGCTTCGTGCAGTTCGGATCAGTGGACGCACTTCTATGGCAAACCATAGAAATAATACTGAAATCCGTTTGATGCGGTCAGTGCGGAACGTCCCATGCGGGCCTGTGGACGCTAGCCTTCAGTAGGTATGCGGTTACGTCATTCCCTCTCTTAATGTGATAGTGCAAACAGAAAATAGTAACAAATATATGTGTGGGTATCACTTATTTGTTACTATTTTCTGCCCGCAGTTTCGCACGCGTTGTTTCTATGGAAACGTTTTCTATCCCATGGGAACTGATTTATGGAACAAAAAGTAGCCTATGTTTGATTCCAGGATTAGAATTACCTATATGCAAAATTTCAGCCCTATCCGTTCTGTAGATTTGGCGTGAAGAAGTAACAAACATCCATCCATACATCCAAACTTTCGCATTTATAATATTAGTGTGATTTGTCCTACCTATCTTCTTTTAACCCCCGACGCAAAAAGAGAGGGGTGTTATAAGTTTAATGTGTCTGTCTGTGGTATCGTAGCTCCCAAAGGGATGAACCGATTTTCGTTTAGTTTATTTTTGGTGTCATAGATAATTTTATCCCGAGTATTCTTAGCCATGTTTCACGAAAATCTGTCAAGAGGGTTTTTAAATTTTTTAATTTTGTTGTTCACATCATTTAGTACGTACCTATCCGGCCGAGTAGGAGGCAACATTCAGCCGAATACCAAATAATGAAATATCGGCCGATATCACCGAATAACGAATAGAAGCCGAACATTCGAGGCATCTCTAATAGGTATACCCACAAGGGAGTAAAAAACCTATTGCAATTTCCATTTCCAAGAAGCATTCCGATTGAAAGCCGTCCGTGATTGAAGTCGCTCTATTGAAATTCTCCTCGCCCCTATACTCCGTTCTACAATCCAAGATATATTATGTCAACAAAGACGAGAGTTAAGAAAAACTTAATACTAACGGAAAATTATTATTATTATTATTATTATCAGCCAAGTTCATCCCACTGCTGGGCAAAGGCCTCCCCCCACTCTCTCCAGACTTGTTAAATTATTATTGTTTAATTAATTTTAACAACAATGTAAGCAATTTGACCTGGATTTATTCTGCACTTGTCAGCTCGACCAGGCGCGCGGCGGCGGCGGCTTAGCGGACACTTTTTGGTGCCAATGATGATATAATATCTTTAACTTATAATTATTGTTACGTAGATATCCTAGATGATGCATGCAGTCTACATCAGGTTCATAGTCTTTCATTGTACTATTCCCCAACTTACCCGTGAACACCTTCATGGAGGTGGCGTTCTGCCAGCGTACGGTATATGCTTTCTGGTATTTATCAATTTGTAATTCTGTTAATTTTAAAACTTTTGGTTGTCCCTTAAATAAATATAAATACAATTAAATATAAAACAAAAAGGGAACAGTAACAGCAACATAATCACTATCGATATCATCATTCAATCAGAAATGCAAACTTCAACAACGCATAATTCCACGCGCAGCGAAAAACGTACGAAAACAGACGAAAGACAAAGAAAATTCCTATGTTATGTGGTCCTATGTTCATGCTTTGTATTAATTGTGTCAATAAAGAATTACAGAATGAGGATCAGTAAAGTTATAGCAAAATCAATAGAACTAGTATCCACGTTACTCTATATGACATAAGAATGATATATCTTTTTGAATTATTCAAATCGGACCATTTCGTACGAAGAAATTACGTAATAAACATTACGCCGTTAAAATCAAATTACTCGGGTGCGTGTGACGTCACTCGCTCGGTCGGCCCCCGTTAACCGTAGGCAGATATGAGTTTTTAGTGATTTACTCCGAAACTATAAGTTTAGGAAAATAAAATAATGAATGAGATAGACTCAGATTTCGACCACGTAAATTTTTGTCGTAGAACAAAAATTTTTGCACTGTTTGTTATTGATTTCTTAGCTCTATAAATCTGTATTCTCAACTAAAAACGTTACGGATCCTCATTACAGAAAACGATGAATAAAAGCTTTGCTCCGATGATGCCAGGATAACATTGTAAAATATTTTCCACCAATATTTCTTTGGTTTTGTAACACTTTTGTTTACAAAAGAAAACTATGACTCTAAAACACAGTATAGCTTCGATTCGAACTGCAATATCGCGTCGATGGTTCCAATAAAAGAAATTAATAGCACAACCTATAGGAATTTAGAACCCTTGTTATTGGCTATAAAGATGGAAACGGGATTGCTTCTGTCTTGTAAGAGAGAGATCTGTGACTCAGCGCTGTTTATGATTATTATAATGGTTATCCTTATGTTTTACTTAATCCAATTTTTAATTTATTAACCCCCGATGCAAAAAGAGAGGGGTGTTATAAGTTAAACGTGTCTGTCTGTGTATCTGTCTGTGGTATCGTAGCTCTCAAACGGATGAACCGATTTTCGTTTAGTTTTTTCTTGTCATAGATAATTTTATCCCGAGTGTTCTTAGCCATGTTTCATGAAAATCTGCCGGGGGTTTTTAAATGTTTTAATTATTCTTGTACTATTATTTTACTATATCAATTTTAAGTAGCACTACTTACAAATTAAGTAAGACTATGTACCATTTCTACGACCTGTAACTATGTTGCCAATAAAGAATCTGAATCTGATATTTTTTGACAAAATGAATTAAAATGATTTAGGTCAATTGCTTATTATTATTTTGTGCTTTTGTTTCTTTGAGAACTCGTATATTTATAAATACAATACTCCACCCTACTCTCGTTACTCACGCCGCGCCACGTGAGCCACTATGCTAGTTGCGGAAACCATTTGAGTACACACGATGATGCGACTGTTTGTATGATTCACGTTCTCTTGGGGCTTTCGAAATAGACTGTTGAATCAGCTGGGGGTCATGCGATACGAAACCGGTGAGGGCGTGTCGGTCCACGTGTAGATCCATTGCTCTTTTATATTTTGTTTAATTTATATTTTTTGCTCCTCACGTCATCTACCTACGTCATTTGATATTTGGCTATGCAAGGAATGGTCATCATTCCTAGTTCACTTGCACCGTAACGCACCTGTAATGGATGGACGTAGTTTTTATCAGGGTTGAGATGATTTAAATCATCTCAACCCTTATAAAAATTATTTTTATTTATGTAAACCTCTTGATTTAAATAAAAAAAAATGACACTTGATGATGCCCTCCTAGCCGAATTTTGACCAGCGGACGGCCAGTCTTATAGAGGTGGCCAGTCCAGGACATTATAGTGCACAAGTGTGCGCGCAAACAGAGGTGCAATCTCTATTCCCTCACTCTCATAATCCGATGGGACGGCAGACCGACACGACCGAGGAGAGGTTAGGCGCAGAACCAACAGCCTAAAGTACTTTCTGTGGCACACCGCGAACTTCCTGACTCCAGGCTGTTATTGTAAATATTTCTTGCTAAAAAATTACAAAAACACAAATCTTGGCCCGACCCACGATTTGAACCCGGGACCTCATTAACAGCGGTTGAACACGCAACCGCTGGACCATATTCACACTTACGAGTAAATTGACGAGGCTTCCGTCGACTGGGACCACTAGGTATTGGGACCGCAGTCCCAGTTGACGGATCGTTTTTTTTTTTTATTTTAACTTCCGGCGCTTGGACCGCCCTCGAAATAAGATACAAGAACAAAATTAAGTATTTTAAAACCCCCCGACAGATTTTCATGAAACATGGCTAAGAACACTCGGGATAAAATTATCTATGATACAAAAAAAAAACTAAACGAAAATCGGTTCATCCGTTTGGGAGCCACGATACCACAGACAGATACACAGACAGACACGTTAAACTTATAAATAACACCCCTCTCTTTTTGCGTCGGGGGTTCATTCAAAAATGTACTGTTAGAGTCAAATACAGTACAGTCAAAGTAAAAAGTATTTTAAGTTATATAATAAACTCCGCCATAGATACTTGATGATCCCTTGTTCTTACAGTGTATGTATGTATGTATGTGTTCATACAATGTGTGTGTTCATAATACAATACAAATACAAACACAACCAATCTTCGACACGATCATGAATCCGGCTTTTGACTATGGGATGTAATATAAATAATATTGATTGCGTAAACAAAACACCCTCTTCATCGTCATCATCAGCTTCTACTTGTCCACCGCTGGACATAAGTAGGCCTCCACTAATAAGCGCCAAAACGGTTCTTCTCACAATGGGGTCACAACATGATGCCCAAGCTGGATCTCAAACCTTCTTAGTTATGCGAGCATTTATAATTTGTCTGAATAAAGAAATTGAATTATTATTAAACTCCCTTTCCTCACGTTCCCAGGAAAAAATATTGTTATTTTCATAAACTGACGCATAATTTTATTTGTTTTAGTGTCCTCTTTCCAAATATATAACTTTTATTATGCGAAGCGATTTTGAAAAAAAAAACATGCTACGGCGTTCATACCAAAATCTTCAAAACCCCTTTTTAACCCCCGACGCAAAAAGAGAGGGGTGTTATAAGTTTAACGTGTCTGTCTGTGTATCTGTATATCCGTCTGTGGTATCGTAGCTCCCAAACGGATGAACCGATTTTCGTTTACTTTTTTTATGTCATCGATAATTTTGTCCCGAGTGTTGTTCATGTTTCATGAAAATCTGTCGGGGTGGTTTTTAAAATTTTTCATTTTGTTCTTCTAATCGTTAATCGAATTTTGTAAGAAAATTAGATCTTCAGTCCCTGACAATGTAACAATAACATTAATCGATGCATTTCTAAAGTAAATAGTGCATCTTCGGTCCATTATTTGTGGTAATGTCTCTTGGCAGTTGATATTGTTTACTCTCTCGCTTCGCATACCAACAGCCAGGTGATTTAGAGGGTACAAAACTGCTGCCTCATTACATTATATCTTATAGACTTGCGTCAGAAGCACAAATACGTCAATTGGATCCAGCCACATTTATAATAATAATGATTATAAATGTGGCTCGAATTGACATCTCGCGACGTGCAATGATGTTGATGAGGCGCTATGCCAGAATTATGTTATGCCAGACTAGACGTATTCTTCGGCAGAGTTGTAGCAGCACTGCTCTACCATGACTGTAAAAGTATTTAACAAAATTCCTAGAGACTTATGAGAACTACCTACTAGTAAATTCAAGACAAAACTCAGTAGGTGGCTTTTAGATAAATGTTTTTATGACATTATAGAATTTTATAATCAATAAATTAGTTATATAAGTTAAATATTGTACGTCCATAATTAATGGATAAACTGTTGTTCAACCTAGACTTTAAGATCTTTTTTGTACACAATTTCTGCAATAAATTTCATTTCATTTCACAAATAGGAGAGTTGACCCCTGTAGCATTTAAATGTTAGAGGAAAGACCGATTCAAATTTGAAACTGACGAACTTTCCACACTTTGATCCGGTAGCAATTCGAAACCCAATTTGCAACTCGAATAAATCTGTGAACCACAAGAAAAGCTGGCTACAGAGAAATGTAATTACAGAAAGCGAGCAAAGTTCCTTTACACGTTTCTATCAGAAGTTCTTCGATAAGCGAAGAACCGACTGATCTACTTGTTCGCTGAAGGAAAGCCGACTTATTTACTGCTCCCAGTGGATTTAAGGGGAGTTGCAGAAGTATCTGTATTGGGAAGCGAACGGATCTTGCTTATTGCTTGGTATTGAAATGTAAATTTACGATAACAGGGTTCTATCTATCGGCCAACAGTGCTGGGTATAGGTTTTTCGATTGCGACGTTTTGTCCGGTCTTTTGCCACCCTCGTCTACTCTTACATGGCAATATTGACGACTAGTGTCTGTCCGCGGCTTCGCACGCGTTTCTATGGTTAAGTTTTTTGTAATACAACAACCATGATGCAGAGCCAAATACAGAAGAAGAAGAAGAAGCAGAAGAAATAAAATATTAAAAGGTTTTTTAATCCCACAACTGATTTTCGGGAAAAAAACTCTGTTATATTCTAGGTCTAAAACTACATGTACTTACTTGTGCAAAATTTTGGCATGAGTTATTGAGTAGTTTTGACGAAAAGAAGTAACAAACATCCATCTATACAAACTTTTGCATTTATAACATTAGTCTGATAGTGTGATGTGATGTCCTTTATAACAGGGATACTTAGGTAAAACGACCAATTTTGAAATCCAAGAGACGAAATTTTACTAAGGCTTATCTCACAAACCAACTATTCCCTTTGATCAACCAATATTAGAAGTAATTGATGATTGAGATTTTTCGTGTTTAAATGTATCTTTATCATCATCATCATCATCATCAGCCCGTATCCGTCCATTGCTGAACATAGGTCTCCGCCAAACGACACCACAAATATCGCTCTTGAGCCTCCTCCATCCATCGCCTCCCTGCGACCCCTACAATGTCGTCGGTCCATCGAGTGACAGTTCTTCCCACACTCCGTTTCGCGTGTATTGTAAATGTATTTTACAGAGTGCAAAATATGGTTTTCTGATTGGATATACTACTGTTGTGATCCCGCATTGTCTTTCTGTAAATAAATCTCCTTTTGCTCAAAATCTTAACATGTGTGTATTTTTAATAGCTTTGAAATAAGATGCACTTTGTTGCCAAATCTTAGGTCTGGAAAAAATCCCGCGTCAAGTTGTTTTTATTTACAAAACTTTTTCGATTGTTCACAGATGCGGGTAAAAGCGCGAGATCGAATCTCGTGCGTATGCGCAGATCGGCGCTCGGGAAGTCGGCGCCCACACTCTCCGTCCACGTTGTAAGTATTCATAGCGTTTGAGCGCTCGTCGAGTAAATCATCTTTAAAGCGACATGGTACTAAAGTTTTATCATCTTGAGTAGTCTTAGGGGCCATTCATTTATTACGTAAGACGATTTTCGCTAGTTTTTGACCCCCTCCCCCCCTATTATAAGAAAACATAAAAATAATCCGAAACCCCCGTTTAATATTTATTACGTAAGAACCTAAAGGAAAAATTATGAATACACGTTTGGTTTATTTTAATATTTATTTTTCAAAGTAACAACTTTAAGAAATGTGTAAGGTACTAAAATAATTTTTTATATCTATGATAACATTATGATAAAATCAAAATCATGATCAATGGCCTCATTGATCGGGGACCGGTCGTCTGCAGTTAGGTAAAAATAATTTTAAGAAGGAAGCCAAGAGGAGGATCTAGCTAGGCTGGGCAGCTTTTGGGAAACTACGTCGAGTCTTCTCGTCATCCATACCGCAATGATTGAAAACGAAAGTTTTCAATCAGTGCGTCCTACCCGTCATAACCTACGGAGCTGAGACGTGCCACTCACGGTAGGGTTGGTCTACCAGTTCAAAGTCGTCGCTTAGCGAGCTATGGAAAGAGCTATGCTCGGAGTTTCTCTAAAGGATAGGATTCGTAACGTACAACATCCGACAGAGAAGCAAAGTTATCGACATAGCTCTAAGATTTGGCAAGCTGAAGTGGCGTGGCAGTGGGCCGGCCATATCTCGCGAAGAACCGATAACCGCTGGCTAGGGTAAACGTGTTCTTGAGCGGAGACCGCGACTCGGAAAGCGTAGTGTAGTAGTAGCCTCCGGCAAGGTGGGATGACGACCTGTGAAAGACTGCAGGCAGATGCTGGATGCGGCAAGCTGAAGACAGGGCGCTATGGCGCTCATTATGGGAGGCCTATGTCCAGCACTGGACTAGGTTGATGATGATGATGAGGTACCTAGTACCTGTATCTACTATTATAAATACTCACGTGCTAGTTTCCTGGATTGTGAAATTAATAGAATTTTATGGCCAACGGCTGAAAAGCGTTATTTATGAGTTCATGCGCAGTTCTTCAGAGAGAGAAACGTAATATCATATTGTTTCTTTTTTTGTGATGCCACCTGGTACTTTTACGTGTTGCCACCATAGAATCATTTAATATTGGTAATGGTTTTATAAAAATCACATCAAATACTTTAGAAAATGAGTTCAATTTCCTGCAAGTTAACACTACTATACCACGATATGCTGTTCGAAAGTTTGTTCACCTCCTACGCTCAGGCTTTCTTTTCAATCGAATATCATGTAGGTAGGCTATCTCCAAAACAATTCAAATTCATCAACTTTCCTTCCAAGAAGTTCCAATTCCGACAACCCCAAAGAGGTTTCTCAATTAAATAGAAATGAGTGAGTCACGATTCCTCCAGTAACACTATTACTACATAATTATAAAAGAAAGTCATCTGTCTGTCTGTTTGAAAGCGATAAACTCAAAAATTACTTAAAGTATATTCATACGGGATTAACCCAAAGACCAAGTGATTCATGAGGAAGGTTAAGGTATTTAATTTATTGAGGTTTTATGTAAATTGGCTGAAATATGACAATGATCGATGATTGCAGAAGATTTCGAAAAATAAACAGAAAATGCCAGTTGAAGGCTTTTCAGGCGTAAACCACTAATATTATAAAAGCGAAAGTTTGTGCCGTTATGATATGTTTGTGCGACCTCAACAGCCTGTATTGAACATTAAACAAAAAGGTACGCGATAAATACCCGATAAATAATCATTAATTATGTTAACAAACCGTGAAAGTTGAAAAAGTATTATTAATGTAAAATACTCAGAAATAAAATTCTCACATAGTCTCGTCTCGTAATATTTCCGCCGTAAAAAGTGTTGAGATCTCAAGAAGAGCCAAGTCAGCAATTTTATTACCTTCGACTATGAAGTTGGCAAATTACCGGTGTAAATAGTTTCGATAACCTTCAAATAATTGTGGGAAAATGGTTGCGAAGCCACGGGCAGAAGCTAGTAGAGGACTAGAGAGGTATATAAAAACCATGTATTACGGAATTATTCTTCTTAAAAAGCGTAGATAAGGGTGGGTTGCTGATAACTTCTAATTCTAACCAGTGATAATTTCAACAGAAAGAGGCATGCTCCGTGTCGCGGCGGCCGTCGCGGCTGCCCCCGCCGCCCCCGCACCACAGGCTTTCACTTGTGGTAAGTGCTTTTTCTCATTTTCAGCTCCACAGAATTGTCTGGAAGCGATTGCTTTTACGTATTTACTGCCCACGACCAGCCGAGCGGTACGACTTGATATGGCGCACCCGCGTGCAAAGAGTTCCAATGAAGCATCACTCGAACTCTTTGCTCTGACTACAACGTCAAAAGATAAAGAAACATTTAGGTATTAAGGTTTGGTAGGCCAGCAGAGGCCGCATTTTTGTGATTTTAAAATCATCTGAGACTTAGAAAATAGTGTTTAAAATTCTGAAAAAAAGATATATATTACTTAAGGATCTAGTCTAGTCAAAGTCGCATTCAGTTGCAAGATCTTATGAACATCAATCGATAAAAATACCCAAAGTTACCCCTTTTTCTAACGTTTTTTCAATACTATGACTAGCGAACTACTGATATCACACTTTTTTTTGTAATCTACTAAGGGCACTTAATATTTCTAAACAAATTCGCAGAGTTTGACTTTATAAAATGATTTTCTTAATCTGGTAAGTTGGATTTTTAAGAAGGGGCAGTAACGAGTTTAGTTAAGTAAAGAAATGCAATTTCTGACTTTTTTAGTGCACCTTAGTTGCTCTGATAGAAGTTTTTGATCAGTATATACATGGAACAGGATCGATTGGCATCAAAAAAGATTTCGTGATAAATGTCAATTTTCCTAACTGTACATTTTTATGCAAATCTGTGAAAACGAATAAAAAATCTCTTAAAATATGGATGGTCTCCTAAGACCATTTTCCTGTAGCTACACCGGTTGCACCACACTGCCCCGTTCAAAATGCACCCTGTATAACTTATTAACTTATAAAAGACTAGCTTCTGGCCGCGGCTGCACAAGCGTATTTGCGGTTTAATAAATAGCCTATTATCTAAGTTAGGCTTTGCTCTAAACTTACGTCAAATTTGATCTTGATCTGTTCAGTAGTTTTGGAGATCCTAGGTAACAAAAATTCATATTTCACAAACTTTCGGCTTTATATTATTAGTGGGATCTACATCGACCTACAATCTTCGTTAATCCATATCGATTGCTACGATAAAAGTTTATTTCGCACAATAACATCTGAGATTGTGTTAGTAGGTCTTGGGTTTGTTTCAAAGAAACAGTTTTTCTCACGACATTTATTACTTTGAGAAAATGTCTATGTCTGTTATTAAAAACAGCCCCTTTCCATAAGGTGATGTTATATTCCAAACGAAGCTGCGAAGGTGGAAACTATTTATAAAAAAAAACTCCTTTTATAATGATTCGTATGTTGTATTATCAGCGAGGAGATTACGGGCATTACCCCCATGTGATTAAAGACAACAAGGCGCTTATCAGGGGGAGGCCTGCGTCCAGCAGTGGACAGGCTGTTGAGGTTGAGGTTGTATACTTAAACTTTGACTGAATTTTGAAGTATCTTAACTTAGTCTTTTTGAAGTATCTCACTTTAACAAATCTTTTGAAGTGTTTTTGCCATAAGGTCTCTACTTTGAAGTATCTGTCCAAAAACTTCCAAAATGTCCAAAGTTCCAGCATAGCTCGATTCGCAATTAAGCCCTTTACGGAAATATAAGACAAACAAGACCAAAATGGGTTTGTCCTTAATTTATTAATTTGGTATAATTATATCGCATTCACTGCCCATCTACACGGGGCTTGAGGCTGGCATTTGCGTCTTGGCCCAAGAAAGTGTTGTCCAAAAAAGAGAGAAAATAGTCCTTTGCTGTCTAGCTAACTTAGAAATCATTATCCTTCTTGTTCTAGGCTTTTGTCTTATTTTGACCCTTGACATCTCCCAGTGAGAACAAGACATCTCAGTCTAGAATCTTGATAACTATCAGGCAGGCGTTCTAGGAATTCTATTATGATCATTCATCATCATCAGCCCGTATTCGTTCACTGCTGAACATAGGCCTCCCCCAAACGACGCCGCGAATATCGCTCCTGAGCCGCCCCCATCCATCGACTCCTTGCGACCCCTACAATGTCGTCGGTCCATGGGATGTCTTCCCACACTCCGTGTCGCATTGCATCGCGGTCGCCACTCGAGAACCTTTACTCCCGGACGGTTATCGGTTCTGCGAGCTATATGGCCTGCCATAGGATTTCGCGTTCATAGGAGCAGGAAAAACATATGCTTTGTCCCAAGGCACACGTTTATGGAACGACGGCGGCGTAGTAAAAATAAAGTTATTGTTTATTTACAAGAAAACAACGCAACTTATGAAGAAACTGATTCAAGGAACCAAGAAATGGTAAAAACGTACGAATCAAAACATAAGTCATTAATATCCCGCGGCCGCAGGGTCCCTGAGATCTCGATCAAATTATGTGCGAAACATGGGGTGTTATAAGTTTAACGTGTCTGTCTGTGTAGCTGTGTATCTGTCTGTGGTATCGTAGCTCCCAAACGGATGAACTGATTTTCGTTTAGTTTTTTTTTGTGTTATAGATAATTTTATCCCGAGTGTTCTTCGCCACGTTTCATGAATATCTGTCGGGGGGGTTTGTAAAATTTTTAATTTTGTTTGAAACGACTTTTCTGATAGTTTGATTCCTTGCAGAACGTAGAAAATATTAAAAACCGCTAAAATATTTGAATTCCGCGCGAATCTGTGTCGATTCCGTGTCGATGACTCTGTACCAAAGAGTCTGAATAGCATTGCTGAACACTGAATAATCAGAAACCAGCAAAACAACAGGTAGAATCTAGCCTACCCACATTCTAGAGTTTTCTCAGACATTTTCAACGTCCTTGGCGGTGTAGTAACATTGTATCGCTTGCGTAATGCTGGTAATAGGGTGTTGCGGGTTTCAGTACTAGTTGTTATGGCTCTAATCTGAACTAAGGGCTCACTAGGGCTATTGATTTTCAACTACGGTTTGTATAGTATAGATACGTAAGAAAATAAATTTTTAATATTTGAAAAACTAAGAACCGACTAAAAAATTATCTGAGCGTCTGGTCGAAGCGACGCGTGACCCGAGAGCTGGTGAGTATCTGGCGCAGCGCATCAGCATTGTCATACAGCGGGGCAATGCAGCCAGCGTCTTGGGGATGCTGGTATTGATCATTCTCTATACTATACAATAGCAAAGGAGTTATTAAAATATATCGATAATATACAAATAAACCGGCGAACACACGTAAAATAAACACGACACCGCATAGCAGAACATGGAACCTCCTCGTTTTTCTGAAGTCGGTTGAAAAGGAAGAAAAAATGAGCGGAGCGTGCTAGATCCATTCCCGCCATTAGGCAAATTACGTTTGCATGATTTGCAAATATTCGTTCTCGTTTATTTCTGATAAAAAAAAATACTTTTGTGGTTAGACAATGCCGTGTATTTATCATATTTACTTATGTAAGCTCAAAACCACGCAGCAATTCAGATAATTCTTTCCATCCAAAGGTTGCCTGGAAGAGATCGCTTCTAAGCGATAAGGCCGCCCATTGTACTTGTGTCTTATGTAATGTCTCTTGGATTGTATTTTGTTGGTGTACAATAAAGTATTTTGTATTGTATTTTCATCTCTATCACCCAGACTACAACGCACAAAACAGCAAAGCAACAAACAACTCTTTTATCGACAATCGCCTGTCTACATCCATGTCCTTATCAATAATCGGTGACTCGGTCATTACCGGTACAGTCAGTTACACTAAGATGTACTACTTCATTATGAATGCAAGCGGGTCAACTACGAACCTTGTTTGTGTTGGAAGAACACGTTTCATCTCGTAACGAGTAAGTTGTAGTAAGAATAGTAAGAAGTTCCTATAGAATAATTTGATTGTTTTGTAAAAACTAAATCTGGATATTGATCAATACAAATAAAATTTGTTTTTTAAATAAATACTCATATATTATGATTAGAAAACACTCTAACCCGCAGCAAATAGATAATTTTCTGCATCTCAAGCAGCACAGCTGATCGGAGGAGGTCATCACATCACAAAGTTTAGTACTATATAAATACTATACTTACTATGCACAAAAGTATACAAAATAAAACTTTTACGAAGGCATTCAAAAAAGCTTATGATAGGTACTTAACACAAACTGGCCAATCGATTTTTGAAAATTCCTTCGTTTAACAGAATAATACGATAAAATAGGTGGGGGCGCTGATATGGCTCGGGGTAGCGCCTTAATAAATAAATAAATAATAATAAATAATGCTGTACAATTCACACAGCATTATCTAGCCCCAAGCTAAGCAGAGCTTGTGTTATGGGTACTAGATAACTGATATACTTATTGCAATACATTACATCGATAGTTTTTTTTTTATTATACATAGAAAACACCCAGACCAACGGAACAAATGAGAATTAATGAGAGACATCTTTAGGGTGAGTGCGCTTATATCCGTAATGAATTCAACAAACGACGATAGTTTTTATAATAAAATAGCTGACTGTACATGCAGTACCATTGAAGCTGTCAGCTAGAGTTATGTAATAGCCTTGGACATGTCACGATGTAAATGTATGTAGCTACAACTTGGCGTGTTCACCTTCGCTAACTCGGAAGATTAGGGGTTATTTTCTACTCTATGGGCTGGCAGGGACATTGTAGTAGGTTCATTGTTACCTGAGCCCCCTCTGTTACGTTTGAGTCCAATGTCTATGAAACAGAACTATTTTAAAACTAGAATCTAGCTTGTCAAACTAAGCCTAGATCTCAGTTACTAACGGGATCCCCGTGGTAAAAAACTGGAATTATATAAAATTCAACGTTTTTCCTTCGGATCTTTTGGAAATCACGATTGGGAAGAAAAACTACAATGAGAAAATCATGAAAGTGCACTGTTTTGCACCTAACTTGGCCAAGATCTCAGGAACCCTGCGGTCTATAGAAAAGCCCCTGACAGAAACTAATACGTCTTATTTCATAACTTTTTAATGTTATCACTTCAACTGCAATCATTAGTGCACTGTATGACATTTTTAGGTTTCCGTACACAACTACTGAAAACGGAACCCCATTACTAAGCCTCCGCTGTCTGTCCGTCTGTTCGTTCATCCGTCCGTCTGTCACCGGGCTTTATCTCAAAGCGTAAAAGGTAATAGGTTTTTTTTACCCATAAAATTTCTGTTTTTAGAGTTCCTCGTGTATCTTTTGCGAAAGCTTATATCAAGTATGGAACGGAATTTTCCATGTGCGGAAGACTCTCACTTGGCCGGTTTATTGTATTTTCTTGTCTAGACAAAACCTTTTGTGTTATGGAGACAGGTGGTTATTTGTTTAATCCGTCAATTATAAAACGAAAACTAGAAATGGAGATTCTATAAAACATGTAATGGCTTTATTAAGAAGAATCACATGTTTTGATTAAAAGCCGGTTATCTATGCAAATGTCTTGAAAGTATGCAAAACCTTTCACAGCTTAACACAACAAAGTTACGTAATTTAACTAATGGCTAAAGTTATCCTATTAATCAAAGTGAAAAGTTAACAAAATAAATAACGCTGAAGAGTAACATCAGACTATATCCATTACGGTTGTAAGCGGGTTAGCTACGAACCTTATTTGTGTTGGAAGAACACCAACGTTTGATCCCTTAAAGCCGTCACACACAGAAACCATGGCCGGGCCGGAGGCGAAGGCGTGCGGGTTGTATCATATGAATTTAATAAGATAAATTCATGCAATACAACCCGCACGCCTTCGCCTCCGGCCCGGCCATGGTTTCTGTGTGACGGCTTTTAGCGAGGGCGTACACCAGACATAGTATCATAATATCTGTGACCAGACATACAGTTGTATTACGACAATAGGCTATTACACTACACCCATTTTTGAAGTGTCTCAATTAGGTTTTATTGTAATAAACCACAAAAAAAACATTTTAATTCACTCTTATGTATCTTCATTCACAAAGATAATTACTATGGAATAATAGAAATAAATTACAACTGAAATTTTACAATTACTATCGAATAATAGAAATAAATTACAACTGAAATTTTACAATTGAAAGAATCGATAGGTGGCATAAAAATGCATTTAAAGTGGTTTGAAGATTTTGGCCTAAACATCGGTCACCATTCACAAATTGGCGCGTACAATAAGAGCAATATATTTGGATAAAAGACAAAAAAAAATGTTCCATAATATAATGTCCTAAAGCGTCTGGTTTCTGAGATATTCACAGATGAAAATAACTATATTTTTTCTTCATATCTCAGAAACCTGCCTGTTTTCCCAAGCAGAAGCTGGTCCGTAAGGACTGATCAGTTCAGACCTTCAGACTGAAACGTATGCGCTACCGAGAGCGGCAGCGGTAAATTTAGCTCAAGTATCGCGCCGTACATCTCCACGAAATTAGCTCGAAATGTATCGCTACCGCCCCGGGGAGCAAATACCGCGTCGTTCTGAACTGAACAAGTCTTTATACTATGTGTCGCGTTAACCTATAGCAGTATCTGTAGCTTTCTGATTCAAAAGTCGCATGTCAATGACTGGTTTATAACTTGATTCTAGAGCTGTACAAATCATACATTCACTGCTATCAAAAACTTGTTTCTAGATCACTAAAGCACGTGCCAAACGCGTTAAATGTTGTCCGGCTGTCGATAGCTGTGTGGTGCCGGATAAGAATTTGCACCACCCCAACTCTTCCCGTGGGTGTCGTAAGAGGTGACTAAGGGATATCCATCGGGGCCGGCAGCAGCGCCTCCTGCAGAACAATTCTACAACCAAACTGAAGTCCCCAACCAGCATGCCCAGCGTGGGGATTATGGGCATTACTCCCATGAGATAAAAAACAATAAGGCGCTTATCAGGAGGAGGCCTGTTTTGTGAGGTTGGGGTTGTCAATATGAGCATATTTTAATATAAACACTGTCTTAATTTACGTAAACCAAGGTAGTTTTATAATGTATAAAATGCGTAAGCGGGTTTACTTCGAACCTTATTTGTGTTGGAAGAACACCTAACATGAAGAAGTAAACGGATGAAATGTAGAGTAGTGAGCATATTTGTTGATGATGGTGATGTAGATTCAATTTCCTTTTGAATTTATCCAAATGCATTGTACTATTTAATTAAATTCTCCGCAATCAAGCAGTCTTTTAGCTTTTAAATGCGAGGACACATAAATGGTTTGATATGGATATCGTTTTCGATCAACTCGAACTCGTAGATTACGAAAAAGATGTCTATTTCAAAATCCAAGATGGCTGACATTCATCGCAAAACCCACTCTTGGTTATCAATTTCGAAGAAATCGATTATGTAGGTTACGAAAAGGGGAATACAATTAAAAACGAACACTGTGACAGCCACCGCCGCGAGCTGCTTGCAGCTCGCGCACTTATAAAATACTTGGTTAAGTATAATCACATTTTTCTTATTTTTGTAAGTGTTATTTGCATGAACAAACTTAAAATATCAAAACAACAAAAGGTTGTAACGAGACATTGCCGATTTACACGCACAATCAATCACAAATTTTTAGAAAAACAGTCTTCAAAATCTAGGTGAGAGTAAATATTTTAACAATATTACAATAAAAATTAATATAACAAGTAAATTAACACGGTAAGTAACGGTAACATGGCGAAGGGGACGGATAGAAAGGGCCTGTACTCTTAAAAACATATAAATTCGAATAGATTACGCGAATGCACTACGCAGTCGCACGCGGCACTCCCAAGTGTTTCCGAACGTTCCGAACCCTATAACTTTGTCATTTTATTAACCTAAACGTAGTAAACCTGTATTGTCGTGTACGGATATATCGCGCGAACTTATAAGTGACATTTTATGCACATCGGAGTTCTATGTTTGGTGTTTTTTATTTAAATCGAAGAGTTTATGGTTGCCACGCACGTGTAATAATTTCGAAAAGCGCAGACAAAGTATACAAGTGACACGTAATTTATTCCATTCGAATTTTGTATTGGTGGAAAGAATCACCAACTCTTCGCGTGGGTGTCGTAAGAGGCGACTTAAGGGATATATATATATATCCAACGGGGGCGGGCAGCAGAAAAATTCTACCACCGAACTGCGATCACCAACCCGCAGGCCCAGCGTGGGGATTATATGCACTACCCCCCATGAGATGCCCCCATGGCCTGCGTCCAGCGGTGGACCAATACAGATTGTTGAGGTTGAGGAAATAATTTAGGTCCTATGTGTAGTTTAGTATTTAGTATTTGTCATATCAAATAAATTATTCATTTCAACTTGAAAATCTCGAAAAGAGTAATCTAAGAGCGGAGTGAGAGTTGACATGGTACTTTTGTCTAGTTTACCATCATCACGATCCACATCCTGTTCCCGTGTTTTTTTACATTATATATTCTTCGAAGATTTGAGGGATATTTCACGATTGACATGTCGACTGATCTCATTCTTACTCTGGAGGATGCTGATGATTTAATACCAGAAATAAACATAAGACCGCTGTGCCCACAAATAGGCTACACAAAATAAATGTATCTTTTAAAGGGCAATGTATACGCTTCTACAACAAAACTAGTGAGTTGCAAAAATTCTCAGTAAATAAATTCAAACAAATTGTTAAAACCTGGCTGTGCAAAAAGGGTTAGATAATATAAAATACCAGATTATATAAAGGATAAAAAGCTTGGGACGGATTTGCTCCAACTCGAAAAATAACAACTAACAAGCTAAAGCGGTTTCTTCGTCGGTTCTTTACTTTAGTCTTCATACCGAAGCGAAAGAAATAAATAATTTCAATTTATATCCGTGTCGGTGTTTAATTTTATAATTTGACCTTTTCTAAGTGTACATTTTATTGTTTAATGTTTTTGAGTGAGAAAAAAGTTTTTGATTTCGATTTTGCTGGTGACTGCTGGTGACTAAGGGCTTTCGGAAGTACGCCAAGCATAGGGATTGGTTTGCAGGGTAGAATAGACAAAAATAACATCCCTTCGTCAAACATTGCGTAAATTATTTAAGGTGCAGGAATGAATTTCTAATATTTTACGCATTCCATTCGATTTTCTCTATTCTCTATTCGACTATGTGTGGTTAGACAGGCTGAGTCCACGTTCTATCCACGAGGATTCTGTTTATCGCGCGTATGTTTTGCGTTCGAAATCTGGGACTGTATTACCTCCAACATCGAAAGATCTAAACCGCATAAGAGTTAAAAAAAAATATTGGTGGATACCTACCTAACTCTGAATACTAGCTTTGTGTAAGACACAGTTTGTTGATCCTGGCCTTACTTTTTGCAGAATATCCGAGTGTATTTTTCTATTGAACAAAGTTACGTTCAACCCTACAACCTAGCGGTATATGGTACGATGAGTCACAATGTCAAAGATCCGCGGCAAGGTGATGTCTAGTGCTGGAGTGAGATTAGCCTAACTCGTCCAGCTCGATCTGATAAGCGAAGAGTATGCTTTTTATGAGACTCAACTTGCTATTGAAGTCAGGTACAAGCATCGATGTTACTAAATTTTGGAGATTTGGTACTAGCTTCTTGAAAGTGGAAAGTAAACCTTTATTGACAAAAAAATTACAATCGAATAATATAAATAAATTAGAATATTTAAAATTGAAACAATTGAGCTAACTGCAGACTGTTGCAAACAATCTACAGGTAGCTCAACTGATCCATATCAATACCAGTTGGAAGCGTCCCCAAGACGCTGGCTGCATTGCCCCGGTGTATGGCAATGCTGATGGGCTGCGCCAGATACTCACCAGCTCTCGGGTCACGCGTCGCTTCGACCAGACGCTCAGATATTTTTTTAAAAACCCGAAGAGCCTCGGTACCTAACGGACCTAGGGTCTCGACTCCACGAGAGCAAATGTGTAATCTCCTGCATATTTGCGTCTCTTGAGATCTTAGGCCAAATCTGCCGCCGCACTCGCCCTCACGGATGTTCTTGGAAGAAGTGGAAGGTTGAAATAAGGTCCGATTATTAATACATATAAAACATCCGGAACACCCGACATAAATATCTGCAGATCGTACAAACATTAGTCCCAAGGCGGGAATCGAACCCGCAATCACCTGCGTCGCAGGTGGACCTCGCCCGCCGCAGCACATCGGTCGTCAAAAGTGATCTCAGGATGTATCACGCACGAAGGTATTGAAGACACCTGTCCACTCATGTCTATGATAAAACGATCTAAGAACTATGTAATCTGTGGTTCTAGAAACCAGTCATAGCGACGGATTGGTTCTATCGATTAGGTTTTTTGTGCTTCTGGTCGTGCTTGGGCTAGGAATTCGGCATGGGTGTGACGACCTCCCTGGTAATAGACCTTGTTTTATAGCTTGGCAGTTCTATTACTTCTAGCTATTAGGTTATTATTGAGTAGGTATAAACCATCTAGGGATTTTTATGTTAGGAGTCAGAGAACAGAGAAAATAGGAAGATAGGAGGAAACCCTTCTGCGTCTCAAATGAACCTGCAGCCACTTCGACGCGGTAGTTAGATAATTATTTTACTTTAATTAAAACGGTAACTATGACTACTTACATCAATTACATAAATGAAGGACATGAGATATACACATGAAGAAGATTATTAACATATCAAAATTGACAATAAACAATCCAAAAATAATTAAATAGTTTTTATACAGCAAACATTCGGACATAATTTCCCTGAAACCATTCGCTAATAGGTCGCAGTGTGGGCTGATGTTCAGGAGATAACAATTTTTTTTTTTTAATTATTAACTTTTTTTGTCAAACTGCAGGGCATAAGAGGCTCATGGGCTCAAGTACAACGCAAAAAAGAGTGAGGTTATGCAGTTTAAAGCTGGGACTAAAACCTATGCTGTTACTCCTGTCCTGCTTGCTGGAACTCCCCTACTATGGGTTAAAAAGTTTAAGTACTTGGGCCACTGGGTCACTGATGACCTGAATGACGGCCCTGATATTGAGAGGGAACGTAGGGCTCTGTCGGTCAGATGCAATATGTTGGCTCGTAGGTTTGCACGTTGTTCTGCCTCAGTCAAGTTGACTTTGTTTAAGGCATTTTGTCAAAACTTTTATACGTGCAGCCTACGCTTTTATACGCAGAGGGCCTATAGTGCGCTACGGGTCCAGTACAACAACGGGTTCAGGATGCTGATGGGTCTGCCGCGGTTCTGTAGCGCATCAGGGATGTTTGCAGATGCACATGTCGATGACATGAACTCAATTGTTCGCAAAAGGATCGCGTCCCTGATGCGCCGCACCTGCGCCAGCACCCACAGCTTACTTAAAATTGTAAATGATAGTTTTAATTTCAATTCTGGCATCATGAGTCAATGGGTTGTAAATCAACATCGGCCACTCGCCCCACTAGTAACCCAATAACTTTTGACATTTAAATATAATTTGCTCACTATATTAACATGACATCATATTTGAAATTATTATTATTATTATTATTGTTATTATTGATTGATTTATTTTGTTTTGTAATTGTACTAACCATTCTCAATTTTAATAATATTGTGTTACTAACAAAATGGATGAATGTCTGAATAAATAAATTTTCAATTTCAATAAGCCTCCCTTCTTTCCAAACCACTTGTGGCCACTCTTTAATATACGTTCAACACCAACACGTCCGTTCATCTCCGTCTGTGCATTCCACATATCTTCATATGATATCTAAATTACCCATTATTTCCAGGTGGGATCAGGGCGGTGCAGTTCCCCCGGCACGGGCCCCCTGTCCCCCGCAGAGGGCCCCCGCTGGCCGCACGCGCACCACGCGCACCCCTTGCACCATGCGCTTCTGTCTTCCAGCGTGAAGCGTGGCAAAGAACTGTAAGTAACTAATGTATTAGATAAGGTTCTAGAGGCCCCTCTCTCGGGCTCCTCGGCACGGGCCCCCTGTCCCCCACAGAGGGCCCCCGCTGGCCGCACGCGCACCACGCGCACCCCTTGCACCACGCGCTTCTGTCTTCCAGCGTGAAGCGTGGCAAAGAACTGTAAGTAACTAATGTATTAGATAAGTTTCTAGAGGCCCCTCTCTCGGGCTCCTCGGCACGGGCCCCCTGTCCCCCACAGAGGGCCCCCGCTGGCCGCACGCGCACCACGCGCACCCCTTGCACCACGCGCTTCTGTCTTCCAGCGTGAAGCGTGGCAAAGAACTGTAAGTAACTAATGTATTAGATAAGTTTCTAGAGGCCCCTCTCTCGGGCTCCTCGGCACGGGCCCCCTGTCCCCCACAGAGGGCCCCCGCTGGCCGCACGCGCACCACGCGCACCCCTTGCACCACGCGCTTCTGTCTTCCAGCGTGAAGCGTGGCAAAGAACTGTAAGTAACTAATGTATTAGATAAGTTTCTAGAGGCCCCTCTCTCGGGCTCCTCGGCACGGGCCCCCTGTCCCCCACAGAGGGCCCCCGCTGGCCGCACGCGCACCACGCGCACCCCTTGCACCACGCGCTTCTGTCTTCCAGCGTGAAGCGTGGCAAAGAACTGTAAGTAACTAATGTATTAGATAAGCTTCTAGAGGCCCCTCTCTCGGGCTCCTCGGCATGGGTCCCCCTGTCCCTCGCTTGTGCACGCGCACCACGCGCTTCAGTCTTCGACCGTGAAGCGTAACAAAGAACTTTAAGGCTGCACGAGTCGTCCGATCCAACTCATCAGTGGGTGCGGCCTAAATGTAAGCCATCTCATCTGTCTGCCATAATAGAAATTCTCGCGCGCTTGATGAAAGGCAAATAAATTAATTCGTTAAACAGTCGCGTAAAAAAATGGGAAAAGACTTTTAGGGTTTTTAGGGTTATTATAGAAAAAATATTGAGGGTATCTTTTCAAAATAAATTTAATTCAACTTTTGAATAACTAAACTATGTCTGTACGGACTTTATTTTAGAGTTTTCTTTCTCCGTACGTTATTTATTTAGAAGCTTGTATTTTTTTAATTAATTATTTTTTGACGGTTTCGGTTGCATGCATACAGACAGATAATGAAGCGATAAATTGATATTATCCTTAGTTTCGGATGGTCAACATCAAACAGCGTTGTAGTTACCCTTCCACGTTTGTATGGAGAGATGAGCGACTCGTTCAGCTTTAAATAATTCCTTACAGTTCTTTGTTAGGTAAGTGTATGGATGTAATGGTTTGGCAGGCCCACGGACCTCCCATACGGCGGCATGTGCCTGGGTTCCGGTTGTCTAGATGAAATGCCTTGAATTGGCAAGCCAGGGCCCCCAGTGTCCCGTTCGCATGGCATAGGCCCCCCAAGTCATTTCATAAATGAAATATCTAAGGTTTCGCTACATAATATCTACTTGGTGTAACTTTTTTGTAATATAGAAGAATTTGGCGCGTAATTATTACATAAAATCTTTGACAAACAAAATCACTCTTGAAATTGAGCTACCTGTAGATTGTTTGCAACAGTCTGCAGTTAGCTCAATTGTAAATACTAGTTCTAATTTATTTCAATTATTTGATTGTAATTTTCTTTGCGATAAAAGTACCCTTGATATAATATAAATAAACAAAATAAATTTTATGTATCAAGGAATGACTCAATTCGAAATCAAATCTAAATGGACATTTGGTTGTGGTTTTCCGTATTAGTTATTTTATTTTATTTGTTTATGTGTGTTTACATGTCTAACCGTAGGAAAACTAAGGATGTGTAAGTATCATATTTATACAGTCACTTGCTTCTGTCCGCAGCTTTGCAAGCATTTTTTGGAATAAAAAGTAGCCTATATGTTATTTCAGGTCCAGATCTTTACGTGTACAAAATTTCAGCCCAATCCTTTAAGTAGTTTTGTCGTTGTCTTCGGCCGAACATCTTCACAACGGTACAAACTTTCGCCTTTATAATATTAGTGGGATACATTATACAGAATATGTTCTCAAATGTGTTATATTTTTGATTGTTAAGTGTCTTATGTGCTATCTTCAGTGACGTCACCAAACGGCTCTGTCGGAAGACCAGCGTTGGTTGTAACGTGTTTACAACTAGCTCATGCTGAGACAGAGACCGTTTTGTGACTCTAATCGACCGTATCTTTTATTTTATTTTTAAATCATGTTTGTTTTTGATGATAGATCAAATATTAAATAAAATATACTCGTTCTCTCTCATTCTCAAAGTGCATATGATTTGGGCTGAACGCCCGGGCATTTTATAGCAACCGAATATTCCCGGTTTTGACAGGATTTAATGCAAATTGTCATCTAAACGTAACAAAATATAAATTACGTACTCAGGTTTTTTCCCCTGTCTCTCCTCATTTACGAGGTCATACACCATGTCATGAAATTTTTTCTATTATTATTCCGTGGTTGCCTCAAAAAAAAAACCAACGCTATGGTCTTCTACTCTGCTAAAACACCTATCCGTGAAACCTTCAATAAGCTTTCTGGTATTTATTAATTTGTAATCCTGTTAATTTTAAGCCTTTGGCCCCTAAATAAATATAAATATAAACACATTGCAGAAAAAACGTACCTAAATCGTAAGTAATAACTGTCATTCTTCCTTGCAGTGATGGTCGCAGGTGGTCCGTGGCGTCGCTACCATCATCCGGCTATGGTACTACACCGGGCAGCTCCAGCTTGTCAGTAAGTATCTATTTTAATCCTCTTCACTAAAATAAGTTTTGATATAAAAAAAAAAAACGTATGAAAAACAAGCTTGTAATGCATTGTCATCCAAACTAAACGTGTATACAAAATTTCAGCTCAATCGGTTGAAGATATCTGCTACAAAATTGAGTTGCAGGATTCCACCCGCACCCACATCCGCAGGGGCGCGACGCCGCCTCTACACGGAGCTGGGGGAGATCAACTACGTCTTGGGCCATGAAAGTGTTAATATACTAACACTTTCATGGCCCCAGACGGACATGTAGTTGTCCAGCGCCGCCGCCGTGAGGAGTCGGCAGCGGCGCGCCCCTGCGGGTTGGACCGGAGGCTGGGCAGTGAATGTTTTAAAAACGTGTTTATAATGAATGTTTTAAATGTTTTAATTTTTTATAGTAAACTAACACCTTTAACGCCCGTATCATGAAAACCCCCCTTTGAATGAGGAACGCTCAAAAATTTACGTAGTGTTGTTTATCTGCAATCGGAAAAACCACCGACCCATATACGAGAAACCTGTGACGACACAAGCGACTCGCGCGCCGAAGAGAGAGGACGTTTCCTGCTCTGGAATTTTCAGTGACGTTGTCAATCAAGAGATTCTAGATAGACGTTCGAAGATCAACTATATCGACAACCTAAAACTTCTGCTGTTCATAACTTCATCGGAAGCGTTTCCGATGAATGATTCCGATGGACCTGAGATTCCTTTTGATAAAGACCTCTTTCGACCTAACTTCTAAGTCTAGCTTTAAATAAAGTCTAGTTTACCTTACTTGCCAGACGGATTGGTGATCTGATGTTTGTGTTGAATGCACGATTAACAAGATCCAGATAATCTGGGAAAGTTTATAGTAATACGTGTATGAAAACAGTGAGGTTATCAGCCGGGTTATACAGGTCAACCATGTGCTGATTACAGCTGATTCATAGTTTACTCGTTACTAATCGTGTTGTCCCTGACGACCTCTGTGGAACAGTGGGGGAGAGTTCATGAGACGTCGATGGTTGCGAGTTCGATTCAACACAAGGAGAAGTAGATATTTGTATCTAAGCATTTTATTGCTAGACGATGCCGAGTAAAAATAAAATCTTTTGTATACAGCTGTCCATTTTTATGTAAAACTGAACGTATGTACGACTGCGTGATAAATCCCAACAAGTTCGGATTGTATTCGGACGTCGTAAGTAAACGTGACGACACAAGCGACTCGCGCGCCGAAGAGAGAGGACGTTTCCTGCTCTGGAATTTTCAGCGTATACGTACGACTGCACGAGGAAATTCCGGGCTTTCAATCACTCGTATTCAACTCGAATATAGCTGTTTACCTAAGGTCATTGCCCCCTGATGTGTTGATCTGCGCACAACATCTTTTTAGCTAATATTCATAATTATTCACCATATTAATCGGAACATATGAGAAAAGTCATTTCAAATGCATGAAATAAGCTTCACTATCTTCGTCTGTTTCAACTTTAAACTCCTCTTTCGCATAAAAATGCCCTAGAAAGTTCCAACTTTTTTGTGTTATTTTGAGAGCTACGGAACCCATAAAGTTTTTAAAATTACCAAGAAGTTATTCAATCAGGGTTATGTATTGTTTTTCAAGTTGAAGTCAAGTAAAAATTTCTCTGAAACAGAAATTTTAATTTCGTGATTAAAATCTGAGCAACTTGTAGTTTAGTTTTGGTGTTTACGGTTTTTATTGACGAACACACAAACTAGCCATGATACTAACAAAAAAATATCAAAGAATCACTTCACAGAAAAAAATACAGCTAAAACCATCCAAAATTTTCAAAAATCTGAAAATAAAACAAAAAAATCATATCTCGAAAACAACAAAAAATAGCAGAACATACATGGGGTCCAATCGATAGGTATTGGTGTCCCCAGACCACAGACCTTTGCTGGTACCGGTTGCATGGGACACCCTGTATTTATAAGGGCAAAATCCTGGCACTAGACGTCATTGGTTTCTTTTGATAGAGAAAACGCCTTTGCTAATGCAAATTTCCTAGTAAATTGCATGATTGTCATATTGTATTTCCTCAAGGAAGTATACCTCCATCGGAATATTCGATAAATTTCCGTTTTTCATGTCTTTTTATTGAGGTTTATCGTTTCGTGTTGACGCGCGTTTCAAAATTATTTATGTTGTTTTTTCTGCGTTTTATAAAGAATAAAACTAGCGGGACAGTAATTTGTCGCAAATCGTAAACCATTTTCTAATAACTTATGGAATAAATAACTTCTGTTCACTGGTATTTTTTGGAACAATTTGGAAAACAAGAAATGATTCTTAGCAAAAAATCAACATGTTCCCAAATGCTCTCAAATTACAATTGAATCCAAGTTGGTTTTACAATGGGTTCATTCTTAGGAAATGGTTTACGATTTTCGGCAAATTACTTTTTCATTCGTTTTAATCTTTGTACAATGCAGGAAAAATTAAGACCTCAAAAAAAAGCATTGAGCCGACACGAAACGATCAACCTCAAACTCTAAAGTTATCATCATCATAAAACTACCAGCTGCAATTATTGTAATCGAAATCAAGAAATATACAAACATATTGGTACTTTACCATCGTAAAAGTTATGACTTATGATTTTTTAATTTGACAGATCTTTACTCAAGATTATATGGCCATGTGGTATCATATTTGTTATGTCAATTAATTCTAATTGGCTGTAAAATTTTAAGGTCAATTGACACTGTTTATTGACAGACCTGTTTTACTTGACCGACCTAAGAATATTTAGTAGTTATGAGAACCTGTACTCTGTGTTAAAACGCATATACATCCAGTGAAATTGAACTTAATAACTAAATAAAGATTTTTTTGTGAAGTTACACAGTCGCTGTAGTTAAAATCGACTTTGACGACTTCGTCACATTTTTTTGCGAAGTATTCGAGCAACTGTAATTTTGTTTATCATCATGTTAGCATCATTAAAAAAACATCGCGCTCCTTTTTGTACAGTTGAGTAAATGTTAATAAATATTTACAGTAGAGACAAATCCTGCAAAATAGCTTCTCTCATACGCTGAGGCAAAAAGATGGTGAATTTATTTTAGTATTTATTGAAAAAACTCAATTATAATGTAAAACATGGATAAAGGCAATTTCGTACGGTAAACGCATTATCAATAAAGGAATCAAATAATATCCAAAAAAATCACTACGACTTGACTTGAACCCTACACAACGAGGTCAAGTAACGCAGGATTCGAATTTTTTTGGAAAATTATTTGATTTCTTAGTAATAGTAGTTTAGACACCTCCGTGGCGCAGCGGGCGAAGGTCCGCCTGCGACGCAGGAGGTTGCGGGTTCGATTCCCGCCTCGGAACAAATTTGTGTACGATCTGCAGAAATTTGTTCCGTTGGTCTGGGTGTTTTCTATGTATAATAAAAATATCTATCTATGTAGTATAATGTATTAAGTATATCAGTTATCTAGTACCCATAACACAAGCTCTGCTTAGCTTGGGGCTAGATAATGCTGTGTGAATTGTCCAGCAATATTTATTTATTTATTTAATTACCGTGAGGGTGAAGGCTTACGCAGTATTGCACTATAATAAAAAAACATTATATAAAGGGACTGTATTACTTGAGACTGGTGTTTTGAACTGATTTGACAACAACCATCATCATCATCAAACCAGCTGATAGACGTCTGCTGGATATAAATTCCCCCTAAAAATGCAATGCAATGACCATTTCTGCAGGGGTAGATTATTATCCCTCGCCTCTAGGTAGCAGGGTATGGGTATTTTTTCGACTTTTTTCAAAATATTTAAAAAAGTATGAAACGTACAGAAATTTGAAAAACTGTTTTGAAATGTTCAAACCGATACCTTTCGTTTGATACCCCACTCAGTGGGGTAGCCCCCGCTTTTGAAAATGATTCCCCTCTTTTTGACCATTTTCTTGAAGTTCTTTTTACAGACTTCTCTATATTTTTCCTGTAAAATATAGATCCATATCTACAAACGCTGTTCTGTTGTGGGTATGTTCTAAACGTATGCCAAATTTAATCTTGATCTATTCAGTAATTTTGGAGATCCTAGGTAAAAAAAAATCACATTTCACAAACTTTTGGCTTTATAATATTAGTAGGATATTATCTTATTCATTCTCAACGAGTACAAGGAAATGCAAGAAAGACGACAACCTACTCAAGTTACATCAAAATACTCAACAATGACTCAGAAACTCACTCCAAAATAAACACATTACGTCGGGATCACATAATCCCTGGCAATTGCAAATTGCAGTCAACCTCTCAGCAAACAAAATACACTTTGTTCTCATACCACTAAGGTGGGTTTCACCTTGATCCGATCTTATCTCTTGAATGCCGTCCAAGAAATCCACTATCATACGACGTTGATAAAATAAAATTGCTGTTTTCACCTTTTCAATGAAATTTGATATGATTATGCATTCAATGAATTTGGATATAATCATGATTATGACGTACTTATGTTTAAATTCATAGGAAGTGTGATTATCCACCGTAATTTTAATTATGATGTTAATAATAATAAAATCGTTTATTTCTGTAGGTCTTGCATATAGGTAACCTAAATTATTGGTAAAATAATGGATTCAATTTGTACGTTTATTATTACTTTTTGAATTATCATTCATTCATCTTCTGTGCCCGTCCCACCTACGGGATAAGGGAAGGAATATGATGATGATGATTATTATTAGTTAATAGTTGTCTGTATTCAAAGCACGTAACACTTTTGCCAAGAATTGCATATTTTTCTGTGCAAATTTCAACCTTAAAGAAGGAGTGTACAAACTGACAATCAATGTATGGAAACATAAAATTAGTTTTTTAAGGGTCAAGTTTACGAACTGCCGTGTTTTAGACACATTTTCTCCATTTGGTTCAACTCCTCGCTGTAACTAAGTTTACTAACTTGTGATGTAGACGCGAGCGATCTCTACCTCTCGGCAAATAGCTTACAGACAACTGTTTAGGTTTAGTTACAGTCTATCTAAGCCGTCCCCTCTTCCCTCTCCCCCAAGCAAAGCAACAGTGCGCATTGCTCGACTAAGGTATTTTAAGAATAAGAAATCTTTAATCTTTGTTTGTAGCATTACAATTTAAACTTAATCTAGTAACTTAATTTATAGTACGTTACGTATACAAACATCATAAAACTTCGTTAAATTAAAAGACAAGACTTAAGGGGCGAACCTAGCGGGTTTACTTGTTGAACTAGATTTAGATATTCACGGGATCCCCGTGGTCATCATCATTGGCCTTAACGTCCACGAAGGCTGGTTTATGTATTGTTCGTGTTTCGACACTTACTTACGTCGATGACTTGTAAGGCCTATACGGGAACGATGAATGCCGCCGCAGTATTGGCATCCGTGCACACCGGAGGTCCCCGTGGTAAAAAACTAGAATTACATAGAATTAAATTTTTTCTTCGTTTTCTGAGTTCAAAAAGAAATCATGAAAATGCACTGTTTTCCATCTAATTTGATCGAGATCTCAGGAACCCTGCGGTCTATAGATATTTTTTATTCATAGGTTATTACTAATTCTTTGGTTCCTTAATACAGTTTCTTCATAAGTCGTGTAGTTTTCTTGCAATAAGCAAAAACATCATTTTTGCGCTTACGCCATTCCAAAAACGTATGCTCAGTCCCGCTCCTGAACGCGAAATCCTATGTCTATCCTTTTCACAAAATGGCGTGTAATGCTCTTAAATGCTACAAAATGGCGTCCGACTCAGCATTTGTTCATAGAAGTGAAGTTGTTGACTTAAATTTTTTTTTGAATACCTTCAGCGCACGGCTTCGAGGCATTCTTGGCGTAGTAGTTCCCTGATCATCATCCTTTATGATAATCTGACACTCGTACTTGTTGCAGTCGCAGTGCTCGTCACAGGAGCGACTGCTCGCGGCCGCGTGCGACCCCGCGCCGCGCGCGCCTTGCCCGCACTGCCACCAGCACCAGAACTCACTCAAGTAAGTTAATTTATTACTTCTGAAAGAAAAATCAACTGATTAGTGGCCAAGAATGGGTATAAGTAGCGTAGAGCGACCAGTTGCAAGGTGGGTCGACGACATAGTACGCGTGGCGGGGCGTCAATGGTGGCGTCTAGCACAAGACCGTGGTGGATGGCACAAACTTAGGGAAGCCTATATCCAGCAGTGGGTAAAATCCGGCCGCGTATGATGAGGATGATGAAAGCAAATTTTAAACTCCATAACTTGCATTGCAATTTCTAGAAACCACCAATGTAGATAAAAGGAGTTAAATATATTTTAAAGGTTGAACAAGAAACAACACAAAACAACCCCTATAGATTATGGTAGTAGTTCTGTTGGCATCAAAACCTGAATTAACTAGCCTAAAATTGTTGCTGTCTCTTTTTTTCGGACTTGATAAAAGTACGACAGCATTTTAGGCTAGTTTAGTTTAGGTTTCGTGCCAATAGTAATTGTAAAATAAAATAAAATAAAATAAAATAATAGAATCACTACCAATATCTACTTTCTTTCAAAAGCCTGAGGGTTCGTTTTCGATGGGCATCTACAAAACTGCTGACTTTTGTCAGTTTTCCTGGAAAATATTGCTCCTCGCTATTGACAAAATTTTTATTGCAAGAATCGCTTTCGCTTCCATAAAAAAAGCACCTTTAGCGTATAATCTTTGTATAACTCCTTAGTAACATTGTATTCTTGTAAACTTACAGCAGTTCACAAGGCAGCGGTATGAACAACTGGGCGTCCCTGTCAGACAGCGGCGGCAGCGGCAACGCGGCGACCTCGCAGAGTCCCGCTAGACGAGTGCGGTCTAGGAGTCTCAGGTAAATTGCAGTTTCTGATGGCTGTCCTGTAGAAATCAGCTTACACGGTAAAACACAACCACACGAAACGGCAACGATTGGCAGCGTCTAGTCTAGGGTAAACGCACGGTGTCGCCGCTTTGACTAGTTTCTTAACCCGAAAACGATTTATGACAGTTTTCAATGAAAATCTTTTCAATAAATTGCGACTAGTACCTGCGGCTAAGCCTCCACCGCACTGCCGCGATTGAAGCGCGTCTTGTGCCGCGTGATTTTCTTGCAGTACATTTTGTACTAAGACGCATACGATCTTACACACTAAACGTAAACGTAAACCTAAACTAAACGTAACTTTAGTCTTTGAACAGGAATGGATAAACTTCGACTTCTGTTTCCCCTGTAAGTGGAGCTAACGGCGCTACAGTCCGTAGAAATACGCAAAAATTTTCGACTCCTGCGTCACTTGACCTCGTGGTGTAGTTGGTTAGCACATTCCCGTACTGAGGGAAGGTTGCGGGTTCAAGTCCCGTCGAAGTCGAAAATTTTGCGATATATTTGATTTCTTAGATTCACATTTAATGATTCTTACACACTGCTGCGATTTACTTTTTGATGATTTGATTTTTGCACTTACAAAAACGCAGCGGAATCGCGCAACAAAATCGCAACAAATCGCACGACACAAGATTTGCTTCTAAATCGCGACTGTGGAGTGGAGGCTCTATATGTATCGTAGTTTATTGTAAGCGTTTTGAGCGAGAATGAGAAGTTTATGTTTAATAATAAGACTCACAAGAAGATGTTCTTTCAGTTCACCATCAAGATCTGGTGGGGGCTCAGGATCGGGAGGCTCGGGGGGCTCACGAGATGACGCCGTTACAGCTATGTCTTCGCTATTCGCATCGAGGTTCCCGGCGGCACAACGCGCTATGGACGACAAGTGAGTTATTTCGGGGCTCACTTTTACTATGGGGTCTTGGCGTTTGTTCGGGGGGCTCACTACACGACGCCGTCACCGCCATGTCTTAACTATTCGCATCGAGGTTCCCTGCGGCACAGCGCGCTACGGACGACAAGCGAGTTATTTGGGGGCTCACTTATTCTATGGGGGTCTGGTGTTTGCTTGGGGGGCTCACGAGACGACGCCCTGTCTTCTCTATTCGCCTCAAAATTTCATGGCGGCACACTGCGCTGAAATGAACGACAACTGAGTTGTTTCAGGCTAGCTTGGGGGCTTGGTGTTTACTTTGGGGTTCACGAAACGTCACAGTTACTGAGTTTCAATTCAATTCAATACTTTATTTGCTGAAATGTAGGTACAGTGTAGGTCTTAGATTAGGTATTAGTTAGCTCACTACATTCTGCCTCAAAGTGCGTGCAAATTTAAACAAGGTTTAACAATATACAATAAATTAATGTAGTTTGTCATCTAGAAATTCATTCACAGTATAATATGATTTTTCAGTTAATAACTTCGTCAAAGTACTTTTAAATATATTTAAATTATTGATGGCTCGTATAGAAGATGGGATTTATTAAAAATTATTGGTGCCATACAGAACACACCTACACGTTGGACCCTCGTTCTTGCAGTATTACGGTGTAGAGTACCTGCACGTCGGCTCTCTGCAGGATAGAATGTGAATAGATGAGGATTTTGCTTTACAAAAACTGCCGTTTCTAAAATGTACAGAGCTGGTAATGTGAGAATTCTCCATAGTCTGAAAACATCTTTGCAAGAGTCCATCTGTCCCATACCAAACATAGAGCGAATACATCGTTTTTGGGCTTAAAAAAACTTGTTGACTGAGTTGATAGACAAGGCTCAGAATTTGCTAGGGGGCTAGCATCACAGCAGCTATTTTATGAATAATTATTTTATAAATGTTACATTATATTATATATAATTATTTTTAAACTATTCCTTTTGTCTCCAGATTGAGGGCGCTGATCGACGAACTGACTGAATTAGATAAGAAACCAGATCGGCCGCCCATCGAAAGATTCGTACAAAGACAGGTATTATGAAATTTCAACTCTCCGCCAATAGGAATAAGGACTCCTCGGTCTTATTTATGGTTAGCTCTTCCATGAATTCTTAGATTTTGAACCTTTTCTTCTGAAAATTAAAGTGTGATTTCGTGTACAGGTATTGGAAATGGCGCGGGACTGCTTACACAAGTCGGAATCGAAACAAGTGACTAGCAGCTATTTCTACGATATGGCGGACAGCTTGGACAGATTATTAGCTGAGGTAAGGTTCTAGTAAGAAAGAAAGGAAGGCGAGGAGATTTCAGAGAAAATGCAGCAGAATCCAGATTACAAATACCTTCAATGTATATCAGTTTTTTTATAAACTCGACGCCAACCACGTCCGTTTTCTTTGTTGCGGTTAGTTTTGTTTTGATTGGTCACAAAGTCAAAAAAACATTCCACACTATCATTATCTGGCGAATTCCATACATTTCTGCTTTCATGTTACGGTTTTTTGACATTTGAAGCTAATACTCTGTATCTCGTGTCATTGACCCTCAGTTCTCCGTAGTAAATTTTGCACTTTGAGATTAATAACATTGTGTTCTACCCTCAGACGCGAGAAAAATCAGCAGACGCCGGCAACCAAGTGGCCCCGCTGGTGACGCGGCTGATCCTGGCGATGGCGCGGCCCGCGCGCCTGCTCGAGTGCCTGGAGTTTGATCCCGAGAGGTTCTACCGCCTGCTGGAGGCCGCCGAGGGACATGCCAGGCATTTACAGGCGAGTGTTTGAACCCCACTACAAGTTCGATAACCCCCCCTCCTTCAAGGTGGTTCCCCATAAGCTGGTTATACCCTTTAAAGACTGACAGTGGGGGGCCACATCTCCGCAAAGATAGAAGACAGACCTCCCCCACAAGGTCGACTGATGACCTGGTGAATTTCGTGAGATACTTCTGGATGAGCATAGCACAGAACCAGTCATTCCGGTGTTCTTTCGAGTAGGCCTATGTCAAGCTGTGGACCAGCATAGGCAATAGTGTTTGGATCAGGATAGGTTCTACCGGCTGCTGGAGGCTGCCGAGGGACATTCCAGGCATGTACAGGCGAGTGTTTAGATCCTCTTTTCACAAGGTGGAAACAACCCCCATAAGCTGAACAACCCTTTACAAGATGGTCAGACCCCCCACGAGGTAGACACACTTCTGACATGGTGAACAAAGCCCCTGACATAGTAGAGAGCCCCCATTACAGGACTGTCCCACTAGGTTGACAGACCCCTGAAAAGGTGGAAAGAACACCCCAAATGAAATTATTTGACAGAAAACCAAAGTAATAAATAATAAATAAATAAATAATGTCGGACAATTCAAACAGCATTATCTAGCCCCAAGCTAAGCAGAGCTTGTGTTGTGGGTACTAGATAACTGATATACTAAATACAATACACTACATGGATAGATATTTTTTTATACAGAAAGTGTCGACAAAGTTCAAAGAAATAAGCAAGCTGAAGTGCCAGTAGGTTGGCTGGTCATTATCCGAAGAACCGACAACCGTCACGGTAACCGTGTTCCGCAGTGAAAACTTATCCTAGTGGCGACGAGGTGGGCCCAAGATGAGATGACGTGACGACCTTAACGACCACCTACCATCGTGGTAGGCCTTTCACTCAATTGAATCGCGAACCAACTCCATCCGTGGTTCTGTTGTGCTTATTTTGGGCCAAACATACCAATCCTCCTATCAGGGGGGGCTTAGCCCCCACAATAGAAGAAATCTTTTGCTGCTATCCCTTATTTTCTATTTCAAAATTACCATGATACGCGTGTAAGATTATTAGTTAATGTAATGTAAACTTTATTTGCAGGGAATAACGACGGACATCCCACAGTACATTATACACAAGCTAGGACTATCGAGGGATCCTCTCGCCGAGTTGAATGCACCGCCCGCGCCGCCGCCTCCGCCTCAGAACGCCTCGCCTTCTAAGTAAGACTCTATTATTAGACGCTTAAGGTTGCAATTTTAGAAACAATATTTGTATGCTGAAATAGTTGATCACAATATCCTTCCAAGTAAGACTTGTAGTTTTTTTTAAGAATTTGTAGACACGAGATGGGATGAGCTTCGTTTTTTTAATTTCGTCTTATATTGGGCACAACTACAGGGATGGCTAGTAGAAGCTGTAACTAAGCAGGGGGTAGGTATCGATGATATCTGTGCAAATAATGGTGATTAAAAAGTTATGATAATTTGTTTGTAATTGTTGAATACATAGGCCATCAAAAAAATGGACCCACATTTCAGACCTTCTGCCTTGACCTTCCACCCTTCGGCATTAATAGCGTCGATTTTTATGCCAGTGTAAAATGATTAACCAGTAAGAAAATTGACAACTAAAACCTGCCATATTGGCTTCCCTAACTCTCTTAACCGTGTTAAGATAAAATTAACCTAATGTTCTTGTAACCTAATGTGTAATTCCCCAGACTACGCGGCCGGCAGTCCCCACCGGGCGCTCCCGGGTCCATCAACGGAGCCCCACCGTCGGAAAACGACTATCATGTGATAAAACTGATCTCAAACGGAGCGTACGGCGCTGTCTACTTGGTTAAACATAAGCAAACTCGGCAGAGGTAAGAATGAACTCTATTGTGTAGTGTATAGAGTCTATAAACGACTATCATGTGATAAAACTGATAGCGTACGGCGCTGTCTACTTGGTTAAACATAAGCAGACTCGTAAGAGGTAAGAATGAACTCTATTGTGTAGTGTATAGAGTCTATAAACGACTATCATGTGATAAAAATAATAGCGTACGGCGCTGTCTACTTGGTTAAACATAAGCAGACTCGACAGAGGTAAGAATGAACTCTATTGTGTAGTGTATAGAGTCTATAAACGACTATCATGTGATAAAACTAATCAGATATTAGTTGCCGCTCATCATCTTGTCCGGTGACGGGCAGAGAGGATGGGAAGTTTGCGCACCTGCGGAACCTCCTTAGTGTACCGTGAGGGTTCACGCATAAAATTCATATGCCGCAGACAACATAGCAGGCGAAAGAGATAAGTACAGCTTCGTATAGCTCTGTCTCTTTCATTGTTTAAAAAAAACTCGCAGTGAATAATCGACGCGACTGTCTAGAAGGTAACCGCCCACCAATTCGGCCTAAAAATTGCTTGCCAGAGGACAAGAAGTTTGGCGGCAACTATTCTGTCATTTCGACGACCTCCGTGGCGCAGCGGGCGAAGGTCCGCCTGCGACGCAGGAGGTTGCGGGTTCGATTCCCGCCTCGGAACAAATTTGTGTACGATCTGCAGAAATTTGTTCCGTTGGTCTGGGTGTTTTCTATGTATAATAAAAATATCTATCTATGTAGTATATTGTATTAAGTATATCAGTTATCTAGTACCCATAACACAAGCTCTGCTTAGCTTGGGGCTAGATAATGCTGTGTGAATTGTCCAGCATTATTTATTTATTTATTTATTTATTTTCATCATTCACAGCTCATGATATGCCACTATTGCGCGTAGGCCTCTCTCTCTACTCACTACAAAAAATACGTGACAAAAAAAAAACAAAAAAAATGTGTTGTTTCGCAGGTACGCAATGAAGAAAGTAAGCAAAAACAACCTGATTCTTCGCAACCAGGTGGAGCAAGCCTTTGCAGAGCGAGACATACTGAGCTTTGCCGATAATCCTTTTGTGGTGAGTTTTAATTTAAATTTAAATTAATTTTAATTTTTGAAGCAAGAATTTGATTTTTATAGTAGAATCTAGTCAACAAAAATTTGTTTGCGCACGGTTTCCACAAAAACAGACCTAATATTTGTAAAATCTATTAACTTAGCCTGCTACGCAGAAGGTTGTGGGCTTGCTTCCCGTCTCGGGACAAATGTTTGTACGATCTGCATAGTTTTGTTCCGGGCGTTCTGGGTAATTTTTATTTATAATGAATGATACATATCCAGACACATATTCTTTATAGATACATATAGAGATATGGATCAGTTGAGCTACCTGCAGATTGTTTGCAATAGTCTGCAGTTAGCTAAATTGTTTTAATAAAAAAAATAGACAAAAATAGTTACAATTTATTTCTATTAGTTGATTGTAATTTTCTTTGTGAATAAAGGCTTCTGCCCTTTATAAATTAAGATCATGTTATAATTGCTTATTTTTCGTCGTTCTGCTAACAAAATAGCTCAAGTTCAAAATTGGCAATTTCGACATGCAGTTTTTATACCAGCCTAACTATATGACATTCTCTCAGGTTCTTAGTTATCGATCATGTTATGACCTATTTCTACATAGTATAAAACAAAGTCGCTTCCCGCTGTCTGTCCCTATGTATGCTTAGATCTTTAAAACTACGCAACGGATTTTGATGCGTTTTTTTTTAATAGATAGAGTGATTTAAGAGGAGGGTTTATATGTATAATACAAGCATAGTTTAGTAGAGAAACACTGATAATTTTAGAGGTTTCTAATGTGATGTCGTAAATAAACAAATTTTTTTGCGCTTACATTTCAAACGCTGGCTGAACCCTACGAGATAGATCAAAACAATGTACTACAGTATTGTACACCTTAAAAAGATCTACAAAAAAGTCCGTATCAGCATTGCACCCGTGCGAAGCTGGGGCAGGTTGCTAGTATAAAAATAAAACATAAAAAAATGTTCCTTTCCGTGGCACCCATAGATACAGGGTGCCACGTAAGAACACAAAGGTGTACTAACCCGAAAGGAGGTGATTCTGGACATCGAAGGGGACAACGTTTGTTCTACGATTTTTTGCCCCTTCTACTTCAGTCACGTTCCTTAACCGCTGTACGTTTTACACCTCTTATTTGTTTCCAGGTGACAATGTACTGTTCATTCGAGAGCAAGCGTCACCTCTGCCTGATCCTCGAGTTCGTGGAAGGCGGGGACTGCGCCACGTTGCTGCTAGCCGGCCCGCTACCCCACGACATGGCGCGGCATTACTTCGCCGAGGCGGTGCTCGCGGTCGAGTATCTACACTCCTATGGCATCGTGCATAGGGATCTTAAGCCTGACAAGTAAGTACTTTAATTTAATGTCAGTACCGGAGCGAACCACACTACTTTTGCCGAGTCGCGGTCTCTACTCAATAGGCGACTTGACTCATATCAAATTTGGCGCAATAAATATAAAATTGACTAAAGAACCAGAAATTTATAGATTTCTGATATTAAAAGTGTAAGATTGTAAGAGGGCAGTAGCCTTTATTCACAAAGAAATAACAATGAAATAATAGAAATAAATTAGAACTAGTATTTATAATTGAAACAATAACTGAGCTAACTGCAGAATAGTGAGTGTAAGATGACTATATATAATTTTTAATATTTAACTCTGAGAACGCTGTCGGCTATTTTGCGACGTAATAGAACTTTAAGCAAATTTCATGATGGGATCTTATATTTGTAAAATTCGCTATGTAGTCTGTCTATATTTCGCAATGATGAATGTTGGCTATTGTCGATTGTTATTCTTTTACACGTATGACGTCACAGCACAGATAAATATGGCTGACAGCATTTTCGCCTGTTTACGAAAAGTAGACGTTTAAAATAAAGTTTAGCGGTTTTCTTGGTCCTAAAAAATATGGTGTGTGAATAAATACAAGTGAAATCCCATACTAATATCGTCTTTCAATCATCCACAAATTCCATCCTACTATTCTACTAATATTAGAAAGCAGAAAGTTTGTGAAATGTGAAATTTTTGTTATCTAGGATCTTTAAAACTACTGAACAGATCAAGATGAAATTTGGCGTACAGTTAGAACACAGCCCAACTTTTATAGTAAGTGCTAATATACCTACCTACTATATGTTGAAATAATAATATTTCGCTTGTTGCAGCTTACTCATCACAGCGACTGGCCACATAAAACTGACTGATTTCGGACTAAGCAAGATGGGTTTGATGTCATGTAAGTACCAGAGATTTCCTAATAATATATTTTCTAGAATAGAAGCAAACAGAAACCAAATGGGAGTAATTATAAGGGAATTAATGGCAGTGAATTTCATACCTCACTCACCTCAACAGCCTATATTGGCCCACTGCTGGACGCAGGCCTCCCCATGATAAACGTTTTATTGACTATTATCGCATGGAGGGTAATGCCCATAATCCACACGCTGGGCATGCGGACTGGGGATCGCAGTTCGTTGGTAGAAGTGTTCTGCAGGGGGCGCTGCTGCCCGCCCCCGGTGGATATCCCTATATAATATATAAGTCATCTCTTACGACACCCGCGGGAAGAGTTGGTGTGGTGCAAATTCTAAGCCGGCACCACACGGCAATCAAACAATTTCATTTCTTTTATTAGATATATTCTTAGATAGAGTTCCATTAGGCGCCAGTTGCAAGCCTTTGCTTATGGGCTAGATAAAATAAAAAAAATAATAATAATAATAATGCTGGACAATTTACACAGCATTATCTAGCCCCAAGCTAAGCAGAGCATGTGTTATGGGTACTAGATAACTGATATACTTAATACAATACACTACATAGGTAGATATTTTTTTATTATAGATAGAAAACACCCAGACCAACGGAACAAATTTCTGCAGATCGTACACAAATTTGTTCCGAGGCGGGAATCGAACCCGCAACCTACAGCGTCGCAGGCGGACCTTCGCCCGCTGCGCCACGGAGGTCGTCAGATGAACTGAAATATATATTTTTTCTGAATAATTCTTAGTCCTTTCTAATTTAAGGCCATTTTTCATGTAATAGTGTGATTATGATTTAATTCCAGTGGCAACAAACTTGTACGAAGAATACGCCGACAGAGAAGCGAGGCAGTTCTCAGACAAGCAAGTTTGCGGGACGCCCGAGTATATCGCACCGGAAGTTATATTGAGACAGGTATTACAAAAACTACTATACAACTACTACAAAAACTTACCTAAAAACTTGAGTAGTTGACGAATTGAATAATTGATTGTTTCATTTTTAATTTTGATCTCTGAAAATGCTGTCGGCCATTTTGCGACGTCATAGGCCTCTAAGCAATTTTCATGTCGGAACTTATACGAGTGAAATTCGCGATGTAGTCTATATTTTTATTATGAAGGACGTTTGCTAATGTTAATTGTCTGTTTTCTAGGCGCAGCTAGTATTATGTCTATGGTTTTCTACCCGTATGACGTCCCAACACAAATAAATATGGCTCCGACATGGACAGCGTTTTCGCCTATTTACGAAAAGTAGACTTCTAAAACAAAGTTTAGCGGTATTTTAGGTCCCTCCAATTCCCTATGATCGGACAATAATTAATAATTTAAGACCTACTTTAAAAAAGAGTAAACTAGCCGATTACGATTCAAGAAACGCTTTGTTCCCAGGGTTACGGCAAGCCAGTGGACTGGTGGTCGATGGGCATCATACTGTACGAGTTCCTGGTCGGCTGCGTGCCCTTCTTCGGAGACACTCCTGAGGAACTCTTCGCGCATACTGTCAACGGTGAGTTTGTCTGGTCGTCACTGTGATATACTTTCATTTACTGTACTTGGATTGCGCTAAAAAAATTAAGAAAAGAAAATGGTATTTTTCTATTACGGTGTTTCATGTGTCAAAAGTTGGCGTGTGTTGGGTTTGTTTTAACGACATAACATGTGTTTGGTGGATTAAATAAATACATAATAGAAATACAGATATTCAGTCTTGTTTTATTGTCAAATAAAAAAAAATGATTTTTGACTCGGTTTCAACAAAAACTTCGTTTTGTATTATAGACGACATCGAATGGCCTTCGGAAGAAGACTTCCCGATTGCAGTAGAAGCGCGAACCATCATAACGGAGCTGCTGGCGCGGAACCCCAGGGATAGACTGGGTACCGGCGGCACTCACCAAGTCAAGGTGAAACAATCTGGACAGCTGTATCGGGGACGCAGCCGCAGGGAGTGTGAAACGTCCTGTGACAGAGATCAGCACACAATTACACACACACACACACACACACACACACACACGTGTGTATACGCATACACATATTATTGAGTGGCTCACTTCGCTAGCCACACTTGCACAGCATGTACAGTGCACACAGCGTGGAATATCATGTCGCTGTGTGAGAGTAAGCGGCTCGCTTCGCTCGCCACACTGCCACATTTCTTATCGACCTTTTACACTGCTTACAAGGTTTGATGAGACAAGAAAAGCAACAAACGTTTTCTCGAGTGGAGACCGCGACTTGGCAAGCGTAGTGTAGGACGCCCTACGGCCAGGTGGGAAGACGACCTGCGAAAGACAGATGCTGGATGCGGCAAGCTGAAGATGAGGGGCTATGGCGCTCAGTAGGGAAGGCCTATGTCCAGCAGTGATGATGATGAACACAAGCATGTTTTTCAGTCAATTCATGCCGTATTTTTTTTAAATTCATGTTTCAAGAAATCCAATGCTGGAGCCAAGAGATTCAATAACTACTTGGCCCCAGTAATGTAATGGACAAGAATGCAATGCAATCATTGTATTCTTGTAGACGAAATGTAACATTTTTTTTGTCCATTACATTCTTCACATACAACAATTGTATAATTTGACAGGAACACATATACTTCTGCGGGCTGGATTGGAACAATCTGCTCAGACGGAAGGCTGAATTCATACCGCAGCTGGAAAATGATGAAGACACCAGCTATTTTGACAGTGAGTACCAATAATTAGTACTTACTGCTTTATTGGTAAGAATTCGCACGAAGTGGAACGATTCGCGGGTGGCCTTTGCCCAATAGTGGGACTGAGTAGGCTGAGGGAAAAAAGATTATGTACGACTAACATTTCTCCACTTTTCCCCTCAGGCCGCTGCGACAGATACAACCACAGCGAGGTAGAAACTGACGAGGCAGCAGAAACCGCGGAGCCAGGCGCCGACGAGAGCGGCCTCTTCGCTGCCTTCTCTTCCACCTCGCCGCAGTGGAGGCGCCACGCGCACGACCGACAGGACCATGACTCTAGGGTAAGAATTAAAAAGAAAAAATGTAATTAGAACAAAGTAAAAACAGTCAAGGTCGTCCTAATGTGTGATTCATGTGTGATGGGTTGACGACGATTCCGACAGTATGTGTACTGTACTAGATATGTATGTATGTATTTATATAAGCTTGTATATACATATTTAGGTATATTTGTAATTTTTGTCGGTTTTTGTATGAAAATTTTGTACTAAAAAATACTAATCACACACAGATCTTTAATCCAACGATCCTATCCATCCATGGTTGTCTGGTAAAGATCGCTCGTGAGCGATAAGAACGCCAATTGTCACATATTTTGTTGTATGTTTTGTTTTGTGAATTATCTTGATAAGTGTGCAATAAAGAATGTTCTATCTAATTATTTAAATTATTCAAATTCTAAGCGCTACATTGAACCCTACTTCAAGAAATGCCTGAGAAATAAAGACCTACAGTACAATAAGTTCTCTGCTCAACAACTCTAAATTTATTCCCTAATCCACAGAGTACGGACAGCTGGCCCGGAACCCCCGACAGCGCTGGTCCGCCCACTACGCCGACGGCGCCCTTGCATCATCATCCTAAATGTCCTGTAAGTCACGTACCTTTTAATATTATTTAAAAGATGCATGCTTTGTCCTCCAAAGACTCAAAAAGATAATTCCCTGATGTCCTTAAAGAACTATTTTAAATTATTTTAAGTATTCCTCAGTAAATTTCAAAATAAGCGGACTCTCAAATAGTAAAAAAGTAAAATAATTTATTTGCCAGAAAACTTATTTCGACCACACAGTTGCTGGAGATCCCCGCACGAGGCAAGCCTGTGTCGCGGGAGGCCTGTTTATGATAATATGTTTACCGTTCAATATAAAAAGTAATCGAACAAAAATATCCTAAAATCAAATTACAACAGCAATTGCAAATTTTAATCTTCACTGTGCGTGGTCTGTCACGCCCTTTCCGGTTTTTCCCATACCCATATTTCACAACTCGCTCAACACTTAAACAACATCCATAATAATATTATAAATTTGAAAGTAACTCTGTCTGTCTGTTACCTTTTCAAGCCTAAATGGCTGAACGGATCTTAATTAAATTTGGCAGGGAGGTAAATTGTATCCCGGGACTGACATAGGCTACTTAAAAAACGCGTGCGAAACCGCGGGCATCAGCTAGTATTATATAAAAGTGGAAGAATACAGTTGTGACGGACCACGCACAGTGAGATTTGAGATTGCAATTGCTTTTACAATTTGATTTAAAAAAAATTATATAAACAGATGTCTACTGATGTCTCTCGTTAAAAGATGAACGTGGTGTTCTTCCAACACAAACTAGGTTCGTAGTTAACCCGCTTACATCCACAACGATCATGTCAATTGTTACAGATCATGGGCGGAAGCGTATCGACCGCCGAATCTTCACAAACGGACAGCGACGACGTATCTCCCATGGCTAGACGACGCCCGTTACGCCCGTTACCGCCGTTACAGCCGTCGTTATTGGCTCATCCTCACCCGCATCCGAGACATAAGCCGTAAGTGTATAGCAATAAGGTCTATTTCAAATTGTAAAGATGTATCTCCCATGGCTAAAAGACGTCCGTTACGTCCGTTACGAAAGGGGAGGCAAGAATTTGGCTAGCGGAACAACCTACTTGCTTAGGGTGGCGATTCTGGCCTTTCAGTTCCCTAGAAAACAGGAAGGCTTTCATACACCAAGAAAACATCCAACAAACATTTATAATGGGAATTTAACCCGAAAGTGTTTTTGAGTTATTTTACTTTCGTGCAGTTCGCACTTTCAGTTATCTAGTAACCATAGCTTTGTTTTAGCTCGGAACTAGATAAATGTTTTGTGAATTGACCAGCATTATTAATTTATTTTACGCTAGCTGCATTCTTACTACCCGTTGTCCTATCACCCGTTTTCCCGGAGGAATGAAGCATTTTCCCGCGGTAAAAAGTACCCTATGTTTATCAGGAATAATGTGGGCTTCTATAGTAAAATAATTTTTCAAATCGGTCCAGTAGTTTCAGAGCCTATTCAATACAAACAAACAAACAATCAAATCTTTCCTCTTTGTAATATTAGTACAGATAATAAAATAACTGAATTTTGAACCTTATTCCTTGACAGAAGCGACCTCGCCTCCCGAGACGACTCCCCCAAGATGATAGAGCTGCACAAGAGCCTGGACCGGCCGGACAGGACCGAGAAGCCCGAGAAGAACAAACCTACCATCATAGCCAAGTCTATGAGACGATCTGCCAGCACCTCGGGACTCTCGCTGGTTATACATCCAGGTGACGAACATTCTAGTTCTCATTACGGGTTTATGTTTTGGAGCCTTGTGTGTGTAGGTCACGGCGTCGCATTATTGTAAAGATGTCCTTTTATCAATTTTCATCAATTTTATAATCTTTTATAAGGCAATCGTATAAACAACGATGTGGTTGAACTAGTAAAATCAATTTTTCGGTATAGTCCATTTTATTTAGTGCCTTATTCGGGTCATAAGCTTTGTAAAATACAACTTGTAACTCCGCTAGAAGAAGTGAAGACACTGCTTATACTAGCTGAAATACAACGGTCACACGCCACGCCTCCGGCTCGCCACCGCGCCGCCCCGGCTCCGCATCGCATTGTGTCATTGATCCCACCACGGCCGTGCACCGCGCCGCCACCGCCCACAGTGTATGTGTAGTCTTTCATATAAATTCATATGATACAACTCGCACACCTTCACCTCCGGCCCGGCCACGGTTTCTGGATGTGGCAGAATTTAATAATACTATGTGTTCATATCATTTATTGTGATTTTATGCGTACAGGTTCTTAGGTGTAGGTAGTCTTAGTGGGTAGACAATGCATAAAAACCCTGTCAGAGCGCTACAATTATTTTGGGTTCGCTAAACTAATGCAGTTTAAATTGTTTTTAAATTCAAGATGTTCTTGCAGTAAAATATTCTATCTATAATATTTTGGATACTTTCCGTCCATGTAGCATGGTCGTGGGATGCCCTGTAGAATGAGCACGTTTTTAATTGAGGTGGAATTGAGGTCAAAAGGCAAGGGACGTAGCGCGCACGCAGATTATACCTCTAATATTGACTTTGACAAACGACGTTGGTTATTTTCGATGATTGCACGAATTCATTACGGATGTAAGCGGGTTAACTACGAACCTTATTTTTGTTGGAAGAACACCAACGTTTACATCCGTAATGAATTCGTCAAACTACGATAGTTTTTATAGTAAGATTGCACGAATATATTTCACATCTGTCACGGTTGCACAATTAATCAGAGATCAGAAAGTTGCACTTTCTAATTACGAAGGAAACCTTAGATTGTTTGTTATTTTCATAATGTTGTTCTTTAATTCGTTTTTCTCTTTTATACAAAATTTTAGTTATAATGTATTAGAGGTAAAAATCTCAATGGTGTTTTTCAAAATTTACCTGCTCATATTATTACTGTAACCACGATTTCCATGAGCTATCTGTGCTGCAGTGATATTTTGGCACATTTTTCACACCGGTATGGTCAAAACTGGAATACCGATAAGCAAAAAGAACATTTAAGTGAAAATTATAACCAAGGTTCTTAAATAGACTGAATTCCTAAACATGCATGCACAACATGATTTAAACATAGAGCAGTCGCCCACAGAAGTGCTAACAGTAAAATGTTTTTTTCAGCGGATGACAGCACACTAAGCGCAGGCGCAAGATCTCCCTGCGCTGGCAACACTTCCTCCACCAACTCCTCCCGAGACTCTTCACCGTGTCGCGACCCACCATCGCCCTTCGCGTTACCAAACCATTCGTAAGTATTTACTAGATCACAACCCATTTAAACTCGACACTTCTAACATATATGATTTTATTTTAAACTAGCTTCTGCCCGCGGCTTCGCACGCGTATTTCTGGTATAATAAATGGCCTATTATCTAAGTTAGGCTTTGCTCTAAACGTACGCCAAATTTTATCTTGATCTGTTCAGTAGCTTTGGAGATCCTAGGTAAAAAAAAATCAGATTTCACAAACTTTCGGCTTTATAATATTAGTAGGATCTGTATTATGGTATTTTGAATGAACTCATTTGCAGTTCCCTTACAGCGTGCATGTACCTATTGACTAATCTATTAACCTAGATCCAAGCTATACAGGGTTATTGGTAATTCACTGACACTATGTTAACTACAGGTTCTGCCCATCATCATGAACACGTCCGTGAAGACGCCAGGTCTCAATTCTTAAAATTCGTGGAAAGGGAATGATATATGTACATCCCTCCATTCAAAAATCGTTCATTATAAGGGTTTTTTTGAAACCTAACCTAAAAGCGTCTCTGCCCTGAAATTATCATTGGGTGTGTGTGTTCGGCTGACTCCCAGCCAGGCTAATGCCACTTAAGAATCCGGCGAACCTCGCTCGCAACTTCAATTCGAGGCGCGTGCAAAAATCGCCCCGAATATCGCTATCTCTGTTTAGCGAATGCAGACGCGCGCGCGGGTCGCGGTACTACAATAGGTACGTGTATACAACCTTAGTGCCGTGCTTGTGCGTGTGCGTGAGTAGATAGGTAGGTATACTATACACCTCTGCTATCGAAGTAGGGTAGGTACTTACCTACCTATTTCTTTTAGCCATTTTTATTTATGTACCTACCGTTTTGGGTTTCATACCTACCTACTTACCTACTAACATTTTAGGTAGTAGGTACAAGTATATGTAAAAAAAATCGAAGTGAATGCTTAGTTTGCTAATGCGTTTTTTCTTCAAGTTTCTCTACAATGCGTACGTAGGTAACTATACTATCTCAAGAAATACAAGTAGTATGTATGTAATCTGATCTGTACCTATACTCCAGGCAAATTTGGTGAGACATTTTTGTAAACTAACCGAATTTGGCTGGAGTGTAGGTAGGTTCTTCTACAATCTATACTAATATTACCTATAAAGAGGAAAGATTTGATTGGTTGTTTGTATTGCATAGGCTCCGAAACTACTGGACCGATTTGAAAAATTATTTTACCATTACAATGGAAAATGTTTCAATCCTGCGGGAAAACTGGTAATAGGACAACGGGTAGTAAGAATGCAGGTAGGTAGGTAGTAGGATATAAATTTAGGATTAAATACAGCATTGTGAATTTATGACAAGAAAGTAAAAGACAAGGATTTAAAAGTATGTAAACATTTATTTTGACACATTCATTTATAAAAAAACACTCAAATTTTTGAAATTGACAGATATACATTTATAAAAAAACAAATCAATTTACAATTTTGGTAAAGCCTTGTGGGGTGACCATATCGGCTCACTACGACGATACAGTACGAAATGTATTATGGTAGAAAATCAAAAATATTTATTTATTAAGAAACTACGGTTCTACGACTTTTGATGAATGAATCCATGATTTTGTGAGCGTAAAGGAATTTCTGATTTATTAGAACATTTTTTTGATTTTAGCTTTTTTTGAATTTATTTGAATTTGATTTTTTGGATTTTGGCGTTATGAATTTCTGATTTATTTTAACTTTTCCGTAGAAATAACGCGCGTGAAGCCGCACTAGTTTTTTATATTCTGTCCCTGATAGGTAAATGTCGTGATTTCAATGCCCCTAGGTTGACATGAAGAAGATCTGGCAAATAACTGTTTATTCATGTTTGATTCGATGAGTATTCCTTCATGTCGTGTTGGAAGTATAGTACGTTGCGCTGATCTAAAAAAAATATTTTGAACGTTAAAGTACCTACTCATAAAAATATACACTAAAACGAAAATAATCACATAAAAGAAAAGAGATAATTTAAAAAACCTACCACCTTGCCTTTTATGCGCATTTACTCACCTCATAGAACCCATATTTTCTTTTCTTTTTTTCGCGTGTTTTCTTTTTCTGGGAACTGATGACCATAAGCGTTTTTTAATATATCGCCGTGGCTCTGTAAATAGTCATACAAATTATAATAAATAATTAAATAATGCTGGATAATCCACACAGCGTTATCTAGCCCCAAACTAAGCAGAGCTTGTGTTATGGGTACTTAATAACTGATATACATAATACACAAACAAATGTCTGCAGATCGTACAAAAATTTATCCTGCCTGAGGCGGGAATCGAACCCGAAACCTTCTGCGTCGCAGCCGGACCTTCGCCCGCCACGCCACAGAGGTCATCGATAATCAAATCAATTAACCATAACCGCCTCTTCTTTCGTGTGCAAATCGGTGAAGAACTCTGTATATCCATGAGATTAGCTACTGTCGTTGAAATATTAGCAAATCATTATTATTAGGTTGAAAACGGGTTAGTAGTAGTACCTTACCTACTATGTCTAAGCCTGTGAATATGATTTTTCGAATTTCGAATATTTTTTATTCATTATGTAGTTATTAGATACCTACGTTATGTATACGAGTACACGAAAAAACTAATATGTAGAAAAAACGACTAACTTTTATCAAAAAAAGTAATAAATTGTTCGAATTTCCAAAAATCACCCCTTTTCGGCTTAGACCCTTTCGGCCTTTAGGTTTACACCCTTTCGTGACGAAGAAAATCCGGATCGTGCCCAAGAAGCCAGACATGTCCGCACAAATCCGATCGTCTGGTGGCCCTACCCGGGGTGCCCGCAACTAAATAAAATACAAGCTTCTGTCTGCGGCTTCGCACGCGTTTTTCTGAGATAAAAGTAGGTAACCTAAAGGTACCTAAGTATTTCAATCTTCCTACATCTATGCAAAGTTTCTATGCAAGCTAAATGAAACATTTGGTATTATTTATTACCTACGTCATGTACCTACTTTACTTGCCTAGGTAGTACTTACCTATCAAAAGATAAATAAATAAATAATAAATAAGTAAATATTGCTGGATAATTCACACTGCATTATCTAGCCCCAAGCTAAGCAGAGCTTGTGTTATGGGTACTAGATAACTGATATACATAATACAATACCTACACTACATAAATAGATATTTTTTTATTATACATAGAAAACACCCAGACCAACGGAACAAATTTCTGCAGATCGTACACAAATTTGTTCCAAGGCGGGATTCGAACCTGCAACCTCCTGCGTCGCAGGCGGACCTTCGCCCGCTACGCCACGGAGGTTGACAAAGGCAAAGAATAAAAAACACAGTTACCATTTTTCAAAACGCTAAAATGACAATGGTACCTACCTAACTTGAACCACCAAAACGAAAAAATATGGAAAAAACGGTCTGCAGTGAGCTCAACTGTTTCAATTGTAAATACTAGGTAGGTAAGTATAAGTACCTAGTTGTAATTTATTTCTATTACCTACCTTGTTGATTGTAATTTTCTTTGTGAACTAATAAATAAGTTAGGTAGGTAGGGTACTTACTGTGAGATACATCCCAACGTTCCGAGTCCATATCAGCAAGCAACCAAACCGTAAGTGAAAAATATCAAAGTCCGTAAAAAAGCCAAGGTCGTAGTACTAGGTACCTACCTAACTATGTAGGTAAAGTCCGTGGTGAGAGCGTTTTGTTTTGTCGCTGTGAGAAAACTTCCTCTAATATACAATAGACTCTCCTACCATAGTCTGAACCTAATGGTTTCCTACCCCTACGACGACCACCGAACAATCCCGAGCGGTGCCGGCGCTCCGTGTAAATACACGTTGCATTAGTGTGTGTCTGTCCGAGCGATCACATAACCGAAGTGTCTCGTCCGCGTCCCCCAGCCCTGCACCCGAACCGTGCGTACGCGATAGCAATATAAGCCGTTCAAAATTTGGTATGAATTTGGTTGTGTTCCGTAATACCAAAAAAGATGACTGAAAAGTATTTGTATTCTTCACAAAGTAATATTATTCTGTAAGAAGACAATATAAGCTATGTTCCTAATCATACAACACGTAAGATATTGTTGTTTTTAATACGAAACGAATAGGAAGAAAACTTGTCAATTTTAGCTTAAAAATATACATAACGCGATTGGCTTTATTTTAATTTCAGGTAAGTAATTTCAAAAAAAAACTATCCAGGAACCTAGATAAACACTATTTGAATACAAATAAAACAATAATATAGTGAAAATGTGCTTGAATTAGAAATCATTTTGGTATTACGTTTGTATGGGCAACTCGTCTTCCGCTGGCCTCTTAAATCATCTTGCGTAGATGTAAAATATGCAAATGATAATGATGCGGGCTTAAATAGGAGTGAGAGATCGGTATTTAGTAATTAATTAGGTTTCGGAAATTATATTGTATGTGAGGCGATTTAAAAAAAAAAAAACCTGGCGTCTTCACTAACGTGTTCGTGATGATGGGCAGAACCTGCAGTTTACGCAGTGTCAGTGAATTACCAATAACCCTGTATATAGTATGTACGTGCAAGCAAAATAAATAAATAATGAAATAACTCACCCTGTGGGTATCATAAGTGCGAATCGATGTGTTAGGGCTTGAAAATGCAATTTTTTTGTTTCAGTTTGATTCAAACGTCAAAACCGCCGATCGTGGTCCGCCGCGGGCCGGGCGGTTTCGGCTTCACAATCCACACAGTTCGCGTCTACTATGGTGACACTGATTACTACACTATGCATCATTTGGTCTCGGTGAGTAGCATTCATGTCTGTTGCGTGCGTCAAAACCACTGATCCAAGTGTCAAAACCACTGATACAAGCGTCAAAACCACTGATCCAAGCGTCAAAACCAAAGATCGAAGTGTCACACCCACTATGTGAGCGATCATACTCCTTCTGCCACGTCAACATTCGTCGTACCAATGTTGATAAAGCTGCTGAGAACCTAAGCCTCGTCTGGCAAATTGTAACCTCAATACAATAAAATATGTTATTTCCATACTATAGTTACCTAAGTATCGCATGAAAATAACTTAATTTCTGGGTTGTGTACCTACACAGCGTGGCCCTTTGAATTAAATAATTTAACAGTATCACGATGATTTGTATGAAATGAAACGTTATTTTTCTCAGGCTGTAAGCGAGCAAGGCGCGGCGTGGGCGGCCGGCTTACGCGCCGGGGATCTCATCACGCAGCTCAACGGAGAGTCAGTGCAGGGACTGTTGCATACACAGGTCAGTTCATCTTTTATTTATTTCTTTAATTCGGATTGCCATCAGCATAACTAATTACAATATAATTTAAAACAGACAGTAAGCTAATAATAGGCATTCGCTAATAGAATGATAATAAATTTCCTAAGTGTGAACACTAAAATGTTTGTCGTTTGTGCTGGTGTACGCAGGGGCGCTACCCCAACCCAAATCAGCGCCACCATCTATTTTATCTTATTATTCTGTTAAACGAAGGAATTTTCAAAAATTGATTGGCCAGTTTGTGATGCCTATTATAAGCTTTTTTTACTGCCTTTGTAAAAGTTTTATTTTGTATACATTAAGCAGAGATGCGAAGTTGCTCTTTTTGGCCACCATGGTGACAAAAAAGAGCAACTTTGCATCTATGCCTACACTATACAATCTAAAATTTTTAAAGAGGCATTAAAAATAAACTTATGATAGGCGCTACCCGCCTTAATAACGAAATCCAAGTTTCTGATTCGTTTTCGTGCAAACGCTAATCTTATGCAAGCAACATAAGAGTTGGTTTTGCACAACAACGAAAATTAAACTTCGATTTTCCTCTTCCGAATAGCAGAATTCTTTGCATGCCGTCTCAAAGTCCTGTAAAGACAAGCAAAATGTGATTATTATTATTTTTTGGATGGAAAACATCTCAAATTGAAAATCCTTAGCTAAAGTCAGATTCAGTTTCGGCCATCATGTCACAGTGATAGCGAGACACATAAAAAGAAATAGTTTGCCTAACGCATTTAGTTAATGTATCTAAATATATATACATTTACTAAAGGTCAATTTCGATTAAGTATCTTATGTGATGACTTGATTTTTGCAGGTTTTGAGGTTGTTGCTGGCAGCACCGCATGCGACTCTACGGGCAACACCATTGGATCAAACCACTATCCAGGTAAGTTATTAAAAACAATCCCCATTTAAATGACTTCTAAAACTGTTATAAAGACAGTTTGTTTACCTTTAACATTCTTTCCTGTTCTTGTTAAATAAATCATGACTATCAGGTAGATGGTATAATTATCCCTTATAAATTATTCCCTTCTTAGGCTGTTGCTAGAATGAGGCGTTTTATAATTGGTCAAAAACATTTAGACCACACTGAAACGAGGGCGCTATGAGTCATTCGAATTAAAATGGCATGGACCCCTCATGGACTGTGCATTTATTTTTTATTTAAATCTTTATTGCACTAAGGTACAAAGGGTGGGCATTTTCTACCCGTGGACCAAAACACATGTTTTTACAGGGGGTTGGCGTGCGCTCCCGAGTTACATACATCACCGCCTTAGTAACTCGGGAGCGTCCTCCCCCCCTACCCGACCCGTCCCTTGGCCCCCGCACGATTGTCCTGTCAAAACGCCTTCGTCGAACGACTCTATGCATATAGATAGGCTAAGCTATTAGCTAGATTTGTATGGTATACTTTTCGCGCCACTTATAATAATATAATAATTTTGAAGGCTGGCGGCAGACGCCGGGTCGGCTGCGGTCGCAGAGCGTCCGCTCCCCCCAGGCCTAGACCCAGGAGGAGGTGCTCGCTCTTCAGGAGGATATCCACCAAGCGAGCATCTCAGGAGATGCACCAGGTAAGTCTTATGCCAGAAATGCACCAGGTAATGAGTAGTGCCTGCAGCTATCATCATCATCAGCCCGTATCCGTCAACTGCTGGACATAGGCCTCCCCCAAACGACGCTACGAATAGCGCTCCTGAGCCGTTCCATCCATCGAGTCACTGCGACCGCTGCTACAATGTCATCGGTCCATCGAGTGACAGGTCTTCCCACACTCTGTTTCGCATTGTACGCGATCGACACTCGCGAACCTTTACCTGCAGCTTTATGCTATTTTTTTTGCTTTAGGTGGCTTTCGTGTGGCTGCGGCCATGAGAGGCTTATTGTGATCGCCGCTTTATGTGTTCTCGTTTATGTGCCTCGAAGCAGCCAAAATTCGCCACTAACCTTTGCAACTAATATTTTTAAGATGTATCATCACCAGCATCTTCGTCCTTGTTCTCGGGTATATGTTCAGGTTAAAACCGATCACGCAGCGAATACGCGATATTACTCAGTTAGCAATTGATGCGCCTCCGCTCGCGGTTGTCCCAAATTCAGACAGTTCGCGCCGGAACATACCACCGAGAACGCTGATTCATACCAATATCATTCTAACCATAAATTTACCATTTAGATATCATAAGTCAATCAGTTTAAGTTTATATTATTCATAGTTTACCAGTGATTATATTTACAAACCAAAAACTACTGACTTTTCCTACAAAACTACCACAAACCATAAATACCATAAAGAATACCACATAAACCAATACCCAAAGGGTTTCGGGACTACCAACACCAAGTCCGAACCCCTTTACAGCTAGGAACTGTAGGATTTTCTTCGGAGTCATGACTCTTACCTCGTCTGGGCTATGCAGGTGCTTGCCTTGACTAAGTCTTCCTTGTGATCCTATGGTATTAAAATAAATTGAAATTGCCCAGATGGACGCTACGTTTTTGCACCAGCTATATGCCATACTAAAACAAGATCCGTCAAGTGCGAGTGTAACTCGCGCGCCGAGGGTTTTGAACGTTTGTCAACAAATATGTACCAAAAGTACTGGTTAGAGACTTCGCAATTTAACGAATACCTAAGAATAGTAGGTACCAACCTACACTTCAGATGGATCTCTCTGCATGCTACGGTTATATTGGTGGTTCAGTTAAGGTGGGTAATGGTAAATTTTTCTACTTTTTTCGAAATATTTCAAAAAGTATGAAACCTACAGAAATTTAAAAAACTGGTTTGAAATGTCGAAACCGATACCTTTCATTTGATACCCCACTCGGTGGGGTAGCCCCCCTTTTGAAAATTATTCCTTTTTGACCATTTTTCAAAAAGTGTTCTTTTTACAGACTTCTTTATATTTTTCCTGTAAAATATAGATCCATATCTACAAACGCTTCATACATTTTAAATGGATCGCTCGGCAAACTTCGGAGATAGGGGGGGGGGATGGGTTTTTTTTCGACTTTTTTCAAAATATTTCAAAAAGTATGAAACCTACAGAAATTTAAAAAACTATTTTGAAACTTACAAACCAATACCTTTCATTTGATACCCCACTCGTTGAGGTAGCCTCCCCTTTTGAAAATTATTCCCCCCTTTTTGTCCATTTTTCAAAAAGTGTTCTTTTTTCAAACTTCTCCATATTTTTCCTGTAAAATATAGATCCATGTCTATAAACACTCCATACATTTTACATGGATCGCTCTGCAATCTTCGGAGATAGGGGGGGGGGGGGGGGGGGAATGGGTATTTTTTCGACTTTTTTCGAAATATTTTAAAAAGTATGAAACCTACAAAAATTTCAAAAAATATTTTTAAATGTACAAAATGATACCTTTCATTTGATACCCCATATGACTCTGTAGGTATCTTTTAAAATTTCGGCATCACAATTTGTATGGAAAATATTCATTTTCATTTTTCATTTATTTTTCTCTAAATATGTACAGGCGCACGAAATGTATTATTATTTTAAATTTCAAGTTGATAGCTGCGGTAGTTTTTGAGTTATTACGGAGGGAAAAAAGGACAGACAAAGCGAGTACATAAGGGTTTTGAAACCGATCTTCGATCTTCAAAACCCTAAAAAGCAAGGTCAATGGCTTACAGTTCTCTGGTATGTTCTGAGCAAGTAGTGTTCAGTCTGACTCCTCAAAAACAAGCTCTGCACCGTTCAGACGTGTATTTTCTCAATAGCATTATCAAAATTCATCCGAATCTCGGTATCATTTTACGTTATAGAACACTCGTTTATGTCCGCGGTTTCGCACGCGTTGTGTCTATGGAAACGTTTAAAGGTTATTATATCTCATGAGAACTGATTGACGGGATAAAAAGCCTATATTCTATTCGAGGCCCAGTAGTTTTGGCGTGAAGAGGTTACAAATACATCCATCCATCCAAACATCTAAACATCCAAATTTATAATATTTGTACCGTCCTCATTCCTGTATATTAAATGTACTCTTGCTACACAGATGGTATCTATGGGAGAATGTACCTCGTCCCCCTCGCCCGCCGCCTCCCCCGCAGCCGACAGTCCTGCCCACACCACGACGCATTACCAGAGGTAAGACTGGACTAATACATTTTGGATTTGATTAGTCAAACGAATAATCGATACGACGCTGCTTTGGCTTGCTTCTGGTGATCTTTCTATCTGGTTTTTGGTGTTGTTTTTTATGCGCAAGCCCTTTAAATTATAATTCAGTCAAAATACGCTTAAACGTCAAAAATTTTTTGCCCATACTACAAGGTGTTGTAGTGTAGTAGATTTAAGACTGAGCTAAAGCCTTTCATTCTTATAATGTAGATAAGTAGGCGGTGTGTAGGCCACATCTTCACTTACAGTACCCGGCAATAAATGCTGCACATTGAACAATTGGGACAATCGGTTAAAGTAATCAAATCAAAAACTCTTTATTTCCATAAATACAATAAATGTACACTTAGAAAAGGTCAAATCATAAAACTAAACACTGACACGGAAATAAAGTGATATTCTTGATTTCTGTCGTTTCGGTATATAGACTAAAGTAAAGAAGCGACGAAGAAACCTTTAGCCTGTTAGTTGTTATTTTCCGATAGTCGGTTTCGTAGAGCGTTATCTCTGTCACACGAAATACTTACAGTCCGGTATCCATTTGGAGATGTTAAAACGATTATGATTTGCTTCTTTGATTATTCTTTGTATAAAATATACCAATTTTTTATATAAGTGCTGTCTTTAGGTTGGGGTAAAATAAATAAACATGTTCACATCATGTTTATGTATTTATTTTGGAAAGTGAGACATTCTAATATAACAATAAAAATTCTAATTCTCAATTCAGTTTTAAAATGCTTATAAACATCGGAGATAATTTCGCGTGACTGACCTCGTAAAGGTTTTCCCCTTTTCTTAAAGATGCCATAGTACAACTTTAAATTATTTAAATTTGGGGTGTTAACAACTCTATATACATATTTTAACTGGACGCGAGCGCACTCTATCGCACTTGAACAACGACTGACAAAACGTCACATAGGTGGTGTGCGACAGAGATAACACACTACGAAGCCGAAATTAGCCGATTGTCTCTTTCCAAAGCTCAATGTGCAGCATTTATCGCCGGGTACTGTGAGTTGGTGGTCAAACGCTTGACCATTACCAACAAAAAAAAACTAATTAATTGCAGTTTAAGTTCAAACAGGAAGGTGAAATTAGCATTGGTTTTCATGCATGTCTCGGACCTTCATGTCTCCATAAGACAGATTTTTTGCTTACCGTCTGAAGCTAATTTTCTTTAACTATCCCCAGGCCATCATCCCTGCACGGTCTAAAACACAAGCTATGCGGCGCAGCAGGCGGCGAGGTGCGCCGTGCATCATTACAGCACATGCCGCTTTCCCCCCTCGCCCGCACGCCGTCGCCTTCACCGCAACCGCAGCCGCAGTCTCCCACCAGGTAATATTTTACAGCCCATCGTCAACAGCCTATGCATGCTAGGCCACTGCTGGACTTCGGCCTCCCCTAATGATTGTCATAGCGTCCTATCTTCAGCCTCCAGCCTTCACCTTCCAGCATCTGCCAGCAGTCTTTTGCAGGTCGTCATGCCACCTGGCCACAGGGTTTACGTTTGCCGAGTCGACGTCTCTACTCAAGAACACATTTATTCCAAAGTTTGTCGGAGATTAGACAATATACAAAAAACAATCAAGAGATGGCGCTTTTGGGAGATATGAGCCCTCAAAGAGATAGTCTCACTTGTAGTGGCTATGGCGTGATCGTAACTCTTTTCTTCGCAGTGTACTGCGAGAGAAAGCTGAAAAGAGACTAAAAGAGTTAAGCTGATAAGGATCTTAGAATCACGCCATTTTTCACCTGATTTTATTATTATATCTGCCAGGACGCAGGCATCTTACTTATGAACCGTTCTCATGATTAAGCGATAGCTAAGAGTCGTTTGTTTTCATCTGCATGCTGAAAAAACAAAGCTTAGCCATCGCTCAAAGTTGACTGAATTAATAAAAATAATGGGTAAATATCCTATATTTATACATAATTTCCTAGGTTGTCTACATAAGCAGCTGTAGAAGGTTATATTATGTGTTACAATGTGCTCTACATTGTTTGTTATTCATCCATTTGTCTGTAACGGCCATCAAATACGCATTGTGTTAACAAACTCACCTGTCTCTGTCTAATACTTTCTGTTCGTTTGTTATTGGTACAATGAAACTGGTATTTTACTGTGCTCTCTTCCACAGTCTACAAAAACCTCTTAGTAATATTATAAATAATAAAAAAAATCGTTTATTTCAGACCCGTTGTGGTCCCTAGAAAACACACAGTTACAAACTTTTAATACACACACAGAAAATACGTTGTTTACAAGAAAATACGTTGTTAACAAGAAAATACATTTTCACAAGGGCATATTATTAAGGGTTTTATACATTAAAAATCAAAGGAATAAATAAATCTTGACCCCACTAGCTAGCGAGAGCCAGCTCAAAACGATGATCATGCCACAGATACTATAATACTGTAAAATCATGTCTAAGTCTGGTAAGTCCAAGTTCCATTTCTAGATCCAAACCAAATGGTTTGTCGAACACTAATTAATTGACCAATGATTCGACAAGTTCTTGCCCTTAAAACAATTACCCATCTAGCGTTTGAAAAAGAAAATCAACCCAAAAAGCATCTGGAAAATGTTTTGAACTTTGATTCGTTTGATCTACATTCCAGTAACCGGCGGTTTGTAATTAAAATTAGCCAGTTACTTTGTACCAACATGTTTGTCCGACGTCCTTGTAACAACGCCTCGATTCACCTATAGTCGCGTGGAGGCCCGCAGTCCGCCGCCGCGACCCGCCTCGCCTCTGCTGCGAGCCCTGTCTCTAACCACCGTCTATACGCACTGTGTTAACGCCTCATTCCCCCTATAGTCGCGTGGAGGCCCGCAGTCCGTCGCCGCTGGCGGGCCGCGAGTGCCGCCGCGCCTGGCCTCGCCGCGACCCCGCCTCGCCTCTGCTGAGGCGAGCCCTGTCTCCAGACAGGTAAGTTACTGGCATGCTTTGAATGTGAACTTCGATTTAAGCGTTTGCGTGTGGTCTATTCACGGTATGCGAGCGGTGAGATTTAATCATGAAATAATAAATAAATCATTTTGGTGAATTTACACAGCATTATTTAGCGCCCAAGCTAAGCTTAAATTCTGGGTCCTTAAAAACAAAAAGGTAATTTACCAACAAATTCGACCAAATTTTTACTTTAAATCATTTTCTGACGTGTCCAAAAGTCCTGTAAGGTCTAAAAGGAAAAAACACTTTTGATTTTTGACATCTTAACATTGAGCGGCATCGAAAATCATTATACTTGATTTTGGTATCTATAATAATCTCCAAAGTTGATCTTGGCATCGATAATAATCTTTAAACTTGATCTTGGCTTGAACTATCTTGATCTTCTGATCAGGTCCCAAAAAAATTCGATCAAAACCTATTCGTCTGCTTAAGACCTACAATAATGTTAAAAAATAATACCCCAATTTTTATGAGGGGAGTTTATAAGGTACAACTGTCGAATGTGCATTTGTTTTTTAGAAGGCCATATTTTACTTTCTTCCCCTCTATACACTTTCGCGTAACTTTTCGCCCCCCGCAAACCTTTTCGCATTCGGTGACTGAGCTCTCGTGTGAAGGCTATAGCGAATAGTACCGACTGGGAAGTACTTTGTACAGTCATTATAATGCTTTTGCTTTGTATGCAAGTGTTACATTTAGTTTTCGTTTTTATGTGTTACATTTTGTGTTTCATATTTATTATTTTATTGCTATATCGCCTGTGGTTATCGGTTGTATATTCGTTTTTAATCATTAAATTTTAGATATTTTTAACTGGTTATTTATGGAAAATTTTACATGCTAATATTTAAGGTGTGTTATTCCTAGCGTTATACCATAAATGACCATAACTTGGTCACTTTTTATAACGACCGTCGGTATAGGTGCCAGAGGGGCCCACTCGGAAAACAAAAAATGGAATATTCTGATTAGTTTTGTGCAAAACCAACTCTCATGTCACTCACCACCAGGTAACATTTGCAGGAAAACGAATCGGAAACTTAGATTTTCCTTTTTACGAGTACGGGCCCAGTTTAACGAACTTTAAATGGATTGTGTTTAATGGTGTCAGTTATTTTTAACAGGCTTTAAATAACTTGGCGGTTAGGTATTGGATTTAGAGCTAACTCTTTACTTATATAGCTCTTAGTAGACCAATGATTTAACAAGCACTTGGACACAGAAAAATGCATATTGAGCGTTCGTAAAATGCTTTTATGAAAGATTTTAATTTAAATGATTTTTATATGGTCAAAATGGACCCTATAAGCACTTATAACTAGGTTCGACCTTTGGTGACATAATATTTATTTAATGCTTACACAGTCAAACAGATATAAAATAGGTATACAAAAATATAATTTAGAAAAGTAAACAAGGTATAAACTTTATTCACAAATAATATAACAATTAAATGATAGAAATAAATTAGAACTAGTATTTAAAGTTGAACCAATTGAGATAACTGCAGAAAAGTAAACTAATATTGGTTATGAATATAACGATTATTTATATGATTATTTTATAATTAAGTTTGATAAACGATCGAGAAACCAGCAGTTCGAATCTAGTCAGAATGAGAAAAAATCAAAAAACACTGCCTAGCCATTACCTAAAGTTGTGAAAGTTGTAAAAGTAAGGGAGGTTGCATTTAAATCCCACAGTCTCCAAAGACCTAACCATAAGAACCCGTCAACCTTACAGACTACACCCACGCTCAGCGGAATCCAAATGTTCGATCTCCCCTCTCTGCTGCGGCGGAGTCTCCGCAGTGAGCACCAGCGCGGGGGCGGGCGTGCCGCGGAGGGGGGTGGTGTGGCGCGCGCCCCCGCCGGCGCCGCCCACGCCTCCCCCGCAGGACAAGGAGGAGCCCTCCCTGCCGAGGATAGCGGAGGAGAAGGACTCTCCGACGCATCATGCGAGGAATATGCCTAATAGGTACGAACACAAACTTGTTTTACTACCGAAAAATATCTCAAAACTTAGATAGATCCGGAAAATATGCAATAAGAGAGGAGCGAGTACCCAGAAGCGTACGTGGGTCTGCACCATACATCTAAGTAAAATCTGTAGATATGGTACGTTTTCCCAGCGCTTACTTAACAACTGGCCTGTGATAGTCCGGTACAAAAGCTACCTACCGCCGTGAGCGTTGACGGCAGACTGATGGATCGGAGCGACACGGGGGGAACCCCCGTCTCGCCGCGCGCATACCTCAGACGCGGTACAGCGGTTTCGATCAAACTATAGTTGACCGGAGTAACAAACAAACAAACCCCTTATGATTGATTAAAACTCACATTTCACCTACTAAATCAAGTTTTATATTCCAGGACCCCACCAAAACAAGCCACCCCCAGCATTTTCACATCGTCGCCGAAGCCTACTCTAGACAAGTCGGCGTCCTCGCTAACGTTCGAGGCGAGCGCGTCGTTCGCGTCGCTCTCTCTGTCCGACGAGTCGTTTGTCGACACCTCGGCCACCGTGTCTGCGCTGGACGCTTCTAGGGAACTCTTTATTGGTAAGGAGACAATATTTATTACAAAAAGCTACTTGACTCATATCAAATTCAGTGCAATAAATAAATATTTTCTGTATTTGACTTCATATACCAATATTTATAGATTTTTGATAATAAAAGTGTAAGATGACTGACTACATAGTTTCAATTTAAAAGTTGATTTTTAAATTTTTTATTTTGAACTTGTAAAACTTATATTAGCACGCCAACCCTCTATAAAAACATATGTTTTTGGTCGGCAGGTAGAAAATGCCTCGGCATTAAGCCCACCCTTTGTACATCAGTGCAATAAAGGTTCAAATAAATAAAAAAAAACTGAAAACGCTGTCGGCCATGTTGTGACGTCATAGGCCTCCAAGCAAATTTCATGTCGGATCTTATACCTACCAGTGAAATTCGCTATGTAGTCTGTCTATATTTTTACAATGATTGACGTTTGCTAATGTCTATTGTTTGTTTTCTAGGCGCAGCTAGTATTATATCTGTGGTTTTCTACTCGTATGACGTCACAGCACAGATAAATATAGCTGACGTTTTCACCTGTTTATAAAAGTAGACTTTTAAAATAGAGATTTCGGTTTTCTAGGTCTTAAAAAAATATGGTAATATTTTTTCCCTGTAGTCGGCCAATAATTAATAATTTAGGACCTTCTTTAAAAAAGAATCAACTATCCTATAATAAATCAGGTAGGTTGTACCAGGGACGTAGCTGCAGTGAAGGAACGAGAAACGTTTTTACGTGAAAAGCGCGGCTTGCTGCGCTCGCCACGCTATGCAAGGTCTTGCATCGGGCTGGGACAATCGTGAGCTCTGTTAAACGCGACCACTCTGGCTCAAATTAATCTATTTCAATTCAATTCACTACGTTTATTTCAGCTTAGATTATTTCAGCTTTATTTACTGCTGGCGCAGTTACACAACTTTGAAATGAGTCTCGGACACAAACGAACATTTTAATGTAGATTAATATATTATAGATAGAAGATATCGTTATTTTAACCCACTTTGAAAAAAGGAGGAGGTTCCATGTTCGGTTGTATGTTTGTTTATTTTTATCATCAATGTCTCCGTCATTACGGACCACTTTTGATGATTCTTTTGGGTTTGAGAGAATAATGCCGATTTAGTTCCAAATTTTGTTCCCTAGGGACCCTAGGGATTATGTGTCCCGCAAAACCTAAAAAAACAGTCTAAATATAAGGAATTGGAAGTTAGTTTTTAGTTATGTATATTTTTATTTATATCCTGGCATTTCTTGCAGACGACAGCCGATCCAGCCTAGAAGCCAGCCTCGAAGAAAAACAGAAAGCCCCAGAAGTAAAGAAACTTCCAGAAATAAAGAAATCAGAAGATAAACCCAAGAAACCGGAGCCAGAACAGCCCAAAGCCAGAAAGAAATCTGACTCCAGCCTTAAAGAGGAACCGCAGAAGAAGGCAGAAGATAAGAAGAAGCCAGAAGATAAGAAGAAGCCAGAGCTGAAGAAACAGGATTCTGTGAAGAGGATTGAGAAGGAGAAAGATAAGACTGAAGAGGTTAAACAAGAGGCTAAAGCGGATGAGAAATCTAAGGTAAGTTCCAGAAACTCTTGACTTTGTTGTACTTTGTGCTAGGATATACATATTTACAGGAGAAGCAAGAAGGATGTAGCTCTAAGCCTGGAATCAAACATAAGCTACTTTTTATCCTACAAAACAGTTCCCATGGGATAGAAATAACCTTTAAATGTTTCCATAGAAACAATGCATGCAAAGCCGCAGGCAGAAACTAGGCTTATATATTTTATATCGAATTTCTATGCCTCAATCTAAAATAGGATTTAAGAAAATAGCTCCTTAGAAAAAGTTGGCCTTTCAACGACTGTAAAATCTGAAGCTACCTCTGGCGTAACCCGTAAATAACCTTGACGTAATATTACTGTAATATAATATAAAACAGTTATTTTTAATGTATGAAAAATACCCTTATTACAGCATTGTAATATTTGACATGTATTCTGTGAATAAACGATTCTATTCTATTCTATTCTTAATGTAAAAAACAGCAATAAGGGTCTATATTATTATTATATTATTATAATATTTATAATATCATCATAATTCTTTCATTCTAAACAGGTGGAGAAAGTGTTCGAACGCTCGGGATCAGTGAAGAAATCGAACAAAGATGACAAAGAGGCCAAGAAACAAGAGAAGGCAGAGAAGAAACAGGAGAAACTAGAAGCCAAGAGAACAGAGTCTGTGAAGAAGATTGAACTGAAGAGGCAGGAGTCTGTCGACGCTTTAAAGGTAAGCTTCATCTTAAACATCACTCTGACTACCTCGATATCGCATTCACTGCCCAGCCTCGACACGAGCGAGCAGACTGGCATCTGCGTCTTGCGCCATGAATGTGTTAATCTAGCGGTCGTGCACCTCCAACCGCTGATATTGAGGAGGCGGGATCAAATCCCGGGTCACCAAAAAAAATATTATTGGTATTTCTCTAGTTAGAAAACTCCAGTACTTGGAGTCAAGAAGTTGGCGGTGTTACACTCCCGTGCCTCGGTGCGTACGTTTAGCCGTTGGTCCTGCGCCGGACCTATCCTCGTATCGGTCTGCCATCCCATCATTATGAGACTGATGGAACGGAGAGTGCGTGTTGTGTCCGCGCACACACTTGTGCACTATAGCATCCTGCGCTCATGGCTAGTCTCATAGAACGTCATCATCATACTTAGCTCACGGCTTCGCTCAAGCGGTACCTGGATAAAACATACCGTATGTCTATGTCGCTCAGGGATAATGGCGTTTATTCTGATAGCACAAAAACGAAACTAATTTGACAGCACTTCAAAATGTTGCCGTCTCTTACGAAATAAAGGACAAAATCTAGCCTACTCGGAAAAGGAAAATCGAAGTTTAGTTTTCGTGCAAAACCAGCTCTTATGTCGCTTCTTGCATAAGATTAACGTTCGAACGAATCAGAAAAATATCGATTTCTTTTTCAAGAGTACGGGCCCTGATAACTATCAGACGTCTGTTTTCTGATTTTGAATACTCAATCGCAACTCGGATTGAAGTCAAATCAAATCAAAAACTCTTTATTTGCATAAATACAATAAATGTATACTTAGAAAAGGAGTATTATAATATCTGTGGAAAAGGTCAAATTAAAAACTAAACACTGACACGGAAATAAATATTTTTGATTTCTGTCCCTTCGGTATTTAGACTAAAGTAAAGAAGCTACGAAGAAACCTTTAGCCTGTTAGTTGTTATTTTTCGAGCTGGAGCAAAACTCGTCCCAAGCCTTTTTGTCCTCTCGATAATCTGATATTTTGTAGTAAGCGTTTTTACAAAGGATATGTTTGACAATTTGTTTGAATTTAGCACGTCTCAAGTCGCGAAGTGACAGTATTCCATGAAAACTAAAATTCGTCATTTGAGACGTGCTTATCTGAGTTGCGCTTAAGTATTTGGGGGTAAACCACGCGCCTTCGAAGCAACCCACTAAGCTACGCGCCACGCTACCCAACCTCGGCGCCTACCTATTGTGGCCATAATGTTCCTATTTGTCTTCCAGTCGCCAGAAGAACCGGACAGCCGCAGAAACAGTAGCATGGTCAGCAAACTGTTGGGAGTGATGACTCGCAAAAGAGACGAGGATGAGCATCGCGGGCGCAGGCACGACAAGCACGCTCGAAAAAAGGTAAATAAATAAATCAATATAAATAAGGGTAGTATTTAACGCAAATAAAAAAAAATGATTGCGCAGCAAAATACTGAACTCAAAATCGGACTCTGGACCCTACCCCCCTCTCCCCGCATATATCCTATTAATATTATAAAGCCGAAAGTTTGTGAAATGTGAAATATTTGGTACCTAGGATCTCCAAAACTACTAAACAGACCAAGATGAAATTTGGCGTACGTTTAGAGCAAAGCCTAACTTAGATAATAGGCTACTAATTATATCGAAAATATATCTAAAATAAGCTAGTATAAATATACACTCATTGATTGTATATTTATAATTGCACCCAAACATCAGAGATAGAGTCGCCAGGAACCCCCCCCCCCCCCCGCGCCTCCTTTGCTGTGCAGAAATTGATAGGTGATTATTTAATTTGATATGCAATTAATAATATCCCATAATAAGCAATAGCCCAAAAATAAGCAGAGCTTTTTAGTACACTAAATGTAAAGAAAACACCCAGACCCAGAACTATGATTTGTAGATCACCTCACCTCAACCCCAACAGCCTATATTGGTCCACTGCTGGACCCAGGCCTCCCCTTGATAGGCGCCTTATTGGCTTTTATTTATCTCATGGGGGGTTAATGCACATAATCCCCACGCTGGGCATGCGGGCTGAGGATCGCAGTTCGGTGGTAGAATAGTTCTGCAGGGGGCGCTGCTGCCCGCCCCCGGTGGGTATCCCTTAGTCGCCTCTTACGACACCCGCGCGAAGAGTTGGAGTGGTGTAAATTCTAAACCGGAACCACACAGCATTTGTCTGCGGTGGGAATCGAACTTATATCCTTCCACGTCATTAAGAGGGTAGTTTTCTATCGTGTAACATTTACGTTTAAATGTAGTGTTTTAACACAACGGTTCCAGATCGAAAACTGCTTGTGTAATTTAAGCATGTGGACTTAAATTATCATGTGACTTATTTATTAAATAATTGCATTCTACCCTCAGAGCGGCAACCAATCTCTCCCACCGCCTGCCAAACCAGAAGAAAAACCACAAGAGAAGGAAACGGAAGAAAAGAGAAAGAAAGGACGCGGTCGAGTCTCCTCTTCGTCTTCCGGAGAGAAGTGAGTCTGGACCGTCTCTGCTATATCTAGAACCTACTATCTTCTAATCGAGATTTGTGTCTGCTAAGAGAAACTTCTATCTTCTCAGTGAATATTATAACCAAAACCAACTTCCGGAGAGAAGAGAGTCTGGAGTCTTCTCTGATCTATTCATCTAGAAACTTCTGTATAAGTTAATGTTATAACGTTATAATATTATAAAATTGTCTCTAATTACTTCTTGTTTACGATGACTTTGGGGCGCCAAGCTATATAATTAGTTTATAAATAATGCCTTGATTGATTGTAAAATTATCAGTTTCAATTATTTACCAAGATAAAACCTTTGTCTTTGGCAGCAAAATTTGTCTGCCTATCTTTTACTCATAAACCAAATTTTTCGCATGTAATTTTCATAATAAAAAATAAAGTCAAATAATTCTTTACTTTAGGCTGACTTAGAAGACCTGATTTTGTACGTACCTAATCGGCAAAATTAAGCTTTAGTAAGCCCCTAAAAGTGCGTTGTAAGGCCGTTCGTAATTAGAAGTATGTTTAAAGAAGGCAAAGATTCGAAGCGTAATTTTGATTGTAAGTTAAAATCGAAGATTTTGAATGTTTGGTATAAAAGTCGATTAAAGTATAAATATGTGTTTATTAGTATAGTTGATGTCTGGTACGCTTGCAGCTTGAAACCGCGTTGTGCTATTTGAAATCAAATAACAAGATAAATAAAAAAATCTTTCTAAAACTCGGTAGTCGTGAACGGCTTCACTCTTATCAGCAACTTAGGTCCGCTTGCTTATGGATATTTAAATGTTAAAAATATGATTAGTAAATTTTTAAACGATACAAATACGACAAATTTAGATATTATTAGACAATTTTATACTAAAAATCCTTGTGCAATCAAGGCTGTGTTAAATTTAGTTTCATCTTTGGCTATTTTAGCTATTGGTAGCACAACACGATCTGTTGTCAAAATTATTGAAATAATTTCATACGATAAGCACTCAGAGCATCTAGTAACAAAGAAGTCAAGTCAATTCACTTAGAGCATGGAAAACTCTCTGGGTAAGCACGACAACCCAATGGTATCTGTTGTCAAAATTATTGACAAATAATTTCATGCGATAAGCATTTTGAGCTTGAAATCTCTATGGGCAAGCAATAATTCTGGATATTGCTAATTAGGTTTGGGCGTCATTATCATATCATGTAGTCATAAGCACAGCTTTTTAGTCTCTGAAGTATTTAAATTGATTCAGTAAAACGTGTTCAGTAGAGGAAGATATAGGAAGGAGATAGATATAGAGGGATAAAACGGATAGGCTATATTATAGTCGAGTCGACTTTTGCGTTCTCGGAATAATCTAAGATAACGAAATCTTATGTACAAGTAATCAACACCAATGAAAATGCGAGAGATTGCATATTCGCTAATCAAAAAACGACGATATTGTCCCGAAACTGGGAATAAATTCGAGTTGTAAGTTTAAAATATTTGTAAAGACAATACATTTTAACTATTTTTCTGTAAGATATTACACAACCCAATGGGTCCCGACCCGACCATTGGGGTTTTCAAATATCTGAATATGTAGGAGATAAGTTAATTCGCATATGCCCTTCATTATATTCGTAGAGGTTCCTCAAAACTTCATCAACTTATCGACTCAACCGTGATAATCTCGATTTAAAAGTCCTACATTTTTGCAACAAATAAAATAACGAAACTAAAATACTAAAATATGAAAAGTTGAGTCAGGGGTTGAAGAAATGAGGAAGGTCTTAAAATAGGGAAATGAAGGAATAAAGTTAGACTGCCAGATAATTTTTTTTAAAGGGAAAAACTCTACAAAAAACAATTTTAGTTTTTCAAAGGAAAAGTATTTTATAAGCTTTCTTGCAGTTATTTCCTACATATAGGAGAATTTATTTGGCGGTCTAGCTATGCGTTAGCCCTTAGGTAAAGTTTCTATATCGGTGTTTGGTGTTGTGACGTAATATTGCTGTAAGCTTCATTCTAGACTGTTATTTTAGTCAGTGTGTGTATTGATAGCTAAAAAAATATATGCTGATGGTCTTTTCTTCAGTAGGAATACAGCCACACCCTAAAAAGCTTTTTCAGTATTAATAAGTTGAGGCGTCAAAATTTATATCTGTAAGCACGCAAATGTATTTACTAAAACAAATGTTTAAAATCTCATTTTAGTATAGGTTTAGTTTAGTATCTTTTGTACACCTTCTGTTAAGTGTATAGAGGTTATTTTGTGATAAAAGGTTTACTTTATTTTTATCGTCTGTTTAAACCTGAAACTTATTTTGCGCGGCGCGCTTTGCTTTAAGAATATATTGCTTGGCAAGAAAGTAGTTGTTCTACGTCGGTTTTCGACTAACATTTTACATACATTTTAAATATCAATACATTTTTTTTCTTAATATTGTAGTTTTTGGAAATTTTGAAGTAAATGAAATCGCGATCCGATTTAAGTGGTGAATTTTATGAAATTTGTAAACTCGGCATTTGCGCTATTAGACGCTTTGAAAACGCGCGTTTTAAAACCATCTGGTCCCCTACATCCGTACAACACACCTTTAGAAGCGCTTCTATTCCAGTTCTATTCCGCGTTGGATTATGGTCAGAGCGCTCGTAAACGCGCGATTCAAAACGCCTAATGTGTACTATACTATACTCGCTCTTAATGAAATACAGTTCCTTTCTCTGGAACCCAAATCTGTAATAAATATTTGATTGGAACCGTCTGCATGAAGTAAACAAAAGTAGGCACCTGACGTAGACACGACATTCGAAGCCTAGGTAGATTAAGGTTTGTTTTCTAGTATCTATTTTCAATTTGTTTTTATTGGAGCCGAATTAGGCTGAAACGAATGTTAGTTCCGAAAGATTTGATTCGAACTAACTTAATTTTGAGTCGAGTTAATGTACTTTTATTTTTAACCGTATATGTTTTTATAAAAGTGTATAAACAAAAGTAAAACATAATTTGAAGGTTTTTCACCTACTGTTTTACCAACTTTGTTAATTTTAAAGGTTTTAATGTCTTCCCGTTTTGTTCTGTTATCATTTAACTGTTATCTGGCTTTTATCACACGTTTGCTTATTTAGTTTTTTAACTTTTAATTCTTAGATTCTTCATTTATAAGTTTAATCGAATGTTAAATAAATCAACATTATCTGTCAATTTATAACATACTTTATAAATTGTTATGTATAAAATTACACAGCTATAATTTTATCAATACAGCCACATTCCATATTCAACCCTATTTACCCATGTGTTGATGTTAAATTAGGTTAAATTATATTTCACTGGCATCTTGTGTAATTGCAAGAAATACAAGTGAATACAAATGTTATTGCAAAAACGATTACACGAAGTATTGTTTATTTCAACTGCTTTCTATGTATCAATGAACGTTCCGTTGTACGCATTAAATATAAAAATTCATACCTTTTCATAACCCTAATAAAAATTGTACTGTAGTGAGTTATTTTGAACGCTATCAATACTCAACAATCACCTATTTTCAATTGTAAATTATTTTTGTGCATGGTAACACAGGGTAGTCACAAATTACCCATGGTTTGAATGTATACTGTTTGATTTATATATTTTATCGACCAAAAAGGTACAATGAATTTTGTGTAGATTGTTTTTGAGCATAATAAGGATGGCATGAACAACCATAACAATAAAAAAGTGTGTGTTTAGGTTTAAAATAAAATATAAAAAAATAAAGGAGTTGTTCAAGTCATCCTAAATACCTAATAACTGATGTTTAAAATTGTTTTTGGGACCATGACTGCGTATAACTTAATGTTGATTTGCTGCTCCATTGTGTTGGGCAAAAAAACTGTAGTTGTGAGCTATTTGTAAGTCAAAGTATTCTTCTAATCAATTATTTCGCGAACTAAAATCAAATAAAAAGGATATTGACTGATCATGGGCTAGCAAATTAGCAAGGGATGAAATCAATAAATCAAATATCCCACATTTCTACGGAAACAGTTACAGGACATTTGGATGCGATGATTGATCTCAAATTGCAATTCTGTAGCTGATTTACCCATGATCAATAAATCGCCTTGTCTAAATGGCAAGCTTGAGTCGCAAGAAGATGAGCTTCATCATTTTCTTACGCTTAACTGCTGCCAGCTACAATTTGATGTCGCGATAACTGTATTTTCAAAGTAGTTATATACTTTTAAACTCTCGATGTTTTGTGTAGCCTGCTATAATGTAATGCGGTTAAAACAAAAATATAAATAAATAACAATACTGGCGTATAGAAGTGACACTCCCGGTCTAGCGTTGATCGTATGACCTCGCTGCAGCTTTCCAGCTAAATTAAGGAGGTGAAAGTTCTATTAGCTAGTTTTATTATATATTTGCAGTGTAAAAACTTAGCGCTAAACTATTCAATGTGATTTAATTATTTAACGTAATATAGTGAGCATGGGAATTATTTTCCCTAGATTGTGTACGAATTGATATCGATATGAAATAAAGTCATGAATTACGTAACTTAATATTTGTATTTTTTCTAGGTGTTTAAGCCTTTAGTACCTAACCTACCTACCTAGGATAATTACCTACATGTTCCTACTAGATTTTTAGATGAAATAATAGCAGTGGGAAGGTTTAATAAATCAAAATGCAAATAGGTTTTTCATATTTTATTTAGGTGTCCATTTTGATGTAACAACTGAAAATCAACACACGCTATTATAAACCCGTAGCAAAGCTAAAAATTTCGTAATTATCAGCTATGGAGGATTAACTACATCAATTTAACTGTAAGGTTATTTCGTTTGTGCGCAGAAAAGTAAATTTAGGAACTCATTTATACAAACTTATTCCATGTTCTGTAAATGTGTGAGAAAAATGTCATTGAAATTGAAAATTAAAGTTAACCATCATTTTTACCACTCCTAAAATACAGTTACAAGTTCAAAGTACACTTATAAGATACAAGATAGACAGCGCCCGAAGTAAAGACCAAGTTCCGTCAATGGCTACCTACAGGATGGAATTCGCGTAAAAAACCTTTCACTACGAATCTAGTTTGTAGAAATCTAACCTCTATTACGTTACCAATTAGGCATATTTTAGACGGACTCATTCAGGCAAATGCTCTCCAAAACTTGGCTTCACTACGGACAGGTAAAAGCTTAAAAAATAACGGAAATTTCAAACCATTCTAAACATTATGGAAGGATGTTAGATGGACTTGATAGGAACTAAAATAATTATAAATACACTACACAATCATTTTGCTATGAGATTCTTACAAAAGGATCGTAGTACACATTTAACATTTATTCCTACACATTCCATACAGTTAATTATTTATAATTATGTAGGTAATTTTATAAATTGAAATGCTTGATTTTAGACTGTCAAGGCATCGGCAAAGCTGAGACGGGGCAAATAAAGAAGGCACTTGCTTGCCACGTCCCTACTTCCACCTATTTAGTTCGCGTTTAAATCTAAAATAGCTTAAAATTAGCAGAAAAGTTGAAGAAAATTGATACACACCTAGTTTCACATCTATTACAAAATCATCTGTAATTATTTATTACCCTGTCTCTACAGATAAAAACAGTATGTAATTAACATTCATAAATTAAATAAACTTAACAGGAATATGTTATAATTATAATCTAACAATTTAAGCTAGAAAAATCATAAGCTCAGAATCACCACTTGCATCAAGAACAAGATTATAAAAACAGCAAATTAATAATCAGACCGCCCAAAACATTTGTTCCTGACCCGTTTGAGGATATTGTCATCTGGAGTCAGTTTCCAGTCCAAGGACCTTGGCTCCTCATCGACATCCTGAGACTGGGAATCGAACAAGTCTCTAGAAAGATGCCGGGACCTCTCTGGCTTACACTGCCTTTTCATATTACCTTTTCTAACCTCCTCTTTTTGGAGAGTTCGCGGCGTTTTCCACACATGCTCCTCAGATTTCATGGCAGGTGGAGAGAAGTAGGAAAAGAATGGACTAGAAGGAATGTTAGTCGGCTTTGGCTGTGGCTTTGGCTCTTTCTTTTCCTCCGGTATGTCGAGAAAAGAGAACGTAAAGTCTGCGTCTATGACTTGTTCTCGCACGTATGATGTCATCCTTCGATTCAGAGCTTCGACAGGCCGCGGCTCGGCCAATTTAGTCTGGGATTTTTTTACGAACATGATAAAATTGTAGTAGCTTTCGATTTTTTCGGCGCATTTGTAGCAAATTGTATCCATGACGTCTGTTTCTTCGATTACGATTTTGAGACAAACTAAGATTTTGTCGATCATATTTGTTCGTCGGCAGTAGCTTCCAAAAAGCGAGGCATTGAATTCACTTTCGTTTAGACAGATTCGGCAAGATTTACGAGATATTTCCATTTTATTTTCCTTTTTAAAGATTTATTTGCATCACGTTTCACGTTCGAAAAATACCTACTCGAGTGTTTTGGCTAAGATATCATTTGAAAAAAGAAAATTTTCCCGCTAAAATGTCATTTGTCAAGTTTGACATAAAGTGTGTTCGGGAACAAATTCATGTTTTTGTTCTAGCGAAATATAGTTTGGTACAGTGCATTCAGGAACATTAGTCAGGTCTTACTTTGGTGTTAGTTAAATTTTTAGATTTGTCATTTAGGATTTGAGATAGGGATTAGTTTAGTTTGGACGGCTTGTATTATTGTATACTTTTGTTTACAATTTACACGTTGGTAAGAAAAAATACTTTGTTTATTTGTTTTTTGCACGTTTTGGTTTTATTTTTAGGGAGGAAGTAGGTGGAACTCCGTAGTGAGTTTGGTTTTTGAATGTTGGTACTTTCAGAGAAGAAGCACCTAAGTTCGTTTCATTCCATTTCATTCAGTCATTAATTATCCATCGAATATGCGTCGTTTATTGATTTTGATTTAAATTTCGAGATAAAAGAGAAATTAATTAATGAACATAGTATTAAAAAAACTAGGTACACAGTTAAACTTCCATCAATACTAAGTACTATCACAAGCCACCATTCCTATTCAATAGATAGTGATCATAATTTTAATAAAAATGTTTTTTTATAAATCATTGTTATAAATAAATATACTTAGTACAGTCGTCCTTAGAAAGCGAAGCTTCTCTTATTTATCGGTTTAAACATTGCTCATACTCTACTTTTAAAACTTTACTACTTTACTGTTAATTGCGACAATTGAAGATTTTTGTGATTGAATCTTAAATTTATAAATGCACGAAGCATCAGCTCATTCCCAGGTGATGGTGTCTCAATTGACAGTAAAATCTGTCTATATTCAGTTCTAAACGTTGTCTTCATCTTTCTTTCCCCAAAATTTGTCGAACCTCGTGCGAGCGCGGTCTAGAACCTCCGCCGCAGTAAGGCTACCTCCAGATTCATTGACGACCGTAGTATCTACCACACCTGGAGCAACTTGAGTCGCCTCCGTCGATTTTTTGATAACCTCTTTGAGGTCCTGAGTAGGAGTTTCAGGGGTAATATCTTTGCTGGTAACACCATTGGTTCCGTTGGTGGTTCCGTTCATCCCGTTTATTTTGTTCATGTCTAGAGCCTTAGTCTCATCGATGGGGGTCAGGCTGATGGGCGTCGTGGGGGTCTTGTCGGTGCGCTTGCTCATGCTGGTCGGAGACTCGCTCTTGTTCTTCAACGAGCGGATCGGAGACATTTGCTGATGGTGAATCGGAGCTATTTCTGGAAAGTTATTGTTGGTTTAGCGCGGATTGGCGAGCTAAGTGATCCTTGAACATTTCGAATTACTTTTGTACCTAATATTGTAATATAATAAAATTTGGCTAATTCAGTCTTAATCTTATTAGATTTTAGATAGTTTATGAAAAAAAAAAATACATTGGTAATTCGAAATAATCAATTATTTGATTAAACATTTATAAGCACACATATAATATTAAGTAAATACATTTAGAACAAACTATCATTTGTAACAGCTAAAGAAGTTCCCACTATTGAGAAAGGAGCAATAGATTCAGAAAGAACAAGATAACCTAGGTGCTAAGTTGCTTAGATACAAACTTCGAGAGAATACTTACCTACACTTCAAAAATAAATCTACTTTTTGCGAATTTGCTGATAAATTTTGAACTTTATAACCACCTAAACATGCTACCCGCTCCAGAACCATGCTTCTTCAAAGGACTCAAGTTATTGAAGGAAACATGCAACTCATGAGAATGGAAAGTCGCAATGAGTAGCCTACAGACTAGCCTAACGATTACTTAGAAAAGATGCTGAGAGTTCTTAGGAAGACCAGTGAATTATTTCAGACAACAGAACCGGACCAAGATAGTTTTTTATAAAAAAGATATTGTTTTGGCGTCCAATGAACGGCTTCTTGGCGCCCGACGTTGAACTATGTTGATTTTGGCACCCAACAATGTACTTAATGGCGCCCAAAATGGGGCAACATTCGAAAGGTCGCTGATTTTACGATATAACTACGTAGGTATATAATTCAGCCAATTGACTCTATGTCCGGCCTAACAGCATCTTGTCCAAGACAGAGAGACAGGCAGCATGCAAGTGAACGGAATGAGATGTAACTAACAAGTGCCAAAGTGACAGTGTACGCAAACATCGAAACAGACACACACAGACGAATAAATACATACGTGTTCGACGCCTCAGCGGAGTACGGTCAAAATAAAAAAGCATCTCAATTATTGGAATAACACAATTTAATCATGAACTATTCGTATAATATAAAACAGGTTATATAATTTGTCGATCGTGTGTATGTGGCAGTGATCTTTACTCTGTTATTGGTAGAGTTCACTGTCGCATGGCTGTCTGTCACACTGGTGTGTATGGTCGATGGACTAGGCAGTGGCGGTCGTCGTACCTGCAGGCTTCACGGTGGCGCCCTCTTCGGCCACAGAGCCGCCCTTAAACTCTGAGCTAGGGCGCTTAATGCTCTCATCTGAAAATGAGCGACTTGTATGGATGACGTGCGTTTTACATTCTATGGCCACAGATTTTTTATTGCGGAAAAGAAACGCGCAGCTTCCACATTCTACTGGATTGTTTTAATTGGTTTTATAAGGTTGGCGTACAAAGTGTGTTTTTTTCAATTCAATGTTGTTACGTTGTTGCAATAAAACCCGTGTAAAATGTTTGTCGACTCTGATTGTTGGTAAATTGTTTGTTTTTTAAGCAAGGAGGTAAGTATATTTGTATTGTGCCATTATTATTTTTTTCCTGGAAGATATTATTTCTGTGGGCATGGAATAGATATGATCACAACACAACACAAGAAATGGAATGTGGGATGGTCAGTGAATGTCTAACTAAAGTTTTCACTAACTCCAAAAACTACGCGCATGATTTTGTGTCCCTGTGTCAGTGTTGCAAGCTCTAAAAACATTGGGGTGGTAGAGTGTTCTACTGTGTTGTCGTATGGTATGACTGTGTATGACTTTGGACCTTATAGTACCTATCACAAAACTTATTTCTACTTAACAATACCAAATTTCAAAGAGCATCTCATCTTAATCATACATTGCCAGATTAAAAAAGCTTTTTACAATTTGCTCCATCACCAAAAGGATAGATAGTGCAATGGAAATAAGGTGTTAATGAAAGAAAAAGATACTCCTTAGATATAATTAGGCTTACATATTTTCCACAAAGAATCCAAAACACTTATGTTACGATTTTTTATTTGATGGCTTTAGGAAGTTCCCATTGGTCCATCAATAAATCTAAACGGGACCAACATGCCCCAGATGAACCCAGCAATACAAAATACAAAGTCTTCCCTTAGTAACATTTTCTTTAAATACAAAACAACTTCATAAGAACTAACTTACATTGCCAGCGAAATCAAATTTTATGCGGTTTTAATTTTATACTTGTTTATAGATTTTGGACTAAAAATCAACATACCAAATGCTCTAAAAGTATCTACCATTGAAACGAATGTAATTTTATCATGGGTTCGTAGAAAGTGGTTAGCGATTTGCGACAGATTACTTTTCCGCTAGTAGGTATTGTTCTTTGTAAAACGCACAAAAAAATTGCAAAAAAATGATTCCGTAGGCAATGCAATACCGTCCTGATCGGTAATATATAAATTAGTTCGACAAACCTACCTACTTAAAACTAACCATTTTATAAAACTCACCGCTTTTGACGTTCTGTGTCACAGTAAAAGTCTTGCCAGTATCGAGCGGAACGGTCCAATTCACCGGATCGGGAGAACGCATGTTCAGTTGTTCGGGAGACTTAACCCGGGTTGGCTCCGGGGGAGACTTAACCACGGGAGAGTCGTCGAAGAAGTGATCCTTGGCTACCGACGCGCTGCGGTGAGATGGAATTATCTCATCGTCTGAAATGTTTGGTGTTTTTATGTTAGGATTATGGTTGTTTAGGAATATAGAAATAGGTCATTGGGATTTTTATACGGTAAAAGCAATATAAAAAAGTAATTTGCTTTGGTTGAATAATTTTAAGTAAAAATGTTTATTATTTTCATTTTCATCAAATAAAGCAGTAACCGACTTATTAGGACAAGGTATGAAAAAATTAACCGATGGGATTATCAAGAATATGTTTTTTATTCAAAACGCCTAACATGCCAGGTAAATTTCACTAGAACATACACATGAAACGCAAAAGACAATAACATCAGCAAACATTTAAAAACAACATCAACTAGTTTACAATATTTAATAAACTTAGGTACATTCAATCACATTACATGCAGCTACGAAATCTAATTTCGTGTGCTATGTCTAAAACACAGATTACTTACCAAATCTTATTAACTAAATTACATAACATTTTCTACATCTATTTCCTTTGTAGGTACACCCTATACAGAACTTTAACATAAGTGAGTGCCTACTTTTGTGACCATAGGTATAATTATTGGGCGTCCATAAAAAACAACTAAATTTAAAAGTGTTTTATCTCCCTACTTGACTTGTGATGTGAGTACGATAGATATCCCCTTTTTTATTAAAATCTCAAGGCTTTAAATAGCTAAAATATTTGTTCATTTATTTTAGTTTCCATCAGGTGCGGTCAAACGAAGGTCTATTAAATACAACAAAAAAAAACTCACGTAAGATGAAGTCAGGACCCGTAAACGAATAACTATAAACCCTAATGCCTATAATATTGCTGTGTGTGTTCATTGACCCCAATAACGTAGGTTCACCATATCAGCCCTCTAACGTCATCGTCATAAAAATTTTGCAGCAACTGTACCAGCCACCCTATAAAACTATTTTATTTCTACTCTGATCCAAATTCATAGGTATACGCGACCGTAGGTAGGTGTACTTTTTTGTAACAAACAAGTTTTGGCCGTGGCGGGGTTGGAGGCTGCGGTTAGTTAGAATCGATCGAAAGGTAGTGGAAGGTCAGAGTTGTGTCAAATCTTTCTGTGTAGGTTCTATTCAACACCTTTGTGATCACCAATCCACACGCCAAGCATGGTGGTGATTTACCCCAACCCATCTCACATTTGGGGAAGGGAAGTCCAGCAGTGGAGGTGTGCTGATGAGGTCCCAGTTTAATAAAATCTACGTGTGGTCTAGTGCAGGGTGGTCACACGGACGAACATTCACATTTCCACACGTGTCGTGTAAGCCATACCCGTCGTGTCGGTGCCAGCCAATGCCTGTGGCGTTGCGTTGACGCACTGAAGACATGTTTTTGTATCAAGAAAGCGCACAACACAAAAAGCCAATCAGAACTGTTGAAATTTTGAAAGATTTTACAAGTTAAAATAAAATTTGGATATAAAAACTGCTCTCCTTTTTGATAGAGTTAGGTATATGACTCTAGAACTCGACTCAAAACATAATCATGAAGTTGTATTTTTTAAGAACGAATGGTTTTTAGTTTTATTTGCATAAAACTATTGTTCCGAATAGGTCGATAGATGGCCAGGGCTATATATTGCCAATGTCAAATTGAAAGAAAACAAACTTGAAAAATTAAGTCACCATGCATGGATGACTAAATTCTTGACTTCTTACCTTTATAAGGTTTTTTGTTATTATAGTGCGTAACCCCACACTCAGGGTAATTTCTAAGAAATCAAATAATATCGCAAAAAAAATCTTACCTTTAAATTTAAATGAAGTTTCGAATTTCCATAATTTTGTATGTCCATGCAAACTTGATCTTTTAACTTAGTTTTCCTATAATTTGACATTGGCAATACATAGCTATGGCCATCTTTGCCATATAAAGATCTATTTGGAACAATTTCATAAAATCTTTAGTGAAAATTGAAAACTGATTATTTTAATAGAGTTCTGAATTACCAAAAAGGAGAGCATTTGCAATAAACAGGCCAGAAAATATATCTTCACTTCACCCACAAAAGCGTCTAGAAGCCGGCCAAATCAGTAAAATGCCAGAGCGTCGACGCAACTTCCACCATTACGCACCCAATTTTATCCCGACTTTCGAAACGCTGCGGCTGCGGCGGCCACGCGCTGAATCAAGCCCGTTCACCATGGTCCCATTGGTCCCATTGGTCACATTCGCCCCGATCACAGTTTTCCCCGGGGCAGATGGGGACCGACCGCCTCGTGACGTCGACCTAACTCTATTACTACTTCCTCTACTTAACGCCAAACCTACAAGAAATGTTAACTACTGAAGATTTTTGGCTATTGAGAAATGGCTCTAGATAAATAAAATTAAATAATTAAGGAGAAAATAAATTTCTATTTTTTATTCAAAAAGCAATAGGGTTGCCATTTATTTGGTAGGTGTTTTGCTTACATTTATTTGGAAATTGAAAAGGAATGTAATAATTTAGACCTTATGGTAGAGAGGTATTCTCAATTAGCCAATAGACACAGGGGTAAGGGAGCAAGCAACAAGCAGGAACACAACATTTATAATGTAGATTAGTTCAAATTGACTATATAAAACTATAAATATTTAGTAACTAGGTAACATATAGTTTTTTAGTCTTTAAAATCTTCTACAGCTAAAATTGAGTATGTAAGGTACTACTTATCACAATTTACTAGCGGTCATCTTGTTATTAGCAAGTTTTTACAGAATTTGTAAATAGCATTTTTTTAAGTAGACTAATTAATTAAAAAACCCACCAATACCATGTTAGTTTTGCAGCATGTTCGAATTTTAATCTCAAAAGTCAGGATATTCTAGCAATACATAGTTAGCAGTTCTGGTAAAAAAAAATATTCTATTAAGTCCGTCAGTTAGAATAACAGAAGATATTAGACACAATTATTTATTTTGTCAATCAAACATAAAATGACAAAAATAAAGTTTGAGAGTGGGGGCTAGTGACGTAAAAGGTGTCACAAGGTGTGACGTCACGCGGAACTCACACTCGAACTTAAATATTAACCAACCTCGAACTTAAATATTAACCGGAGTAGATACTTAAATATAAGTACAAATTTTTTGTTTTTCTCATTTAAGTGAACTGTAAACCGAACTTTAACTGGTTATATCTTCACCATTTCCTGCATAATGGATACAAGAAAAAATACATGTCCTATATCTCCTGATAATGTAACTGACAAACTAATTAGAAATTATAGAACACTAGCCTTTTATCTATCCCAAAATTTTACTTTCCACCAAAATATTGGTATTTGGTTTGGTAGGTCCATGGTAATATCGTCACCTCATCACCCAAAGTTCATTCTACCCAAAAAATATAACTATCCCTTTAGCAAAACAATATTCACTACTAGCAACACTTACCAGTCGGCTTGACAGGACGCGGCGGCTCGTGTCCATTCGGCATCAGCTTGACATGCGCCGGGGCCGGGTCGGCCGAGCGCGGCCGCCGGCGAGGAGACTTGAACAGGGCGTTGTCACCTGATTTTGCACCTTGAAATTAGGGGTATTATGTATAAAAATGTGGTTGGAAACATTATTAAGCTTATCATAATTTTCTTTTCCATTTCGCTGATAAGCGGGGTCGGTAGGTTACCTACTACATGTTTTCTTCCTTCATTCAGTTCTATTAGCTGTCATCTCAGCACTTGTATCTTACCGATATCAACTTTCTCACAATCCATCCACCTTTTTTGGCGTATTACCAAAATTATAAATCTCACTTTCTTGTCTACGGGTTCACTATTAGCATAGGCCAGTCCACTGCTGAACACGGCTCCAATAATGAGCACCATATCGCCTTGTTTTGAGCCGCATCCACCATCTGGCTACAGTACAGTCTTTCGCAGATAGTCACCCCACCTGGCCGGAGGATGCCCTACACGACGTTGTTAAGTCGCGGTCTCCAATCAAGAACACGATTACTCCAACGGTTGATAGGTACGGATAAGATAAAGTTCGGGACATATAAGACCTACCAAACCCACTGCCGACTGAGTTTGTTAAGTATTTGAGCTTTGTCGACATCTCTGGTTCTCTGCCGGATAGTTTCGAACCTACTTTACACTTCCACGAGTTAATTGTCTTTATCTTTACCATCATGAGCAGCCCCCTCATCAAAACTATGTCCGTGCATCTTCTTCCGTTGCTTCTGGGGCGATTTCTGCGGCGACTTCTCCAACGCCTTCGCCTCCTGCAGCTTGGCGTGGATGGACTGGTGCGGCGCCGAGCGGAAGGAGCGGAACTTCTTCGGGGAGTGACCCTTGGAGTCCTTCCCGTCTTTCTCATCCCGAGGAATGGCCCTGGAAACGGTAAAGTGCATGTTATTATTCAAGTCTTTTATGTGTTTTTCGGGTTTCTTTTGTTCAATAATGGATTCAATCAATCAAGAATGCTTTTGGGTTATCTCGAGGAATATATATGTAAACAAAAATGGTGGCTAGTGCCATTTTTAAAGTAGATTTTAAAAAGTAAGAGAAAAATACGGATTAAGTTAATTTTATTAAAAATCCCGGACGTTAACTTATCAAAATGCAATTTTATAAGCGTTTTTCTATACTTACTAAGGCTGATGATTTATAACTACGCAGCTATTTTTACATACGCAATGGCCGTATCTTGCCGTTCAAGCCATTCTAGCATCAGCCTTTCTGCCACTAATACTTATGATTAAACTATAAAAGCGCATCTGGTTCGAAGGACCAAAATCTTTCGAAAACAGTCAACTGTCGGTGGCGATGTTGTGGCTTTTACGAAAATTAATATAAAATACTTGTATAAAAGTAACCATTTCAGTCAAATTACACAATTGAAATTGCACGCAAAACAAATGTTTCTGAAGTTGAACGCTGAGTGGAATAATAAAATTTTTGGATAATTCCTGAACTATCCGGGCTATTAGTCTCATATATTCAAACAGACTTCGAGCTAAATTGGTCCTTCGAGCCCGGCGCTAGTGCATCACTTACTTGTGATTGGTGGAAGCGAGTGATAAGGCCGACAGCGAGGACCGACGTGACACCTGGTACCAGAGCTCGATTTGCTTATTGTAAAGCTGGGTGATGTGCTCAGGAGCTAGCTCTGTGCCCCAGCCACGGTACTGTCAAAAATGGTACTCTTGATTATGAAGCATGATCATGAGGCGATGATGATGCTTGAAATAGCTTAACAATGACGCCCAGAAGGTAACAGTCCTTAACAGACGTAATCCGTGCTATGAAAGCCGGGTATTCATATCAGGATATCGGTCGTCTATAGTTCTTATACAGGGAAACTGCACAGGACAGACTAAGGTGGTGATATGTTTTATTGGAGGTCAAGAAGACGAACTGCAAGTCGGTAAAGAATCTGAGGCGTAGTACGTATCTGCTATCTGACCTTCAAACGGAGTTTATACGTTTTACAAAATTGTGGGAATTCATAGAACAAAGAAACCTTATTCAGTTTACGACAAAATATTCACAATTTCACGACCGTTGTCATGACTTTATTATTGACAAGTACCTTTAGGCCTTGATTAAAACAAATACAAAATCCTGTTGCCTTTGTTCACTCTCTCATTATCCCAGACCCCGGTAGGTACAATTACTTGCTACCAATCACTAAAACAATCAGTTACCTACCATTACTCTGGAGATTATTCTCTCATATTGACCTAATCCACTTCATTCTGTTAATCATTCTAATAATTACTCCATTCATTAATAATTATCAGCTGTTGATCATCTTGGAAAGTTAATTTAACCATCGTCCCGACGGATGTTCAGTCAAATTAGTCGACTCTCTCAGTCGTATCGATCTTACAACGATTATGTTAATTGATGTTTATAGTCTGCTGCCTTCTTCGCGTTGTCTTTCATTTGGACCATTAATTTCTTCACTAATTGGATTATCGGTATAGTCATCAGGTTTTTTTATTGACAATAGTTTTAATGTCGTGGTTGTAAAGACTATAATTGTGCAGAGCGCTGTATTAGATTTCTTTGTTCTAACTATAATAATTATTGCCTATAGAGTTCTTAACGAAAGAAGGGTAGAGAAAAAAGTTATAGGCATTCGTTCGTTCGAGCTCGTTTAGGCCAAATGAAGAGTTGAAGGAAAGAGTTGCTAAGTTTGAGGACTCAATGGGACTCGTTTAAGAGATAGTTAAGACTGTAGTACTAATAAGATTGCCTAAGTGGTTCGGTTAGTAGTGTCTTAGGATAAGTTAGTGGCGTTTAGAATATCGCAGACCTTGTATTCTCCGGCGCGCTTGCGCAGGTCGATGGCCTCGCGGTACCAGGACTCTCCCTGCGCCAACCCCAGCGGCTGGAGGCCGGCGGCGCGCAGCGTGTGCGCACTGTCCTGCTCTGCAGACCCGGCCGCAGCCCCCGGCGTCGGCAACGCGCCTGCACTTGGCTCCCCCCCTCCCCCCGCGCCCGCGTCACCGAGCATCCTCTCGCTAGCTTCGTCTTTCACCTTTCCTTTCCCCCTGCATTTCGTAAACGTCCCTTTAGACGCCTCGAACACGTATTGAGAGAACGGTCTAAATTTCTTTTTGTACTCGCTTTTGTAACGTTTTCTATTATCTTTGGAACGATCCTCCCCGTTGGATATGAGGGCCGATAGCGCGCTACGGAACGTCGATTTTCTGGAAAATTCCATTTATGTCTTAGAACGCCGTGTGTTGGTCTGCGGTGATGATGCGGCAACGCAAATGGCTCGCGCAGAGCCTTGAAGAACAGACATGCTTCAAATAATTGTCAAGCTCGCAATGGTGAGGTTAGGATGTCGAGAGAAGAGACAAGGGACCGAGAGTGAGGCGCCACCGGCCTGTGCCCTGCTACACTCAGTGTTGGAAGTGTGGTGATACATCGAAATACAGAATCTAATCAAACAGTTTCAACCAACGTTCACATCGACAAAGTGCAGGACACATTGAATAATTAAAAAAAAACTATTGTTAGCTGTCATTCCGAACTAGATGTTAGTTTTGGACTAAAACTACTCGGCCTAAACACCGCCACCGTGAGGACAGTTGAAATGTAAAAGCAAATAAGTACCAAAAACGAAATTTAGACTTTGTTCTGCTTCAAAAAAGTAATCTGAGTAGGGAATTGGGGCAGAACAGGGCCTTCAAGGAATACTTTACATTCATTCATACTCATTAATAAACATCATTTGCAAGCTTTGAACACCACTAGTTAATAATTTATGAATTTATTCAATTTTATGCAATGCACCATTAAGTTGGTGATTGAAATGAAAATGTATCTCGTAAAGATAAACCAATCAATGATTCTATATAGATTGCGATCAGTTTATGCGTTAGTAAAAAAGCTCATAAAATTCATTTTTATTTATTTAAACTGTAGAATATCAAGTGAATATAGGTGTGCTGATATGTTGCCATGTTAGATTAGAACGAAATGTTAGGTAAGTAGGTGTAAAGGTTTCCTTTAAGTCCAAAGTACATAAGCTATAGACACAGAATATAGAAAGCTATTAGCATTTCAGTTAGAAAAATGTTCACCTGAAAAAGTTTAGGGTTAATAAAATTCTATGTTTACATACATAATCATATTGAAAAAGATTTGTAAATGGTTTACTTTCTAGAATGTTATTTTATGGTCATTAGTCCGGAACTTGACGGATTTGTGGATTACAATACAAAATGACTACGTGTGATTGTGTAATTTCTATTGATAGGTATTTTATTGGTTGGGGAAGATATTTTTACCAGCCCCTTTGGTTAATGTTTTCGATAAAATAAATTGCAAAGAAGCTGCTTTAGCTGAAGCAAAAGCTTTAGTTGGAGCTGTATCTGTTGTTTAATATACAGTAGTGTTTGATATTAGTAATGTAGATACAGACTGTTTCGAAAATATCATCAGTAATGGTTTTATGTAAAGAAAAATAGACCATGCTCGAATTATGAATACAAATAAAGATATAAATGAAACAATCTATAGTTTTGAACTAATTAGGTCGAAGTATGGAAAGCTTTTCGTGAGAAATGTGGTAAAGCTGAAGCAATTGGAAATTCAGAACGTTTTTACACGGAATAAAGGAAAAATATACACATTTCTGAAAAATAAAAAGAAATTCAATTGTAAAACTGTACAAACATTCTGAAATAATTGGTTTCTTGGATATTCGTCTAAGGTATTTTGTCAACGTCATGATTTAATGCTTTTTGTAACACAGTCGCGTATTTCATTAGTACATTTGTTTCATAATAGAAAACGTATTATTTGGTAACGTAACGCTTTAAATCATTACGTAGACAATCATCAAGTGAATGGAACTGTGCATAGACTAATGTACCTCACCTCTGAACGCCCGGCTTTTGTCCGTTCCACAAGTAGTCTTCGATGTAACGCTTCTCGTCGTGGTCTCCGTCTATGTGGTTCATCAAAGGCTCAGCTTCTACTGAACCTGCAATCGTTTTAGTAACACATCTTAGTATCTTCAAGCCTATCTAAAACAGTGTCTGTTATCTCTGCTTATGGTTATTTTTGTTATATAAGAGTCGCACAAAAAAGTACCTATCAATGGAAATTCAACTTTGCGCAAATCTTATTTATTACTCCCGTTAGTAACTTTAATGTTTACCACTGCAATTCAAAATTTAAAATCATATTTTCATAAAATATTTCTGCGCATTTTCACACAGTAGAAAAGCATTCAGAATTCATAAGCCGTGCTCTAAAAGCTTTTTTATTGCCGTTGCGCTTTTCAAGTTGAAATATTCATAATACCGCCTTTTATATCTAAACCTCACTTAAAATGAAGTCTGGGTTGGCGGATTAAGTAAGGCTTAGTTGGTCAAATATCTATCCTTTGCTATGACTTTCTTTAGCAGTTTCCTCGAAACGGTTTTCGTAACCTCATACGGCTTTAATAGAATTAAGACCACCTACAATCTGGGTTTCTTTTTGGTCTCTTCATAACAAGATATGATCGCGAATGTCTTCCAGATATCCTGAATACAATATAGTCACTTAGGTGAGATTGTGGTCAAAGAGGGTCAATTCAAGAAAAAAAAATAAGAGTGCATTTTAGGCTTGCAAATTCTTCGATCGCCGCCGCCCGGTCAACGTCAACGTCGCTGTATGGTATTTTCTAACAATCAATGAATCACCTAAGTTAATGAATTTAAATGAAGCCTAATATTTGATATAGATGTATTATTCCAATAATACTCCATAATCGTGGAATCATAAGTTATAATGCAGAAACTAGTCACAAAGTTTTGTACACCGTCGCGTTGCAATCTGAATAGTCTTCTACGATAGAGTTGTAAACTGTATGCATAAAATATCGGGGTACTGTCGAAGCAAAACTTCTGAAACCTGAGCTATGGTGAGAGGTAAGTTTTTTATCATAGCTCTTAGAATGAAAGTGGAAAATATTCAACATAGGTACACTGTTATTTTGTTTCGGGGAATGTGATATTTTATCTACAGTTAGTCTATTTCAATGACTGTATATTTTAACAAAACTTTAACATTTAGGTAGCTCTCAAGTTGTTTGAGACACAGATTATGTTATGTACGATTCCCATATCTGAACGAAAACTACCCCTTAACTTCCACACCTTCATATACACTCTAGGAAAAACATAACGATGAAAAATATCTTATATACCTACGATGCGCAAATTACCAATGTTGAAGGAATGAATTTTCATGCGCATTCGATGCAGGATGTACCTACTATGAGAATTTTGTCAAGTCAAGAATAGAAAAAACTGTATATGTATATAGGTAGGTGCGCAAATTACTGAATTTAGAGGAATCAATTTCAAATATTCTATGCATTCGATGTGTGAACAAACTTTGCTTAAAACATACTTTGCTTCTCTCATATTTTGTAGATATCTAACTGAATATATAGCTTACTAGCGGCCCGTCCCGGCTTCGCACGGGTGGGAATTTATGTTTTAAACATATTAATGTAGCCTATGGTACTCAGGAATAATGTAGCATTCCAATGGAGATTTTTTTTTTGAAATTTGTACACGGTTCAGTTATTTTTGAGTTTATTCGTTATAAACATACAAATGTTTCTTCTTAGTGTAGATTTCATAAACATTGGCGCTCGAAGGGAATCGTGGACAAACTTCCGAATTCAAATTCCATTCGAACCTGTTGCTGACCGTACATGTACATATATATAGAGAAGTAACTTTCCCCTCGGTTCAGCTCCATCTGAATATAACATAAACAACTCAACACGTCGAGTGCCGGCTTGTGAAAGCAGCTCTTCTAATTAAATGTATTGTTTACAGATAACAATATAGTAGGTACTTTATTAGATTCTTCGTCGAATAAGTAGGTCTACCTAGGAGGTAACTGAGCTTTGAATTTGGTTTCTCGATAGCAGGTGCCTATCAAGACGAGATCGAGAAGTTCTATTTTTCTATGGATTTGCATATCTCCATTTCCGCACGGTAGAGGTCCCAGAATCTGTTTATAAAATTGCCATTTGCCTATCACCATCTTGTAATTTGATCAAGGTCATTATCTAGCATCACAGAACCCTACATTTTAAGGTTCAGCTCCTTCGACCAGATATCCGCTGCCTGGCACCCTCCTTCGGCGGATAGATTGATCGATGTTCAGCTCTGATAAAAAAATATGTGATTACTTATTTATTTCAAATAAAAGCTTTCTATCAAATTTTTGTTCTTTCTTGTCATTATTATGTTTTGCTAGCCTAGACAACTCGTTGGTCAAGTCTAATTTATCACTATTTGCAATTGAAACTCCGGAATTGTGGTAGCCATTAGCCAACCAGAAACTAAATTTCAAACTCCTGAGCCCAACTACAATATTCGGGTTGACGAGGCGACTTGGGCCCACTTCAGTCAAATTATACATTCTGGAATTTCTCCTGTTGACAAGAATAGCGTCCTACTTCGGGAATTTCTAATAAACACTGTTCATAAGAGTTTTTATGGCTGGAAGTGACTTTTTTATGACTGTAATTATGTGAGTGCTTTTTAATTAAGTTGATAGCTTTTTCATTGAATAGACTTTTCAGATACGTAAATAATTTCAATAAGAAGAAAATCATCATCATAAGCTACTTCCACTGCTGAACATAGGCCTCCCCCAAACGACGCCATGAATAGCGGAAGTAGAATGTGTCAGTGTCAGTCAGTCTATTTTAGTGAAAGTGATGTCTTGAATCAGTTCATTTAAACTGAGATTTAAACTAGGTACATAAAACGGATTGTATTTTATACCTACCTACATCATGGCTGCTGGGTGAATATTACCCACCTTTTGCTTTAGTGTCCTTTGTCCTGTTTTCTTCGCATCCAAGTCCGCCTATGACTTTGATGATATCGTCAACTCTCGCAAGCGGACTCGAATTTATATGCCTTGATAATTGTTTTCTATTCGAACTATAAATAATTACAATCGATATATCTCCTCACGTATAGTGAACAAATTTTGGAGTACGCTATCAAACCCCTTAACTGGAAGAGCACCCTTAAGATTTCTTTAGGATATAGTCAACAGAGTAAATCTATCGCGTCGGGTAATGCGAGTTGAGTGACGTAATGTAGCCCCTTGTGTTTAAGTTTGTAGCCCCAGCTTTTCAGAACGGCTTTAGCAGTGTCCATAAAGTGGCCTAAATGGATTTTACATACCTATCATCTCAAATTCTCAATCTATTTGGCATCTTAAATCATTCTCAGCCTAATAACCGTTCTTCTCTGCTGCGAAGACGCTGGCCAACATACATCACTACTGTAGTAGGTCACATCTACAGCCTTAACTGGTCCAATGCTGGACGCAAGCCTCCCCCAGATAAGCCCCAGATAATCTCCACGCTGGATCGCAGTTCGGTTGTAAGATTGTTCTGCAGCAGGCGCTGCTGCCCGCCCCCGGTAGATATCCTTTAATCACCTCTTACGAAACCGCGAGAAAAGTAAAGATGGTGTAAATTCTAAGCCGGCCCTACACGGCACACAGGTGTAGTCTACAATCTTTGACATTAATCTTACCTTCAGCCACTGCGGCCTTCTTCAGTGCTCCCATTGAGATGCTCTTCCTCGGAGTGACTTCCTCCTTGGGCCAGGCGAACTGGTTGCGGTACTCCGTGCTGACGTTCTCTGGCTCCTTGGCAGCCATTACTTCGCCCATGGCTGTTGTAGCCTGTTGGACGATGATTGAGGTGAAAGTGAAACCTTTGACAGCTACGAGTGGTAGAGAATTAATGACTCGCTAGGAAGAAATTTTTTTGACACAAACGGTTCTTACGGCATTCACGGGTACAATTCATATTTATCGGATGAGGTACAGTTCAGATGATTCTTTGATCATCAAGAATTGTACGACGTGTAAGTTATATGGGTGAATTTGGTTCCAAGATAAAAAAGCTATTGTTGAAAGACGTCCAGCTCTGTAGCTGTGCTACATCATCAAGTTACATGATGGTTCAGTACTTCCGTTAGAGCCCAGAGTCAGGATTTCTTTGATATCACAAGACACACAGTTGGTTACCTTGGGTTCAACGGTGTCGGTCCATCGCGGCTGGCGAGGACCTTCGGACTTGCTGCGCCGCCCTGCACCCTCCGTGTTCCGTTGAGCACTCTGTAGAAAAACTGTGGTTGACCAATTTGCTAATGGGAAATGAATTTCATGATGTTATAAGATTCGACCCTCTTAGTTAAATATAGTCACCTGGCGCACCAGCGATCTACGGAAGGATGCCTACGCCTCCAATCTATGTCCTAGCCTGTTCTTGGACCTATGGCTCAGATCTCAAACGCCAGTTGCTGAAAACTAGCTGGCTGATGATGAGAGTGTGTTTAAGGTGGGAACTATTTTAGACGGTCGAACCTGCAGTTTGCCAGCCACGTGATATACAGGGCGACCTACGGCCATGCCACATGGAGGGAAAGTACCTTGAATATTGTAGATAGAACATTTTACTGAAAGAAGACATTATTTTAATTTAAAAAACAATTCATCCTGTAGCTTTATAATACAAATCGAAAGGCTTCATCATAAGGATTATTTTTTGCTAAATAACATAGTGTCAGAAATAAAATGAACACCATGAATTTTAACATTAGATGTAAAATTTTGTTCAGAAAAATGAAAAGCTGACACTGGATTGTTTTTTTCGTGTAACGGGTTTGATTCCCGGTTCAACCATGTAATTATTTAAATATCTATGAATGCAGTTTAAATTGTTTTTTAAATTAAAATAATGTCTTCTTTCAGTAAAATGTTCTATCTACAATATTCAAGGTACTTTCCCTCCATGGCATGGCAGTAGGACGCCCTGTATATATTTTGAAAGTTGCCACGATCCGCTTCTACTTTCCCTTCTGCTCCGAGTCTTGCCCTTGCCTATGTATCCACTCCCGCTCTCGTAGTTTTTAAACAACGGACCCTAACCTGACACAAACAGATGAGTCACAGTGGTATCCTTACCCTGGCCCTATCAAATCCGCCCGCCTTGTGCTGGGGGCGGATGTCGTCGGCTGGCGCCGGATCGAAGAGTTCGTTGGTCTTGTAAGCTACGCCGGGGTACTTCTTGCGACGGGGCATCGCTGGCTCGATTGGACCTGGGCAGAGAGGACAGAATTTTAAGCTTTTTGTCCAAAAATACCCGAAATTAACTATATTCTTATGTTCTGCGCACATGAATGCGCCGCTAGGGCTCAGCACAAAAATGCGCATTCAAATATGGGCGTAAACTCGTAATACATACATTTTACAGTGACAAAACGGCTGCCCAAAAGCTTCAAACGAGTGGCCTGCGAGCTGTCTGTCATCTGATGCCGTCAATGGGCTTTAACTAGTAACACTTACACGCGTTTCATACGCGTGTAAGTGTTACTAGTTAAAGCCCATATTTTAATGCATATTTTTGTGCTATGCGGTAGCGGTACGCTCCTGATCTGCGACAACCTTTAGGACATTTATTTGTTTATGCAGGGTTAAAAAACCTTGAAGACTTGTCGAACGAATGGTCAGAATTAATTATGCTTTAATTTGAAGAATCAAATTGGTCAATTGGCGCGTTCGCTTCGGATATAATGTGCATTCCGCAGTACCTAAGCCGAATCGTAGGTATTATCGCCATAGGGATATTTTCATGCATTAGATATTATTCTTAGGCACTTTTCACGCAAAACCTCAGAGACCTTGGTACATGGTTTGGCCTCCTAGCACAGTGTTATTTCACAAACCGGATGAACAGGTCCATAGATATTTGGATTTAATCATGATTTTCTTACCCCTGGTGTGAGGCATGATATTATGAACTGATGCGTCGTATGCGGTATTCAGAAATTGCAGCTTGTTACAGCTGCACTCTGACACCAACTACTGGGTATAAGCCTCATCTTTGGCCAGCTCAACCGGTCCAGTGTGAACCTTATTCTTCCGGCCTTATCCTGACTATATCGTCTGACCATCAGGTACCACAGTAAAGGTACAACTAAAAGGTTCTCTTACCCCTGGTGTGCGGCATGACATTGTTGGGAGCTGGCGCAGGCTGCTTCACGACGCCCTGCGCAGGCGCCTCCTTGAACTCGTGCCATTTGTATGTGCTGCGGTATTCAGAGTGCAGCTGCAACAAGGAGAAAACGTTATCAGAGAGACGGTATAAGAAAGGCGGAAAACGTCTTTTTAGACGTTAACCAAACAACAAAACCCGTTTACCCCATAGGATTTCAACAAGCTCTGCTATTCTGTTAGCATTGCTGTCGCTGATGCTATTAACAAAACAATTTTTGTCAAGAAATGTTCTAATGTGACCGTGACAGCAACCACAAACTTTGAGCGGTCGCCGCAATTCCTCTTCTTGTAGGATAGCTATGCGAAAAGTGAAACTCATGAGGTAGGTAATAATAGTGTGCGTACAGCGGCTAGCGATGCGCGCGCGCCACTGACAAAACTTTTTTTAAACTAAATGCCCACGGCTACGCGCATGTCATTGGTTCTGAGATAAAACGTTTGTAAATAATAGAGCCTTCCTTTAGCACAAGGCAGCATTGGAGAAATGAGAGTCTAAGACGAAATGCCAATTTTAGAGAAAATTCCATCAACAAGCAATTAATTGAAATTTATAAAAGCCCGTCTGTGTCCCTTTTTTACTTTTTATCCCTATACTAAGATTAATTTTATCCACAAAATTAAGGGCCTTCGTTTTGATACCTAAAATTTATCGAAATCGTCATTCATCAAAATCCCTTCAGCCGTTTTGGTGCTATAATGTAATAAAAAGTCCTAGACAACATACACAGAAACGCGCGTGAAACTTCAAAAGGTGTCGGATTTTCAAATCATTCACTTTACCGCGGGATGGGTAATAAAGTCTGCCCTCAAAAACGTAGTACTTAAACCATTTCGTAAACACTACACCGTTTAAAATTTAACCAACGTAAACTTTATACCATACATATTATATGTACCTCTTAAACTGTTTACACGGTTCATAATTGGCAAAGTTATGTCATAAAACTACCGCCGTAGCTGTAATGAAATGGTAAATAAGTTACTGCTACTGCTAAGTTAGTTACGGGCTGTGCGGTCAGGTAGAACGTAGAACCTAACTTAGTTAGTTGTCCGCCCGTGTTTGTTTGTGGTTTGACTGTGGGTTCTGGTTTTGTAGGCAAGAAGGTATGTTTACCGGTGAAGACGGCCTTTTGTCTTGAGATTTCATAAAACATAAACCAAATTTAAAATTTGTGAAAAGTAACAATAACATAACATAGACAGTGTAAAATTGTGTAAAACAGCACAGAGTAAAATTTATACTTCGGCGTTAACGAAGGATTTTATAATTTAGACTTTAACGCTCGTATAATTGTAATCGAACGTCGCATGTGAGTTCGTTTAATCAATGATGATGATCTCGATTCGAAAATAATTGAATAATGACGAGAAAATACCTAATGCGCAGATATTTCCAAAAAACAGATTCTAAAGTTATTGACTATTATTATTGGACTTGTTATTTATTCGTCTTTACTGGACCTTAAAATCTGGTTTTCGGAAATTTCTGCGCCATTTTTACCGTATTCGAACGTTATTTATCGCCCCAATTTCCCTCCGGCATTTAGCATTTCCATTCAAATGACTTCTTTATAAGCTTGGCATCGAAATGAACGCTATATTTAGCTTATTTTAAATGCTGGTTTTCAGCTATTCAGGGCCACTTGCACATATTTGTTTATCTCGATTTAAGATAGCCGGAGATAAAGTAGTTTGGAGTTATCCGTTGTAGTGAAATCTCTCTTGGTTGACCATAAATTGAGATTAAAATAAATTCCCAAGGCAAATCATCAAATTATTCAGCTTCTCACGCGTTGTTTCTATGGAAACGTTTTAAAAGTTATTTCTACCCCATGCGTACTTATTTATGGGATAGAAGACACCCAAGCCTATGCGTTATTCGAAGTCGAGACCTAGATCTTTGCAAATTTTTAGATAATATAATGCTGGATAATAATGCTGGACAATTCACACAGCATTATCTAGCCCCAAGCTAAGCAGAGCTTGTGTTATGGGTACTAGATAACTGATATACTTAATATAAAATTTTTTTATTATACATAGAAAACACCCAGACCAACGGAACAAATTTCTGCAGATCGTACACAAATTTGTTCCGAGGCGGGAATCGAACCCGCAACCTCCTGCGTTGCAGGCGGACCTTCGCACGCTGCGCCACGGAGGTCGTCAGACGTACGTTCAGTAGTTTGTTGTGTCTTCACAACTTCTTAGTAACTAACATACTGCCATCCATCCATACAAACTTTCGCATTCATAATATTGAAATTGTTATCATAAAAATTTAGTAAAGATCTGATAAGGATTTTCGGCATCTTACTGCATTTTGCAGAGCAGAATAGCTCTGCAAAATGCAGTAATATGCAAGAGAGCATAGTACAGCGTCACCTTTTAGAACATCTTTATAACACTTGAGAGTACTATGTCGTCTCGGCCACATGCTCCGTCGTCGTCGGATAACTAATAGAACAAATTTTGGGCTGATGGATCAACGCCATCTATTGATACCTAGGTAAAGAGTTTCGAGATTTCTGAGGAGCGTATGGGCAATTGTTCAAATAGTTGAAGCTGGCGCGATATGTGTTTGTGCAAAATTTAGTTAAAAATCCTTTTATTAGTGTGATTATTTAATAACACAACTGATCAAAATAACCTGATGTAAAGTTCACGACAGTTTTCAAAGATTTTAGAAACCCATTTTCGAAAAGTTTATGGCTATTGCTCTTTCTTCTGAGGTATGATTTACGAGGATAGCTTGCAAGCCATTGAAATTAGGGAGGGCCTTTAACCCAAAATGAGGGAGATAATTTCTATTTGCAGGCTAACGAATTAAACAACATTTTCGTTTAAAGTCACTCATTTTTGATGTTCAAAACGACTGCCACAGTTCCTCCCACCAGCACGGTAAACATTCACCGTTCAATCAAATTGAAAACTTGGCAGTGTATAGTGTATACATATTTCCGCAGCTGACTGTGCCTCTACCTGAGTTACCTATATTGCAATCTACTAAATTGATTGGAGGATGTAGGGGTAGTTATCAGCGCTGCGGTGGTGTAATTAGTATAGGATCTTGCGGTGCTAAAGTGGAATTAGTTTCAAGTGGTACAGACTCGCTGTGTCCCCACACAGCGAGTCTGTACAGAGGCATCTACACAAGTATTTCTAGACATAGGTTAACCCCCGACGCAAAAAGAGAGGGGTGTTATTAGTTTAACGTGTCTGTCTGTGTATCTGTGTATCTGTCTGTGGTATCGTAGCTCCCAAACGGATGAACCGATTTTCGTTTAGTTTTTTTTGTGTCATAGATAATTTTATCCCGAGTGCTCTTAGCCATGTTTCATGACAATCTGTCAAGGGGTTCTTAAAATTTTTAATTTTGTTCTTGTTAATTGTAAAAGTAGGTCCCTACATTGCTACAGCCACCTGTCTATTTTACAAGAAACATTATGGTTCAGTTACCTGCATAATGACATGGACCTTGACTCGTCAGCGTACACAGGCTGTCAAATCAACGTCATCGCAAAAGTCATGTGACTTGCCGTAGAGCCTTGTGTACTTAGCCGAAAGGGGCCGAAAAAAGCTTTATTATTTGCAAAAAACTCGGCTTAACCCTTTTCGTGGCACCTTGTCAAGATCAAAAAGTCGTGTGAAGAATCGGCCACTTTGAACTCGGCAACAAGGAACTCGAAATATTAATTATGAGGTAATTATAAAATGTTCAGTTCAGACGAAATATTTCAGAAACAATTCTCTTGTGACTTTTCATATAATTATGATGTAGCTTTTTAGATAAAAGAAATATAAAAATAAAATAAAATAAAAGAGCTCTGTCTGCAAAGTTGCCTATTCTCGATAAAAAGGTAAATTGATCGAAAAATGTAGCCCTACGGCAATAAATGTATTGGAAAAACGAATGAGGGGTAAATTTTTTGGAAACACTGAACTAGGGATAATAACTTTTGTGTTTTCCAAACATTGAACGTACTCGTACCTACCTAATCGACTGTTAGCTTTGACCTTTTACCAAGAATAAGGTTAGGGCTTTGTTGTAGGCACTATAGGCTACATAAACTTTGATTAATGGTCTTAGTAAAGTTATATTAGTCGACAGACAACCGCGTCTCTTTGTAGGAAAAAAAAACAAAAAAAATATGGTGCTAACCCAACCCAAATCAGCGCCACCTTTTTATCTTATTATTATGTCAAACGAAGGAATTTTCAAAAATAAATTTTGCAGTTTGTGATACCTATCATAAGCTTATTTTTAATGCCTCTGTAAAAGTTTTATTTTGTACAGTGTAGGCAGAGATACGAATTTTCTCTTTTTGGCCGCGATGGTGAACAAAAATAGCAACTTTGCATTTATGCCTACACTACACTGGCGCTTAATTGGGTCGGGTTAGCGCCCTAATATCTACATTTACTCTGCTTAGCTTGGGGCTTGATGATGCTGTGTGAATTGTCCAGCATTATTTATTTATTATTGTAAACGTATTTTGTGACGGAATAACGATTAAAAACCACGGTGGACGATGGCGAAGTCATGATGCCCATAAAATTGGAAAAAAAAGACGGGTTGCACTCCGTGAGTGCCGGCAGAAGTGAAAACTTGATTATTAACGTTGAGCATGTTTGATATTTTGGAATGGTTAGGGAATAATTTTGCACCAATTGCTTTATCAGTATAAAAGTACTATCATTTATGTGGTAGAATAAAATATTCATTTATTGCGCTATCGTACACAAACATGACAACCTAAACGAAACAGTAGGCCCAGGCATACATTTTCGCCGCGCCGCGCGCCGTAGAGAGGGGATAGCTGTCTACTCTCCATACGTCTTACGCTTTTTCGATCAGGTCACGTGTCCTGACGCGAGTTTAAGATTTTATACCCATTACAGAAAAAGTGCTCAACGCCGCTAAAGAAGTTTTCACTTCAAAAATCCACACCCATTCCCACTATTCATCTAAAACACACCCTAGGGCCGTCAGCCATGAAACTCCAAGGTAAATACGAACACATGGCAATCCTCACGAGCCATCGAATCGTATAATCGATACCCAACACAAACATACAGCGCACTAATGTGTCCATTAATTATTCCTAGCGCGGTATCTAGGCCACGATGACCATAGAGAAGGTATTTGGATCTACCATGGCGCCTGGTGGCAACGGAAGTGGAGCATTAGGATCGAACATGGCGCCTAGCGCTGACGGAACTTAACGGAAGTCTATAGGATAGGATTATGGCGCCTCGGAAGTAGCCATTAACACTTTTATGGCCCATGACGCACCGAGTCTATCTGCAGCTCTTCGTGCGGCGGCGCGCCCCTGCGGGTCGCACCGCCGAGGCTGGGCAGTGAAAGCGTTATGCAGCTACGTTATGGCGATCGGACCACCTCTGTAAGTGATGTCTCAAAAGAGAATACGAAATAAATTTTGTGTCAAATCAAAAGTGATTTATATTCATCTGTTAACAATTTATTTCTAATTTTAATAAAAAAAATATTGATCGTAATTTTAAGTAGTTTAAAATTTGAATTTACTAACAAATAAAATTTCAATCAAATAATGGAAAGAAATTAAAACTAGTATTTATAATTGAAACAATTGAGCTTACTGCAGACTGTTGAAAACAATGTTCAGGTAACAGGTAGCTAAACTGATCCATATTAGTTACTTGTTTGTATGAGTTGCTATGAGCTTATTTTGTAAGAAAATAACAAATAAACACAATTGATTTCTGTTTTTCGCGACGAATCAGTGGAAATTATGGGCATGTAACAAACCTCACAGAGTATGATGAAACTACTCGATTTATACCTTCGATCCGTACGTAGAGATGGTTTCATAACTTAGTTGGTGGAGTTACATAAGTGAAATAAGTTTTAACATTTAAAAACCTTTTTTAAAAATAAGCTTTTATGCATTGTCATCCAAAATAACGTGTGTACAAAATTTCAGCTCAATCGGTTGAAGATATCTGCTTCAAAATTAAGTTGCAGGATTCCACCCGTACAAAATAGTTTCATACATTGCAAGTTTAATAAAAGCTTGTAAAATGGGTTCATCATCAGATTTTTTAATTAAATAATAAAAAAAGCTAAGGTAAGCTTTTCTAACAAAGTTAAAAAATACCAGGGAAAAAATCCTATAAAGTCTTGTTCATAAATTATTACTTTAATCAAGAAAATGCACTCTGGCCAATTATCTTAAAAGCCTCTCTCATTAAAAAGAAAGGGTTATGGATGGGTGGGGAATTGCTGTTTTCAAGAAAAAGCCGAGGTTCTAAAAACTATCTCGTAGAGAATTGTTTCGTTTTTCATCGTATGGTATCTTTTGATAATTATTTTTTTGCAGTGTGCATGGAAAGTAATTTTTCCGCGTGATTTTCATTAAAAACTAGTTTCTGCTCGCGGCTTCGCACGCTTTGGAAAATGTTGTTTCTATCCCATGAGAACTGATTAGTGGGAGAAAACGTAGCACAGATTTTATTCAAGACCAAGAACACCATGTATGAAAAATTTCAGTCAGATCCGTTCAGAATTTTGGCGTGAAGTAAGAAAAATCTAAACATCCAAACTTTCTCATCACAATAATATAATTGGATGTTTAGATGTATGGATGGATAGATGGTTGGATGTTTGTTACCTCTTCACGCCAAAACGACTGTACTGATCAGGCTGAAATTTTGCATAGATAGTGCTCTAATCCTGGAATCAAACATAGGCTACTATTTATCCCACAACAGTTCCCATGGGATAGATAAAACCTTTAAACGTTTCCATAGAAACAACGCGTGCGAAGCCGCGGGCAGTAACTAGTATATAATATTAATAATATTAGTAAGATACAGTTTGACTGTTAGTTGCCCCTGACCAACAAAAACTATTTTTAACATAAAAAAAGTTTGTCGAGTGCTTTTTGTTTCGTTCCAAGAAGTATTTCTTCCAAAAAAGCTACAAAAACAAAGATAAAACAAACAATTAATAAGGCGAGACTCTTGAGACCTACAGTGAGTGATCCATCTCGGCTGGCCTTGGATTCACCCTTGTTTTTCCCCAAAATGTTCCGCGATAGCTCTACCACAGAACAGAATGAAGGTAGGTACGATGCTCTACATTTAGACGCATCAGCTGCTGGTGTATTCTCTAACAATTGCTTTCGCGATTGCGGTCAAAGATCCTATGACTAAGTTCCGATTGCGGTCAATTGTCGAGTCAACTTTTGACAATAAGACTAGACCAAATATTAATATTATACGAATTAATTCGATTCCATCTTTGACACTTTGTGGGCGGCCACTTATTGGTGAATAATAAATAGTGATGTGACAAATCAAGAGCTATCAATTATGTGCAATCAAGCAATTACAATTAATATTAACTACTGATTGTACTTTGCTGTACTAGGATTCTCGCATCTCGTTCATCTTGACTGGCCACAGGAGTTGGTGTTTTGCATAAATGCAATGAATTTGCAAGATTCTTTCACAACTTTAGCTTTTTTGCAACTTTTTAGTAATTTGCATAGAGATGGGAGATGATAATTCATTTTATTTGTCGTAGCTATGTTATGCCTGGAAGAGATCGCTTTTAAGCGATAAGGCAGCCCATTGTACTTGTCTTATGTTATGTCTCCTTGTAATGTTATTTTTATGGTGTAGATTTAAGCATTTTTGTATTGTATTGTATGTTTGACAGACCATGCGTATAAAATTTACAAGAATTGTAAAAAAATGTAAAAAAAAGACAGTGATCAAACTTATAACAAAATGTATCTTTATTGACGTGATTGGTTGATTGGCGTTTTCTTCCGTCCACGGTTTGATTCGTCATACAAGTAGTCCGCATGTAGCAACATTATTGCAGGTTTTGACGTAAGCCTACGTCGAGTTTGGTAAATTATTATTTGTGCGAGTATAGTACCGGCAAAAAGTGGACCGAATAACCATTCTGGACCATTGATCCATCATCATAATAAATAATAAATAAATTATGCTGGACAATCCACACAGCATTATCTAGCCACGAGCTAAGCAGAGCTTATGTTATGGGTACTAGATGACTGATATTACATAATACAATACATTATACAGTATTTTTTTTTTTAATAAGTATATTTTAAATACCCAGAACAATATTATAATAATAAAGCCACATCTTCGCTTACCCATGTGAGACGGTAGGCCAAATACTTTATCGTCTACAGTAAAAAATATGACAGTCTATTCCGAATTAATAACAATAACGACAGCAATCCACAATGAAACAGCCCACAATGTGACACCCCTACAGCTGGAATTGGCCCAGGCGTTTAATTAAACTTCAGGGAGACGTCACAATGGCCTGATTCAGTGGTCCGAATTACACACCTAGTTCTAATTATGTCGTTGTAAGCAATTTGTTTTAGGAAGTAGTTGTGGAACAAGAACAAAATTAAAAAATTTAAAACACCCCCAGATAGATTTTCATGAAACGTGGCTAAGAACACTTGAGATAAAATTATCTATGACACAAAAAAAAACTAAACGAAAATCGGTTCATCCGTTTGGGAGCTACGATACCACAGACAGACACGTCCAACTTATAACATCCCTCTCTTTTTGCGTTGGGGGTAAAAAAAGTACACGAGACTTGCCTACTTCACAGTACACAGTCATACTATTTACTTACAATGAATATTGTGATTGTTATTTTATTCGAAAACATATACACTTGTGAAGGGATATTTACAAAAAAAAAAGTAAAGAATTGTAAAGAATGACACGAATTATATGAACAATCGCATTCTGCTAAACTAATCGCTTAAATTAAATCAAATTCCTTTATTGATTTAGATAACATGAAGATCCAAAGATTATAGTAGAAAAATGTCACGCAATTTTAGAACGTCACATTAAAAAAAACATTATAGGTAGGTACTGGCATAAATACAAAGTATTAATTTTGGTTTCAGCTTAGCTAAGACAATAACTTATCGTCACAAAATGACACATTTTGGCATTCTTTCTGACGATTCTGCGACAATACCACTGTCAACAAATTGACAAAACACTATCGACTGCTTACAATATTCATTATATTGAAGTGTCGCACCACCACCGAGCTGTGTCGGCGGGTTCGGCGTGTAGAATCCATTAGTGTCACACACGCAACTTTCCAGATAGATTTTTAAAGTTCTGGGCACACCAGAAAGCAGTGCCCAGAATGCAGGCAGCATTGCCACGTTGAATGGTAATGCAAATTCGTTGACTGAAATAGAAGCCAGCATTCCTATCATTTTGATTTAAGTGTAAATACTAGTTGTTATTGTTTAATTCTGTTATTTTAATTTTCTATGTGCTAAATAAATGTCTATTATAAACAGTTTATGAATAAGAAGTCAGCCAGCCTAGGTGTGTCTGGACTCGCCGTGACTTTACTAGACCAACATAAATGACCTAACGTTTTTTGACACAAAACATAACTAATGACAGCAATCGTTACGGAATAAGCTTTCCGATCGATAAACCTAATTATTGGACATTGCTGGAAATAATTAGCTTTGTAGTTGAGAATTAATTGAAATGAAATTACGGATATTTGGTCTGATTGCATCTGGCTTGTGGGCTCTTGTACACACGCAGTCGTGCCTACATTAACCGTTGATTTTTACGGCGAAAAAAGTGAGTTAACAAAGGCCCTTACGGGCATAATGCGTTTTCTGAAATTTTGCGAATTGACTTGAGATTGACTCATAATGACTGTAAAGTTGCGTATCCTAGCATACTTAGACCAACTGATGCAGTTTTTAGATATTAATTTAATAATAATTTTATATACCTATATAGGTATACATCCGCAAAATCTCGAGATTTTGCGGATATCTATCTCTCAGTCTGGAGTAGACGTGGGTCGTTACGTCATTTTCAAGAAACGTAACGAAACCAGTGACAATCGGCGTCACCTGTTTTAAAACTAGTGATTTTTGTAACCAGTTTCTTTTTATTCTGCTACTGTGATTGTTTGTATAAATAACTCAACCACCAATACAGTTACTCGCGAAACGAAATTTATTGAAATCACATAACTGTTTGTTTGTAAACAGTTTAACAATAACGTAGGACAAACAAATTAACTTTCCTTCATACTTTATTCAGGCTTAGGACTGACTGCATTAAATGTTATTGCTTTTTATAGTAATTATGATTAGTGCTAACTATAAAACTATGATTTTAATAAAATTTTGTTTACAGTAATCATAGATAAAAATTACAGTTTATTAACACTATTTGGCTATTTAATTTCTTTTTACATTTTTCAGTTTCATAACTGTCATTTGTTTATTTCACTTATTTTACACTATACAATAGTTTTGTTTGGAAATATACAATTTTTTTATGTTATAGGTACAGTTTTTCAGTTTTTTTGCGGTAGCGCGGTGCGAAAGAAATGAAACGCACAGGGCAGAGTACAGTAACGCATTCCAAAAATCACTACTTGTCATTTGACTCGAAACTAGTTATTCGGTTACATGCTGCGTAGCTAGTTACTGAAACTAGTGACGTGAAATAACGCCCACGTCTAGTCTGGAGTTAGCTCAATTGTTTCAATTATAAATACTAGTTCTAATTTATTTCTATTTTTGATTGTAATATTCTTTATGAATAAAGTATTAATTTTCTATCTCTTGTACATATTATTATTATTACATTGTATAAAAATTCATGGTCTTTCATTTATTCCCAATAATATTTGGTTGGCGACTGAACATATTCCAGTTGAGTTTTGAATTTTTAGTTGGTCTTGCGCGATTCAACTGTTTGCGGTCCGAAGTGGAAATAACTCCTAGACACGATCCTAGATGTAACGCATTGGAGAACTCTGTAATGTTAGGTCTGGTCTTAATAAACAAATTGAATTAATGAAATGCATTAGAGATCGCAAAATACACAGATGATGTTCATGTTTGGTTTGAAAGTAAATACTTCAGCCCAAAACTACTAGAAAGATCTGGCTGAAATGTTGTTTAAATGTTGTGGTTTTACTATTCCTAGAACTTTTTTTTGTCGATAAACCTTCGTTTAACCGCAATTTTACCGAATGCGATAGGTACCCCCGCACTCCTTCTCACTTGGTGGATATACCTTCGACTCGCACTATGCGGTTTTCCTCCACCTTCATCATTCGTATCGCTGGGGCTTGGAACACGCTTCCTGCTGCTGTTTTTTCGGCCAAATGCAACCTAGGTCCCTTCAAGACAAGAGTGAATAGGTGTCTTCTAAACCTTCGCGTTACATTGTCGGCAATCACGACCAGGACTCGTTACAAACGTGATCGTGCCGTCTACTTTTTGTATGGGATTTGCGGACTATAGAGGCGCTGTAACAAATTGTATGGAATAGGAATAAGAATAAGAAACATTTATTGTTCAAACTGTGCACATAGTTGGTCTTAAGAACTACTTTTAAATTGTTCAACAGTTTATCCTTTCGGACAAACAATTATATATTAATATTAGTTAATAAACTATAAGTAACAATATGTTAACAAAATTGAAGGAAATGCACACCTTCTTTATACTTTATTGGGGGGGGGGGGGGGGGGTACTGTCAAAATATTATTTGATATTATAATGTGTTTTTGATACCAGATACTTACTTTCCTAATATTAATTTATTATCTTCTATTTCTTTTATTTCTAACGGAAAAAGGAGATCCCGATCACGTCTCGTCACTAACGTTAAATAGACTCACCCCTCTGGTATACCATTCTACTATAATCAATCATTCGATCTTTAATGCTGGTCAATTCATACAGCATCATACAGCCACAAGCTAAGCAAAGCTTGTGTTAACACACCGTGTCTCCTGTTGTCCAGACTCTAACGAGACTGGTGCTTTAGGAGCACTTAACAATACATCACACACACACACACACACATACAACACACACTCATATACATAAACGCACGCTCACGGAAATAAATTTCTCAGTTTACTGTTTATTCTGTACTACCTATTTGTTTTGTTGTTAACGTTTCTTTTTATTTATCAACTTCACTCACCTTTCTGTTGTAAATCTTTACTTTTTCTATGTAATCCTATAATTGGCCTTATTTTAGCATAAGTCTTATACTTGATAACTAATACACTATTGCCACCCCATTCCTTTGAGGAGACATCTTCAGCGGTGGATGTATGTATGCTAATCAAGATATAAAGAATTCAAGGCACATCCCTGACCTTTAAAACAACCTATTTTAACATTCTCTGTATAAATTAGGTCTGCAAAAGCACAGAGAGGCCATTAGGTCCCCAGACACGAGGGCACTTCGCGACGCAGCGACTTCGTAACGTGTTAAGTGTGACCTGATTTCACAGCTTTAGGTACCTATGCATTTTTCTTATTAAAGTATTTAATGGAGTGAATATAATTATATGAGTTACTAGCTACTAGGTTATTGGAATAAAAAGAAGCGGATCTGATATTCCTAGGCGTAGCACGGGGGTATTTGTCTAGGGTAGAATAGAGAAGTATGACATCGCATTTTCATACATTACGTTATTTATTGAAGTTGAAGGAACGAGTTTCAAACATATTACGCATTCGATGGCGATGAGACGTAATTTTTAACCCCAGACGCAAAAAGAGAGGGGTGTTATTAGTTTAACGTGTCTGTCTGTGTATCTGTATATCTGTCTGTGGTATCGTAGCTCCCAAGCGGATGAACCAATTTTCATTTTTTTTTGTGTCTTAGATAATTTTATCCCGAGTGTTCTTAGCCATGTTTCATGAAAATCTGTCGAGGGGTTTTTAAAGTTTTTAATTTTGTTCTTGTTTCTTATCTCTATTCTATCCTAGACAACAATCCATCCAACCTAGGACGACCAACCTAGGACGTGTAAAATTTTAGCTCGATGTATTCAATAGTCCATGCGTTGTCTTCGGCCAAATATCTTTCATCGACACAAACATCGATACAAACCATCGCATTTATAATAATAGTAGGATAAACCTAACTTATTACATACCTGAATTTTTTTACAGGTGTCAATTGAGTGGAGCTATGGCTCAGGAACGTAATTATTTATTTATTTTATATTTTACCTCTAGGGATAACAAACAATCATACTTAAATAATACGAGATTATCTTAAGTAAACTAAATAGGTACTAAAAGTAAGACCAGCCCCGTTATCCGCAAGTTACAAAAGAAAGGGGTGGTGTGGTGTTAGTGAACTTATAAAGTAGTACTTAGTAGTAGTACTATCGTCTAAATTCTGTAACTTTCTCAGTTTTCTAAATATGACGCATGAGTGGACGGCGTACGGGGACTAGGGTACCCAGCGTGGAGGTACCTATCAGGAAGTTTTTATTTTTTAATTCTCTAAACTATAGTGCTGAACGGTGGTCATTAATGCCTACTAATATTAATGATTCTTTCATAATTATAACCTTAGATATATGGAATATATAAGAAAACAAAAAAAAAAAATTAAACTGTATTACAACTGTAAACTAAAAAACTCTTATTTTCTATGTGTTTTACCATAGTGCGTCGTTTCAATGTTTTCTGCTCGCACACTCCTTTCCGCTTGACTACTAGTTGGTGGAAATACAAGTATGCAGTTTACTCTTGCGAGTTGAACGGAGTCCTTAATGGGTTCGCTTCGCTCGCGGTGAAAACCGGGCTTTAGACTGTTTTCAGAAAAGTTTGTTAGTTTATTGGCTCTACTTTGTCTACTGTAGGAGCATACATGTCTACATGTCTGTGTCGTAATAGCAATTATGTTGAGAGTTTTCTCAACACTTTCTATTTTTGCTCGTACCTAACTATTGTTGCTTTCTATGACGCAGTGGGCGAAAGTCTGAGGTGCAGAATGTTGCGGGTTTGATTCCCGCCATGGGTTTAATGTTTGCATGGACTTCCGAACATCCGAACATTTGGATGAAATCTGGTACTAAGATAGCTAATAATAAAACAAAGGCTACTTTTAAGAATAACTAATACTTTTATGAAATAATATCACAAAAATTTAAGACCTCGACGGGACCTGAACCTTACACTCGGTACGGGAAAGCGCGTCCGATTTCGCCACAAGGTCAAAGAAAGAATACAACTTTTCATACATAGTGATGCGCACTGTGCTTAAAAAATAAGAATAAGTATAAGTACATATTAGTTATTCGTAGCTTAAAAAGCAGCAGAGTCTGTGACATATTGCATTTTTTAAATCTGTCAGAGATAATAAATGCTTGGACTGAGCACAGGCTACTTTAAATCCCGGAAAAATACAGTGTTCCCGTGGGATGATGAAATAATTTAAATATGTTGATCAACGCTGGTAACACCGCGAGGCGCAGCTACTTAGGAAGGAATAATAAAATAATAAATATAGGAATTTGACAAACTCCGTGGCGCAGCGGGCGAAGGTCCGCCTGTGACGCACGAGGTTGCGGGTTCGATTCCCGCCTCGGAACAAATTTATGTACGATCTGCAGAAATTTGTTCCGTTGGTCTGCGTGATTTCTATCTATAATAAAAAATATCTATCTATGTAGTGTATTGTATTAAGTATATCAGATATCTAGTACCCATAACACAAGCTCTGCTTAGCTTGGGGCTAGATAATGCTGTGCGAATTGTCATAATAAAAATTAATAAATAAGGAAATCTCTAAATATTACAGACCGGAATGTTTTTAAAACAGAAGTCGGACAAAAAATTATGTCACGTTCAATCAAGCGATTGTCAAGGTGAGGTCACAAAAAAAAAGTTCTATTGCGGTCACTTTCACTCGCCATTGTTCTGGGGTCTGCACGAACGTGCGAATCGCAAAATTGCGTGTCTGTACTTATTTAGAAGTCTAGATTTTCTTAATTGAATTTGAGCTGAATAAGCTAATGTACACTGGTAACATAGTCTGTTTCCTGTTCGAGAATTTGGCTATAAAGATAATAATTATTAATTATCCAATAGCGAAATCTCGAGCAGGATACTGTTGTATGATTATAATTAATTATTGTAATTGTACCTACTAAGAAATATTATTTGCATGTGCTGAACGTGCCAGCCTTAAAGAATTCGGTTAATCAAGATAAATGAAAAATAAAATGTTTTTTCATTAAGACACAATAATTTGTCAAACTACATAACGCAACAGTAAGAACAAAATATAGTTTTGTGTATGGGGCATACGAGTAGGTATCATAACCTTGGTTGTAGCCATCTTTTAATTATTAAATTTAATTCAATTCTTTTATTTTATTTACATTACAGAGTATACTCCAATGCGTTACTAGGATCGACATGTACTTGCTAATGAAAGTAGGTGCCTTGATGTCGATGCTAATGCAAATGAAAATAGTTATCTAATATAAGAAAACTATGTACCTACAAGCCATGATATGCCTAAAATTCGGAAAAACAACGTAAAAAACATCAGTGGGAATTAAAACAACTACATCAGTTTGGATAAAAAAAACACAGAAATAAAACATAGAAAATAAAAAAAATATGAGAAAATATTATAATACAATAAAATATAATGTATCACTCACGAAAGTACAGTACAATACAACCGACCCAGTCACATATGCCTGTTTTATGACTCCTATGACATGACACTCGTTTCTCTAATCTAGCGACGATTGCTTTGGTCCTGTTGTGTTAAAATCATTAATTCATAAATTCAGGCCAAGGTCAGGCAAAGCGTCACCAACACAGACAAAGCAAACATTACTTCAGCTAAAGCCACTGTAAATATTTATACAACTCCATGTGCTGTATATAAACTTCAGACAAAAAGTTAATGAGCAATTTGTTATTGCATTATTCTTTAATAGCTGTTACAATGGTTGGGAAACTAGACGACCTTAAGAAATCAGTGATTCGTTCCATTCGATCGATGACTCATGCTGGTTGGAGAAAATGAGAAAATCATCATTGCAATCATCAACTTATAGTCGCACGAGACCTCTGACGTCGAGTCCAATAATGCACGAACGAGCTAAGGGAGCCGAACGAATTGAAATAAAATAATAAGCTACTCGACTCGTATCAAATTTTGATAAATAAATAAATATTTCCTGTAGTATCTGACTTAAGAACCCAATATTTATACATATTTTTGATATTAAAATGTAAGATGACTTCATATTTTCAATTTGAAAATAGATTTTTCTAATTTTTAATTTTGAAGAACTCTGAAAACGCTGTCGGCCATGTTGTGACGTCATAGGACTCTTTCGGACGAAACAAATTTCATCATGGGATTTTATGCGAGTAAAATTCTGCCTATATTTTTACAAATGGTGAACTTTTGCTAGTGTTAATTGTTAGTTTTCGAGACGTATGACGTCACACACAGCACAGATAAATATGGCTGACAGCGTTATCGCCTGTTTACGAAAAGTAGACTTTTAAAGTTACTTCTACCTACTAGTTACTTCTACCTACTACAGTTTTAAGTTTTGCGGTTTACTAGGTCCTAAAAAATAGGGTAACATTTTTATGGTAATATTTTAAACGGTAATATTTTTTCCCTCTAATTGGTCCATAATTAATAATTTAAGACCTGCTTTAAAAAAGAGTCACCTAGCATATTGAATTTTGAGGATTTGATGACACGACACGAACCTGAAGGAATCGATTCATAAATTCTTCGAAGAAGGCTACTAAAGGAGTTGTTTATTTGTTTTAGTTGTGTACCTCACAGTTGAAAACTGTGAAATGTTATTTTGTTTCCTAATCGCATATTATAGGTATTATTTGCTTCGTGAATTGTCCAACATTATTATTATTCATTATTAAGAAAGCGGGTTAACTACGAACCTAGTTTGTAATGGAAGAACACATACGTTTCATCCCTTAACGAGGGACTTCATCAGGGTGAGTGCGGTTCGCGTCGCGCCTGTACCGCGTCCCTGCGCGCAATATTATTATTATTTGGCGATTGAATCGCTTATGTTTAGTCTATATTATTTATTTCCGTAAATACGATAAATGCAACATAGAAAAGGTTAAATTCTTAAAATTAAACTAGACATACATACATTGGAATGAAACTGAAGAAACAACAGAGGCAGAAGAGGCCTTAGTAGGTCTTGAGGGAACGTTTTCTTTGTTTTTAGGGAACTATAAAAAGAACTTGTAGGAATAATCAGATAAATACGTTTTTCCACCGATGCCGTCTGTCAGAAACGTAGGTAATTTATGTAAATGTTGTGTTATTTACAAGTTTGCTAAACAAATAAGTAAGTAAAACTTGTAGTTTATCAGGATCTTGTCAGTACTAGTTTACAAAACTGAGAATACTTCTAAAACTTCCTACAAAAGTAATCTCTAATAACGCTAATGATGTCACGCATCCTGAATTAGAAATGTCTGCTTTCTGAATCAGGTAGGCTACCGTCAGACAGATTTCCAATATCTATTTTTGAAGTCGATCATGGTGATTTACTTGTCAGATAAGAGAGAAAAGGTAAAGGCATGATATCAGAAAATTAACATATCTATAGTAGTCGTTCTCCTTGCACTCTTTGGGTGAGGTCCATGTCCTGTAGTAGACTTGTTGGGAAGGTCACAATGTTTACAAGGGGAACATTATCACCAGTTAAGGCTGTTAGTACTAATAATAAAACAGCTTGAGTAATAAACTTAGGATTTTATTGCATGGTATACCTTAAGTATAGTTAGTTGAACATCAAAATGTAATGTAAACGAAACGCAAAAAAAAAACTAAGTTCACTTGCTTGGAGTCGAGATTATGATATTTCTTAGTACCACTTATTATCTATATCATTGTTATCACTATTTATTGAGAAAAGATGTTACTGAAGAAGATGTGACTGAAAATTTTGATTTAAATCATCAGCAAGAAAGTGAATTTAAGGATAAATTGTCGCGGCTGCTTACTTTTTGATGTTAAACTAAAAATAAGCAAAAAGAAAAAGAAAAGTTAGTTAGTAAAGAAAGTATGTAAAGGTATATAATGAAATTTACTTGCGCGGGAGTCAATAAAAGACTTTTAGGTAGGTACCCGTAATTCAGTCAGTAGGACATTTATTTCTCAGGAGAATTTTTGATGTTCAACTATATTCTAGTTCAACAAAGTAAAAAAAAGGAAAGTAAGTACTTATGTAAAGAAAGTACGTTATTTATTATTATAAGTTTTATTTATTAGTTGTATTTATTTATTAGTATTAATATAATTTACGATTTGCACGACTTATGTCAAAAAAGAAAAATATCCAAGAGCTTAATAATACCCAACTATAGAAACGCCCAATCAGAAAAACGTCCAAGTATAAAAAGGGCCAACTAGAAAAATGACCAGGTACAGAAAAGACCCACTAGAAAACTTACAGGGAATAGAAATACCAATTATTTCCAAGATAATGCAATACAGCTTTTGTAATTATAATATAATTAATATACCTATAGCAAAATCCATTTTACTTGCGCGGGAGTCAATTTAGAGACTTTTAGGTAGGTACACAGATTGCATACCACAGTTTCACTTATTTTTTATATTTAAGTTATAAACATGCATTATTAATACTTCGGATACCCTTGAAAATAATCTTCTGATTATCGTGCCCTGGTGCCCACGTCACGGGCCATGAGTCTAGTGTGGGGCGGTAGCCATTCATGTTAGACATACCATTAATTATTATTTAATTAGCTTTAAGTTTCCTTTTTTAATAATATTTAAGTGTAATACAAAATGTAATGTGTTTTTCTAGTACCTACATAAATTATTGTATTGTAAGTATTGTATTGTAGGTACTTGTAATTCAGTCAGTATTCAATCATTTATTTCTCAGGTTTAATTTCTGTCATTGTTTTACTTGAAAACGTCTTAAATCTCAGCTCAATGTAATCTTAAGAAGCGATCGGTCGATTGAGTGCATTGTTGCAGTGATAAAGGAATACATTATAACCGAATCCACTTTCGTGTGTGCCAAATAAGTTTGCCTATCAACATCAAAAACGTAACAGCGAGCGGAGCGAGTAGCAAAACGATGACATAAGTAAAAGAGTATCTATTTTCAGTCTGTCTTTGTAGCAGATACTTAATTTATCTTAGTATATTTGTGATAATAATTTGTAAGCGTTTTCTTTATACTGTTCTCCGAATTTACTAGTCCGATTTTTTTTCTACTTCCGGCTTTACAATAGGTATGTATGTAGGTGGAGCTGGAAGTGGAAAAAAAAATCGGAAAAAATCTTATGTAGAAAAAAATCAAAAGTCTCTATTTATCTAGGTACCAAACAGCGATGCCGTGGAAGGTACCTACCTAAGGAAATAAAAAAGAAACTCAAACTAATTTTAGCTTATTATTATTAAATTACTAACTCAACTAATAATTTTTGTTAACTATGTAATAATAATTAAGTTTGTTATTTTAATTATGAGCCTTCCTTGAAATAACTACCTATAAAAAAAACTTTTTCCACAGGTACTTTTAAAACTGCCAGTCTTGTATCCACGTAGGTACGTATTCAGACCGTAGATGCGTAGACTAGATATTAGTATACCGTAGGGGACGCACTAACCGCAAGGCACGTATTACCGCAAGGAAAGGTCAAAGGTCAACGGACATCCGACCTTATGCACTTAGTGATAAAGCACGACTTCGATCGGTTTCTATCATGCTACGTCCGTTTGACCTTTCAGTATCTGCAGTTTTAATTTATAAAATTTAGAGTTCTAAAACTTTTTCAATTTGCTTTTTTTTAAATAATTTGTACATAGTTGTAGGACTTACATTTGAAGCCCAGTGTACGTTCCTAGGTCCAGCCAAAACACTCTTTTCCATTATAAAACTCCCAAAGGCACAAATCACACCATTTCACTTCACTATCACCAAAAACCACTTCAAAATAGAATTCCAGTAAAAACTCCTTTACAACATATTCAAAAATAGAACTCGAGAAAAAATTCGTTTCGTTTTCTAGACACTGGCGCTTTTGAATTTAGAAAACTCTTCGCAAAAAGTGTAATAGCCGTCCGCAGCGCGCTTGCGTCGGCGGCGTCTGACTCAACAAAGTCTTTACGTGCGGCTATGCAAATATTCATGCATTTTTCTATCAAACACTATCTCTTTATCTGTAAAGTCCAACAGCTGATAGTAAGAAATCTATAAAACGCTCTATTGGGTTAGTATGCCAGGTGAGAGAGAAAGCAAATCCTCTGAAGTAGCCCCCTCTCGCTCTATCTAGAGGGGATTGATAACAAGCGTGATGATTTGCATTGCATCTGATAGAGGATAAATAATTTCCTCTAGCAACGTTCGCAACCCATAGTTAGAAACTGTTCTTTTACGGTAAGCGATTTGTATCAGTAGAAACAGACTAGAACACTCGATCGTGTTAAAAATTCGTCTGAGTATGAGTAATCCAAGTAAAGCGTCAGCAATTACGAAAATTAACGCTGTTAAGTGAGATTATGTCAGATCCAGGACGGTGAATCACCTAGTTACCAATTCAGTTTGATATCAACACTTTTTGCTCACAGCACTACAAATTGCACAAAAACTCCCGCAAAAACTAGAGCACCGACACGCAACAGCGCGGAAGCGCGGGGTATTTCGATTCGTTTTTTGAAATAAGTCATAGACAAACTTATTTCTTGTTTGTAGTAACACCAAACCTCTTTGGTGGTGTCTCGCGGGGCGATGGCCGACGACTAAGAAGGTTGGGAGTGGTGGTGGTTGCCGGCTGGTGGGATCGATTCACCACGAGGCGCACGCACTGACCGCTCGCGTCTAGGCTCGCGTGTCGACCGACTCTATATTTGGAGTAAGGGTGGGCTTTATCTATGGTTATGGGATTGTCTATGAGATAAGGTTATTATTATGATTTGATGATTATTTCGTGGTGTAATAGAATGTGATTGGAGCTTGACACGATATTTTGTATAATAAAATAAAATCGTAGTATCAGGCATATGTGAACAATTTTTTTTTATTATACTGTTTCCATATTGTTTCATGTCTCATTTTAATAATAACCAGGTCAAATTCAAAATGATCTATCAAATTTTTACCCGAATACCAATAAAGGAGGGTTATTAGGTTAGCACCCTAAATATGGATTACTTAGCTGATTTTTATGTTCTCACGTCGCAACGTGGGATCATAAAAATCAGATAGGAGAATCAATAAACCACTGTTTTGTTAGTTTAACATAAAAATCAACATAAGTTCTTAAATAGTAATAGACTATATAAGTAACTATCAAAATAAAATGAAAAGCACAATCAGTGAACTTAAGAATACAATAGCGTAGTCGCGTTTCAGTTTTTAGCTATATTTTTTATTAGTTTGTCCTATCCTACTTGACTGAAATTCGCAATAAAAAACCTAACCGTTCATGAAATGATGTTTTCCGGTCCCCTGTTACCTTGGAACTCCTAGATTATGTAGAACAAAAAAGTTTTTCTTTTCTCTGCTCCGCTAGACCGAAATCCAAGCTATTGTGGTTATTATCATAAGAATACGCGATACAAAACTAAATATACTGTGACAACATTCGAAGAGGATGCTCGAAATGAACATCCATAATTCAACAGGGGAAGGAACAGTTTTCTGAATAGTTATCTACTTTATATAATAATATGTAAGATTTTTTTTGACAGTGTGCTTCTCTATTTGGGTTTTGTATCAACTTAGGACCAAATTATATAGATATATATCATTTTTAACCTTATAATATTAATAATGCCTAGCTGTGTGGTGCCGGCTTAGAATTTGCACGACCTCAACTCTTCCCGTGGGTGTCGTAAGAGGCGACTAAGGGACACACACCGGCAGGCGGGCAGCAGCGATCCCTTCAGACCGATTCCATCACCGTACTGCGATCCCCAAACCGCATGCCCAGCGTGGGGATTATGCCCAATGATAATACAACCCACAATGGCGCTCATTAGGGGAGACCTATGTCCAGCATTGGACTAATATAGATTGATGATGATGATGAATACTTGGCTGGAGGGGGTTGTTTGGAGGTCCAATCTGCATCGAACCTCGTGCAGGTCCGGAAGGTAGCAGATTTTCGATGTTTCCTTTAATGTTCAAAAGTACCTTATGAACAATCATGAATTTTAACCATTTTGAAAGCACTAAATATGCTTCCTCTTAAAACCTGTTCTTTAGAGAAATTTGCTACATACCTACTAATTCAACAGATGACAATATGTTGATTTAGAATAAAAAAAAGCTTTTAATAGGTAGGTAACAAGGTACTGTAATTATGTTCAAATGGATCGGTTAAAAATAATGAACAATTTTTTTATGGTGATTAAGTTTTTATGTGTATTTTGAATTTTAGAGTTGAAGAACCTTTGGAAATCAATAACGTTTATTTTTATTTTTCGCAGTCGGCGTAGGTGCATAGGTACATAGGCACGCTACCGCACGTCTACGTAAGTAGGTACCTATAGGTAGTCAAAAGAAAGACTCGACAACAAAGCAGACGATACAAACAAAACTTAATTGCTGTTAAAATGGTATTTATGTATTCCTTTCAAACCCCATATAAATCCAATAACGTTTCTACAAAGACCCTATGACTACGTTTAGGTATTTAATATATTATCTTTGCGTTTCTACGTCATTTCGTTATGAATTTCCCGGCAAGGTCGATGCCCTCGCCGACCAATCGCACAGCAGCGGCGGTGATAAATCGACCAATCGCAGTGCAGGCAGGCGCGCCCTTACTGGCGGATATTACGGAGCCGTTGTGAAAATGTCAGCGTCATATTGGTTTTCACTCTTCTTGTGTTGCTGTCAAAGCGTTGTAACGACAATTTCCTAGATTTTTTTTAGCTTAATGAGACATTTAAACCCCTTTTTACCAATTCAATAAATGCCAGGAATCTTTCGCGGAAGACTAAAGGTTGTGGTAGATTGTCATGTCAACCAGTGCAGTCTTTGCCATTTTAATTTCAAACTCTATCTTTGGGCACACCACGGGGATTGTTGTCTAGGGTAGAATAGAGAAAAATTACGTCACATCGTCATCGAATGCGTAATATGTTTGAAACTCATTCCTTCAACTACAATAATTTACGCAATGTATGACAATGCAATGTCATTTTTCTCTATTCTACCCTAGATAACTATTCCCGTGCTAGGCCAAGCGAAAACAAAACTGTTCGACAAAACTATTTTTTGATAATACGAAAACGCTTCAATCTTGTTAATTTGCAGTATGCAGCAGGTATTTTCGTACACCTACCGTATAACTTAGTTTGTTTAGTCAGGATATGTTAAATAAAGTTAGGTACATAGGTACGAGGCAGGACTCAACCTATTCGTTAGATTACATGTTTTCCAAGAAAGTGAAAAAGTTTAAGTGAGTAGCTTTCAGAACCTTATTCTCTTACGTATTCTAATGACATCTTATTGATGACATCTTACTGATTTGATGTTATACATAAGTAAATAAATGACCAATTCTTAAATTAAACTTAACAATTAACCTGACAACTTGACTCTCGTCTAATTACCCTACGCTTACTAAAAGACTCTTCAGCCTCAACAGCCTGTATTGGTCCACTACTGGACGCAGGCCTCCCCCTGCGTCCAGTATCTGTTTTATCACATGGGGGGTAATACCCCCCATGTGATAAAAGCCAACAAGGCGCCCATAATCCCCACGCTGGGCATGCGGGTTGGGGATCGCAGTTCGGTGGTTGAATTGTTCTGCAGGGGGCGCTGCTGCCCGCCCCCGGTGTATATCCCTTAATCGCCTCTTACAACACCCGCGGGAAGAGTTGGGGTGGTGCAAATTCTAAGCCACACTACTAAAAGACTGCTAGTCTAATATTATCAAAATTATCCTTAGCTATATAGATCAGTTAAAATGGCTTCCAATCCGTCGCCGGCGTGATCTGCACGTTCTCTCTCTTCTTTATAACATTCTGAACAATCCTCTCGCCCCTTCTTACCTCCGTGAGCGTTTTGAGTTTCTTTACCCTCGTGATAGGCCATGTAGATTAACTTTGTCCCTCAACCTTAAATTTCCTGTTCACTCATCCAGCCGCTACGGTGGCTCATTTACTGTCGACTCGGTTAGGTTATGGAATTCTCTACCACACGATATTCGTGCTAGCCCCTCACTCTTCATTTTCAAGCGTAAAGTCAAAGAGCATTACCTATCTTTATGACTCTGTTGTATTTATGTATTTACTCAATTTATATGTGTTTATAATTATAGTATTTGTTAGGATATATTAGTTTATGTATTGTATTATATTATGTATTAGTCTTTTTAATAAGTAGGTTAAAATTAAATCTTATACATATCCTTTGATTTGGCACATGTACCCACTTCTGTAAATTTGTCTCTCTCTCCCAATAAGGTTTGCTGGAAGAGAACTCTTTTTAGGGTTAAGCTCGCCTTTGCCATTATTTTTCTTGCGATATGTTTTACTTATAATACCTAAGTTGTGCAATAAAGAATTATGAATTATGAATTATATAAAACGTGACAAACACAAATGATGTATAACGTGACTGACAACCAACACGTGAACCCAACAAAATAAACAATTGAACAATAGAGTTTTGAGTTCAGTTTGTCCTTCAAGTGAAGGCAGTACCTCCACAATCTGAAGGTATAGGAAAATTCCCAGAGGATGAAAAATTGGAAACCGAACTTTGTTTCAACAATACAAAACAAACTGTAATTGTAAACAAACAAACTGGTATGAAACAAACCCTTGGGCTTATTTAAAAAGGGTTATATCGCAGTTTAAAACTTTCGAGAAACATTTGAACAATGGCTCTAAAAATTTCGACTATTTTATTCAGTTATTCGTGCTACGGTGATATGCAAATGTGAGTTTTACGCATAAGCATTTACGTTGCTTATTTAAAGATCCTGATTTGATATTCCATTTTTTGACCTTTGTTCAACTTGATAACCTCAGTGGTTCAGCGGGCGAGAGTCCGTCTGCGACACAAGAGGTTGCGGGTTCGATTCCCGCCTCGGAACAAATTTGTGTACGATCTGCAGAAATTTGTTCCGTTGGTCTGGGTGTTTTCCATGTATCATAAAAAAATATATCCTCGGCCAAACCTGCCGACGCATCCGCTCTCACGGATGTCCTCGGAAGATATGAAGGCGCAAGTGTGTCGACGCATGTAGCGTCCCACACAATGGGCGCCCCCAACTCTCATGAGACTAGTGTCATACATCCGTTCAATTTAATAATTTATCTGGCTAAGCTCTTGCTTTTGTATGACACGTAAAACAAAACGATTGTTCCTGTCAGGATACCAGGCAAACCTTTTTTATTACCGGGTAACATTAATCTATGGTCCTTGATAATGGCAACCCAAAGCATTAAACGACTAAAAAGGTCGGCCCTAAGCCGGCGGTCATGTTTGGTGCTGAATTTCATTAGGTAGTTAGGTAGGTACTTAAGTAATTCTTTTCTTTTTTATGGAAAAGTAGACACCTACTTATGTAAATGTTTCCTATACTGAGAAAATATAAATGTGTTTTATTGCAAAAAGTCTGTGCTCGTTGGGTCGTAAAGACTGATAACCTTTTATTAGAATGATATGAAGCGCTAGAAATCGTTATGCATTTCAAATCAAACAAAAAATTAAATTCCTGCCTTCTTGATTGTACGCAGCCTTTACGCAACTTAAAAAACTCAGATATTAACACTAAAAGTCGTTTCTAAGACTTTAGTAAGCTTTAAAAATAAATAAATTAATTAATTAAAACTAGGTAGGTATATCATGAGGCAAAACTAGTTTTGGCACCCAACGTGGTACCACAACTTAAATGCGAGAGAGGGTAAAATCCCTAACGAGCTGCAAGAACTAACTCTTCATCACAAAGAAAGCTTTTTATGCAACAAACGACCTCTATTCATCGCAAATTGCCTCGGTGGAACTTCTTGGCGTCCAACTCGGGGCAAAAATCATGAAAGTTATTGCAAATTCCATCATACTACCTCGAGCTACGATTGAAAACACTTTTCTGACAAGCTAATTTCACAAAAAATCGATATTGCTTCTAGCTCGGGTTAGTTAGAGATATGAATACTATACATAATAACTCTAGAAGGTACCTAAGTATAAAGCGATTTTCATGAAACTTAAGGTCTAACTCTCGACCAAGTCACCTTCCAACGAAAAAACAATCAAATTCTGTTGATCATTTAAAGACTTCGATGCTACTCACACACACGTTAACATATAACACCACTCTGCGTCGTAGTTTGAAACAAATATAAAAGTCCATGCTACATCGAGCACATTTATGCAACTACAAAAGAGCCAACGTTTTTTTTCATTGTCGTGTCCAAGAATGTACATACAAGAGGCTATTCTTGAACAAAAGATATTCGATTAAGGCAGCCCAGTAATGCCAACCGTCCCAGCGGACTCACATAAAGGAGGGATAAAAGACAATGGACGACCGCTGTGTGGAATTGAGATAGGTATTAAATCGCTATACATAACTGAGGCGTCAGTTTTATTATAATTATTATATTCTCTGACTGAGGTCAGGGTATTTCGTGTCTTCTTTTGTTTTTTGTTTGTCTCTGCTACTCTGTTCCGTCTCTTGTATTTAAGTTTATTTTGCTGTGAATCTAAATTAAATACGATAACCTATGTTCGTAAAACGTATCAGTTCAGAAGTGTTTCCAACAAACAGGCTGGAAGATAATTAATCTAGCTCTTGCTCAGAAGTGGAATGAATTCTGATTTGGTTAGAATTTAATGATTATGGCGTTGATTCTTCCCTACTAAAAAAATAAACCTTATCTAGAAGATTATGTTCCGTTTGGTTTAAACTTTTTCCTCTCTCGCTCGAAAATCGTGACTTTGCTGCTCAAAAACAATTAGAAAAATTTCAGTTACTTTACAGAAAATTTCTCTGCTCGTAACTATATTCTAGACTGTTTCGCTAGATTGAGGTTTAAATATAGCTCCGTTCATCAAAATTAACTATTCTTTAACTTTTTATTTTTCGTTAGTGTTTTTATTAAAGCTACCAACAAAATGGCAAAAGAAATCTGTCTCCAGCCCAGCCAGAACATTCGACTGACAGCCATTCCGAGACTCGTCTCAGTTTCCACGATACACGAGCTCTGAGTGCTTAGAATAACAGAGTTTGTTAGACTATCGATGGCAGGCAACCCTGCTTTCCTAAGCCTTTAACACATTTTAAGCCATTTATGTTTTTTTTTTATAAAATAAATTCCGAAATTTTAATGTAGGCATCAAACGCCTTGACTGATGGATTAAAATTTTTTATTGATGAAAAAACTGGTTTTGCCTAATGTTATAAATTTGACTTGTCTGAGTGCTTATTTTCTAAGCATAAAGAAATAAAGTTAATGAAATCTAAATCTGAAATCTGTTATTGCTACGAATCGTGGGGATTTAACGAATACAGTGTTATACGATGTTAATGAAAAATCAAGATAATTTGCAGCGCGGGTAAGCGATGATAGTTAATGAAATCAGTCTTACTTTTATCAGTAAAATATAAATTTAAAACGGTGAGTAAGAATTAATTATCTGTCAATGAAACATTAAGATTATTGGAGCACGGGCAAACGATGAAAGAAAATAAAATCAAAGCAAGTTTTAGCAGTAAAAAATAAATATAAATCGGTAAATAAGATCTTAATTATAATCTTCTTAGTTTTAATTAATTGAAACATCCACAATCCCGAATGTAAATTATTTTTACGCAGATTTTTTCGTCAGTACCTACCAAAGAAATCTGCCTGTAACCAAAACCGAAGACGCCGGCTACACCCACCCGTCTCAGTTGACACGAAACACGAGCTCTTGAGTGCTTAGAATAACAATTTTTGGTAGACTGTTGACGAGGGTCGCCTTCTTAATATTTAACAAGCTGACGAAAATATCGGGACAAACAAAATAATTGTATTCCGGTCGCTACGGAAGGAAAATTCTAGAACTCTTGATAAAGTGACCTAGGAACGTTATGAAAAATAAATTGTTTGAATTTTTATGGCTGTTTTATCCGGGATCCGGGACGGATGCGACCGCGTTTGATTCTGCATGAAAAGGAGCTGTATTATTTTAGGCCTAAAGTAAAACTACATCTTTGCGGTGTTAATTTATACTTACTCTCAGTATTTTTAAGTTAAAACTATCAATAGCTTCTGCGAATATACCATTGTCATAGTAATGTTACCAGAATTCGGCCCCTGATAGCTCGTTGACTTGATGCAAAAGGTTTCATGTATGGATACCAAGATACAAGAAAGTCATCGAATCGGACTCTAGGTCTAAATAATGCATGCAGTGCTATTTGCGCGTAAAGGTTGATCAAATGGTTTCAATCTTAACACTTTTGACACGCGGCCCTCCATCTGTAGTGTACATGAAAGGTAAAATGCCAAATGTGTCATTTTGTGACGATACTTTTATACATTATAATGGTAAAGGGATAAATTAAGTGGAATTAGGGCCCTGTGTGATATTGTAAAGTAAAGTAAAAAATTATTCTGTGGCACAAAAATTACAAGTAAAGTTGGTACAAACAACGAAAAAAAAAGGTCGTCGCTCAGATGTACAGTAACGATGGTGCTACTGTGAGTTGGTTTCATGCGACATCTAGAGGGCGCAGCAGTAGCAGCTGTGACACGTTGATATGTTGATGCCATAGATACACAAAAAAAAAATCATCCATCCCCCATACTGCAAGTAACATCGTAACCTTTGTTTAACCTCCGACGCAAAAAAGAGGGGGTGTTGTAAGTTTAACGTGTCTGTCTGTGTATCTGTCTGTGGTATCGTAGATCGTAACGGATGAACCGATTTTTGTTTAGTTTTTTTGTGTCATAGATAATTTTATCTAGAGTGTTCTTAGCCATGTTTCATGAAAATCTGTCGGGGGTTTTAAAATTTTTAATTTTGTTATTGTGAAGAATGTCTGTGTCATATTATCTAGTCATCGTAACATTTGTTTTGAAGAATAATACCTACTCCAATGTTTTGAGTCTTATCTACAATACCCTTGCTCAGTCAGTACCGAGCAAAATAAGCTGAGTTCTCTAAAGTTTGGAACTTCACCCGCTGTTGTTTCATGTTTGGAGAAAGTTGCATGACTTTTCGTATTTATTTATGGTGGACCTCTTGTTTCGTGAAAAGTGGGTTAAGAAACTAAAATTGTAATCAAGAAACTTTTTCCCATCGAGAAGACTTTCATTAAGCTGTAATTTTTTAGGTGTAGCGCTGTTTCGCACCAAATTCTTCGCACCACAACCTAAAAGTGATAATAATTGTTTCGTTTCTCACGGGCTGTTTTTACAATTTTCGTTTCAACCCACAAATTATTAATAAAAGAAGTGAATTAAAAGGTTAGAAAGGTACAGTCAAAGATAAAAACATCCCTAACGTTGCCGGTTATTAAGAATAGAATAGAATAGAATAGAATAAAAATTTATTTAGCACACAAAACACTGAGGGGAAGTTAAAACAAAACAAAAAGTTACAGTAAACAACACAATAGAGAGTACATAAAACATACAAACAAACATCATAAAAAGTGTTATAAAAATAAATTAAAAAATACCTCTACGTGTAGTCTGATGAAAAAAAGTTGGTCTTTCCCTAGTGCGTGGCTAAACAGGTCCAGCCTCAGCTTGATGCCGCTACCGTCCGAGGACGGAAGCAACGCTGGTTTTCAGTCTGAACCTCTGGGTGACGTCACATTACGAGTCTATAGCTTACAAAAATCAATTAGCAACAAAGTTTAACAAACGGGAGTTTAGTTAGGTAGGTACCAATATAATACAAAGAAAAATTAAGGTAAAAATATATAATGTAAAAGCAGTATATTATTAAAAAACGTGGGTGCTACAAATATAAGAGAAAACCTGAGTAGCATGCTTATGTAAAGAAATATAATAAACTATAAATATATTAAGCTCTCACATGAAGCAAATAAATATAAGCGTTCAGAGTGTATGTGTGTATGTATATAGGGTTTTCTAGGAACTTTTTTGGGTTGATAATAGTTTTTTTTTTAACTTAAATTTGAACGAATGTAATGATTTAGTAGTGCGGAGTGGGGGAGGTATATCATTCCAACAGCGAGAAGCTGCGAAACGGAATGAACCTCGAAAAGCCACCGTTCTATGTTTTTGTGTCAGTAGAATCAGATTAGAGCACGCTCTACGTGGATATCTAGAGTTGGTTTCAGACGCCCATTCTAGTTTATTGTACAGGTACGGGGGAGATTTAAATTTGATAACGCCGAACAAAAGAGTCGCCAAGTGCAATTCACGGCGTGCTTTCATTTTCAGCAAGTCTAACGAATTCAGGTAAGGGGTGACATGTGATCGAGGTGGAATGTGGAAGCAGAATCTTGCGCATGCGTTCTGAACTCGCTGGACCAACTTCTCAGTGCGGCTGAGTAGACGGGGCCCGAATACTACATCGCAGTAGTTAAGCTTTGATAAAATAAGCGATTCGCACAACGTTATTCGGACTGCTTCGCTCAGGTAAGGACGAATTTTATATAAAGTTTTCAACCTATAAAAGCAATTACGTGCACTTTCAGCCAATTGATTTTCAAACCTAAGTTGGGCGTCAATAATCAACCCCAAACTTCTGGCCTCAGAAACATATTCAATTGCCTCACCACCCACAGTAATTTTTATATTATCATTATCTAGCTTAAGCAGATTGACTCTAGATCCGGTAAGAAGAAATAAAGATTTTTTAGGGTTCAAGACAAGTGAGTTAGAAAGAGACCATTGAAAGATGTTATTTAAATCAGTGTTAACTTCATTCACTGCACTCAGACAATCAGATGGAGGAAAAGAGTGATACAACTGCAGGTCATCCGCATACAGATGGTATTGGCAATGAGAAATCTTCCTTATAATATCAGCACTATATAGGATGAACAGTATAGGCCCAAGGATAGATCCCTGGGGAACTCCTCGAGGAACCAGCTGTAAAGACGACCTAACAGTTTTTCCATCCGCCATTTTCAACTCTACACATTGTTGTCTACTACTGAGGTAACTATCAAACCACTTAATTGCGGTAGAGTCAAAACCGTAGAAAGAGAGCTTTGATAAGAGCAGAGAAATGTTAATGGAGTCAAAAGCTCGTGAAAAGTCCAGTAAAACCAGCAAACTGCACATGCCACGATCCTGAGCAGACAATAAATTGTCTACCACATCCAGTAGGGCGGTAGCAGTGCTGTGGCCTTTGCGAAAACCTGACTGGTACTGAGGCAAAATATTGTGCTCATCAAGATATTTAATAAGCTGCAAACTTACCACTTTCTCTAGAACTTTAGACAGGCAAGGCAGAAGACTTATTGGTCTTAGGTCAGAGACAGATTCAGGAATGCTTTTTTTAGGTATCGGCTTGACTACCGCCACCTTCCAACACTCAGGAAAAACGCCACGAGTGAGAGAACTATTAATAATCGCTGTGATGGCTTGCAATGATTGAGGTAGAGTCAAAAGAATCATATCTAGACTAATACCGTCCATACCATGAGCATTCGATTTAAAATTTTGAATTATTTTTAAAACAGTCTCCTCACTAACCGGGCTCAACGCAAAAGTTTCTGTTTCTTCCCCAAAACTATGGCATTCAAAGTAGGTAAGCTGAGAAATACTGACAGAACCATCACCTGGCACATTCATGAAGTGAGTGTTAATAATGTCTGGATCAACGAATTGGGGCGGGAGCTCAACGGCATCTTTATTATTTGGTAAAATATTACCTTTTAAATTTTTCCATAATCTTTTGGAATCTTTTACATTACGGTTTATGTGATTAGTAAAGAAAGCAGTTTTCTCACTTTGAATTAAGATGGTTTACTCTGCGCTGGGCCAATCAATAATTGACTATTGCATAACCTCATGGGGTGATGCAGCAAAAACTTGTAGATATGCGCTTCATAAGAATCGTGAAATGACAGAGTGGTGTTTTCTGAATAATAATCGGATAACTAGCTCGTCGGTTTACTCTGTCGTTTGTATAAAAATGACGGTACCTATCGACATTACCGTAAATTAAAATCAAAGAACTTTTACGTACGGCCTACGGGCGTTCCATACATGAAAACTTTACCACGTACTTACCATGTCCATGATTAAAATGTAGAATAACACTACCCTAAAAACCTTAAATAGATAACTTGACAATGATGCCCCCAATAGAATAGTCGTAGCTTTCAATTTTCAATTTCAATTCAATCAATTCTATAGGCATACATAATATTATATTGGACTTAGAATAGTCAATTATCAACAATAAATGTTATAAACACTCCTTAAATTAATTTATATGCTTCCAAGCATCTTTATCTAAAAGGAAGTCTTTTACAGAGTAGTATGCTTTTTCTTGTAGGGTAAACCCAGGATAGAAGCCACACTTTTTGAAAAAGCCTTGTAGTTTTAAAATTCTAAATGTGACGTGAGTAATTTTTATGAATATAGATAGTTTAATCTTTTATCTCAAATCTATAACGGTTGCTAGTGACCTAAATATTACTAATTAGGCAGGAATTGAGTTTTCGCAAACCCTTTTTTTTGGGGATAGATGCCTACCCTATATGGATAGATGCCACAGCATGAAAATGCTATGGAGGATAGAAGCCAGTGGTGTAGGATAGATGCCCTATAGACTGAATAAAAGTAAAATACAATTTAAAATCATTTATTTGAGCATTCCTATACAATAATAATTGAGCTTGTGCATTTGTCGAACAAAAAATTACAATAAAAAAAATCAACAGTAAGAAAATTAAGAAAATCAACATTAAAAAAACCAACATTTAGAAAATCAACATTATGAAAAGCAACATTCAAAAAATTAACATTAAGGAAATCAACATTAAGAAAATCAACATTTGAAAATCAGCTTTTAGGGTATGTTGGGGCGTAGGTAAACGGACGCGAGACCCATGTGGTCTACATGGGGTATGAAATTAATTTTATTGGCGGTTAAACATTGGGTATTGAACACAAATAGGTATGTACAAAATGTTTCCGACGTAAAATATAACAAAATTATGTTTTCTAACAAACACTGACTATGCTTAGAGTTCTGGGGGATATATGCCTTTAAGGGCAACTATCCCCCAGATAAATTGAGGCAACTATACTTTTTGATACGGATAGATGCCTTTCATAAGTAGAACTAATCTAAATACAATAGAGAGGGTATTGACATTTAGGTGTGTACTCAATGTACCAATGTATCAACGTTAGTAAAATTGAATAAAATTTATGACTACATAAAAAGTTATGCAACACTGAATACTCATGTTTAAAACTTTGACCAGTAAGCCTGCGTTCGCCGCGGAGATAATCGCACGCACAAGAAAAATACGTCCACTCTGCTCAACCGCCTGCGGGGAACTGAGGGGTGTGGCACGTCCGCGCCTTATTTTAAACTATTAATTCGTAGTTGCGATTTCGGGAAGTTATGTTTTTTGAAACCGAGGCATCTATCCCACTGAGGCATGTATCCTGGGTTTACCCTAGTGTCGTTTTAATGATGTTTTTGAACATGCTTTCATTCAGTTTAGTTACATTAGTATGGCATATCAGAATTTTTTCGAAGGGCTCGTAACCTTTGGATATAGGTTTAATGGTACAAGCTATGAGCGTGTCTCCGCACTGCGATATCATCACCTCGAAAATTTCCCTACGCGACTCCCGCCAGAAGACCGTAAAAACCGTAAGAAGCCCTTCCTACAATTGAGCCCGTCGAGGTCGTACGTGTCTATTAAACTGGAAACTACCAGAAGAAGGGAAGCAGTTTTCTTCTGTGTTTTTGAACACCTCTTCTTACTTTTCCTGTGCTGTTTGTGTGTGTACCCAATAAAAAGTCTATCTATCTATCGATACGCTTGGCAGGAGCCAAGTGTGGTGATGACGGTAAAATCTCTCTTGTTTTAGGGAGGAACGTTCAAACGATACGCAATGAACGTAGGTGTGATCAAAGGAATGTAGAGACAGTCCTCAAGTTCGAGGTTAACGACCAATTGACTTATTCATATAACATTGGGTCCGCCAAAACCGGATTAAGGCTAGGATTTATAATAGAGAAGCCTTGGAAGCCGTTTAACCGATCAATATCGCCCCGGACCACCACTACCGGCTCAAATAGGTAAACGGCACTGACCTTTTTCTCTTGTAAAATTTTGGTGATCACCAATAATAGATAGATGATGATAATAGATCATTCATTGATAGTAAAAACTTACCTACTTACCTACCTATATTTTGTTATTAGTAATTTTTACTTTTTTGGAACTCTTTCCACTTTAACTTCGGAGGAGGGCGTTGTCATCTGCGACACAGTTTCTAAACTTCTGCAGATGGCATCGTTTCCATTTATAACCATGTCAATCGTTCTGGTTCCACAATAAACGATTTTTATTATTATTATTATTTATTATTAATAACCATGAGTGCACGAAGGGACGCGGATCGTGCGATTCTGGAACCGCCCTCATCCTGATAAAGTCCCTCGTTAAAGGACTAACCCGGTGAAACGTTGGGGTTCTTCTAACCTAAACTACTAGGTTTGTAGTTAACCCGCTTACATTCCTAATGAATACCTATGGGGTTCAGAATCTGAAGGTAAGTGGATACATTATCTTAGGTTCCTGGTGAACATTGTATGTCATAAAAATAATAAAAATAATGTCCTCCTAGCCGAATTTCACCAGATACTAGCCAGATGCGCAGGACATATTATAGTGCACAAGTGTGTGCACAAACAAAGGTGCACTCTCTATTCCTCCAGTCTCATAATCCGATGGGACGACACACTGACATGACAGGGGAGAGGTCAAGTGCAGGACAAACGGCAGAACGTGCTTTCCGAGGCACGGGGGTGTACCGCCAGCTTCCTGCCTCCGGACTGCTACTGTAAATTTTTCTTGCTAGAAAGACCCCAATAACACTTATTGACCCGGGATTCGAACCCAGGACCTCATAACTAGCGGTTGATCAAGCTCACCGCTAGACCAACGAGACAGACAACATTTTATTTACGGATTTACTAAGTCTACTTCGTGTCTGTAAGGTTCTAAATATCAGGGGTTCGAGGTGGTGTTTTGCATAACTGTCCAGCATCTTGACAAAGGGTCTCTACCACACGATATTCGTGCTAGCCCCTCACTCCTCATTTTCAAGAGTTTTAAAGTCAAAGAGCATTACCTATCTTTATGACTCGGTTGTATTTATTCAATTTATATGCGTACTTATGTAATTATTGTATTTGTAAGGTTATAGTATTTTATGTATTGTAAATTATGTATTAGTCTATTTAATAAGTAGGTTAAAATTAAATCTTATATCCTTTGTTTTAGCACATGTACCCACTTCAGCAAATTTGTCTCTCTCTCCCAAAAACGTATGATGGAAGAGAACTCTTTTTAGGGTTAAGCTCGCCTTTGCTTTTATTTTTCTTGCGATATGTTTTACTTGTACTACCTATGTTGTTCAATAAAGAATTATGAAATTATGAAAGGGTAAGTATAAAGTAAGTATTCTTAAGCTCAGCGCACAAAATCCAACACCGTTACCGAACAACACAGAAATTAAATAAGCATTTAAATATGGATTTAAAGCTTTCGATACAATTTACAGTAGGTAATAAAATGGTTTGTCACAAGCTTCAAACGAGTTGTCCGCGAACTGTCTGTCATCTGTATCAATAAACGCTCCATACATTTCAAATAAATCCCTCTGCAAACTTCGGGGGAATGGGTATTTTTTCGACTTTTTTCGAAATATTTTAAAAAATATGAAACTTACAAAAATTTCAAAAACAATTTTGTAATGTACAAACCTTTCATTTGATACCCCACATGACCCTGTAGGTATCTTTTAAAATTTCGGCATCACAATTTTTATGGAAAATATTAATTTTCATTTCTCATTTATTTTCATTTATTTTTCTTTAAATCTGTACAGGCGCACGAAATGTATTATTATTTTAAATTTCAAGTTGATAGCTGCAGTAGTTTCTGAGTTATTAACGAGGGAAAAAAGGACAGACAAAGCGAGACCATAAAGGTCTCGAAACCGATCTTCGATCTCGAAACCATAAAAATGGACTCTTCTGCCCATTTCTGCCCTGGGTGAGGTAATTTTGCATGTCTATAGACTTTAGAGTTGTGTCTGTTGTAATTAAAACACCAACTGTGAAAAAAACAAGTTATTTTTTGTCTCCCATAACACAAGCTCTGCTTAGCTTGGCGCTAGATAATGCTGTGTGAATTGTCCAGCAATATTTATTTTTTTATTTACCCTTACCTTATCGACGGGCATGGAAGGACACGCACGGCACAGGTTCCAGAATGAGCCGATCATCTGGGGTCTGCCTCTGGGCCGGTAGAGGGTGTCACGGGCTAAATCTCACGCCCTGGTGCTCCAGGGTAGGTGCATTCGCTAACTGCAACAACAATATTTACTATTTATTTATTGTCATTTATTCATTTACAAAAACTGGACTTACAGAACACATTCCAAAACGTCAAACATTATTATAAAATCTAGAGTAGGTACGTAATAGTATATTATGGTACTAGTGTGTAACATTGGTGATTACCGCTGAGGCGCCATTGAGACCCGAGCCTTTGGTGAGGGTCTTCAGAGAGCCGAGGACGGTAATCATCAATACACACGTGTATCATACGACGGTTTTCACTTGTGAATAAAATAACAATAAAAACTCATATTAATACAGAGAAAACAAAAGTTTTATTTGAGTGAAAGTTTTATTTATTAAACACGTACTAGTTAAAATTATCTATTTAAATAAGAAGTTGCATGAAATGAGCAAGCAATAGGAACATTAATTTATTTGTTCTATTGAACACGATCTTTTTTTTTTAAAAACTTTTTTAAACAAAGCAACTCAACCAATAAAATTTTAAAAAAATCTATAACTCACTAGTGAGTTGCAATGAAAAAGTCACAGTTTGATTATGGGTGTCATTCTGTGCCTAATTGCGGTGACTATAGAGCCACTTTATGAGCAAGTGTCTTGAAAAATTAAAAAATGAGAGCATTAAATGGTGTAATTTGGCGATGTTGTCAAAGAATAATACTGGCTGCTGTCCGCGGCTTCGTATGCTTTATTCCGGGATAAAAAGTATTTTGTGTCCGTCCCCATCTACCGACTGAGATCCGTCAGAGAATATGTTATGGATCTGTTCAGCCGTTTAGGCGTGAAAAGGTAACAGACAGACATAGAGACAGACAGATAGACAGATAGACAGGCAGACAGATAGACAGGCGGATAGACAGACAGAGGTAATTTCGAATTTATAATATTACTAGTTTATGCCCGCGGCTTCGCACGCGTTGTTCCTATGGAAACGTTTAAAGGCGGTTTCTATCCCATGGGAACTGATATATGGGATAAAAAGTATTCCAGGATTAGAATTACCTGTATGCAAAATTTCAACCCGATCCGTTCAATAGTTTTGGCGTGAAGAGGTAACAAACATCCATCCATCTATCCATCCATCCATCCATCCAAAATTTCGCATTTATAATATGAATGTGATGTGATAGTGTGATGAGATAGTATGGATAGTATGGGTTTACAGACTTAATATGTTATTTCAAAACCAGAACTACCACTGTACTAAATTTCAGCTCAATCAGTTCAGTATTTTGTGCCTAAAAAACACCCAACTGTTAAAGTTCCTAATTCATTTGGGTATTTATTTTTACAACTGGACTTACAGTTAAAACCAAAACGTCTATCCTAATATTGTATTGCTGAAAAACGTTGGTGTCATATCTTATTTGTGGGGCCCTCACGGACAAGCGAGCCTCCAAGCATTGAATGGATAAGTTTTTTAACACTTTCATGGCTCAAGGCAGTGAATGAGTTAAGCTCAATTGATTGAAAACTCTGTAGACAAGAACGAAATTTAAAAAACCCCCCGACAGATTTTAATGAAACATGACTAAGAACACTCAGGATAAAATTATCTATGACACAAAAAAACTAAACGATAATCGGTTCCTCCGTTCGGTAGCTACGATACCACAGACTAGATACACAGATAACAGACAGACACGTTAAACTTAAAACACCCCTCTCTTTTTGCGTCGGGGGTTAAAAAGAAAACAGAATCAATAAAGATACGACACAATCGTTAGTTGGCTGGCAGGTTGAACATTTTATTAAGTAAAAAACCAGACTTTTCAACCGTCTGTAATTGGCACAGCAACCTTACATCACGACGGAAAATATATGGAAAAAGCTAATAAAAAGCTGGCATCCCTCCAACTCAGCGAGCGATGCAATAGCATTTTTACTACTTCTCCAGCGCATACTGATGTATTAAATCTAGGTTGGTTTCATATGTCTAGGATATTTCTTCCAAGTTATTCACCGCTTGAGATAATCTGAGTCGAATTTGGACTCGGGCAAAATCAGGAAATAAATTTAATATTTTGTGGCACACATCAAATTTAGAAAAATAAGTAATGCTGCACAATTCACACAACATTACCTAGCTCGAAGCCTAGCCCCAAACTTAGCAGAACTTGTGTTATGGCGGCGGCTGACCGATTTCAAAACATAGTTGTATATTGTAACCTATGGCACTTTTGTAAAACTATGGACTTGTCTGAAATAAAGATTTATTATTATTATTTTTATCAAATTTTTAGGAGCAGAATTATTTCACCACTTTGTGTTGCCGTGCCGTTACTAAACTAGGTACCTATGATTCGTTTTCTTGCTAATCTTATGTAGGTGAGTGACATAAAAGTAGGTTTTGCATGAAAACTATTCAGAAAATTCGGAGTAGGCCCCCTGGGCAGCGATAGTGTTTAACTCAAAGACAATCTTCACACTCACGCGCTGTTTATATGCATTTACAAACACCACTAGTAGTTTCAATATTTAAATCGTTTCTCTAACTCCGGCTAACAGAACTGTTTTACGAGCGTAACGCCATCTAGGATCGTCACGAAAATTTTGATATATTAATACGTATATTCAAATAATATCCAAAAAAATCGACTTCGACGGGACTCGAACCCCCATCCTTCCCTCAGTACAAGAACGTGCTAACCAACTACGCCACGAGGTCAAGTGACGTAGGAGTCGAAAATTTTGGGACTTCCTTCGAACTGTAGCGCCGTTAGCTCCACCTTCAGGTTTTTTTTTTTTTTTTTTTCGAATGGACTAAAATGCTGTTGACCGCAGATGGCCATGACAGCGTTACCGGACTTTTACACCTTCAGGGGAAAATAGTACATTATGGTACTAGTGTGTAACATTGGTGATTACCGCCGAGGCGCCAGTGAGTAACAATAACAATAAAAACTCATTTTATTACAGAGAAAACAAAAGTTATAATAAGATATGTTATAATAATAGTATAATTTAAGTGAAAGTTTTATATATTAAACACGTACGAGTTAAAATTATCTATTTAAATAAGAAGTATCATGAAATGAGCAAGCAATAATAACATTAATTTATTTGTTCTATTGAACACGATCAACCAATAAAATTAAAAAAAAAATCTATAACTCACTAGTGAGTACTAGTATAGTATTATAATATCTGTGACCACAGATATTATAATACTATACTAGTACTTACACTATATGTATAGCAATGAAAAAGTCAGTTTGATTATGGGTGTCATTCTGTGCTTAATTGCGGTGACCATAGAGCCACTTTATGAGCAAGTGTGGAAAATTATTTTATTTCTTAGTAATTACCCTGAGTGTGATGGCTTACGCACTTTAATATATTAAAAACCGAAATAAAGTACTCAAATCAATTTTCTTTTAACAAATATTAAACTCTTCATAAATAGCACTGACTTCGTGACTTGCAAACCGGGACAAAGGCAAAGTTTCACTTGGTAATAAAAAGTTCGAATGCCGGTGAGGTACAGTCAAAGTTTGCTCACGAAGGTTTAGCACTTTTTATCTATAATTCAGTTTATTTCTATTCCATGTTTTACGAACATACATATATTTTCGAGAACACAAAACTAGAATTAGGCCAAGCTTATTGCCTTTCATTAGTTTATCTACGGTTAGTTTTATTTACACTTTTAATTTTACTTTTTGATTATAGCATTGCCATACAGCGGGGCAATGCAGCCAGCGTAGCGGGGACACGACGACTGGTTGGTATTGATTATGGACCAATTGAGTTACCTGTAGATTGTTTGCAACAGTCTACAGTTAGCTTAATTGTATCAATGGTAAATACTAGTTATAATTTGTTTCTAATATTTGATTGTGATTTTCTTTGATAATAAAGATTTCTTTTCGATTGTACAATATAATTCAATATTTTACAATGTTTTTCTCTATAATCGTCTCGAGACTTGGGTATCTATCTAGAAAAGCTTCTGTATAAATCAAAATCAATTGCAGTTCGTTAGCCTCGCTAAAACTTAAAAATAGCTTGACCGATTTGTATTTTTAGAGTTCCATACTTCAAAAGGAAAAAAATTAACCCTTATAGGATCACTTTGTTGTCCGTCTGTCCGTCTGTCAACCCCCTTTTCTCAGGAACGCGTGGACATATCGAGTTGAAACTAACATCAAATACTCAAGTCCGTAACCTCTTGAAGCCAAAACTTCCAAATCAGCACACATAAAAGTTATAGTCGTTTGTTTATGTCCATGCACACAAAACCCATAGGGTACTTCCCGTAGACCTAGAATCATGAAATTTGGTGAGCAGCAAGGTCTTATAGCACAAGTAAAAGGAAAAATCCGAAAACCATTAAAATGTAATATATTCACTAAAAAATTACTTTTAATAAGTCACTCGTCAACTTCGTTCGTTAATTTTTCAAAGTAGATCTCAAGACGTTATTTACCTTTGGAAAATCTTCGGATTGCTACGAGCAAAAGTATTACATAATCAGCGTCCAAGAGGTCTGCCAAGAACCCTACTTAGCGATAAACGAGGCTGAACCCGCGTTCTCTGCATCCGATAAACTTTACGTTACAGGGTGTCTCGGAAAGGGTGCCTCTTTCAGCTTAGTACAAGCTAAAAGGGGGTGATTCTGGACCCCGAGGAGGGGATCAACGTTTGAATAACGATACTTTGAATTTCGCACATTTTTTTAGTAAAAAATAAAGTTTTTTTCTTCCTAATCGAGTTCGTTTACGTGTTTATTCATACATTATTATTTTTATTGTGTAATTTCTATATCTCTAATTTATTAAAACTAAGTTAGCAGTTACCTTTTTTAATAAATAATGCTGGACAAATCACTCATCATAATCTAGCCCCAAGCTAAGCAGAAGCTTGCGTTAAGCTAAGCTAAGCTTGTGTTATGTTTATGTAATTATATCAAAATTGTAAATACAAGTTCTAATATGTTTCTATTATTTGATTGTATTTTTCGTTTTATACAAAAAAAGTAAAAAGTGTACAAAATTCAAAAAATCTTACAACAAAAGGTGATGTCCAGAATCACCCCCTTTCGCCTTAGTACACCCTTAACGTACCACCCTGTATACCTACTTTTGTGGAACTACGCCAAAAGAGCTATCGATTCTGGCGTTCGGTTGAAGTGTACATGGGTAATTCTCACAAGGCTCAAAAATACGTGTCCGGCTCGAAAAAAAATACAAAATCTATCCCTAGCCCTTTGATATTTTTTTAGATGTTAGGTTAGACAAAAGTAATGGGGGAGGCCTTTTTTAGTTTTTTGATTTTCTTATTCTAAATAAGAAAAAATAAATAAAAACCTTGGAAATATTGACTTTCGTGGTGCGTCCGGACCTCATGTTCGGGTGTTAATAAATTTTTATATTATCTCCCATTAATAATAGCACTATTTCACACAGGTTCACAAATAACCAGGTAGTTACTAGCTTAACTGACACTATTACTTTGCAAAAATAAGCTTTAGTTGTTAAGTTACAACTAGATAACTTTGCGTCCGACGTTTGGCATTGATACCCCTGGCGCGCACTAATTTATTCATTTATACTGTACTTTAGTAATTGCGTGAATAGTTGTTAGACCGAGACAAACTATCAGTCGCGCTCCATCAGTGGTGAGGACAACACATCTCTATGTCTCCGCGTCCTTCTGTTATTAAGGTAAGTAATCACTTTCCGTGGTTTGGTATACCACAAGTGTTGATTACCATGCAGAATTTTAATTCGTTCATACTAATCCTATTGTTATAATGATTGTAATAACAGATGCCTTTTGGGTTCCTAATTTCGACTGCAGATATCAAAGTAATATATACCAGCAATTTAGGAAATTATGTAAGGTTTTGTACTTATTTTTGATTTTCGTGGTATTGATTTTCGTGTTTTCCGTGGACAAAAAGTTCACGAAATTTCATTTAAAAAAACGAAAATCAAATCTGCAGGTCGATTAACATTTTTATTTTGTTAATAATAATAAATTTTTTTCAGTGAGTACGCTGGGAATATGGTCTACTCACGAAAAGATCGCTTAGTTCCAAAAATATTGGCTGAAAGACGAAAGAGAGCCCGAATCAAGCTAAATCTAGAGAAATATTAGGTTAAAATATGAAATTGCCGATTTGTATTGAAAAATATGAATAAGTTTTTTTTTATTTAACGTATTTATTTAATCAAAACAATTACCATTATTATCTTATCTATACATTGCTGCCATATAATAGGAAGGTCATTTATGCCTTTGCGATAGAACTCTAGTGATCTAGATTCGACAAACAGTGTGAAAGCATTTTGTACTGCCTCCTGAGAAGAAAATTTTTTTATCACCTAGAAAATTGTCCAAATCAGGAAAAAAATGGTAGTCCGTTGGAGCGAATACGGAGGGTGGTTTCTAATTGCAGTTCCTGTAGAGTTCAAACGTTTTCTCGTGCTGTATGAGGTCTCGCGCTATCATGGAACAATAATGATGAAGATCGATTCATGAGTCGGGGCTGTTTCACTGCTAGTTTTGCTGTCATTGTTTGGAGTTCGGCACAGTAGACATCTGCCGTTATTGCTTGACCAGATCGGAGAAAGCTATAGTGAATCCATAGAGTGACACCATGCTGAGACCACCAAACAGTTACCATTACTTTCTTATTGGTAAGCTTTGCTTTAGGACACTATTGCGGCGTTTGACCTGGGGTCAGCCATTGCATTTTTCGCGAACGGTTATCGTAAAGAATCCACTTTTTATCACATGTCACAATTCGATCCAATATTTCTTCATTTCTGTATCGATTCAACAAAGCAAAACAAGTTTCAACACGTGTTTGTTTCTGCAGATCAGTCAAATCATGAGGTCAGTCAATCACGTTTTAATTTTTTATTTTATTGTTTTGACGCAAATGAGTCAATATTGTTGGGAAGTTAACGTTAAACCATGCCGCTAATTCCTGGATAGTTTGGCTCGGATCGGCTTCAACCATCTCTTTCACTTCATTTTTATTCACCTGTGTGGGTGGTCTTTCACGTGGTTCGTTCTTTAAATCAAAGTTTCCATCAGGAAAGCGTTTAAACCAAAATCGCACGATGCGTTCATTAGCAGTCCCCTCTCCAAACGCAACATTGTTATTGCGAGCTGTTTCTGCCGCGTTAGTTCCGCGTCGGAACTCGTATTAAAAAATCACTCGAATTTTCGAAGTATCTATCTTTCTTGTCTAAGCTGAGTAAAAAATACAATTGAATGAAGAGAAATACAATCGAATGTTGTACATTTTTTAAAAGAAGAACCTCATAGGTACCATGTGAAAAGAGTTTCGCTCAAAAATCTCAAACCATGAAGGTTCTATGTCAATTCGAAGTACCTATTACAATAAAACGGCCATATCATACTTAAAACCCTATTATTCCGTGCAGAAAGAAAAAGATAGGCAGCTGTATTATCGAAAGAAGAAAGAAGGGAAGATACAATCAGTTAGTGAATTAGATCTTCGTCAACAACGAACTGCTAGAGAGAAGCAGATTTTCCTCTAATAATTAAAATTAGGCACAAAAAATATAAAAAAGTAAATGTTGACAGTATTGACTTAAGAGTGTGTAAATATTTGTCATACTTTCTTAGAAAAAAACATAAAATAACTGCTCCTTAATTTTAAGAAATTTTCCATCTACTTCCTACTGAACAAAACATTATTTTATTAATAAACCAACCCGAAATTCCTTCTTACATTGATTTTAATATGCTAATTCACACAAAATGTATGTTTCAACGTATAACGTTCAATATTTTTATATATTTGATTTCGGTGATATGAATACTGATATCCGTGGATACCATATTTTTAAAATTGAATTTCTTCGAAACCATTAAGTCAATTAAGTTCCCTCCACTACCAATAAATTTTATATTCAATCTTTATTCAGAAGATTTCATCATTATGTGCTATTTCAACAAAAAAAAATGTGCCACGAAAGTCAACCAAAAAATGCGTTTCCGAAGAATGACCCACATTGTTTGTAGTGTAGCCAAGCCTTTATCGACGAGATGAAATAATGTAGAGCGAGCAGAGCGTAGGTTCGTGTACCTTATTGTGTATCTGCGAAAGTCCTCCTACTAATATTATGAATCCGAAAGTTTGTGAAATGTGAAATTTTTGTTACCTAGGATCTCCAAAAGTACTGAACAAATAGAGGTGAAATTTGGCATATATTTAGAACGTAGCCTAACTTAAACAATAGGCTACTTTTTTTAGGGCGTCGCCTCCGATTTTGGATTTAAAGAAGGGTTTGATTAATAACACATCACGTCCAACGAGAAAATAAAAAATATATAAAAAGTTCTTTTATGCAATGTTATAATATATATAACGGACTTTATCTGTCTCACTTGTGGGTTTAATTGGGTAATGTCAGTTGAAAATAGGGCTTGAAACCCAGACACAAGGCTACGGCCTCTGACTACACGAATCGCGAGACCGTTTCTACATGGTTTCTATGACTTTCAAGTACTTTCAGCTACGATGATTGAACCAGAATTCCACTAAGTTGATTCTTTCAGTTTCTTCTGTCATCTCGTCGAATTGGTCTAACGTCAAAAAATAGACGTTGGTAATCCGCATAGATTATAGGCGCATTGCAAGATAAGTAAGGACGTTGTACAGAACCCTTTATCACATTCACTGCGATAGGCAACGATAGCGTTAAATCATGATGTTGTCAATAGATTAGGCACCGTACCTACGACGCTAACGAACGTGCGGGTAACAGCTGGTGTTAGATAAAGTAATTACAGAAAAGGAGACCTGAATAGGTGCATCACCATCAACCTATTCCAATGCTCCACATAGGCCTCCATTAATGAGCGCCATAGCGGCCTGTCTTTAGCTTGCCGCACCCAGCATCGCCAGCAGTCTTTCGCAGATCGTCATCCCAGCGATTGATAAGCGAAAGCAAAATACAAAATTAACTATATAGGAGAGAAAATTAATAATAATCTGCCGGACTCTATGACTAATGCCGCGTCGACTGCGATAGTCACGAGAAAACTGAAGAGAATCCTAGCGGACAGGGCATACACAGTTTAGAAGAGTTCTTCGTTGACCAATTTGTTGACGCCGATGTCGTATATCAACACTTAATATAATATTTAAATACTCTTGGTAAGATTACCGAGGACAATTTTGATGTACTTAGTTTTTACATAATTTTGTACCTAGCTAAGTTATTTTGATAAGTATGTGTTTTAATGTACCTACGTGTTTGAAATGTAAGAAAATTTTCTTATAATAAATAACTGGACTGAACCGAATACCCCTGGCCGGAGAGCGTTCTACACTACGTTTGCCGAGTCGGGCCACTCAAGAATACGTTTACATAGGCCAGCGGTTGCCGGTTCTTCGCGAGATATGGCCGGCCCACTGCCACTTCAGCTTGCTAATTCTTTGAGCAATGTCGATAAATTTGCTTCTCTGTCGGTTTGCGTTTACTACTGCTGACATGTCAAAGTTGTATATTATGTAACGAAGGACTCAAAATCATTCGGAAACTATAATTATTATTGAGTTAGTACAAAAGACACTATTGAATGGCTGTCAAACCGTAATAGCCGGTAGGGGCTCTGTAAGGCGCTAAATGTTAGAAAGGAAACGAAAACTTTTATTTTTTCTGTGTACTATGCATACCTCATCCCTATGAATATTTTTCAGTTGGCTGGTCTTTTTTATGATCTCATTGATATCTTGATAACAAAAAGAAAAGGTGCTTAACTATCCAAGGAGAACTGCCATTACGTTTGTAGATTTACGCGCAATAGAGACAGATTATATATATTAAATAATTGAATATAGAAGAAACTTCAATTTTCAATTTTAAATTTTCCGTTGGTCTGGGTGTTTTCTATGTATAATAAAAATATATCTATCTATGAAGTGTATTATATATTTATTTATATATTAAAAATAAATAAATAAAAATAGAAATATTTTATTTCGGATAACAAGACCCATATTTTGTTAGTATAGAAAAAACTAAAAATTAAGGTTAGTAACAAATACCTAATCAATTCACACACACTTATAACAAACATCATATATTATATATTAAGTATATCAGTTATCTAGTACCCATAACACAAGCTCTGCTTAGCTTGGGGCTAGATAATGGTGTGTGAATTGTCCAGCATTATTTATTTATTTATTTTATTTTTATGGTGTCGAGTATCTAACTTTTCAAGGTAGACATTCATCAAACCCTACTACCCTAACAGATCGTACTAACATTTATTGTTGTATATTTTCTATGTATGATAAAAATATATAGGTATGTAATTTATTGTATTAAGTATATCAGTACCCATAACACAAGCTCTGCTTAGCTTGGGACTAAATGATGCTGTGTGGATTGTTCAGAATTATTTATTTATGTATATTCGCATTTAATCTTTGACGCAAGAAACTACAGATAGAAGTACGGTTGTCAAAAGTGTCAAGATTAAAACCAATCTACATATGAAAATATTTTTTTTAATTTTCTCCGTGCAATTAGCATCGCACTCACTATCTAGATTTTATTTCATCTATGGAAGTTTCTGCGACGATACCTCGTCATAGTAAAGCGATCGGATTGCAGAATTCGGCCCTAGTACCGATTCATTGCAGTCATACATGTCAGTCAATACTAGACCAGACCAGAGATGACTAAGTTATATCCACCGGGGGCGGGCAGCAGCGCCCCCTACATAACAATTCCACCACCGAACTGCGATCCCCAACCCGCATGCGTAGCGTGGGGATTATGGGCATTACTCCCCTGAGATATAATTCAATAAGGTGCTTATCAGAGGGAGGCCTGCGTCCAGCAGTGGACCACAGTGGCTGCTTAGGTGAGGTATACAATACCGCTATATTTATTCCAGCGTGCTCTTGATCTAAGTCTATGAACACAGTGGATAAAGTATTTGCTCAAAGGCCGAGCAATAACGTCACAATCGAAGGAAACGTACACAAGCTGGTATAGTAGGTTATCTTCAGAGAAAATAATAATACTACTTGAACGTCTGTATGATGTAGGGACCTACATCTTAAAGTGACACTAAAAATACTCTAAGCTAGAGTAAAAAGACATTAATATCGTAACTTCATTCTTCATTGGTAAAGTATACAGGGTTATTGGTAATTCATTGACACTACGTGAATTGCAGGTTCTGCCAATTATCACGAACAGGTTAGTGTAGACGCCATTTCTTAATTCTTAATTTATTTGTAAGTCGCCTCAGATACAAAATAATTTCCGAAACCTAATTAATTACCTAATACCAATCTCCCACTCCTATTTAAATCCACATCATCATCATTAGCTTATTTTACATCTACTAAGAGGATTTAAGTGGCATTAGCCTGGCTGGGACACAGCCGAACAAACACTCACCTACTGATAATTCAGGGCAGAGTAGTTTTTAGGTTTAGTTACAAAGAAAACCCCTATAATGAACGATTTTTGAATGGAGGGGGGTACATGCTAATATCATTCAATTTCCTCCAATTTTAAGAATTGAGACCTGGCATCTTCACGGACGTGTTCATTATGGTGGGCAGAACTTGCAGATAACATAGTGTCACTGAATTACTAAGAACCCTGTATATCTACGAAGCAAATAATTTAATACACTCAAAAACTAATAACCTAACAAGGTAAAGGTTTCATGTTCGCTTCTTTACTTTACCTGCCGAGGATCTCAAGAGACGCAAATATGCAGGTCTCGACAGAGCCTACACACACATTTGCTCCCTTGGAGTCGTGGGGTACCGAGACTCTTTGGGTTTTTAAATAATATGTGAGCGTCTGGTCGAAGCGACGCATGACCCGAGAGCTGGTGAGTATCTGGCGCAGCGGGTCAGCATTTCCAAACAGCGGGGAAATGCAGCCAGCGTCTGGGGGATATGGATCAGTTGAGCTGCAATTATCTCAATTGTGTCAATTGTTCTACTACTACTAGTTCTAATTTATTTCTATTGATAGTGTTAATTAATTACAGCGTTTTAGGGTTTCGAAGATCGAAGATCGGTTTCGAAACCCTTATGGTCTCGCTTTGTCTGTCCTTTTTTCCCTCCTTAATAACTCAGCTACTACTGTAGCTATCAACTTGAAATACAAGATAATTATACATTTCGAGCGCTTGTACAGATGTAAAGAAAAATAAATGAAAAATGAAAATGAATATTTTCCGCATAAATTGTGATGCCGAAATTTCAAAAGATACGTACAGGGTCATGTGGGGTATCAAATGAAAGGTATCGGCTTGGACATTTCAAAACAGTTTTCAAATTACTGTAGGTTTCATACTTTTTGAAATATTTAAAAATACCCATTCTCCCCCCCTATCTTCGAAGATTGCAGAGCGATCCATGTAAAATGTATGGGGCGTTTGTAGATATGGATCTATATTTTACAGGAAAAATATAGAGAAGTCTGTAAAACGATAACTTTTTGAAAAATGACGTAGCAAATGATAAGTATCGATTTGGTAATTTCAAAACAGTTTTACAAATTTCTGCAGGTTTCATCCTTTTTGAAATATTTTGAAAAAAGTCGAAACATTTACCAGTACCCACTTTCACCGAAGCATGCAGGGAGATCCATCTGAAATGTAGGTTGGTACCTACTATTTTTAGTGAAGTCTCTAACCGACCGTTTTGACAAACGTTCGAAACCCTCGGCGCGCGAGTTAAACTCGCACTTGACGGATCTTGTTTCACATGATATAACAGGCTGTTTTAGTTATTAATGTCCTTTTTCTCCCCTCCGAAATTAATCTAGAAAATTATAAGAGCGACAGCGTCAGCTACTAATGTTTATGTAATTGTTTCAAATTGGGGTTATTTGAAACGTCCTATGCCTACTCGTAATTATGTACAACCTCACCTCACCTCAATAGCCTATATCCACTGGTCCACTGCTGGACGCAGGCCTCCTCCTGATAAGCGCCTTATTGATTTTTATCTCATGGGGGTTAACGCCTATAATAACCACGCTGGAGATACGGGTTGGGGATCGCAGTTAGGTGGTAGAATTTTGTTCTGCAGGGAGCGCTGCTGCCCGCTCGCGGTTGATACACCTATGTCGGTTCTTACGAAACCCCGGGAAGAATTGGGGTGGTGTAAATTCTAAGCTGGCACAACATGTACGTACAACATGTATGTACAAAATGTGGTTTAATTGTGTGTAAATGCCGTAAACCCGCGCGCAATTTTGGAGTGAACCGACAGTACCAACCTATCTCTATTTCCACCTCACTGGAACCTAACAAAATCCGGGCAAAACCAGCATGTCACAAAATAACCACATATCGGCAAGGCTGGACCAGTTTTTGTGACCTGGCACCGCATCGAATCGTCTCGCTCTACTGCCTTCAGGCTAGATTGAATTTAATCTCGGGGTTTTGACCCTGGTTTGATACATAGCCTCATCTCACGGCTATTTTTAGATGAATTTGGTTTATCTATTGGTTTTCTATTTTATAATGTCGGCATTTAAGGTGGGCACTGGAAAACGTATCTCGGGTGTGTATAATAAGTAACATTGACGACTGAGTCACGGCGGGCAAAAGTCCGCCTGCGACGCGACGGTGTTGCAGGTTCGATTCCCACCTCGGGACAAATATCATATATCAAAGTGCTTGATTTCCCTTACACTTTAGAGGACTCTTGGACACGTCATAAAATTCTGATGACACAAGTAAAACTAGGAAATAAAGTGTTCACTTTCATATTTTGTTCACTTCAATATTTATGCACCTGCGATTCGCTGATGACATAGTTTTAATGGCGGAGTCGCTAGAGGAGCTGAACTAGATGCTGGGCGGCCTAGCCTCTCCGCATCGGTCTTGGCATGAATTTAGATAAAACTAAAGTCATGATCAATTGCCTCATTGATCCGGGACCGGTCGTTGTACATGGCCACCTCCTCGAAATTGTTTCCGAGTATACCTACCTTGGGCAAATTCTGCAGTTAGGTAAAAATAATTTGAATCGAGTCTATGGCTGAATGATGTGTCCTCTAGGTGTTGAGCTTAGCTATTGCGTCATTTTTAGGGTTTTGAAGATCGAAGATCGGTTTCAAAACCCTTATGGTCTCGCTTTGTCTGTCCTTTTTTCCCTCCTTAATAACTCAAAAACTACTGCAGCTATCAACTTGAAATTTAAAATAATAATACATTTCGTGCGCCTGTACAGATTTCGAGAAATTTTTTTTAAAATAAATGAAAAATGAAAATGAATATTTTCCATACAAATTGTGATGCCGAAATTTTAAAAGATACCTACAGAGTCATATGGGGTATCAAATGAAAGGTATCATTTTGTACGTTTCAGAACAGTTTTTGAAATTTTTGTAGGTTTCATACTTTTTAAAATATTTCGAAAAAAGTCGAAAAAATACCCATTCCCCCCCCCTATCTCCGAAGATTGCAGAGTGATCCATGTAAAATGTATAGAGCGTTTATAGACATGGATCTATATTTTACAGGAAAAATATAGAGAAGTTTGAAAAAAGAACACTTTTTGAAAAATGGTCAAAAAGGGGGGGAATAATTTTCAAAAGGGGGGGCTACCTCACCGAGTGGGGTATCAAATGAAAGGTATTGGTTTGTAGGTTTCAAAACAGTTTTCTGAATTTCTGTAGGTTTCATACTTTTTGAAATATTTTGAAAAAAGTCGAAAAAATACCCATTCCCCCCCCCTATCTCCGAAGTTTGCAGAGCGATCCGTTTAAAATGTATGGAGCGTTTGTAGATATGGATCTATATTTTACAGGAAAAATATAGAGAAGTCTGTAAAAAGAACACTTTTTGAAAAATGGTCAAAAAATAATAATTTTCAAAAGGGGGGCTACCTCGCCGAGTGGGGTATCAAATGAAAGGTATCGGTTTGGACATTTCAAAACAGTTTTTAAAATTTCTGTAGCTTTCATAGTTTTTGAAATATTTCGTAAAAAGTCGAAAAATTTACCATTACCCACCTTAACCGAACCACCCATTAATCCGAAGCATGCAGAGAGATCTATCTGAAATGTAGGTTGGTACCTACTATTCTTAGGTATTCGTTAAATTGCGAAGTCTCTAACCGGTACTTTTGGTACATATTTATTGACAAACGTTCAAAACCCTCGGCGCGCGAGTTACACTCGCACTTGACGGATCTTGTTTTAGTTTGTTAAAAATAGGTACAATTTAATAGGTTTCAATCATCGATGTATTTTACTTTCTCTATGGTTCCAATTGAAACTTCTGAAGAAGAGTACCGTACAATGATTAAGATACTAAAGCTATGTACGTCATAGCTAACAACGGTGCCCAACTCTAACACTTTCCTACTAAATGACCTACGTGGTGAAAATCGATAGAACCTCATTTGAAATACCCTTGGTCCGCTATAGAATTCATCGTATGAAGCCCCCATGGAGGCAAAACAGGGTTTTCCTATTCCACCCCGGTCTTATAATAGTGATGATGAAAGAATTCTAATACCGAACTGCGATCCCCAACGCGGGATAAAAGTCAATAAGGCGCTTATCAGGGGGAGGCCTGCGTCCAGCTGTGGACCAATACAGGCTGTTGAGGTGAGGTTGAGCTTGAGGATGAATAAACTAATCAACCTGAGCTATGGATCAGAGTGGAATAGATTGAAGCAGTGGAAACTAGTGGAAAAAGTGGAAACTGATCCATTAATGGATAAACAAAGTGTATCAGAGTGGGAAAGGGCCAAATATTTACAAAATCCTTACACCATCCAGTTATTGCACCAAAATGATGGTAATGTTTAATGTTGCTAGATAAAATCATCATTAGTTACATCTATGATTATGGGTTTAAATCCATTGAGCTTCCTAGAGATTGTTTGCAACAGTCTGCAGACAGCTAAACTGTTTTGCTAACAACCTATTGGAATTAATTACGGATGCAAGCGGGTTAACTACGAACCTTATTTGTGTTGGAAGAACACCAACGTTTACACCCATAATGAATTCGTTAAACTCCGATAGTTTAAAACTTTTAAATCCATCATGGTTAATAAGACTAATGTCATTTACAACGGGATTAATTAAGATTTTTGGTTTAATGGTACTATTAAGTTTTGAGATTTCCAATATTAGTGGTAACGTTCGTAGCAAACGATAAAAGTAAGGGTAGATCAATATCTGTCAGTAAAAACTCACTCGCAGTGCCCTCAGTTATTCCGTGATCATGGTGCATGTAACTGTGCCGAAATATTGGAAAGCTCAAAACTCAAATCATGGTAAATATACCGTTGTAAATGACTTAACGTGGTAAAACCTATAGGAAGCTCAGTGGATCAATGATAATTTCTCATCTTGCATGTGAATCTGTGAACCTATCCTACATATATTATAAAAGCGAAAGTTTGTGAATTTTTTGTAACCTAGGATCTCCAAAACTACTGAACATATCAAGATGAAATTTGGCATACATTTAGAATCTAGCCTAACTTAAGAAATAGGCTACTTATAATAGGGCTTCGCCCCGATTCAGATTTTAAAGAAGGGTTTGATAATTAACACATCACGTCCAACGAGAAACCAAAACATAGAAAGTCCGTTCATGCAATATAATCTCTTTGTATCAAAACAGTGATTGAATTTGTGATGTTGTCATGACTGTCATATCTGCTTTGTTAAATATGAAAATTAAACACAGTATTTTTCTGCAGCAAATAAACGAAATAACTCAATTAATTGCTAAAGGTACATTCTATGGATAAAATAAATGCTTCGTATAGAAGAAGTCTCAGAAACATTCACTTTTTCTATGCAATTGTTTTTTCGTTCACTGATGTGTCCTCTATTAAGGTACCCTACCTACCACGCTAACGAAGTTGCCTATAACAGTAAGTTTATCATAACGTACCTAGCGTGTCAATATCCACTGGATATTGACACGCTAGGTACGTTATGGATATTATCCAGTCCGGCCACGTCGATCTCGCAGGTAAGGGTACATCTGGTTCGAATCTCAAACTGCGGACGAGATGTCCACTTCACTTTTGAGTAGGGGTACATCTCGTCCGAATCTAAAATCTCTTGGTTTTAGATTTGGATGAGTTGGATGAGAAACAACTCGTCCGAATGTCGTCGTTACTTTTCAAGGATTCCTGTATCGAAAAGTTTTAAATACACATCCAGCACAAATGCTGCCAGATTTCTAAAGGTAAATTGTAGTCCGGAGTCAAAATGCACGTTCCCGTAGCTAAACCAATAGGTATTCATAGATATTAGATGTTAATGATGATTTTATCGAGCGGCATTAAGCATCACCGTCACATTCCCATGCAAACTAATAACCATTACCCCACATAATTGCAAAGGATCCCTACGATGACGTCACCAGATGAAGTCATTCTTTATCCTTACACTGCTGTATCGATTAGCAGCTCGCTGTGAAGATGCTCTCAGAACGAGCAATGGGCTCGTATCATTGAGATAAGAACCTGTGGTGGTGATAGTGGTGTGATGAACGTACGACATGTCGTTGGAAGGAATAAGCTTAGGGATAAATTGGTAAGTCACTTTTTATTTGGTTCTTACGTGTGTCTATTTTTCTTTGTTCTTGCTTTCGCACGGGCGACGGCGAAATTGTCTTGTTGTCGATTTATATATGAGCCACCTAAAATGGCTACAAGATAAACGTTTTTGGAAATATTTGGGCTATCGTTGATTGCAGTTAATTTAGGTATTTGTCATACTGTAGCTTTTTCTTGTTCTAATCGTGAAAATATCATCAGTGCAAATTGCACCTTAGGTTTATAAAAATAACGATTAATATTCCCCGCTAAGGTAATTAAGGTACCTACTGGGATGTAGATTTTAATGTGCCTGATGGAAAAATCTGTAACATAAACAAGATGTTTTTTTTCTGATTAACATGATCTATAGGAACTTAAAATAATGTTATTTACCTACTTAAATATTATTTTCCAACCAAATATCATAAAATGATTTCTAAACTTTAAATTCTAAGAAATATTACTCCAAGATCAAATAACAGGAAAATTGAACTGCTATGAAGAAAGTCCTAACATATCAATGAATTCTGCGTCAATAAGAAACGCCTTGACCGGGCGTGATCAGCTGATTGCAATTAAAAATATGAAATTAATTACTAGTCATCCAATTTCTAGGTTAAATAAAGGTATGGTGCAGAGAGTCTATAGAAAACCCGCAGGGAACGCGATAAAAATGCCCCAATGTCACATAAAACTGATTAAAATGGAGCCTTGAGAAGAAAAATGTGACAGATGAACACAGATACTCACAAAATTGGATTCCCAGCACAAAACCGCACACTTTATATACGTTTTCGAACGTTTTTTACGTGTTTTCGATGTTACTTGTTGTAATTTACTATTAGGAATGCAAAAAGATGTTTTTTTTTTGTAAACGCGAGCGCGATTCGGCTGTGTTTTTCGCGCTGAGCACCGGCGTCGGGAGACTGCCGCAAACTCGGGGAAAAATCGATAGCAACCCCCCCGACTTACCCGCATGCGGAACTCAGTTCAAAACGTAACACTGCTCACCCATTTCCGTATTATGTAACCAGGATAGAGCAGGACGGACACACATCCGTCCGTTCTACACTCAAACAACCCTCGCACCAGCCAATAAGGTCCGTCAAGATGGCGGACTGACGTTTGACGTTTACGCGCCAAAGGTGACGTTTTTGCGTAATAATTCGATGGCAAATCACTTTTATGTATTGATTCGATGCGATTTAATAGCTTAATTTTGGTCGTGAATTCGATAAATAATGTCTTTCCGTGAATTTTCTGTTGTTTTTGTGGGCAGGTTCAATTCTATTGTATAATCCAATTATCTAGGACAAAGGGTGCGTGATACCGCGATACTAAATGCTTTAACCTGCAATCGCGTAATTTTGACAGATTCTTAAACCTTGGTTTTATTGGAGGTGAACGACTTTCCTTAGTTATTTTAATGTTGCTAGTATTTGCTGGCATTGCTTGGCGCAATGCAGCGTTTAGCAAGGCATAGCTGCATTGGATGTTATATTAGGTCAGGAAACCGAGCAGTATTCTAACCTCAATTTTAGACAGTTGCATTTGACAGGTGTAATTTGTAGAGGTGGCTGCCAAAATCGGGACCTGCACATTTTTTGGGAATATGGGTCTTAGGAAGATACGCGTGGTCACGTAAACACTTGCAGGCAGTCTTGTGGGCATGTGGAATTGTCACATTGTGCCATGGTCTGACATGCCATAATAACTATAATAATATACCATAATGACTACCAAAAAAGTAAAACTGAATGAAATTGTTTCAAACTAGATTTCATAAAATAAAAGACTAGGTACCTGACGATCTCTATGGCGCAGCGAGCGAAGGTCTGCCTGCGACGAAGGAGGTTGCCGCCTCGATTCCCGCCTCGAGACAAATGTTTGTACAATCTGCAGATATTTGTTCCGGATGTTCTCGGTGTTTTTGTAAAATAAAAATATCTGTTAATGTACTATAGTATATCAGTTATCTAGTACCCATAACACAAGTTCTGCTTAGCTTGGGGCTAGATATTTATTTATTTATTACCTTATGAATTATTGTTTGCCGATTTGAAGATTATTAATGTTGCTTTGCTGATTTACTTATGTTAATACACCCGAATTATATCAACATTACGTTATTATAACGAAGTAGCCTAATGTTAAGAAATAGAAATATCACAGTAGAATTAGTCTACGACGTGGAACTCCCGTAGAAGGATATCGCTACAGGCGTAGAGCTCTTGTAGTTAAATGTAGCTACGACGTAGAGGGCTTGCAGTATTTATTTATTTTATTAGTTACTGCCTGCTACGACGTAGTACTCCGTCTCCCGTAGCAGGATGTAGCTACAACGTAGAATTCTCGTAGCAAGTTATCGCTACGACGTAGAACTCTCCTAGCAGAATGTGGCTACGACGTAGAGGGCTTGCAGTGTGTTACTGCCTGCTACGACGTAGTACTCCGTCTCCCGTAGCAGGATGTAGCTACGACGTAGAATTCTCGTAGCAAGTTATCGCTACGACGTAGAACTCTCCTAGCAGAATGTGGCTACGACGTAGAGGGCTTGCAGTGTGTTACTGCCTGCTACGACGTAGTACTCCGTCTCCCGTAGCAGGATGTAGCTACGACGTAGAATTCTCGTAGCAAGTTATCGCTACGACGTAGAACTCTCCTAGCAGAATGTGGCTACGACGTAGAGGGCTTGCAGTGTGTTACTGCCTGCTACGACGTAGTACTCCGTCTCCCGTAGCAGGATGTAGCTACGACGTAGAATTCTCGTAGCAAGTTATCGCTACGACGTAGAACTCTCCTAGCAGAATGTGGCTACGACGTAGAGGGCTTGCAGTGTGTTACTGCCTGCTACGACGTAGTACTCCGTCTCCCGTAGCAGGATGTAGCTACAACGTAGAATTCTCGTAGCAAGTTATCGCTACGACGTAGAACCTCCTAGCAGAATGTGGCTACGACGTATGACTCAGAGTAGAGGACCGGCAATTGAAGTGAGCAAAAATAAATACTTAACCTTTATTTCTCATTTGAATAATTTATGGTACCTACCTATACAATTTGACATGTCTGAAAAAATATCGGAAAAAAAATCTCTCGTAACTCGTAGCAAGATTTGGTTAGGGCGCAGACAGTGGCTACGAGAAAAAGATTAGGATATTATTTTTCCCTACAAAAAAATGTAAGGAGATTTAATAAAACTGTGATAGGTCACAGTCAGTAAAAAACTTTTGATACAAACCTAGCAATTTCTTAGTATGATTTATGAAGACAAGTGATGAGATGTGAATGGGTAGGAACGTACTTTATTCAGGACAATCAATCATCTAGTTCAATGCCCTCGCCTGAACATTCCAACCTGAAAATATCTAAAACGAATTATAATACTAAACTTTGAGAACGCCATCTATGATTTTATACACTAACATCTTCAACTTTAGCAGCGTGAATGTTTGAAACTTTTAAACTAGCAAGCATAATATTCTAGTGCATTACGTAGTTTCGTTCTTCACAGCTAGGTGTCGCTAGTAGTGTTAAGTTCGGGAAACTTTTCATAGATGTCGCTTATTCGAATAGTTAGGGGTAGGTCTCGTAGGCTGGCGCTATTTGTATTAGTTCACAGGGTAAGCTGCAGATGGCGTTTTTCTTTATAAATCCGATTCTTACAGGGGGGGTTATGAGAAAGGCCCTTTCTCAGCGATGGTTCTCAGTAGTTTCTTTGCAAGTATGATGCATTTTGTGTTTCTACTGCCGCCGTAGTATTTAAATTGATTTGTTAGCGGTTCGTCCCAAACGAGATTTGTCCAAAACGCGTTTCGTCCAATAAGCGGTTCGTCAGGAAACCATGCGCAGTTCGTCCAATTCTTAATATGTAGGTATATTATGTGTTTTACTTTAGAACAAAATAGTTTACGAAATCAATTAATATAGCAAAAAATTTTGCGATATTATTCTTTCTTAAAATTACCCTGAGTGAACTATAATAACAAAAAATCTTAAAATAGTTTACGTTTCATATTTATTGTTTCGTTAATACATTTTTGAAAAATTACTTACTCATCCAATATTGTTAATTAGGATGTGATAATGCTCTGGTTGGCTATTAGCTGCATTTTATACGAACATATATTAATTAAAAAAACTGACGAAATATGTATCAAAAATTCTTGTTCTATCAATTACCTACTTACTTATGATAGGATAGGTTCTCTTAATTTTTTTCAGTTTACATAATGCCTACTTTTTAACGAGTTAACTGTTGCGCATTTAAATGTCCATGTAAATACATTATCATCATCAACCTATACTAGTCCACTGCTGGACATAGGCCTCCCCTAATGAGCGCCATAGCGCCCTGTCTTCAGCTTGCCACATCCAGTATCTGCCTGCAGTTTTTGGCAAGTCATCATCCCACCTGGCCGGAGTGCGTCCTACACTACGTTGGCCTAGTCGCGGTCTCCTCTCAAGAACACGTTTACCCCATCGGTTGTCGGGTCTTCGCTAGACAAAAAAAATTGAAAAACATTGTGTGAGTAAATGTAGTATTACTTGTTAAAAATGTCAAAATTCTAACCCTTATGAAATTCGGCCTTACTATAATACGATATTAACACCATCGATTTACCATAACACGGGCGATAAAATTAAATCCCTTAATAACTAGATTACATTCACGTTTTAATGGAAACGATGACGTCAGAATGACGTCACCGGTAACTGACCGCGAAGGGTGTGAAAGCCCATGGTGGTGCCACCTCCTTTGTTAAGCCTGCCTGTATTTATGTTGGTAGTAGGCTTAAGGGGTGAACCTAGCGGGTTTGCTTGCCGGGGCTATTCATTGTTACGTAAGATGATTTAGGGGGCAGGGGGGTCGACCATCTCTTATTTTTTCTTACAAGGGGGTGGGAGGGAGTCTCGATAGTTCTTACGTAAGGTCATAAGAAACCAAAGTTTATTACTACCAAAATATTAAAATTATTAGTACCTTTGTAAGTAGGTACAAATAAACATTTCAAAAACTTGTTACTTTGAAAAATAAACACTAAAACAAACCAAACGTATATTCATTTTTTCCTTTAGATTCTTACGTAATAAATATTAAACAGGCGGGGTCGGCCTATTCATATTTTTTCTTATAATTGAGACAAAAACTAGCGAAAATCGTCTTACGTATTAATGAATGGCCCCTAAAAAAACACAGTGCCATCTAGAATTAAACATTGAAGTTGTTTGTTTAATATTCAAATGAAAATTGTCTAAATTTCATCTTAGAAATTAATAAGTAAGGTAATAAGTAATTACTAAACGCATGTGAGCGCTGGGAGAACGTACCCTATCTTTCGAATTTTATTAATATCAATGACGTGTAAGCACTTTTTATGATAACAGTACAAATTGAAAACAATGGAAAAAATAAGCAAAGAACGTCCCATAAAATTGATCGAAATTGGTATCTAAAGACCAGGTCCCTGCGGAATCGGGGCCCTCAGGGACTAACCCCTAGGCCTAGTTTGACAAGACCCTTAACAAAGGTAATTAATCCAAAAAAATGGGATCCCCGTTGTAAAAAACTAGATTACAGAAAATTCGTACTTTTTTTTTCGGTTCCTTAATTATTTGGTCGAGATCTAAGGGTTCCTGAGATCTCGACCAGATTAGGTACAAAACAGTCCACTTTCATGATTTTTTTTGTAATTTTTTTTGCATTAGTTTTCTTCCACGAACTCTTGCATTAATTAACATTTACAATTTTATAAGTAAAACCAGCGGAGTCCCTTAAACGGCGAATATACGCTAACCTTGACCGAGGTTACCTATTTGAGTCGTTTGGGGTTGAAACCCTTGGTCCTTGGGGTCCTGGGGCACACGCAATTTATAAAGATCTTACCAAACTTCTTATAGAGTCCACAGGTGACCGGAATGCTGGCTTCTATTTCGGTCAACGAATTAGCATTGCCATTCAACGTGGCAATGCTGCCAGCATTCGGCCTTCTGGTGCCGGCTTAGATTTTTAAGAAATAAATATAAGCGTCTTGGGGACGCTACCGACTGGTATTGATATGGATCAGTTGAGCTACCTGTAGATTGTTTGCAACAGTCTGCAGTTAGCTCAATTGTTTCAATTGTAAATACTAATTATATTATAATTTTCTTTGTGAATAAAGGCTTCTGCCCAATTAAAAAAAGTAAGTGTATAATATATTAGTTGTAATTGTTTTATTCTGTTACTGTAATTTTCTATGATTTCTGATAAATAAAGTAAAACCAGTCTTTTGTCATGAAATTTTAACAAAAAAATGATAGACATCGATTCCCAAGATAAGCCTTCAACGATTTTTATAAGAGTAGAGAATATCCTTCAAGGATCGCGACCTAAGGGCGGATATAAATTATGGTTTTTAAGTACATGTTAGGCTTTGCTGTAAATAAATGTATTTATATTTTATCTATTTTAAAATGGTCCAGAAGATAATACTTGTCCATGGTCTAGAAGACTAACAGAAACAAGAACAATATTAAAAATTTAAGAACCCCCCGACCGATTTTTATGAAACATGGCTAAGAACACTCGGGATAAAATTATCTATAACACAATAAACTAAACGAGAATCGGTTCATCCGTTTTTGAGCTACGATACCACAGACAGATACACAGATACACAGAAAGACACGTTAAACTTATAACACCCCTCTCTTTTTGCGTCGGGAGTTAAAAATTAACGGCCGTAATCCTCACTTCTAATCCATGAGGTTTCGACTTCCATGCTACTATTTTAGTAAAAGTAACTAGGAATACCTACATACCTACGGCCTTCCTATACATATAGTTATGTATACTTGCTTGCATTGTCATCCAAGACATTGATGAATTAGATTTAACCTTTCCCAGTCCCATTGAAACTTGGTAATGACTTAATGAGGCGTTTTGGTTACGTAAAAAAAATAGTTCGGCTAGACTTAAACAAGATCTGTCATGTACGTAGTAGGTAGGTACGTAAGTAAGTTAGGCAATTATGCAAAAACTATGTACTAAAGAAACCGTTTAGAGACTTCTCAATTCAATGAATAGAATACCTAAAAATAGTAGGTACCAACCTAAATTTCAGATGGATCTCTCTGCAAACTTCGTTTTAATTTTAATTTATTTTCATTTTATTTTCTTCAAATCTGCACAAGCGCACGAAATGTATAATCGGTGTCGGTCTGCCGTCCCTTCGGATTGTGAGAATGAGGGGATAGTGAGTGCACCTGTGTTTGCGCACACACTTGTGCACTCTAATATGTTCTGTGCATCTGGCTAGTCTCCGATGAGACTGGCCGCCGTGGTCGAAATTCGGCTAGAAGGACATTATTATTACTGTCTAACCCGCGACAGTGAACGTGTTAAGACGCCCTCCTTACTAACCTTGGTGTATGACATTGAAGGCTTCTTCAAACACAGCCTTAATCACTCTATTATCAACTATGTTACTATACCTTAGAGTTGAAAATACAATGAATCTCGTTAGTTTGGATAATAATAGGCGAAATCAAAGAGCTTTGATAAAATTGTTAAGTAAACATAATCTCGCAGAATTAAACTAATAAACAAACTATGATTATCTTGATATATCTACAGATTTTGATTATGAGAACTTATTATCATTATCATCGTCGACTGCTGAGAATTAAAGACCAGTTCTGGAATTCAAGATATTTAATGTAAACAAAGGAGTTACAAAACCAAAGTAATGTTGTTTGTAAACATTTTACAACACTGAACATCGGATCGAAAAGTAGAAGTTTGAAACCAATTTTAGTTTTAGAAGCTTTCTTAAATTTATTCGACTTTCGTCCGTTTTCGAACTCCAGTTTGAAACTTTTTCGCTGTGCAGGAGCAATTATGCATTGTTGATGTTTATGTTTTGTTTTTAGCGATTAATTTGCCGTCACCTTGCTTTTTTATTTCATTATTATCAGATTTTGTTAAGTTTCCATTCATAAATGTCGCTGTCCACATAAAATATCTTGGATTATAGAGTAGAGTAAACCTATACATTAAAATCGTTAGGTAGGTACCTTTAAATAAAGCTCGTCCACTTTCATTACGGATGTAGGTAAACGGGTTAACTACGAACCTTATTTGTGTTGGAAGAACACCAACGTTTCATCCCTTAACTCATACACTTTCTTAAAGAAATGTAAACAAAATATCAGGTGACTATAACTACCGATCCGTTTTCCTCATTTTTCTCCACAACAATGAAACGAGTAGTATTTATTACAAACTGACGTTCTGCCCCGTCGCTTGAATCACTGTCGAGCGCGTCATTAGTGCACCGTAATATTGGTTCTCGATTCGTATTCACTCATGGCTGTGTTTATTACAGACGTTCTGCCCAGTCGGTTGAATCACTGTCGAGCGCGTCATTAGTGCACCGTACTATTGGTTCTCGATTCGTATTCAGTCCAACCTCATCAGTACACAGCTGAACAGAACATGCTTCATCTAAAAGCGGGAAGTTTTGTCATGATTACCACTCTTGGCAGGCGTATTGGTGATCTCAGTGATCCACTCATGTCTATGTATTTATTACAAGCAGACAGTAGCTAGATATCCGTCGCTTAATGTCTATAAATAGATAGATTCAATATTGGGAATTCCCTTTCAACTGCTTTATTCACAAAGAAATTAATTAATACCATAAAATATTAGAAATAAATAAGTACTAGTATTTACAATTGAAACAATTGAGCTAACTGCAGACTGTTGCAAACAAATAAATAAAAATAAAAATAAATAAAATAAAATTAGCCTTTATTTCCTACTTCTTATGTAACTACTTATATAACTATCTATTTACAATTTTTGCTTAAGCTAGTAGTCGCCTTTTTTGGCGTAGGCCTCCCCCAGCTCTTTCCAGACTTTCCTATCTCTGGCCTTTGTCATCCAGTTAGGACCAGCTCTCTTCACAAAGATGTCAAAAAAATCAGAGGTGAGACAAAACTAAGGGACGTCGTAGAGGTCATAAGATCCTTAAAATGGAATTGGGCTGGGCACATGTGCAGGATGGAAAACAATCTTCACGACTCTACTCTCCGTTGGGCCAAGAAAATCACAGAGTGGATCCCAAGGAATAAGAAGAGACCTAGAGGTCGACCGGAGAAGAGATGGCAAGACATCTTTGTGAAGATGCAAACAAATAAATAAATAATAAAAACTATAGTTCTTCATGATAATGAAATAAAAGAAATAGGTAAATAACAACGCTAAACAATTTCAATTAAATCATAAATATTCAGGCCCTCACCATAAGGATTTGTGGCAATAAATCCTATACCAACCAGCTTTCGTTTTCTGAGCCTTCAAATTCAGACTTAGACTAACATGTACCTAGGGCTGCCACAGAAGTTAGTATTTTTTTTATAATTCGCAATTACTAAGTGCTTGAACGCCAGAAACTGTGTCCTAATAAATACTGCACCGACTTGCATTCGAGTTTTTTTGCTATCAAATTAGAGTCACTCAAACCACAATAGTGGGTACCTACCTAGTACTGAAACTAAATCTACTACTTAGCTTTCGAGTTCTCACCCGTCGTTCCGAGTGGCATTACTGTAGCTACAGAAATGAGTATTTCAGAGATACCGCTAACTGCGTGATCGGAAGAAACTGTGTACAAAAATCTACTACTTACTAACTTTCGAGTTTTCCGCCACCAAGTTAGAGTAGCACCACTAGTAGGGGCGCTACAGAAATGAGTATTTTCAGTAATATTGCAAGTGCTAACTGCGTGAACGCCTGCGAGTCTGCCAGAAGACCCGTCTATATGTGTGAGCTGCCAAAGAATAACTGGCAGATGGGGGAATCTAAAAACAGTAGTAAACGTTGATCCTGGTAACACCGAAGCTAGTAGGTAAACAAACCTCTTTGCAACAGGACTGCCCAAATAATCATGTACACTACCTATAAAACCTACAATTAAATTAGGTAGTAATTATTGAAACTGAAACATTTGCAATTTTCATGTTGCAATATGCTGGTCACAATTTAAGGCCAAATCCAAAAATAAAATAAGGTATTTTACTATTTAAAAAAGTACTTCAAATCTGAACCGTCAGGTCTAAAGAGGTTATAATAGTAAAGTCTAGGAGGAAGGAAGAAGAATTTTGGAATGCAATCTCTTTCACCAAGAAGGTCAACACGAAAAAGTATTAAATCCTTAGACAACAACCTCATAGCAGTACGCGTCTTGCATACAAAACAATTCAATTCACGTTCCATGGCATTCCAGCGATTCCAGGATCCCGCCAAATCAACATAATCTTTGGCCTTTCGTCAACAGTCTGGCTTGCGCATGTGTGAGTGGCGCCGGATCCCGATTCCAACCTAAATCCGCACCGAACTCCGAACCAGCGGACGCCCGGCACACTATTTAAAAATAAAACATTTTCCGCCAGCGTTCGAAATACAAACCGGGAATTTTGGGCGAAACCCGCGTTTTTTTACAAAAAAGATAAAAGTTTGGTGCGTTGTGTGAAATACAAAATGGTGCTCAGAACATTGTAGTTATAAATAAGTCTTGTGTGATTTTGAACGTGATTCGGTGACAAAATCTTGTCGAGGTCGTGTTATGGCCTAATTCAGGAGCAGTGATTTAGTGATGGGAAGGAGAAAGTGATTTTTCTTGGAGAGTTCTAGAAGGTTGGTAAACAACATTATACCTTAGTTTTTGTTTTCAATGTCAATAAACTTTTAACGATCATCTGATTCCTTTTACAGCCTACCCTCAGTAATATTCTTAGGTCCCTTTGGCTTGAAGATAAATAATTTTAGAATATACAATCATACTACAGTCGACCTCCGTGGCGCAGCGGGCGAAGGTCCGCCTGCGACGCAGGAGGTTGCGGGTTCGATTCCCGCCTCGGAACAATTTGTGTACGATCTGCAGAAATTTGTTCCGTTCGTCTGAATGTTTTCTATGTATAATAAAAAAATATCTATCAATGTAGTGTATTTTATTAAGTATATCAGTTATCTAGTAACCATATCACAAGCTCTGCTTAGCTTGGGGCTAGATAATGCTGTGTGAATTGTCCAGCATTATTTATTTATTTATTTATAAACAACATTTGCATTTCTATGTAATCAAATACTTTCCGGAAAGGATGCGGTTTCAAGTCCCGTCGCAGTAAAATTTTTTTGGGACTTAATTTGATTTCTTTGACATACCCAGAATGTGAGAGTTTACGTACTTTATTAATTTGAATTTATAGACAATATCACATTGTAGTTCTATAACCTACCCCAAAATTATGTTGCAAAATAATGAGGTTTGGTTGGTACCATAGTATTTACTGGTGTAAATACATGCCTACTCAAATAAATCTACGTAGGGTTCGCTGGTACTCACTACGTCTCAGAAATCGTTGACTGGATATTGCAATAGCAACCTTACACCAATTTATAAACCATCATTAAAAGTATATAATCCTACTATCCTATCCTACTATGCTATCCCACTATCCTATCCTATTCAACTAATATTGAGTAAATGCGAAATTTTATGTGAATGTTTGTTACCACGTATCTCCGTAACTGCTTAACTGATTTAGATGAAACTTGGTATGTAGATAGTCTAAATTCTAAAGTATTACATAGTCTTAGCCAATTTTCAAAAATTAATCTCCGAGGGGGTTAAAAAGGATGTGAAGTTTCTATGGAAAATTATTATTCCTTGGTTCGATTCACTCAAAACTAAGTGTAAATAATCTATAAAGTAAATAATCAATTACGTATTTTTTATTTTTACAAAACTTTCCCCAGGCAAAACATTTCTGAGGTTTTATGGTTTCCACGCGGGCGAAGCCGCGGGCGCAGCTAGTGATATATTAATAATGCTGGACAATTCACACAGCATTATCTAGCCCCAAGCTAAGCAGAGCTTGTGTTATGAGTACTAGATAATAACTGATAATACATAATACAATACAGAACATTGACAGATATTTTTATTAGAAAACACCGAGAACACCCGGAACAAATATCTGTAGATCGTACAAACATTTGTCTCGAGGCGGGAATCGAACACGCACCTCCTGCGTTGCAGGCGGACCTTTGCCCACCACGCCACAGAGGTCGTCAAATAATATACCTACCTACTAGCTTTTTAAAAAGTAACCTGGGGGCCTACTAAGAAAACAAAACTAGAAGTTTTTGATTAGTTTTCAAGCAAAACCTACTTTTAAGTCACCTACAAAAGATAGCGTATCCGACTTCGCTTTTCGTTTTACCAGTAGGCCTCCTGATTTATTTTGGAAAAGTCAATTTGACGACGGAGGTTGCAGTTTCGATTCTCGCCCCGGGATCTGCGGTCTGTGGATATTTGTTCCGGGTGTTCTGGGCGTTTTCTACGTATTATAAAAAATGTCTATCTATGGAAGTATATACTTAAATTAGAAGGTTTGGTTGTCAAACTAAGCCTAGATCACAGTATGTACTTACGGGATCCCCGTGGTAAAAGATCTCGAAACATATAATTCAAATTTTTTTCTTTGGTTCCTTAAAATTGAAAACACGATAAAAAATACGATAAAACAATTCATAAAAATGCATTGTTTTGCACCTAATTTTTTCGAGATCTCAGGAACCCTGTTTGATACACATTATGAATGACTAGCTTCTATATAAATTATAATTTTAACTTTTTAACTTTCTCATTTAATACTAGTAATATAACTTAATGTAAGTACTCTACTTACTATAAATGATTTGTTTTGGAAAAGCGAGATTCCCTATCACTGGTATTTTCTTTACTTAAAAGGGAATCTCAAACAATGTTACACTATTAGTACAGTCAGCTGCACAGATATGTATACGCTCCCAAAATTAATAGTATATAATTTCACATATAAGTATACTCGTTATTTTTCAAAGACAAGTACACCAACTACATTTCAAATGAATGTAGCCATATAAATCGTCATAAATCGGTATACAATTTAGCAAAATTATGTAGACACTATTTAGTCAAATAATTGTATACCATCGAATAATAAATTAATGTAGTCAAGTCCACGCCTTAATAATGTATGCAATAAGAATGTCACAAAAATGTATTTAGTATTTGGTCTTAAATATGTTATTAAAATGGCTTTTTTACTTAAAATCCTACAAGTCATCATAAATATTTACATGACCTTAATTACGTATCCATAATAGAAAAGTGCCAGAAAAATTTATTCAGCAATTTGTACGATGTTTTTCATCGACATGTATACAAAATGTTCTATTTTACAAAAAACGCTTTTTACTAAAATTCCTACAAATTATCATAAATATGTATCCGCGGCAAGGCCAAAATAGTGAAAGGGTTACCCTTTCATGGGGTTTTAGCAACGATAGGGTTACCATTTCGTGGCGTTATCCAATGGAAGGCGGTTTTTTTACCTCTTTTATTACCTCTTTGTATGGGTTTTTGGTGTTACACTATGGTTACCATTTCAATTGCACCGTGCTTCCCGTGCCTCGGAAAGCACGTTAAGCTGTTGGTCCTGCACTTGACCTCTCCCGGTCGTGTATACTATACATATCTGTGCATCTGACTGTACATTAAGTTTTAATTTTTTAATTTTTTTAAAGTTAAAGAAATAAATATTTTTGTATTTTGTAGCTTCTGCCCGTGGCTTCGCTTTTCAAGTCGCCTATTATATCCTTCCTCGTGATATTGTTTACTTACCTGCCAAATTTCATTAGACGGATCTTAATGACATTTGCCGTTTAGACGAAGGTAGACGGACAGATATGCAGACAGACGGAGTACTTTCGCTTTTATAATATTGGTATAGATAATTTTTTTTAACTAACTAATGAATTAATTAATTAATTAATTAATTAATTAACTAACTAATTCTCACACACATGAACACTCATGAATGGCTACTTGACTCATAACAAATTTGGCGCAATAAATAAATATTTTCTATAGTATTTGACACAAGAAACGAATATTTATAGATTTCAGATATTAAAAGAGTAAGATGACTACAATGTTCAATTTAAAATTTGTTTTTTAATTTTTAATTTGAACTCTGCAATCGCTGTGGTGCTGAATGTTGTGACTGCTTTTAAGCAAATTAATTTCATGTCGGATCTTAAACAAGTGATACTCGCTACGTAATCTGTCAATATTTTTAAAATGATGAACGTTTTCTAGTGTCTATTGTTAGTTTTCGACTCGTATGACGTAACAGCACAGATAAATATGGCTGATAAATATGGCTGACAGAGTTTTATGCCTGTTTACGAAAAGTAAACTTTAAAAATAGAGTTTTGCTGTTTTCTAGGTCAAAAAAATATGAAGGTAACTAATATATAAAAAAAAATATGGTATTTTTTTCTCATCGAATAAAATTAATAATTAAGAGTCAACTAGCATATTGTTTTATGCAAGGATAAACCAGATCACAAAGTTAGAACCCGAATTTCAAATCGATTTCGTATAAAGTAACCCAACCTAATCGTATAATGATGGAGTAAGAAGTTTTGTTAATGAAATAAAGTAGAAAAAGATATATTTTCTTTGGAATTCGCTAAATAAACGCCGGTTCTGTTTACGTAGCCGTCGCTGGGTAGCTTCAAACTGGTGCCACAGATTGGAGCAGAGTTGGTTGGGAGAGATATGTGTGAAGCTTTTTGACAGTCGCGGTGATTTCTAGGGAATTCACACTAGTTTTCTCTTATTCGTGTCCTTACTAATGTTATAAATAGGAAAGTAACTCTCCTAAGTGTGGGTAAGCACTATAAAATAAAACGTCAAGTGCGAGTCGTCTGCCGAAGGTTCCGTATAATAAAAAGACCGTGCTTCTAGTCTAGCCAATGTTTATGATTAACGATGACTAGGTCAACAGATGTACCCCTACTCAAAAGTGAAGTGGACATCTCGTCCGCGGATGAGTTTGAGATTCGGACCAGATGTACTCTAACCCGAGGATTCACACATTATATTAAGCTCCTTCCCATCTCGCAACCTTCCCATCTAGTAACAATTTTATAATGAGTGATATAAAGGCCTGGGTTACTTTATAACCAACCAGACAAGCTTATTATACTGTTATTTATAACCGTTATTTATTCTCGTTAAGAAGTTATTCAGTCACGTCACTCACATTTGTGATTTGTGTGCAGCCATTCAAGTAATTTCATTCATAGAATATTCGAGGAATATTCCATAGTGAAGGGCAAGGGGACATTTTAAAATAAGTTAGCACATTATAACACTATTAATGTACAGTGGGCTTCACAATTAAGTAACCCCCCTCTCTATGTATGTGAGTTTTAATCCTGCCGCCAAACGTTGGAGATGTTATTAATAATTTGCCATTTTCTTTTGATGTTTTTTGACGATTCCAACAAAATTGTATGTTTTGTAGCTCTAAAAAGCAAAGTTTTTATAATTTCTAATTATATTTCATTTTCATTTAGTAACCTCACTCAAAATTTCGAGAACATCCACAGGTAACATCTTGGCTCAGCGGCAGTAACATGCAAAATAATACACGAAAGGTGTGACAGGGTTCAATTCTCGTCAGAGGTGTTTCGTTTTTTTATCACATATTCTCGTTGCATTATGCAAGATTTTTAATTAATATTCTAACTCATAACTTATCTTATAGTCTTAATGGCAAGTTATTGAAAAAAAATACAACTTAAAAATATATTTTTATTTTATAAACGCCTACAACATTTTACAATAAATACTAAGTACAAGGGACGAATTAATCGTTTTAATAACGAATAATATTTATAAACAGTGAAAGGCTTTATTCTTAAGTGATAATTTATTCAGAAATAATTTGTTTACATCGATAAAACAGATATGTTAACTAGTAACAATTTCAATCTCTCGTTAGTAAACTAACATTTTTAAGGAGAAACAAACCACATGAAATAAGACTATCGACAATTACTTTGTTCGCTACAAACGATATCAAATCAAACCCTACCCACATCCATAAAATAAATTAAGTAATGGTAAGACACGGTATAAAAACAAGGGACTATTATTAGGCGCATAGACAAAATTTGACGTAGTTCTCAACAGTTAATTAGCTCAGTTGGTTTATTGTCGAGAATTCGAGTCTCTAGATAAGGGTGGGAGGTTCGATCCTGAGCGGCGTTATTAGTTTTTGCATGTGAAAATTGGTAACAAGCGGTACACCAAACAGCAGTAAATGAAGTCAGCTTAAGACCGTAAACGGTAAACGCCCACCTGTATTTTCGTATGAGCTCTTACTTCATGGACTTCTGAGTTATGTTGCTGCTTTTATCAGGACTTGTCCACAGAACAGCATGGAATAGAAAAATCATAAAAAAAAATGTTAGATAACTAAATTTTTACGCAGTATTCGAAAAAACTGCTTTGAACGTTTGAGCTTAACCAAAAATTCTGTAAGGGGTACTAAACAGTTAACATGTAATAATGATTCTGATAAGTAGATAATACATAGAGTTTGACATAGATTTTGTGTTGATATTCAAGCTTGCCAGAAAGATTCTCGTGGTTAGATAAACCACTTGCCCTCCCAAATGTTTATCTTGACCATTTCGCGCAATCTTGGCACGGGATCTGTTGTTTTTAGTACCAATGAATATTTATGTTTTTATGGGGAAGGTGGGTACCCCTCTTTAAGCCTCCGTCAGTGGTTTCAATTCTAGTCTGAACTGTAGAGGTAGATCCTTTTAACTTCTTCTTACCTCCATTCCATTCACCTTGGATTGACTCCCGTTATCAACTTTTGAGAAGTCTTTGGAGAAAAATCTTCTACTACTAATTCTTTCCATTATTATTCCTTGATCATCATCTACAGCCGATGCTAGTCCACGGCTGGACAAACGCGACTCTTGATAATCGCCTAAAGGCTCCTAAAATGAGGGACTCTTTTTATTCTTTAGTTATCTATGAAAGAACATTTACAAATCAATTGAATTGAAATTTGAAATTGATGTGTAGCCCCCAAAGATGCCTTCAATCTAACTATGGCCAATGGACAAGACTTTTTACATGCCCTTTAGGCTCGGTTAAATAATATTGATGGTCACCTTGGGCCGGTGTAGATATTCGTTATTTGTCCACTTTATTACAAGGTAAGCAAGGGTAGAGGCTACCTGATCTGAAGAGCGATTGCGTTTTTTACAACGGAATGTTTGGTGATGGTATCGCCACGCTTTGTATGCCTCTATAGCCCTTGCAAGAGAGCGAGTCACATCCCATAATTGTTCGTTTATTTTTTCGGTCGCTACCAAAACTGCCAGTATTTTTTTCACACACCCCTTACTGGTACTCTACCTTAAATGGTGTAACTACAGCAGAATAGTCTTACAGATAGAATGGCGCAATAGAGAGGAAGCCTTTAAGACTCACGGGCTCACGGGTTGAGTAGATAAAATATAGGTGCGACAAGTTTTTTTTTCGAAACAACGGGTATTGTCGTCCGAAAATAGGAGAGTGAGGATGGATAAACTATTTTTAACGACACCTGTTCTGAATTAATAGCCTTGGCAACTCAGGCGCATTTTCCGGATTTCGGCTATTCAACTTTGTGGTCATCGATGTGGAAATAGGTGTTTCCATAAACTTAACAAAACGTAAAAAAATATGTTGACGCTGTAATCAAAATCAAGAATTAACAAATTATTTTATGATCATCAGCAGTAATTTTTTAGGGTTCCGAATGCAACAAGGAACCCTTATAGTTTCACCATGTCCTTCTGTCCGTCCGCGGCTTAGCTCAGAGACTATTAGTACTGACACGCACCTGGCCGGCCGTTTATTTGTACGTTTAAGGCTTTGAGTTGCCTACCAATGAATAAAAACCGTCATATGCGAGTCGGACTCGCGTTCTAAGGGTTCCGTATTATAATTGTAAGACCTTGTTTCTTGCCAAGTATCATCATTCTAGGTCAACAGGAAGTAGATATATGCCATAAAGGTTTTGGTTCATGAAGAGAATCAAAAATATTTTTTTTGCGTATAATCGTGTAATATAAGTAATTTGAATTTTTCCCTTTATTTATGCTATAAGACCTTGCTTCTTGCCAAATTTTATGATTCTAGGTCAACGAGAAGTATCCTATAAGTTTTGATCCATAGCGAGAATCAAATGTATTTTTTTGTGAATAAACTACAAATTTACGGTTTTTAGATTTTTCCCTTTATTTGTCTGATTCTCGCTATGGACAAAAACTTATTCTACTTCTCGTTGACCTAGAATCATAAAATTTGCTTCCTTAAAATATGATCAAAAATCATGCATCAATCCAAATTTCTAAACCAAAACAATATCAGTACAACGTACACAGACGAAGTAGGCCTTTTCAATACAATTGGTAGGCTCTCAAACACCCGACCTCGTCTAAACCTCTAAGATTGTTACGCCATGTTTATTCATCTATTTCCAATCCCTACAAATGGAGCGGAACTGTTCAGCACTATATTGGGCAAGCATTCCTGAATATTATTGATGTCTGCCCTGATTCTGTCGGCTAATTTTAGATCGAAAACATCCGGGTTCATAGTTACTCGGTTTGGGCACGCTTGTGTTTAGCAGCCGAGGAACGGGAGGAGGTATAAGTGTGGGAATCGCGGCTAGCTCTTCCCGGGATGCTGATATAGAAGTCGAGTATATGAGCAAAAAACGTATCAGTAGTCCGGTTACTTAATTCAACCGGATTACTGATACATCGAGCGACTCAGTAGTCCGGTTGAGTAAATTGTAACCGGACTACTGAGACTATACCGAAAAAAGTGCTGTATTGTATAAAATTACGACTAATTATGATGTTAATGCGTGCGGTTTGGATGATTGCTGCTGATGCAATGACCTCCGTAGGCGCCCGGTCTGCACTCGCAGCACGAGTAACCTCAACCTCAACCTTAACAGCCTGTATTGGTCCACTACTGGACGCAGGCCTCCCCCTGATAAGCGCCTTGTTGGCTTTTCTCTCATGGGGGTAGTGCCAATAATCCCCACGCTGGGCATGCGGGTTGGGGATCGCAGTTCGGTGATAGAATTGTTCTGCAGGGGGCGCTGCTGCCCGCTCACGGGAGATCCCTTAGTCGCCTCTAAGAACACCCGCGGTAAGAATTGGGGTGGTGCAAATTCTAAGCCGGCACCATACTACTAAACATCATCACTTGATAATTTCACAATCACTAGGGGTGTACTCGTAAAAACGAAACTCAAAGTTTCTGATTCGTTATCGTGTGCAAGTGACATTAGAGTCAAAGTCAAAGTAGGACACCACTTCGAAATCAATCTCTAACAACAATGAAAGAATCATCTAAATCTTCAATTGGCACAGATATTACTAGAATTAATGTAGCTAGTCGTGATTCTTGTATATGATATATTTTAGGTTTTACTAGATAAAATCCCTCAGGACTAAATTTTGATGTGACCATCTCGTGATTACTCTAAGCTAAAATCTCTGAATGATTTCTCCCATAGACCTGAATACAAAAATATCTACTCCTTTCAAAGTTCGGCTTTGTCCACTTTTCTTTCATGCTCTGCCAAAAGGAACCACGTGTTAGCCAAGGCTAATGCCCCTGGCTTTGCCTCCATCCCTTTCTTGATTTGATTCATCCTACTAATCCTACTATAACCTACTTATATTAAACAGCCGAAAGTTTGTGAAATGTGAATTTTTGTTACCTAAGATCTCCAAAACTACTAAACAGATCAAGATGAAATTTGGCGTCCGTTTATAGCAAAACCTAACTTAGATAATAGGCTACTTATTACACTGAAAATACGCGTGCAAAGCCACGGGCAGAAGCTAGTAATATTATGAAGGCCAATGTATGTGCCATTGCAAAATGTTTGAACGTAGACAACGCCAAAACTACTGAATAGATTAGGCTGAAATTTTGCACACATAAAGTTCTCGAACTAGAATGACTTATAGGCTACATTTTATTCCGAATTAACGCGTGTGAAGCCGCGGGCAGAAGCTAGCAAGTTATACTTAGTGGTTTTCCACCGGTTAGCGCATCAGCTGGCTATCTGTGTTTTAGTCTCGCTCTATTTGCATAGTGTAGAAAGAGATGCCCTCTACGATTTTTTTGCCTCAAATCGGTAAGACAGCTATTAGCGTGTTAGCTATTTGACGGAGAGATACAAGCTGAAATTAACTCTTTTCGTTGCAGCTAGAATCTAAAATTGCTCAAAAAGATCAACGTTGAGAGGTAGGTAGGCCCGTACTCTTATAACGAAATCAAAGTTAATTTTTCGCTTTTACAAGCGACATGTCATAATATGAGTTAGTTTGGCACGACAACAAAAACGAAACATCAATTTTCCTTTTCCGAGTAGGCCCCGTGGCCATTAGGTTTGTGCGTCGTGCCTTTACACGTGGGAAATCAAATAACTTAGGACAATAACTGCTGCTGTTCAAAAAGTTGGCGCAGGGGATCGCAAATTCGCAATACTGAGTAGTCCATTATTATCCAAGGCTAAACGACAAGTTTTGAACACATATACGAACTGAACGAGATTATTATTATTATTATTATTATCATTTCTTGTGATTTTATGCGTACAGGTATTGTTCTTAGGTGTAGGTAGTCTTAGTGGGTACACAATGCATAAAAACCCTGTCAGGTTCGATCTTGTTAGATTGAAAACTTTGATACTTCATAATTTTGGAATTAGATAATTTTGGAATGTCATTTTTAAAATAAGAATTTGTTCTTTGAAATATACGTAAGCTGCTTGATCTTAGTTTGAAATATTATAAACCGGGAAAAAAGTAAAGTAAAGTTAAATTTATTACATCTCAAGTACATGTAAATAAGGTAGGTACCTAAGTGGTGTTTCTTAAATACGACACAATGTATTTCTTGATCTGTTCAGTAGTTTTGAAGGTCCTAGGTAACAAAAATTCAGATTTCACAAACTTTCAGCTTTATAATATTAGTAGGGAAGTAGGATAGAAGGAGCCATGCAGAAAACCAGAATTCATTCGTTTCAAATTGATGTTTCGGCTTCGGTTTTCAACCCGAAAAGTTGTGCGCTCAAAAAGATCTATGTCTCTGGAAACAAATATAAAGGAATTTTTATCCGTTTATAAATGAGTGTTTGACGATACTTTAATCAAATGGTCAAAGCAATAGGAAGAACAAAGAATGATTAACATAGTTCGCAAAGATTTGAAGACTCCGAGATTGAACTCTCCCGGAAAAACGGATGCGGGAAGTTCGTTCCATTCTTTACCGGTAGGTACTTAAAACGAAAGTAGAGCTGAAACGTTTGGTTCGGCATTGTGGTATGTCGACCAGGTATGGGTGATTTACTAGTGCGTCTGCTTGTCCGGTGGTGAAAGGGGGAGGGAGGGATGAGGTCATGTAAATCCTGAGCGCAATCACCAAAGTGGTACTTGTAGAACACTCACAATCTGGCAACGCGCCGTCTGTGTTCGAGGCTTTGCAGGTTGTTCCCTACTTTTTGTATTAGGACGCTTGCCATCTTACACACAGCGGCCTCTTGCGTTTGGCGCTGGGGGCGGCGGCGCGCGACCTCTAGAAATCGCACTTACGTGTGTAAGGAATCGCGCTACAAAATCGCAACAAATCGCGCGACACAAGACGGAATCGCGGCTGTGGGATTCAGGCTGAAAAGATCCACCTTATCGGCTTTCATGATAGTATCTTATCAGTACCTACTAGTGCTAATCCGCTGAAGGCAGATACGTCGAAAATCAATAAGTCTATCTAATAAGGCCGTTGTGGCGGGGGCGATTGAATTGAGTGTAAAAAACCTACTATATTCTAGCGAAACTCGATATGGAATGTTTGTAAACAAACCGCACATACTTAACCTACAAGTAACTTTGTTGCCGCGTCTTTTTAAACTTTTTTTTTTGCTTACAATTTTAACTGAAACTCGACGTCAAGCAAGTGAGTTTTAGTTTTTGTGTCGTGGTTTGTTTACAAACATTCCACATCGCGTTTGGCTAGTGTATACATATTAATTAAATATACAAACACACATTTACTTATACTGCAAAGTTCCTCATCACTCCAGTCACTAGTCCTCTCCCAAACTTTGATGCGCTTTATTTTTGTGATTTTTTGTTGGACTGACTAAAAAAAAAATTGTCTAGTATCTTCTGATAATCTGACATCAGACAAAATTAAAATTAAATAATAGAAATAAATTAGAACTAGTATTTACAATTGAAACAATTGAGCTAACTGCAGACTGTTGTGCACAATCTACAGGTAGCTCAACTGATCCATATCAATACCAGTCGGAAGGGTCCCCGAGACGCTGGCTGCATTGCCCCGCTGTATGGAAATGCTGATGCGCTGTGGCAGATATTGACCAGCTCTCGGGTCACGCGTCGTTTCGAACAGACGCTCAGGTATTTTTTTCAAAACCCGAAGAGCCGCGGTACCCCTCGGACCTAGGGTCTCGACTCCAAGAGGAGCAAATGTGTAGGCTCTCTCGAGACCTGCATATTTGCGCCTCTTGAGATCTTCGGCCAAATCTGCCGCCACACCCGCCCTCACGGATGTCCTCGGAAGATAAGAAGGCGCAAGTGTGTCGACGCATGTACCGTCCCACACAATGGGCCTCCCCAACTCCCATGGGACTAGTGTCTTACCGTCGGGCTTCTTACCATCGTCACGTAACAGATCATTTGATTCGAGAATAGCTGGTACGTTAGCGGTGACAAAGGCCCGCCGGATGATGTCTTTAAGGCTGGCGTGTCGAGATATCCGACCGGCGGCCCTAGTGCACGATAATCCGTGATGACCTAGCTGTTCGACAGCAGTACCGCACATATCATGATTAGAGTTTTGAGCTTTCCAATATTTCGGCACAGTTTCATGCGCCATAATCACGGAATAACTGAGGGCACTACAAGTGAGATATTGGCAGATATATCGAAAAGCTTGGATAGCTCAAAACTCAAATCATGGGAAATATCTCATGTTGTAAATAATCTCTACATTTTCTAGAGCTTCCGATCTCGTCTAGACTCTATAGTTTAGGTACTTTTAAAGCGGGTAGTTGGGTAAAGAGTGGTTGTTAAGTTATCGTGTTACATTGTTATCGGTTATACTATGTAGCGTTGAGTTTTAGTTCACTCCAGTGGGTAGTTATAGTTTAATACCCACAAGAGACATCGTCACTTTATAGCACGAGAACTTATACTCTATTATCATCTCTACAATGTTGGTCTTGTCATTTTTGTAGGGTAAATAATTTTGTGCCGCTTTGTATCATCATCATTTATTTATTTAAAGACAGTTATAATATGACATGTTGAAAAATAATCTCTTACATATAAATATCCCTTACATGTCTATCAAAATACGGTAATTACGTAATTATGTTCCTACCGAAAACAATACCCAAAGAAATATAAAGCTGGAGCGCAACAAAAATCCTCTACATGGTTTAACTGACTAAAATTATATAGAGAACTGAGGATGATCATCATCAGGCTGATGCTCATCCTGATATTAGTCCACAACTGGATACAGGCGTCCCCTAATGAGTGTCATATCGCCCTGTCTTCAGCTTGCCGCATCCAGCATCTGCCTGCAGTCTTTCACAGGTCGTCATCCCAACTACCCGGAGGGCGTCCTACGTTTACGGAGACGCAGTCTCAACTCATGAACACGTTTACCCCATCTCATGCCGGTTCTTTGCGAGATAATATGGCCGGTCTACTGCCACAGCTTGCTAACTCTGTGAGTTGTCGATAACCTTCAGAAATCCTGATCCTACCCTTCAGAGAAACTCTGAGCATAAGTAGCTCTCAATAAAACTTACTACCTCACCTCCTCACCTCAACAGCCTGTATGCCAGTATTTGTCCACTGCTGGACGCAGGCCTTCCCCTGATAAGTGCCTTATTAGCTTTTATCTCATGGGGGTAATACCCATAATCCCCACGCTGGGCATGCGGGTTGGAGATCGCAGTTCAGTGTTAGAATTGTTCTGCAGAAGGCGCTGTTGCCCGCCCCCGGTGGATATCCCTTGTCGGCTCTTACGACACTCGCGGAATGAGCTGGGGTGGTGCAAAATTCTAAACCGGCACCACACAGTACTTACTAACTAACATACATCAAACCAATCAGAGTTTTCTATAATCCAAGCAGTAGGTACTCGACGAAATCCACCCGCTGAGTCAGAGTATACCTACGTATACGATAGTTACGATGCGAACGCTTTAACCAAGTCTTCACGCTGTGAAGGAATCACGCTGGGCGATTCGAAAGTGCTGCCAAAACACTCAACTTCATTAAACTCTTATACAATACGATTTGACTTTACATAAATAACTAAATGAGCATTGATTTTGCACTTTATTGTCACTTAGCGTTATAAATTTATTCATTCCAATAAAGGTATTTATTAGGTTTATTTAGTCATTATTATTTTAATATAAGTATGTTTATTATAACTATACTTAAGTGGATTTGTACACTTCCTTTACCAATTCCATCGCCTCTCATAACGCTAAGGTTTCCTGGAAGAAAACTCTTTTTCAGGGTTAAGCTCGCCTATGTACATATCCTATTATATAAGTTCATTATTTGTATTAATTATGTACAATAAAGAATTAAAAAAACACGGTGAATGCGGAGATGCGATCAACCGAGGACAAAAGTTACAGCACAATAAGGCGTCAACCAACAAGTAGCTAGATTGCGGGAAGCTTTTTCTGCGCGCTGGCTGTTATTTTATACGGTCACTGCAAAGATCGTAGCAGCCTACGTTCCGATACTTCTCTTTGGGCCACTGATAAAGATAAATATAGTTTTTTTGCTTGAACTCAATGTAGGTTACACAGATGTTAATAATATTTTAGTTTCAATTATATTCTGCTAAGATTTGCATGCAAATGTTACAGTAAGTTCAAATTAATACTCGATACATTGTAATTTTATTTAATGTCAAAAAATTCACAATTCATATTAATAACAGGTGCATTAGTAAAATAAGGTGATCAAAGCGTATCTGTCATAAAATCGTTAATATTATAATAGCAATTGTTAATTATTAATTGTTTCTATTTCGTCCTAAATATATTGTCGTCAAGATTTTTTTATGACTTAGGTATTTTATCATAGATTTTACGTGACATACAGACTATGTACACTTTTTGTAGGAAAGCTGTTTTACTGTTAGGCATTTGGAGTTTTTTTTTGTTTGCTATCGCATCTATTTCGCACCACAAAATCAGACTTGCGTGGGAAAAGATGGGGATGTTTTCTAACAAATAGTACTGAAAAATATCTATAGAATAACGAGTAATGGTATCAACTGGTCAGCCTCAGTGGTGCGATCCGCAGCAAGGACACGATGCATACGAGCACGAACTCGCACATATGCGTGGTGGTCACTTATATACTAGAAATAAGAACAAACTCGCTGTGCCCACAATTAAGCTACACAAGATTAATGTATCTTTTAGAGGGCAATTTATACGCTTCTACAACAAAACTCCTAGTGAGTTACAAAAATGCACGGTACGGAACAATAGATAAATAACGATATTGTCTATTGTTCCGTACCGTGCAAGTGCTTTCACGTGTACACTGTTTACGTAGGCGATAGTTTTTTCGAGGCCTAAAATAAAGAGATATACCATGGCGGCGGCGTAAACGGTTGCGATAATATCTACCTATTTGGCAATGAAGGTGGCCTCTTAAGACGTACGTATCACAGTTACTTCTTTTGTAAGAAGCCTAAAAGTTCAATCTAGGGCAAGATTTCCTGTCACCCTATAAACGTTCCGGTCGATTTATGACCCTTAAACCTATTTCGAGAAGACGAAATAAATGATTCCACGAAGTGCGTTGTTTTCATTAAATAGGAATCGCATCATAAATGATTTAGTACTCGTAAATTATTTATGGAACTTCCTCTGGAAGATAGAAGATCAATGAATATATTTACATAGATTAAGACATATTATTTGCACTCATTTTATAGAAGTTGTAATGCCCTGGTTGGTAGGTATTAAGTACTGAAAGTTAGTAATAATAACACTTCTTTATATGAAAGCTTACTTTTAAATGAACCTCGGAATTATTGAAAGCTTACGAAATTTTTGACAGTTTATTCAATGAAAATTATGCCCCAATAGTGTTTTTAAAATGTCACAATAATTATCGAAACATTTTTTAATGCTGCACAATTCACACAGCATCATCTAGCCCCAAACTAAGCAGAGCAGGCCATTGAGGTCGTCGAATCGAAATTGAAACGTCATGCCATGAAGAACATGACTCAGTTCTTTACTTAGGTACTTTCCTGAAAAACGCCATTTTCTTAAAACACGTTATGACGATAACTACACACTTGTGAGTTTCAGCAAAACAACTTGTATTTCAGTAGGCACAAAAGACTTGTCAGTATGCTAAAATATTTACGTTACTGACGTAGCAAAATTAGTAAACGTATGAAAATATCCGCCCATTCACAAACCGCAAGAAACATCTGACAAAAGGTCGTTTCACATGATCCCTAGCGATGTGCACGACGAACTAAACTAGACAAGATTTCAATAATAAGTAATAATAGTTATTTTCTGTCTGTATTTTTTCCTGTCTTTGTGTGGTATCTTCTTCTCCTCTGTCGTATTATTCATTGCTGAAGTTCGTGCTCGTCCTGGAAAGCTTTTACTGAGACGCTGATGAGCTGCTTCCACACTCGTCTTCTCTCTCTCTCTTCTCGTCTGCGGCCTGTCTCAGGGCTGCAGGCAGTGTGGAGTAATAAAGGGTTTTCTATCTATCTATGTAATAATAAAAAAGATAATCATTATTTGTAGCTGAAAAATGTAATATTAATATGTATTAAAACTAATGAAATTTCCAACACCATATTAATTACATTATTATAATAATACCCACTTAAAAATTTAAAGCTACAAAATGGCGCTTGACTCAGCAAAAGTTGTGATAGCTATAAGTTATAGCTACCCTATCCAGCTAATCCATCCATGGTCAGGTAGAGTTCTTTCTTTTATGAATTGAATAATATTCAAATTAAATAAAAAATTAAATAAAAATAAATATTCAAACGATTTCCACATTAAGATTTTAAAGCATAACATCTTAAAACTGAGTTTTCACTTAGAGATAATAGAACATGTTGCACATAAATTTTTCAACGACTTCAAAAAGAAGGAGGTTCTCAATTCGTTTGTTAAGTTTATTTTAGCTATTGCTTTTAAGCAATTTTTCTAAACTAAAAACCTGAATGGACTGTTATATTCTCGCTATTTTCTATCGTAACATGCTACTAACTATGACATAGGTATAACCGTAAGTGCCTTTTCATACTTCTCAGTTTCCGGGTAGCCGGTGCCGGGTACCCGGCGGCAAAGTGTATACGATAGCTTTCAGACGTACCGGCATAATTTGCAGACAAGAATGGTCCAGTTAACTGTACCAGCGAAGATATTTTTTCACGGTGGTACGTGCTTCAGTCAACTGGACAACGGAATGAAAGAATCTTCAGTGGTACAGATAACCGAAACACCGAAAAAAAAATCGGTTGTCCAGTCAACGGGACCAGCTGAAGGGGACCACGGGTTAGGAACGAATTCACGCCGGGGCGTATGAAAAGGCATTTAAAGTTCATAATTTAGTTTATTTCATTGCCATACAGCAGGGAAATTCAGCTAGCGTCTTGGGGACGCTGCCGACTGGTGTTGATATGGATCAGTTGAGCCTGTAGATTGTTTGCAACAATCTGCAGTTAGCTCATTTGTTTCTATTGTAAATACTAGTTCTAATATATTTTTATTATTTGATTGTAATTTTCTTCGTGAATAAAGATTGATAATTTATTTCATGTTTACATTTAGTTCGGTACCTAGGTATAGTGTGAAACCGCCCAATCTGCCCGCCCGCCTACCATTTCGAGTATTTTTACTCCAACCTCCGTTCATCTAATATAATTTTATAACAATTTTACGAACTGTTTTTACGGTGCTCTGGCGTACAATAGCTGAGCTTAATATACAGCATGTCAATTGTATACTGCCGTGTTTCACAACTTATTACCTGATATTGATATTTTCTAGAAATCGGGAGATACGAGACGAGGGAAAACGTCGAAAGATGAATGGGGAACGTAATACATAACATTTTGTTACGTAACTCATAGTTTAGGTTTATTCGATTAGGGAATGATGGCAGATGTGAAGATAGCAGACTGAAATCAGATGGGCTTTGGCTATCTTCACATTTGGTCTCGTACAATCTCTTCATTGCTTTTTGAATATTTTTTTTAATTTGATTTTCCATTTGACATACGAACTTCTTTCACTCATCTGTCAGAGTCACATCCATTGTCAAAAGGCTGAAAAAGAAATAATGTTGTATTTATTCTGTTTTTAGGGTTTCGAGATCGAAGATCGGTTTCGAAACCCTTATGGTCTCGCTTTGTCTGTCCTTTTTTCCCTCCTTAATAACTCAGCAACTACAGCAGCTATCAACTTGAAATTTAAAATAATAATACATTGCGTACGCCTGTACAGATTTAAAGAAAAATAAATGAAAATGAATATTTTCCATACAAATTGTGATGCTGAAATTTTAAAAGGTCCTACCCTGTGGGTAGGGTCATGTGGGGTATCAAATGAAAGGTATCGGTTAGAACATTTCAAAATAGTTTTTGAAATTTTTGTAGGTTTCATACTTTTTAAAATATTTCGAAAAAAGTCGAAAAAATACCTATTCCCCCTATCTCCGAAGTTTGCAGAGCGATCTATTTGAAAAATATGAAGCGTTTGTAGATATAAATCTAAAATAACAGGAAAAATATAGAGAAGTGTACTCGCACTTGACGGATCTTGTTGGTGATGATATTGCGTTTGGCCACCAACTCACTTAAGTAAGTGAAAATGTGGCCTAAGGTGGAGCACGCTTTCCCAGAAGGAACTTATTTACCTTGGATTTGAAACCAATTATTATTTATTCATTTTCTTTCTTCCGCAGGTCAAACTGGCCACCATGGACCAGCCAACAGTCACAACGCCTGGCGCAGACAGCGTCGGCGATCCCTCGGCTGCGCCGGCGCCGCGCAAGCAAGCACGGCCGCGCGGCAAACCTCAGCCAGAGAGGCCGAAAAGGAGTCTGTTCATCATGGGGCTGAAAAACCCCTTGAGGAAGCTCTGTATTGATATTGTAGAGTGGAAGTATCCTTTTCAAATTCAAGTCTGGGTGTTTGTCTCTGTCATGTATAACATTATCTAGTAGGTACCCAAAACACAAGGTCAGCTTAGCTTGGAGCTTAAATTATTCCCATCTATCTCCCTGCTCTGTCCCAATAGGGGGATATTGGGGCTATTAGTTACTACCCGCGGCTCCGCACGCTTCTTGGTTATTTCTTACCCATGGGAACTGTTTATGGGATAAAAAGTAGCCTATGTTTGATTCCAGGCTTAAAGCTACATCTATGCAAATTTCAGCCCGATCGATAATAAAAAATATCTATCTATGTAGTGTATTGTATTAAGTATATCAGTTATCTAGTACCCATAACACAAGCTCTGCTTAGCTTGGGGCTAGATAATGCTGTGTGAATTGTGTCCAGCATTATTTATTTATTTATTTATCGGTTCAGACTTTATGGCGTGAAGAGAAAACATCCATCCATCCATACATCTAAACACCCAAACTTTCGCATTTATAATATTATGTGATGTGATATGGCGTATCTAAAGTTTTCAATCAGTGCGTCCTACCCGTCATGACCTACGGAGCTGAGACGTGGACACTCACGGTAGGGCTGGTCCACCAGTTCAAAGTCGCTCAGCGAGCTATGGAAAGAGCTATGCTCGGAGTCTCTCTGAAGGACAGAATTCGTAACGAATACATCCGACAGAGAACCAAAGTTATCGACATAGCTCAAAGAAAGAAGCGACACTCATGGTGGCGGCCTCGTAGAGACATCTCAGCACCTCGATATAACGATAGTCTACTTGGCATCGCTGTAAGGATTCCAGAACAGCCCAGGTTTCGACAGAGTCAAAGGCTTTTTCATAGTCCACAAAGGCCAGACACAGAGGCTGATTATACTCTTCGGACTTCTGTATAATCTGCCTCACCGTGTGAATGTGGTCTATGGTCGCTGGGGCAAACGTGTTCTTGAGTGGAGACCACGACTCGGCAAACGTAGTGTAGGACGCCCTCCGGCCAGGTGGGATGACGATCTGCGAAAGACTGCAGGCAGATGCTGGATGCGGCAAGCTGAAGACAGGGCGCTATGGCGCTCATTAGGGGAGGCCTATGTCCAGCAGTGGACTAATTTAGGTTGATGATGATGATGATGATGATGATATGGCGTATATAGTTTTGAAAATAAGTGCCGGCAAATGGAAAAGGCATTTTCTAGGGCTTAGGTGTGGATAAGGCTGTAATTCGAAAGGCGGCAATAGCCGAAGGCGAAAAGTAAGGATCTTTTAGAAGAAAGACCCTACATCATCTGACAAATTACTTGTAGGTTTAGACCATCGATTCACCTACAATTTAATTTGTCTTATGCAAGATAAAGCTCTTTATCTCTAAGTCTATAAATGATTTCTGTCACTCACTCTGTTACTCACAATAATATCGTTGAAACATTATGTAGGTTCTTTAGGACTATACTTATAAATCTGTGGTAGGTACGACTAATACCAATTGCTCTGGCTCATTGAGTATAAATAAATGATGATGATGTCTTATTAGTTGTATTTTGGCCACGGCGGCGGCCAGTTTCAACGGATAAAGCTCTCCGCACATTAATCCGCTGCCGCATAGCACAAAATTGTGCTTCAAATATGGGCTTAAACTAGTTTTAATATAAAATGTACAATGATAAAATGGCTTCCCACAAGCTTCAATGTCCGCGAGCTATCTGCCATCTGATGCCCTCAATATAAAATGAATCTAAATTTTGCCGGTTGAAGCCCATATTTTAATGCATATTTTTGTGTTGTGCGGTAGCGGTGTGGCCCTGATCTGCGACAACCTTATCTCCAACGGGATTGGCTAGTAATGCCTGTTCACTGTGTCCAACAGAGCTAGACTAAAGGTGCAAAACATAGACCTACTTAAGAGAATAAAAAATGTTTCCAACGCAACACCGGTCATAGTAAAACCAATTCCCGCTACCTGCGCAAGCGCACACTATCATCCAAATGAACCTTACAATACCACGTGGAATGTAATCACCACTGACTCACAGTTTATTTATACTGACGCTGACGTCAAGATGATTCTCAAAATATTCTTCGAATGGCTTTTTGCTGGGATTTGACACTTGAACTGTTGAACGGCATGGTTATTGAACTCTAAAATTGAGCGTAGCATAAATCTTTACGATTTGGAAGCTTCCGTCTGTAAAGATATATTTTTGAGTAGAATTTCGTGTGGATAATCTCATTCGATATTTTACAGACGTAAATACCTGAGTAGAATTTGTAACTACCAATCCTACTAACATTATAAAGACGGAAGTTTGTGAAATGTGACATTTTGTTACCTAGGATTTCCATAACTAATAAACAGATCAACATGAAATTTAATTTTTCTAATTTTAGTTTTGAAATATCTGTAGAAGTCTAAGGAAGGTTTAAAAAGTGAGAGCGGTATGAAATTCACCGGGTCAGCTAGTTAAATAATAAATTAGGCTCCATCCCTATCATCATCCACGACTTTACCACTGCTGGCTTCTTCCTATACCACTGAGGTATTTTGCTAGTTCCATCTAGGCTCGTCGCTCTTGTACTCCGTCCTTGAAACTAACATGAATGGCCTTATAGTCCAGTCAATGAGTGCTCAAAAGAGGGATTGGGTGGAAAAGTTGAAAGCAGAATGTTTGACTTTGAACATTGTTTGGACTCGTTAGGAGACAAACAAACTATAAGTCCCGACCCCTGTGAGACCCCTAGGAATGGAGCCACAAAGAAGCTCCCGTATTTTAGATTTTTTGCTAACATCTCGTAAACGATGCCAATTATTCCCGGCTATCAGTATTTGTAGATTTTACGGCAAACTATTAATTTGGAGACACTTGGCACACAAACCAGTTCACTTCACTCCCTGTAAATTATCGTCTAGACTTGTGTGAAGTTGTGTGTTCCAGACATATTGTAAACCTGGGTTTTTAGTAGTATATATGAACCTTTTATCGATAGTGACATGACAGATAGCTAAATTTTACCCCAACGGAAAATGTTTGCGTCGTTAGTGTATCGACATTATTCGACATGGTAGTTCTCAAACGCATGAGCCGGTTTTGATTTAGTTTCTTTAGTGACTTAATGAATTAAGAATAAATTCATTTATTGGCACAGATGATAAAAATATAACATTATAAGGTACTGTTTAATCAAGGTCATCCGCCGGGGCGGCGCTATAGGCGGCGGTAGATCGAAAGATTAATATTTTATAACAATCTTTGACTTGGTCTCGACAGAGCCTACACAATTGCTCCCCTTGGAGTCGAGACCCTAGGTTTGTGGGGTACCGAGGCTCTTCGGGTTTGTAAAAATTATCTGAGCGTTTGGTCGAAGCGACGCGTTATCCGAGAACTGTTGAGTATCTGGTGCAGGACATCAGCATTGCCATACAGCGGTGCAATGCAGCCAGCGTCTTGGGGACGCTACCAACTGGTATAGAAATGGATCACTTGAGCTACCTTTGCCGGACAAACTGTAATTCCTATATAATGGGACCATCCCGGGATATTTACATAATTATCTAAAAGAATCATCAAAATCGGTCTACAATTGACGGAGAAATCGGCTTCTTCAGCTCTGTTCCAGCGTTTAAAGTCTGTTCTAATCTAGGATTTATACATGTTTGTATATTTCAAAATCTAAATTATGCCACAATAATTTCCTCAATAGATATTCCAGGCCCTTTGAATACATGATATTGATGACGATATTCGCGAATTGTATAGCCCTGGCCGTGTTCACGCCCTACCCCTTCAGCGATACAAACAATATGAACGCTATATTGGTAAGCTTATTTACATTATCTTATGTTTCTTCTTGGATATAAGCGATAACAACAACAATCATAGAATATGCGGCATGCGCCAGTCGGGCCGCAGTAGGTTTTAAATGTTCCTGTGGTTCGGCAAAAATGGCGAGAGATGGTCACGGAAAGGTTTTAGTGGTTATTAAATCCTTTTCAGGGAGTCGAGGCCCACATAATTCTGGTCCCCCCAGACCAGTTTATTCGTAAAAGTATTTGGGTCATTCTTCGGAAAGACATTTTTTGGTTGACTTTCGTGGCACATTTTTTTTTGTTGAAATAGCACATAATGACGAAATATTCTGAATAAAGATTTAATTTAAAATTTATCGGTAGTGGAGGGAACTTAATTGACTTAATGGTTACGAAGTAATTCAATTTTAAAAATATGGTATCCACGGAAATCAGTATTCATATCACCGAAATCAAATATATAAAAATATTGAACATTTATACGTTGAAACATACATTTTGTGTGAATTAGCATATTAAAATCAATGTAAGAAGGATATTCGGGTTGGTTTATTAATAAAATAATGTTTTTTCAGTAGGAAGTAGATGGAAAATTTCTTAAAATTAAGGAGTAATTATTTTATGTTTGCAGTTTTTTTCTAAGAAAGTATAACAAACATTTACACACTCTTAAGTCAATACAGAAAACATTATTTTTTATATTTTTTTGTGTTTAATTTTAATTATTAGAGGAAAATCTGCTTCTCTCTAGCAGTTCGTTGTTGACGAAGATCTAATTCACTAACTGATTGTATCTTCCCTTCTTTCTTCTTTCGATAATACCGCTGCCTATCTTTTTCTTTCTGCACGGAATAATAGGGTTTAATGTATAAAATTGCCGTTTTATTGTAATAGGTACTTCGAATTGACATAGAACCTTCATGGTTTGAGATTTTTGAGCGAAACTCTTTTACATGGTACCTATGAGGTTCTTCTTTTAAAAAATGTGCAACATTCGAATATCGACTTCCAGTTGTATTTTTTTAGCTTAGACAATAAAAATGAATACTTCGAAAATTCGAGTGATTTTTGAATACGAGTTCCGACGCGGAACTAACGCGGCAGAAACAGCTCGCAATAACAATGTTGCGTTTGGAGAGGGGACTGCTAATGAACGCATCGTGCGATTTTGGTTTAAACGTATTCGTGATGGAACGTTTGATTTGAAGAACGAACCACGTGAAAGACCGCCCACACAGGTGAATAAAAATGAATTGAAAGAAATGGTTGAAGCCAATCCGAGCCAAACTACCCAGGAATTAGCGGCATGGTTTAACGTTAACTTACCAACAATATTGACTCATTTGCGTCAAATCAATAAAATAAAAAATTAAAAACGGGTGCCTCATGATTTGACTGATTTGCAGAAATAAATGCGTGTTGAAACTTGTTTTGCCTTGTTGAATCGATACAGAAATGAAGAAATATTGGATCGAATTGTGACATGTGATGAAAAGTGGATTCTTTACGATAACCGTTCGCGAAAAATGCAATGGCTGACCCCAGGTCAAACGCCGCAATAGTGTTCTAAAGCAAAGCTTACCAATAAAAAGGTAATGGGTAACTATTTGGTGGTCTCAGCATGGTGTTATTCACTATAGCTTTCTCCGATCTGGTCAAGCAATAACGGCAGATGTTTAATGTGCCGAAATCCGAACAATGATAACAAAACTAGCAGTGAAACAGCCCCGACTCATGAATCGATCTTCATCATTATTGCTCCATGATAGCGCGAGACCTCATACAGCACGTGAAACGGCTTTAACTCTACAATAACTGCAATTAGAAACCATTCGTCAACCTCCGTATTCGCCAGAACTCGCTCCAACGGACTAGAATTTTTTCCTGATTTGGACAAATTTCTACGTGATAAAAAAATTTCTTCTCAGGAGGCAGTACAAAATGCTTTTACACAGTTTGACGAATCTAGATCACTAGAGTTCTATCGCAAAGGCATAAATGACCTTCCTATTAGATGGCAGCAGTGTATAGATAATAATGGTAATTGTTTTGATTTAATAAAAATGTTATATAAAAAAAAACGAATTAAAAATTTTCAATACAAATCGGCAATTTCATACTTTAACCCCTAATATTTCTCTAGATTAAGCTTGATTCGGGCTCTCTTCCGTCTTTCAGCCAATATTTTTGCAACTAAGCGATCTTCTCGTGAGTAGACTATATTCCCAGTGCACTCACTGAAAAAACATTATTAAAATTAACAATATAAAAATGTTAATCGACCTGCAGATTAGGTTTTCGTTGTTTTAAATGACATTTCGTGTACTTTTTGTCCACGGAAAACACGAAAATCAATACCACGAAAATCAAAAATATGTACAAAATCGTACATTATTTCCTAAATTGCTGGTATATATTACTTTGGTATCTGCAGTCGAAATTAGGAACCTAAAAGGCATCTGTTATTACAATCATTAAAACAATAGGATTAGTATGAACGAATTTAAATTCTACATGGTAATCAACACTTGCGGTATACCAAGCCACGGAAAGTGATTACTTACCTTAATAACAGATGGACGCGGAGACATAGAGATGTGTTGTCCTCACCACTGATGGAGCGCCACTGATAGTTTGTCTCGGTCTAACAACTATTCACGCAATTACTAAAGTACAGTTTATATGAACAAATTAGTGCGCGCCAGGGGTATCAACGCCAAACGTCGGACGCAAAGTTATCTAGTTGTAACTTTTCAAATAAAACTTATTTTTGCAAAGTAATAGTGTCAGTTAAGCTAGAAACTATCTGTTTATTTGTGAACCTGTGTGAAATAGTGCTATTATTAATAGGAGATAGTATAAAAATTTATTAACACTCGAACATGAGGTCCGGACGCACCACGAAAGTCAATATTTCCATGGTTTTTATTTATTTTTTCTTATTTAGAATAAGAAAATTAAAAAACTAAAAAAGGCCTCCCCCATTACTTTTGTCTAACCTAACACCTAAAAAAACATCAAAGGGCTAGGGATACTTTTTGTATTTTTTTTCGAGCCGGACACGTATTTTTGAGCCTTGTGAGAATTACCCATTTACTTGCTGAATAAAAAAAAAACCCTCTATCATAAGAGAGTGGACTGGTAAAAAGGTTGATATGCAATGCAAAACTTTTGCTTCCAGGAAAAAGTAGAATACGTCTTCATGTTCATATTCTCCGCCGAATGCATTATGAAGATTATAGCGTACGGATTTCTTCTCCACCCCGGCGCGTATCTTCGGAACACATGGAACAGTCTCGATTTCACCATCGTCACTATTGGGTAAGAGCCTTTCTTTATCTCAAGAGTCATCATTGCCGCTATAACCGTAAATACTGATACCAAATAAGTAAAATAATCAAGGGGGCAACGTCCATATCACTTCTTGAGTACTGATCACCGAAGTTAAGCTGAACTTCGATGGGCGACCGCGTCATGTTAGCTTTTTCCTTTTTTCGATTTATCAAAAAATAGAGATATTTGTTTTCATTTGTTTTGCGAAATAGTGTTGCACGATGATGGTAGGGAACCCTCCGTATACGAGTCGGCTCGCATTTGGGAGGTTTTTTTCACCATTATTATCAATATCATGTGTGTTATCTACCGTTTCCAACCTCCCTCCGCTTATATAAACTTTATTTCCGATCACATCATCATCAGCTTTTTCATCCAGCACATATACACCAGAATTTACAGTAGCAGCCCGGGGTCTACAACCTTCTGCGCCTTGAGCAGATGTTCGCGAACTGCGCCGCAATAGCCTCTAATAAAATTCAGATTAATTCAAATTCCATTGTATGTAGTAATAGACTATAATACAAACACTGCCAACTGCCAATGTGTTTAATGATAATAAATACAATCTTCATAAAAACCAACATAAATACTCTATAGTCCAACATAAACAAACCATCAACAGGAATATTGTAGGTCGAAGTTACATAATCTTGTGTCTTGTGATAATAATATAATTATCTGCTTATCAATAATGTTATGTATTGCCGGCTTATAATTTGCACCACCCCAACTCTTCCCGCAGCGGGTGTCGTAAGAGGCGACTAAGGGATATCTACCGGGGGTGGACAGCAGCGTTCCTACATAACATTTGCTACCACCGAACTGCGATCCCCAACCCGCATGCCTAGCGCAGGGATTATGGGCACAACCCCCCATTAGATGAAAGCTACTAAGGCGCTTATCATAATGGGGAGGCCTACGTTCAGCAGTGGACCAATATAGGCTGTTGAGGTTGAGGTTATCAATAATAGATAAAATCTGTTACAGTAAACAAACTATCATCAAGCATATTGTAATGATCTGTCGTTTATTCCAGTATAGTGAGCATGGCGCTGCAGTACATTTCCAAGGCGTTCGATGTGAAGGCTCTCAGAGCGTTCAGGGTGCTGAGACCTCTGCGGCTCGTGTCCGGAGTGCCAAGTAAGTGTCGATTCACGTCACAAATATTTACAGATACATGAAGTCTTTCGCAGATCGTCGTCCCACCTCCGGCAAGGTGGGATGGCGGCCTGCTAAAGACTGCAGGCAGATGCTGGATGCGGCAAACTGGGACGGAAAAGACAGGGTGCTATAATGGCGCTCATTAGGGGAGGCCTATGTCCAGCAGTGGACTTACATAGGCTGATGATGATGATGATACATGGAGTGGATCGATTTTGACAGACAAGGACGATCGAATGCTGCCGCGCGGGGAACGCGAGAAAGGAAAGCGATAGTCGCGGAAAGGCTAGCCCGCCCGCAATTTCACTGGTCTTTACTTATAAATTTATTTTTGGCTCTTAAGTTCTACTCTTTTGCAATAAAATAGAATCATGATCGTCTTAAGTATTTTTTATGGAAGACGTGGACGAAATTTCATTGATATATGTTAACGAACTAGCAAATGAAACTGTTTTTTCCGTAGATCTCTGTAAAATTAAGATTTAGAGGTAACTTTTTTGAATTTAGTCAAGTTTAGTCAATCGTGTGACTCCTATAACTTATTACCTAGAATAGTAAATAAAAAAACAAAATGTTTGTGCATTGCCTTAAAATTGATTTTCCGTCCAGTCAAAACGTGAGTTTTAGGACGATCTTCACATTAAGGCACGGACCCTCCATAATTATGTCCTGCGCACATGGCTAGTCAGTCTCCGTTACGACTGGGCGCCATAGCCAGAATTCAGCTTCTTGATGATTTTCTTATTCAAAACTTTTTAAAATAACTTTGTTAACTTTGTTTTGGTGATGACTAGCTTAGGCTACTCAACGGCTGCTAGACCACCTGATTTATGGTGTGTTGTAATTATTAACTGTTTCCTTTTTGTATCTTCCAGGTTTACAAATCGTGCTCAACTCAATCCTCAAAGCGATGGTGCCTCTCTTCCACATCGCTTTCCTGGTGCTCTTCGTGATCATCATCTATGCCATCATCGGCCTAGAGTTGTTCGCTGGCGTGTTGCATGACACCTGCTACTTAAAAGACACTAGTAAGTCTATTAGGCCTACTAGTTAGGTCTATTAGGACATGTGGTGCCAGGGTAATTTTTTTAATGCTGGCGGGATTGTCTTTTGTTTTTCTTACAACTATCCACGCTGACGTCCCAAATCCAGGCCTTCAAATGCCTTTAATATACGAAAAACAAAAAAGGACCGAGTTAGATAAAAAAAAAATATCTTCTTCGTCTTTTGTTTTTGGCTATGCATCATGGTTTGACAAGATAAAATTTTAGGAGGTTGAGTTTGTACAAAATAAAAACAGGATAATTTAATCTCAATCAAATTCATTATTTACAAAAGCAACCATAAACAACCAAAATATAGAATAAAAAGCTATTCAAAAAGGGTCTAGAATAAACTATCATTCTGAGTATGAAGAAACTTATAATATTTCCATAATCTACAAAGAAAATATATGTTAAACACACTGCATCCGTTTTGTTTTCGTGAATCTCCAATTCGGTAATACGGTCCATCAACGGTCCGTCAATATTCTGAACCGAATTGGATATTCATGGTTACAGAACAGTTGCAGTACGTAATCGCACTAAGAATATGCACCATTCTAACTCGTTCCACGGTTATCGTAAGAGGCGACCCACAGATATCCACCAGGGAGCGGGCAGCAGCACCTCCTGCAATACAGTTCTACCACCGAACTGCGATCCTCAACCTGCATTCCCTACTTGGAGATTATGACGTTAACCTCTAATGAAAAGAGCCAATAAGGTCCAGCTGTGGACTAGTAAAGTATGTTGATGATGATGATGAGTATCATCATCATCAACTTACTTTACCAGTCTTTAGTCTATTGTAAGATTGTCGGTAGCCTGCTAGGGTGGAGGTTTTCTAGGCCTGTGTAATAGTTCTAAATCCAAAAACAGATATCGCCTCGGTACATCCAAGGCTATCCCGTAATTGCACTAAATTAATCGCTCATCCATAAAATTGGTATCGTCTGTTTTAATTTTATCTGTGATGAAAGAAACTAAAGATGGAGGGACGCGTGTTAAAAGTGAAAAGATTGAAACAATTCGACGCGCTGGTCTGATATGTGTCAGATATCTGTTTTCGGATTTTCAACTGTAAGACAAGCGCCTAGCTACCATCGAAATATAAGTAAAGGGTTTGAAGATTTTTGCTCTAGTATGAACCACCAATTAGTATTTTTTGAAAATCGCGACACACAGTGATAGTTATGTATAGATATATAACTTTTATACTACACCTGCTCGGAAAGTTGCTTATTCCTTTTCCATTTATAGAATAGAAAGTATGTCTTTGCAGGCCTATAGGAAACCGGGAGGAAAAACTCTATGGAATTTCATTTCTCACCAGTTTTAGCGGGAGGAAAAAGTGTATGGAAATCCATTTCTAACGTGTTATTTTTTTTTATTTCCTAAAAGATCGGCCGGTAGCTATGGTTATTTTCGTTCGGTCAAACGACAAAAAGTTTTTACTCCAAGTCCATTAGGCCTCCTCCGATTTCCGAACAATATTTTGAAAAAAGAACCCAAAGGCTGGCGCGGTCAATGAGGTTTTACCAACATCATTGGGCGCGGTAAGTTCTTCTAAATTTCAATTAATAATTAATTCTGCTTTTTATTTTCCTCGAAGGTGTAGTATAAAGCACTATTTATCACTCGGCAGAAAGTGCGATTCCTACCGCGTGTGTTTAAGGCCCTCGGCTGCGCCTCGGGCCCAAAACGACACACTCGGTAGGAATCGATCACTTTCTCGCCTAGGTGTAAAATGTACTATTATTGTGCGCCGAGTTGGGGATTGCTACGCTCGTGACTCTACTTTATACTACTTTGCGAACTCGGGATTTAATTTCGGCACGTTCAACTTAATAATCGCCTTTTGCTTACATATAACAATATTTTTTCACCCATTTGTTTTTTCGTATTCTCAGATATAACGATGGAAGGTCCAAAAGGATGCAGCCGAGAGAAAGACGTAGGCTGGAACTGCGACCCCGAATTCGAATGCCATGGTAAATGGGAGGGCCCCAACTATGGCATCACTAACTTTGATAACATCGGGTACGCCATGCTCACTGTGTTCCAGTGCATTACCTTGGAGGGCTGGACCGATATTATGTATGAGGTTAGTTATTGTAAAAATATTAAATATATGAAATAAAATGCATTTATTTTAAGTAATCGGTGCTCATATGTAGATGGATAGATACACAAAGGAAACATAAAAACGAATTTGATTGCTAGCCAGGTGGCGTTCACAGCAGCCTAGTATATGTATAGGGGCAGTCCACCCTACCGGCTATGATTGTGTATAGGCCGTGTGACTTACAATTTGCACCACTCTAACTCCTCCCGCGGGTGTCGTAAGAAGCGACTAAGAGATATCCACCGGGTGCGCACCCTGCAGAACAATTCTACCATCGAACGACTTCCTCTAACACGCATGGCCAGCGTGGGAATTATTGACACTCCCCCATAATGATAAAAGTCACTAAGGCACTTATGAGGGGGAAGCCTGCGTCCAGCATTGGACCAGTTCGCTGTCGATGTAGTTATTGTATTATGGTTGATATTAGTTCCGACATTAGGTAATTCTTGTCCCCTTACTTTAACCAATTAATTCCCCCATCTCTATATATATATGTCAGTTTGCAGAATTTTATCTACTAGTTTCTGCCCACATTTTTGCACGCGTTGTTTCTATCGTAACATTTAAGTTTTATTTTTATCCCATGGGAATTGTTTTATGTGAAAAAAGTAGCTTTTATGTTATTTTAGGTCTAGAACTACATAAATACAATTTTAGCTCTATTCGTTCTGTAGATTTGGCGTGAAGAAGCAACAAACATACCTTCATTCATCCATACACCTATACATATATTTTAGATTTTAAAATAATTGCTTTCAGATTGCCAATGTGAAAGGAAACACTTGGGTATGGATATATTTTGTGACCTTGGTGATATTTGGTAACTTCTTCGTCATGAACCTCATTCTTGGTGTCCTGTCTGGGTGAGTTCACAATACAATATTTTAGATTTGAAAAACAAGTACCTACTAACGTGTTTTTTTATTCATTACATGCTTCTTCGCGCGGTTTTACATGCGTTTTACCCGTTTCAAAAGTAGCTTATGCCTAATTATGTTAATTCATGTCTACAACTACATCTATGAAAAACTTCAGCCGGATATTTAGTATTATTATAAGTAGTTTTGTCGCGAAGAGGCGGCAAACAACTTATCATCCCAGCTATCGCATTCTCTATTATATTATTTTTGAATACCAATATAAACAACTCCGACCGACTCTACAACCGAAAAAACACAGAAGTCCTTAACCTTAAGAGATATTTTTTTCAGAGAGTTCTCAAAAGAAAGAGAAAAAGCAAAAAACCGAGGAGATTTTCAGAAGACTCGTGAAAGACAGCAGTTTGAAGAAGATTTGAAAGGATACTTGAACTGGATCACTGTAGCCGAAGAATTAGACTTAGAAAACGATCAGGGTCAGAAAGATAATGATAATGATTCTCAATGTGAGTTAGAAATCAGTAATTCCAGCTAACATAAGGTCAAAAGATCAAAGAATCTGTTTATACTATTACATATTTGTATTTATGATTATGATGTGGCATTGTTTCTAGGTAAAAAAGACAAAAGAAGCAACGAAGGGTCTCAAAATAATGTGAATTTCAACGGAGAACAAACGCAAGCGCCGACTTGCAAAGTATACTTTAGACGGTTTGACAAGGTAATGCTTTGGGTCCCCTTTTATTCATTATTTATTCTTGATTGTTGAAGAAGAGATCTAAATGATTTATTTTCAATAATTTCAGGTGAATAGAAGAATGAGAAGAGCTTGCAGAAAAGGTGTAAAGTCACAAGCTTTCTACTGGTCGATTATCGTTCTCGTGTTCCTTAATACTTTAGTTCTAGCTACAGAACATTATGGGTAAGGGCTTTATACAACAACAATTCATTTATTCATTTATATTAGTCATAGTGAATTGTTCAGCATTGTTTATTTATTTATAGACAGCTTAGACATTATGGCCTGCGCACCTGGCTGTCTCCGTGGAGACTGACTGCGTGGCCGAAGATTTGGCTAGGAGGACATGATCAGAAATTATAAATGTTTTATAAATATGTTCTTATTTCTTTACAGAGAAACTTGCAATACCTATTTGATTGTCTTTTGTATTTACAGACAAAAGCCATGGCTCGACCGCTTTCAAGGGTACGCCAACTATCTTTTCGTGGTGCTGTTTACAATGGAGATGTTGGTCAAAATGTACGCTCTGGGGTTTCAAGTAAGTATTATGTTTTTTTTTCTCCTACTCGTTTTATACCGCATATCGCAAGATTCTTTTTAACACACTTGCTCATAAAGTGGCTCTATGGTCACCGCAATTAGGCACAGAATGACACCCATAATCAAACTGTGACTTTTTCATTGCTATAACTCACTAGTGAGTTATAGAATTTCTTTTAAATTTTATTGGTTGAGTTGCTTTAAAGTCATAAATAACGGGATATTTACCATGATTTGAATTTTGAGTTTTCCAAAAAAAAACTCAAAATTCAAATCATGGTAAATATCCCGTTATTTATGACTTTAGTGTTAATAACCATGATGGATTTAAAAGTTTTATTGAGTTGCTTTGTTCTTCAAAAAGTTCTTATTCAAAAAAAAAGATCGTGTTCAATAGAACAAATAAATTAATGTTCCTATTTCTTGCTCATTTCATGCAACTTCTTATTTAAATAGATAATTTTAACTCGTACGTGTTAAGTAAATAAAACTTTCACTGATATATAACTTTTGTTATCTCTGTAATAAAATGAGTTTTATTGTTATTTTATTCACAAATGAGTTTAAAAACGTCGTATGATACATGTGTGTATTGATGATTACCGTCCTCGGCTCTCTGAAGACCCTAGCCTACGGCTCGGGTCTCAATGACGCCTCAGCGGTAATCACCAATGTTACACACTAGTACCATAATGTACTATTGTACTTTATTTTTATTGGTATTTTCTGTCAAAATCTTTGTAAAACATAATAGTGGTCCTTTAATACCGTTCATGATACATCGTTTGCCTTATTACGAGAGTAGAGTTATTACGAGCGTTACAGCGTTGTTGCGTAGCGTTAGCTGTGATCATTTCTTGCCTTTCATATAAAAAGGCTCTTGGCCGAAGTGGTAGTTCTATGCAAAGGTATGCATAGAACCCTTCATCTTAGCCCGAGGGTGTCCTAAGAGTCAACTAAGAGATCCTATCAGAGGAAGAAAACACTGTATTGTGTCTTTCGTTCTGTTCCCTTGCAAGTCGTGTAACTCATGCGCTACTATTCTCATCTAAACTCTTTTTAATTTTCAGGGCTATTTTGTTTCGCTCTTCAACCGTTTCGACTGCTTCGTGATGTTATGTTCCATCGTCGAACTGGTTCTAACCGCCACAGACTCGATACCGCAGCTGGGTATCTCTGTCTTGCGGTGTGTCAGGCTGCTTAGAGTTTTCAAGGTTACTAAGTAAGTAATAATGTCTTGCCTTTCTTTTTCTGACAACGAGTGGGAAAATCATAGAGACCATACTACATGTAGGGTACAGTAGTTAATTTAGGGTTGTCGAAGAGAAGCTTCTACGAACCATGACCACGCCGGGTCCATCGGTGACTGGCCCATCTTCGCGCAATCTAACAAGACTCGGGGACGTTCACAACAACCACCATGGCCTAGCAGTGGAATTATGAGGCTTAAAAGTAATAAAAATACTGGAGACCTCGGCCAGGCATGCCTTCCAAAGGACTGTGTCACTATAATCATAGAGTGAGATTCAAACTGGTCACTGTGGCGATCTTTGGGGGATGTCTACCTGTGTACATAGTTCGGCTGAGACTGATGAATAATAGTACCTTGGTATTTAGACCATTTATGACTACCAGACATAGTTTTATGCGTTCATGCCAATCGGTTACTGGTTTAAGATTTAATAACTCCACGTCTGCATCATATCAATTTTCACAGCCAACACTTCCAAGATTTGCTGTGGCTTTCTGATTTTATGACTTCTTTCATAAAAAATCACATTTCAGATACTGGCGTTCCCTCTCCAACCTAGTAGCGTCTCTGCTCAACTCCATCCAGTCCATCTTCTCTCTCCTTCTACTTCTGTTCCTGTTCATCATGATCTTCGCACTACTGGGCATGCAGGTCTTCGGAGGCAGGTTCGATTACGCGCCTGAGGATGAGAAGGAACGACATAACTTTGACAGCTTCTGGCAAGCTGTGCTCACTATGTTTCAGGTTAGTAAGTTTATACTTTGTTTCGTGAGAGGCTTTAGTATGTCTACGTAACCATTTTTCGTAACCAGCTACGTAAGTAACCAATTAAATGTCGTGATTGTGTAGTTATTCTTAAACAACTTTGACAAAAGGATCGGCTGTATGTTTGTCTTTTTAAGTATGTCCGTTTCAATTATTGACGGATTTTGAAAATTATTTAGCTATTTTATAGATCCCGAGGAAATCCTATATTTTGTTTCCTTGAGGTTAGTATTTCAAAATCAAAATCAAAAACTCTTTATTTCCATTAAAAACAATAAATGCACACTTAGAAAAGGTCAAAATATAAAACTAAACACTGACAAGGAAAAAAGTGATATTTTTTATTTCTGTCGCTTCGGTATGTAGACTAAAGTAAAGAAGCGACGAAGAATCCTTTAGCCTGTTAGTTGTTATTTTTCGAGTTGGATTTGACTCACCGAACGAACAGTGTAACATTAAGGGTTTTTTCAAAACATCTTTTCTGTACAGATTTTGTGTTTTATTGTATAAGTACCTTTTAATACTTTTAATTTTTTAATAATACTTATAAGTATACATGATCATTATAAGATGTCATAATAAATTTATAAAGACTCTTACTCTTTCCACTCCGTTCGCAACACTTTATTGGAATCCGGACCATATAATTCTATTGTTGGGGATTAGAATGAAGCTGATAGGTTTATCACTTCATTGTATTAATTCGCTTTCCCGACGCAAATCAACGCCACAACCTGAATAAAACTTTAACAGAGGCGTTAAAAAAAGATGAATATGATAGGTAACTGGCCAATCGATTTTTAAATTTTTCGTTTAACATAATGTTAAGATAAAATAGGAGGTGGTGCTGATTTGGGTCGGGGTAGTGCATTACAAGTAATTCTTTAGCTTCCCCCTAACCTACCAACCAATCAATAAGCTATGTCTTAAAGTTTTCCCTATCCTTTTATAGCTTTCTTAACCATTATAATTCTAATTAAAATCTTCTTTACAGATCTTGACCGGTGAGGATTGGAACGTGGTTATGTACCACGGCATCAATGCTTACGGAGGCGCCGGCTCCTACGGCATGTTGGCTTCTATCTACTTCATTGTTATTTTCATCTGCGGTAACTGTATCCTTTTCAATTTCACCATGACGCTCATATTGAAAGCCCACAATTTTTTTCATGAAATCACAATTGCTTAAAACTTGTAAATCCAACATGGTTATTAATATTAAAGTCATTTACAACGGGATATTTACCATGATTTGAGTCTTGACCTTTCCAATATTTAGGTACAGATTCATGCGCCATGTGGATTCAAATATCGGCTTTGACTCATAACATTTAGATGCATTTCATATTGACGACATGTGATTAGGTACTTGGGCCACTTTTTTGAAGCTTGTAGCTTGTGCCTCTAACGAGTTTAAACTAACACTTTCATGGCCCGAGACGCAGATGATTTTTGCCAGCCCCGTTTAATGGCTGGGTAGTAAATGCGTTAAGCCCATATTTGAATGCACTCTCTTCGCTGTGCAGCAGCGGCGTTGGATTAATGTGCGCAGAGCTTAAGAATCTAACTATACTTTAAATATTTTTATGTTATTTTCAATGTTTATCAGAAAGAAAGTTTAAAATTTGCATTGAAATAATTTTTTCCCCTATTGTCATTCACATATTATGGTCATAATTCTTATCATCAAAGCCCGATCAATTTTGCTGATGTTTATTTCCTTAGCGATTCTCAGATATTCTGTTGAACGTGTTCTTGGCTATCGCCGTCGACAACTTGGGAGACGCTGAAGAGATGGATGAAATACAGAAAGAGGCAGACGTAAGTGATATTATAGTCCATTGTACATCTAGGCGAGAAAGTGCCCAACTCCTATAGTGTGTCATTTGTGGGCTTCGAGGAAAATCATCGTTTTAGAATCTGTAAAATCACTCGAGTAAATTCAAATTGTAAACTCAATGTTCTATAAATAGGTGCACGTGCGATTTTCACAAGGTTATTTTTTAGGGTTTCGAGATCGAAGATCGGTTTCGAAACCCTTATGGTCTCGCTTTGTCTGTCCTTTTTTTACTCCTTAATAACTCAGCAACTATTAAAGCTATCAACTTGAAATTTAAAACAATAATACATTTCATGCGCCTGTACAGATTTAAAGAAAAATAAATGAGAATAAATGAAAAATAAAAAATTGTGATGCCGAAATTTTAAAAGATACCTACAGGGTCATGTGGGGTATCAAATGAAAAGTTATCAGTTTGTACATTTCAAAATAGTTTTTGAAATGTAGTAATGAAGATTTCCCTCGTTAAGGGATGAAACGTTCCATAAGAATTGTGATGCCGAAATTTTAAAAGATACCTACAGGGTCATGTGGGGTATCAAATGAATCAGTTTGTACATTTCAAAATAGTTTTTGAAATGTAGTAATGAAGATGTCCCTCGTTAAGGGATGAAACGTTGATGTTCTTCCAACACAAATAAGGTTCGTAGTTAACCCGCTTACATCCGTAATGAATCTGCTTTAGCTTGGGGAGATAATTCTGTGTAGATTGTCCATTATTATTTATTTGTAGGAACTGAAATTCAAATTCACGCGACGGACCTATGACTTAGTAAAAATCGCAGGCAATTTTTGAATGCGTAAAGAACCAAGAAAATTATGCAAAGGTTTTGATATCGAGGGAGGCCTATTACCAATTGTGAGAGATATTATGGTCTGAATGATTTACACCAAAACCCAGTAAAAACGCTACTTTAAAAACTTGATGTCTAGGCTAAAAGATTCAATGCTATTTTACAGGCAGCAGAGCATCCAGAAGCTGGCAATCCAGTGCTTGATGATGACAAGGGAGAGACCGATGATGAATATGTAAATGAAGAGGAAGGATATTCCAGCGAAGGGTTAGTATCTAGTACTAGTATAGGCCTCCCATACGATGCCACAAAAATCGCTCCTGAGCCGCCTCCATTGATAGACTCCCTGTGACCGTTAGAATGTCGTCGGTCCATCGAGTGGGAGGTCTCTCAACACTCCGTTTCGCTAAGTTTGAGAACAAAGTATCAAAATCATCAAAATTTTAATTGTGTATTAATAATTTTATTTTGCTTCTGTAATGCAGGCCTTACAAAAAATATAAGAGAGTACCAAGGTAAGCCGGTAGTCGTCCTGTGAAAACAAATCATAACTAAGTACCTAAATTGTATTCTACTGCAACATTATCTTGAACCTTTAATTGCTCAAATGTTAAGGGCATAACACATACATTCAGCATCTCTAACGCAGAAAAAGCATTCAAATATAGGCTTAAACTCGTAATATTTAGATTAATTTTACAGTGACGAAAAAGGTTTATCGCAAGCTTTAAGCCAGTGGCCCGTGAGATGTCTGTTGTTTGATGCCTTCAATATAAAATACATATAAATATTACAAGATAAAGCCTACTTGAATACAATTTTTTGTGCGGATCGCTCCCACTTAGCGATCATCTTCATAAGGTTCAAATGTTTTAATGATACTCTATTCAGAAAGAAAATTTTATTCAAATAATAGAAATAAATTAGAACTAGTACCGTAAATTCACGCAAAGATGGTCCAAAATTACGCAATCTGAACGTTTTTACTATGAATCTCTTAAAGTTTTTATGAAATAGTAAAAGAAAAGTACTAATTATATACTTAATAGACTTATGTTTATCATAAAGTATAGAAAAAAATCGAAACGCATTTAGTTATTTTTATTTTTTTTATTTTATGTTGGACCATTCTTGCCTATGCTGCCTCCAACTATAGTCCAGTTTAGAAATGAGGCTAAAAACGTACGATAGTGTTACAAATGCCTATTGTTGTGTGCCTAGAACGATTCTATGGTCTAGTACCTTGATTATGATATAAAAAAACATGTATTTTGGAACAAATTTTAGTATTTATTCATACTTTAAAGTAAGTGGAGATCAAATTTCTTAAACTTTCTAGAACACGTATTAAAATTATCAAAAATCAACGATTAAACTTTTCTAAATAATCAGCCTTCCATATATTAAGCAGGTGACCGGAACATAATTACTTTCCCCATCTGCTTTCAAGCTCTGGGACCTGGAACACCGCCCTCTTCGAGCTCAGTTTCTTTGGTGTTTCGATTTTGTACTTTATGTCGTTATTCGGGTAAAAAATTATGTCATCTCATTCGGGCCACTTCCAGGAGAGCCCACAGCGAACCATACATTTAATGTATGCCCCTTCATGTTCTTTAGACTGTACTAAACCTGGCCAAAACTCCCCTTCATATTCGACCACTACGTCGTACTACATCTTCTTGAAACATACTATCCTTTTGGCCCCTAACCGGATTCGGTTCTTCGATGTCACTTTCTTCCGACGAATATTCCGACTCATCTTGTTTCAGGATTCTGTTAAAATGGTTTTCATTTTAACAGAATCCTCAGCATCCGTTTCGTCATCGTCAGTTGGAATGGGCCTCTTATTTTTCTTAGTGGTTCTCTTTGACTTCGATGTTGATGGTTCATTCTCAGCATCCGTCTCGTCATCGTCAGTTGGAATGAACGTCTTATTTTTCTTAGTGGTTTTCTTTGAATTCGATGTTGATGGTTCACTCTCGGCCTTTTTTAGCTCTTCAGAAGAGATGTTTTACCAGCTGCTATATTTAGCTTCTTCTTTCGGCCCGCATTTGTGCTTCCGACCACTGATTTCCTTTGCCTATCTGTATAAAACTTATACGGTCTGGCTCCAGGCAATCGACGAGACATAGTGCTGGATCAATCTGCAGAAGAAAAAAAATGATTTTAAATATGGTCCAAAAAAACCGTTGGACTATAGTTTAGGTCAAAGTAAACAACTTTAATATTTTATTCATAAAAACAAAATTACACAACATTTTGGAAATGTTATTATCGTAAAATGGTAACGGATAACTTACCCATTCAACAAACAAAACCAATTTTCCCGCACTTAACTCCAACACCACGATCCCAATAAAAGTTTGGCGTAATTTTGACTCCTGTCTGAACGTGCAAAAGTTTGTGACGAAAAGTTTGTTCGAATGAGTGGTAACGACACCAACCGGTAACGACCTGTACTAATGCTCAGTTCATTCCCTTTAAGATGACATACTCAGAAATCAAAAAAATGGCGTTACTTGTCCTACAATTCACCATATTGTTGCAAGACCCATTTGGAACATAGTTGTCTAGCAGGACTAAAGTTGCGTGATTCTACGGTATTTACAATTGAAATAATTGAGCTAACTGCAGACTTTTGCAAACTATCTACAGATAGCTCAACTAATCCATATCAATACCAGTCGTCGCGTCCCCAAGACGCTGGCTGCATTGCCCCGCTGTATGGCAATGCTGATGCGCTGCGCCAGATACTGACCAGCTCTCGGGTCACGCGTCGCTTCGCCCAGATGCTCAGATATTTTTTTAAAAATCCGAAGAGCATCGGTACGGACCTAAGGTCTCGACTCCAAGAGGAGCAAATGTGTAGGCTCTGTCGAGACCTGCATATTTGTACCTCTTGAGATCCTCGGCCAAATCGGTCGCCGCACCCGCCCTCACGGAAAAAAATGATCGGTTCACCTCTGTTAATATCTGATCAATATCAAAGTAACTTATCAGAGTTATCTGGCATAAACTTGGACCTATGTGTTTTCAGATCGGAGAATGAATATGAAGAAACTGGTTCAGAAGAAGAAGTAATGGAAGAACAAGAACCAGAGCAACAGGATACTGGCAACGAAGCGCTCGTGAGCAACGAAATCAAGCAAAATGGTAAGATCATCGCTACCAACAGCTGGAAACCAAGGTATAAACATACAAAGTCTCGAACACAGACTGACAAAACTTTTTGAAAAATGGTCTAAAAGGAGGAAATAATTTTTCAAAAGGGGGGGCTACCTCACTAAATGGGGTATCAATTCAAAGATATCAGTTTGTACATTTCAAAACAGTTTTTAAAATTTCTGTAGATTTCATACTTTTTGAAATATTTTGAAAATAGACGAAAAAATACCCATTCCATCCCCCCTTATCTCCGAAGTTTGCAGAGCGATCCATGAAAAACTGTATAAAGAGTTTATAGATATGGATCTTTATTTTACTGGGAAAATATAGAGAAGTCTGTAAAAAGAACACCTTTTGAAAAATGGTCAAAAAGAAATAATTTTCAAAAGGAGGGCTACCCCACTGAGTATCAAATGAAAGGTATCGGTTTGGAAATTTCAAAACAGTTTTCTAAATTTCTGAAGGTGTCATACTTTTTGAAATATTTTGAAAAAAGTCGAAAAATTTACCATTACCTTAAATTTACCACTTTAACCGAAGCATGCAAAGAGATCTACTGACATGTAGGTTGGTACCTACTATTTTTAGGTATTCGTTAAATTGCGATGTCGCGTCGCTAACCGGTCTTTTGGTGCATATTTGATGACAAACGTTCGATACCCTTGGCGAACGAGTTAAACTCACACTTGACGGATCTTGTTTTTGTTGTTTAAAATTATTTCTGCTTTCTACAACCAATAAAACTAAAGGAAAAGTAATTTGCCGCAAATCATAAACTATTCTCTATGAACCCAATTGATAAAACCAATTTCGATTCAATTGTATTTTGGGAGCATTTAGGAATTTACAATCAAATAACACAAATAAATTAAAACTAGTATTTACAATCGAAACAATTGAGCTAACTGCAGACTTTTGCAAACTTTTGTATTCCTTGTAGAACGTAAAAAAATGTTGATTTTGCGCCAACACGAAACGATCGACCTTAAGATCGCGTTCCTTCCTCTTTCTTGTAAATAAATTGACTGACATTTTATAATTTTACCAGGAAATATCAAGAAAGAGCCATCACCGCCCGCCCAGCCGGGCTTGTCCGCCCGCCCGCGGCGTCTGTCTGAAGTAGAGATCAAGTCGCAGGAGAAACCTATACCCGAGGGCAGCAGCTTCTTTATATTCTCCAAGACAAATCCGTAAGTTAAAAATATGGTTACAAAAAAAGGCGGGTAAAGGCCGCCTATGACGTAGGAGGTTGCGAGTTGGATTCCCGCCTCGGGACAAATACTTACTTTAGGGTTTCGAGATCGAAGATCGGTTTCGAAACCCTTATGGTCTCGCTTTGTCTGTCCCTTTTTCCCTCCTTAATAACTCAGCAACTACTGCAGCTATCAAATTGAAATTTTAAATAATAATACACTTTGTGCGCCTGTACAGATTAAATAAATGAAAAATGAAAATGAATATTTCCACAAATTGTGATGTCGAAATTTTAAAAGATACCAACAGGGTCATGTGGGATATCAAATGAAAGGTATCGGTTAGAACATTTCAAAACAGTTTTTCAAATTTCTGTAAATTTCATACTTTTTGAAATATTTATAAAAATCATGGTAAATATCCCGTTATAAATGACTTTAGTATTTTGAAAAAAGTCGAAAAAGGGATCCATTTAAAATGTATGAAGCATTTGTAGATATGGATCTCTATTTTACAGGAAAAATATAGAGAAGTCTTATAAAATTTTTTAATAAAGTCGAAAAATTTACCATTACCCACTTTAACCGAAGCATGCAGGGATATCCATCTGAAATGTAGATTGGTACCTACTATTTCGTTGAATTGCGAAGTCTCTAACCGGTACTTTTGGTACATATTTGTGACAAACGTTCGAAACTCTCGGCGCCCGAGTTACACTCGCACTTGACTGATCTTGTTTTATGACACATTGCTCACAAAATATAAGCAAAAAACTAAAAAATGGGACTATCTTTGTGCCACTACTCCTAGGGCTCACCTCACAGGGGTGGAGAATTTTAGTATGTTTGTCTCTCAACTAGTACAAACAACGTTCTGAAGTCAAACTTTCTGCTTTTGACCTTTTCATCCACAATATTTCGCTGACTTTAATACACGTCATGCCGGATAGCGCAGGACCGAGGCTAATGGCAAACAGGGATATGATATGTCTAGCACTGAGTGATGGTTAACACCATCAAAATTGATGTTGAGATCAATAACAGATGTCAAAATAACTCTGACAAGCGATCAAAATAACCTCACCCTGGACAGGCGTCAAACATTTCGATCAAAATTTACAGTAAAGTCGCAAGCGTCCAACATTTGAACGATTACCACTATCAGGCAGTTTTTTGTTAAAGACAATGTGGCATCTTTTTTAGTGCTGCCAAATTAGTTTAGGTTTTGTGACGTCTGAATTGACACTATCATTATTATCACCGCCAGAAGTCTATCATCATCGCCCTATTTGTAACCAGATTCATATTTCTGTGTGATATTAATGCGATGTCTTTATAAACAGAAGCAATTTAGTCAAGACAGTCTGATTCATTTTCATCAACATTGCAGATCTTACCATTGAAGAGTAATATATATTATTATATATAGTATTATTATAGGCCTTCCGAAGTTTATACCTTCCATAAAAATCCTACGCTGGCTGCATCCATTGACGTTAATCTCTTCTTGATCGTATTCATCATTACTGAAGGTCGTGCCCATTTTGGAAAGTCTTCGTTGAGGAGTTGACTAGCTGCTTCATTCATCATTCACGCCATTTCATTCATCATTCATTCATTCATTCCACGACATTTCATTCAATCATTCATCATTGTATTGATGTTAATACTTACATGGATTTCATCGAACATTCACAGGTTCCGTGTATCCTGCTACAAGATCCAGAACAACTCGTGGTTTAAGAACATGATCCTGGTTTGCATCCTCGCTTCATCTCTCATGTTGGCGCTCGAAGACCCTGTCAATAACGAGAGCAGTAAGAAAAAAATTGATGTAAGTATTACCATAAATATTAAAACTGTTTAGCATCAAGTATTTGAATATAATGTTTTTTTAATAAGCTGATAGACAAGTGACAATTTAAACTACACATTATGTTTGTGGTTGTCCAAAGCGCATCAATATTAGTAAAACATCTCGATGCTTGAGTCACTTAACGGATTATGTCAGCAGTATGGGGTTGTCTTCAATGTCTTCCCTCATTGGTTTCTTTGGTTCCTCTCTTTGGTGACCTCGCCTGAACCCTCGAAATAAACTATCATCTCAGAAGAGATCATTTCTATGACTGTAATCTTGCTGTGGACACAATTATCTTAGAGTTTTTATTGCATTTACAAATTTACATACAAATTTTCCATTTCCGTGTAATCCTTTTGCATTGGATCAACCAATATAGCTAATTTTTTGACTTTTTGACTAAATAATCTATTACCACCAGCAGCTCCACACGCATTGTTCCTAGCAAGGGAAACGTTAGAACATTATGTCTATCCCATGGGAATTGACTTATGGGATAAAAAGTAGGCCTCGTCTTATTCCAGCTCTAGACATCTATGCAAAACTTCAGCTCGAACTGAGCAGTAGTTTTGTCGTGAAGGAGTAACCAACATCCATCCATCCAAACTTTTGCATTTATATTATTACTTTGATTTTTGCAACACCATTTTATTGTTCTCTAGATCCTCAAGAAGCTAGACTACTTCTTCACGGCAATCTTCACCGCCGAGCTGCTTCTCAAGGTGCTAACATACGGGTTTGTTCTACACAAGGACGCCTTCTGCAGATCCGCGTTCAATCTACTGGATTTATTGGTGGTCGTGGTTTCTCTGGCTTCTTTAGCTGGGTAAGAGTTCTATGATTTTATTTTCATTACATATTTTACCGCAATTTTATTCTTGTGAATAAATTTGACTCGCTCGCCTAATTTCGAAGCAACATGATTAAATATTTTAAAATACACATTTATACATACAATTTTAGGTACCGATTTTACTCTATTTATTATGATTGAAATCTTGAAAATGCTAATGACTTTTAATTTAACCCAATAGGTTTTTTTTTACATACTTGCATAATAACATGTTCTTACACTAACATTTTAGCGTAGGTCGTTTAGGCGAATAAATTTATAATTTCATGAAAATAAGATAATGCAAATCTTTCACTTAATTTATGCTTTTATGTTTCAGTGAGAGTGCAGTGAGCTTTATAAAGATTTTGAGAGTATTCAGAGTGTTGAGGCCCCTGAGGGCCATCAACCGAGCTAAAGGACTCAAGGTCAGTACAAATCATTACTTTGAAAATACCTAGATTATTAGAAAACTAGATAACGGTATTAGAAACTTGTATAAAGTAAAATAGTATAGCAATGACGTTGATAATGGAACGGTTACAAGTGTAGGTAACGATCGTATTAATAAGTTGAATGGTAATTTAATAACAATAACACAAAAAACTAACGGAACCGAACGTTTTGATAGTGAAAAAGTTAGTGATTAACCGTTTCATCATCAATAAAATATATCCCATTTTTTATTATAATAATTAGTCTTGTATTGTAATAAAATACCAGATAGAAGATTGTAGTAAACTGTTTATTAATTTTTAGCACGTAGTTCAGTGCGTGATCGTTGCTATAAAAACGATCGGAAACATTTTGCTGGTGACCAATCTACTACAGTTCATGTTTGCCGTCATGGGAGTGCAAATGTTCAAGGTAGGGTTAAAAAAAAATACGACACCTTTGGGTCAATTTTGAATTAATGTAAGTACTAGCACTCATCATACAACACAATCATCTGTTTTCGTTTTTTTGTGAACGCTTTTTGAAATTTAGTTACCTACTAACAGTTTTTTGCTTTTGTCCATGTCCATGGGTCCAAAAAATTCTAAAAAGCATGCGTTTAAATTATCCCAAAGGTGTTGTGTGATTTTTGAGTGAATTTTTGGACTCGAATTGAGCTTAGTGGTTTTCTTTTGCACCTGCCCTACCTGGACATTTCACTCAGCTACTATGAGTGAGGTACTTGATTTTCCTTGTTTTACAATCCACAGTCAGATCAGGACACTGGCATTTTGATTTGATTTTTTTTCCAAGGACTAACGCTGTAAGTAGGCTAGTTTTTGTGTATTTTTTAATTTTATTTTGCACTTTTTACAAATAAAATGCTGCGTGAATCTACCGCACATTGGGACGAATGGGTAAAACCACAACGTTTGGTAATGTGTTTCTTGATTTTGTTCGTGCTTGTAGTATGTTGTGAAGTGTGTGTTTGCATCAATCAAATCCATTGGGAATATTTTTCTTATTAACCAAGTGCTTCAGTTCATGTTTGCTGTTGTCGGCGTTCAACTGTTTAAGGTATTACATGTCTTCATGTTGTTGTAGCAAGGTTGAAAATGTTAGTGTAGCTCCGTCTAACTTTTGTGCTTTACACTTGAAATAGAGGTCAGTTGATCGTGATGTTACTATAAATAAATAAATAAAATAAAAAAGCCTTTTATTTCATACAGAAAATGCTAGTTTACAAAGATAGTTAACTTGTTGGTATCAAAAAAATATATATTATTTAACAGTTTCTTATTTTTAGTTAGTAGTTACAGTTTTTAAACGAGATTTTTAGATAAATACGTTAATATTATAATTTAATTATTCTGTAGGAACCCCTCTGCAGGTAAAGGCCTCCTCCAAATTGAGCCAGTTTTCTCTGGATTGCGCTGTTTGTATCCAGTTTGGGCCCGCTATTCGTTTGATTTCATCTTCCCATCTGTTGCAAGGTCTACTTTTCTTTCTTTTGCCCACTGGCCCCCTCCATTCTGTCACTCTTTTTGTCTACCTTCGATCTCAAACGTTCATATGATGAAAGTGTTTTAACGTTGTATGTCAGAATGTATAACGTTTTTTGTGTGGTTATTTCATTTTTTGGAGGGTTGTTTGGAGGGTTTTGGTCATGATCTTCCACGGTGACCAGCCGGCTTGGAAGATGAGTTTGGTGTTCTGATAGGGGTTGTTGTATGTTGACGCTGCGAGAGGGGGGCGGTAATTGCTATGTATAAACGTTATTATTTTGCTGCAGATCTGATGAGTTGTTCTTGTTCCTAGTAACCAGGTAGTTCATCATGCTCGGTTTTAAAATACCTTCCGATAGGCTTGCAGTTCTTCTTATCTGTGTTTGTGATTTGTTTTTCTTGTTAGCCTGCGTGATTGTTTCGGCTCCTTTTGTGGTTTTGTTTTCAGGCGAAGTTGAAAGCATTCTTTTGTTATTTCCAGCTGTTTTGCTCTGTTCACTTATGACAAGTTTGTCATATCTTATTTTTACAAGGTTTCCCTTTTCCCTTTCAATTCTTGCTTGTTCTTGAAGCTCTTTCCTCTTCTCTAGAATATTTTGTGGGAAATCTTCCGTTATGTAGTAACCGGTATTTTTTAGAGCACTTCTATTTTTAAACAAATTAATTTTTGTGCCCAGTGTACAAAAAGTGACAATAATTGGTCGGGGTCTTTCCCCTTTTTTGCCTATTCTTCTAACTTCTTGAATATCTCTGCGGTCCAGTTCTTGGGAGAAATGTTCTCTGATAAAGCTCGCTATGAGACTTTCTAGGTTAGAATATGATGTTTCCATTTCTTTTATTCCGAAAAAGACGATGTTGTTTTTTCTTGCCTGTTTTTCTAGGAAATACAGTCGCTTTTCTTGGTTCTCGCATTTTTCCCTTAGATGCTCGTATTTTTCATTGAAGAGTTTAAACTTATCTTCTATTATGCAGTTTATATTTTGCGTAACTTTTTCCGTCACTTTCTCTCCACTTTTTTCTATTGCGGTTTTTTGTTCATCTAAATCTCTTCGAATGTTTCGGAGCTCTTGTATAATTTCATCCATAACTTAAACTTTCCAGATTGTTTTATCTTGTATTACAATTTATTTTGAAGTGATTGTTATGTTAGGTACTGCAAGCGCCCTCTATATTTCCTGTTCCGACTTGCTAAGGTAGCTAGTTCCTTGACGGATCGATCATAGATTGAAGATGGTTTGGGCTTGTATAGTGGTACGGGTAGCTTTCCACAGATGTCGTTAGTGTCCTTGTGCATATGTGCCACGCATAATAGCAAGTCACTTTGATATTGAAAAAGTAGGGTTATTTATATCACTTTTACTTTTGAAAAACGATTGCCGGGATTATGAAAGCTCACAATTTAGTTCAGTTTTAGTTAGTCTTTCAATTCAAATGCATAAAGTATGGGGATATGTCTGTAAAAAACACGCAATACGACTAGTTCACAGTCGAGTCATTTTCACTGATTTCGTTGTTTTCACTCAATGTTAGACGTTATCCACAATGTATGATGTATATCACTTGTTTATTTCTTCACTTTTGTCTTTTCCACTAAGTAAATGCACTTATTTTTTTATTTTATATCACTATTAGTACGGAGCCGAAGAAAACATTGGCACTGTAGCGCCCCCTCTACTGATGTTACTATACCATTGTTTATTTATGTATATTATTTTGGCATAAATATATTATGGCAAAATAAAACATTTATTATATATTATTTATTGTTTAACAATAATGTCAAAGAAGGGATTCTATTCACAATCACAATACACATGCCTAAGTATATGCCGCCCGCGGTCCTGGTGTATAAGCACCTCTTTATCACACGATATAAATCTCTTAAAAAATATTGAAACGTACAAAACTTATAATTTATCTACTATCGCAATATTAAATGATTATAATAAATAATGTTGGACAATCCACACAACATCATCTAGCTCCAAACTAAGCAGAGCTTGTGATACGGGTACTAAATGACTGATATACATAACATAGATAGACATTTTTTTTATTATACACAGAAAATACTCAGAACAATTGCACACAGCAATGTTTGTATAAAACTAATGTAGATGTTTTTAAGTTGGACTTTTTAATTTCAGGGCAAATTTTTCAGATGTAACGATGTTACAAAATTAACAGAAGCTGATTGTAGGTAAGTTAGATACTCTATTATTATTATAAATTTAAGAACCTACCTCTTGTCGGTGTAATGATGCAATTTCCTCCACTATTTTCTCTTCAATGCAAAGTTTTTTGCTTCTTTATACGATATGACAGCAACTTTCTTCTTGATCTGACTCATGTCCCTACTTAGCTAATTCTTGGTCTTCTCCTTCCTCGTCTTCCTTCTACTTTTCCTTCTATGATGTCACATAAGAGGTTGTCATGACGTATAACATGTCCAATCCTCTTCTGTTTTGAATGGTGTTTGTAGAAAACCTTTTTCTCCTCAACTCTTTTCAACACTTGCTCATAACAGTACAGTTAACTCTGTCCTACCATATTTTCCATTCTATACAGGGTGGTTTTTTGAGAAGGGCGGTGATAGCCAAGTCCGAAAACACGCGAATTGGAGAAAATTCTAGGGCATGACTCCTTTCACGACTTTTCTTTAACTTGCGTGATTTCGGACTTTGCCATCACCGCCCTTCTCAAAAAACCACCCTATTTACTAAACGTAAATATTGGAAAATTTTTGGGTCTTAACTGACTTTTATTTTTAAATTTTAGTGGTAGCTACATTGTGTACACCAAAGGCGAACCACATTTGGAAGAAAGGGATTGGGTGAAGAATAAATTCAATTTCGATGATGTCCTTAGTGGGATGCTTACGTTATTCACCGTCTCCACATTTGAAGGATGGCCAGAGTAAGTCAAAAGCATCAAGCCTCTGATAAGTTACAGGTTTTACTTCTCCAGCACATATACTGACATCCACTGGTGAATGTGTCTCCCCCAAACAAGGGGTATGCTATGATCACCACGCTTGGCAAGCAGATTGGTGAAGTTGAAAAACACACAGAAAGAAGCTGATGCCCTGACTCTAGCAGGTTCATTCAGTCGCCTTTAACGGTATCCACAGGTGTATACACACACATATCATTAAGGGCTTACGGCTCTTACGCCGCGGCTTACAGAATGATGTTACTTCAGTCAAAACAATGAGTTGGTATGCATGACCTTTACGAGTTTACGCTCAGGCGAAATGCAACACCGGTGTGGCTCTTTTGCATTGCATATGGAACACCATGGGTGTTGTCTGAGCCCCTTGACAATCATGGAGGCTGTTAGGTTTTGAGGGTCGTCGAGTCTAAGAAATTTACATATCTACACTGAAGTCTTATCTCATGCAGTGTGGTATCTGAGAGCAGCTGATTACTTACCTGACAAAAATAGTTCCTCGAATAATTTTAAAGGGTTTGCTTTCACCTTTTTGAGCAGTTACATGTGGAGACAACTACGTATATCTTTTACAACTAGAATGATTCCTTGTACATGTTATTCCTTTGCCATTTAATTAACTTTCATTGAATATGTCCTCTTTCAGTTTACTTTCAGTATCAATGGACTCAAACAAAGAAAATTACGGACCAATAGAAAATTCAAGACCGTTGGTTGCATTTTTCTACATTAGCTATATTATTGTTATTGCTTTCTTCATGGTGAGTATTTCCATTCTTCTTTATTTGACATCGCTGCGCCATAGGACCCGCTGCCATTGAAAAAGTTTAAGAGTTAATGGTATTAAATATTTTAGGTAAATATTTTCGTTGGTTTCGTCATAGTGACATTCCAAAAGGAGGGGGAGCAAGAGTTCAAGGACTGCGAACTGGATAAAAACCAAAGAAACTGTATAGAATTTGCGTTGAAAGCAAAGCCGGTCAGGAGGTAATCAATCACACATTTTTATTCATTTTTCCCTCTGTAATTAGGTGGACACACCATGATTAAAAAGGTCAAGCAGAAAACAGGGCGCTATGGCGCTTATTAAGAAAGGCCTATGTACCTGCAGTGGACAAGCAAAAGTTTCACGACAAGATGACGAGGTTAAAAATACCATTGATTTTTCTAAGTCTCTTAAGGATTTTTAGTTATTTCAATGTTTTCATGATACATTTTGTTAAAGAAAATGCTGCTTATGACGGTTGGCGATCCAAGGAGTATTGTTCATCTTTGACAACTCTATGTGTTTTAGATACATTCCAAAGCATCGAATCCAATATAAGACATGGTGGTTCGTGACCTCGGAAAGGTTTGAGTTCGTGATCTTCTTCTTCATCGTCATGAATACGGGTGCTCTCATGATGAAGTTCCATGAAGCGTCACCGGAGTACAGAGGGGTAACTTACTGATTGTTATATAAAAACGCTAACTTCTATATCTCCGCTAACCGCGGTTTCGCACACTTTTTCCAGATATTCCAGGTCTATATCTCTAGAAAATCTATGTAAAATTTTAGCCCGATCCCCAAGTACTTTTGACGCGAAGAGTTAACAAACATTCATCCAAACTTTCGCATTTATAATCAAAGTGTGATATGTATTTAGCTAACAATTAATAACGATATAATGAAGATAAAAATAAAACGACATAGACACTACATAGTGACATTGTTGATGATGTTAGTTTTATTAACTGTTTCATTATTTGAGTTGATTTGACAATTTCGCAGTAGTAAGCGCATTGCTAAACATACATATAATTAAGTACCGGATTCCGAAATAAAAAATGTGTTTGATGCTGTGGGCTGTTTGTAATGTTGTATTGATGTTTCAGATCCTAGATATCATCAACATGATATTGACTACGGTGTTCATGTTAGAGTTTATTTTCAAACTTGCTGCGTTTAGATTTAAGGTATGTTTTTTTTGCAAATGAGCTTTGGTCATTTTGATGTTTATCTTGCATTTATGATTGGAGGGCTTTATTCGCTAGTGAAATAAAGTGAAACAGTTGGAAGCACAGTGATTGTAGTCTAGGGTAGAATAGAGAAACATTACGTCGCATCGTCCTCGAATGCGTAAAATGTTTGAAATTAATTCCTTCAACTGCAATAATTTACGCTATGTATAAGTAATAAGATTGATTCTAAGTAGGGCCACTTTATGTTTGGGATTTGTTCTGAATTGACTTTCTTGGTGTCTCTTGTGGCCCAGGACTGACATTACTCACACTCACACACACACTCACACTTGTATTCTGTCAGGCTTTGTGACTGTTTGTATAGTTTGTAACACTTAACATTAATTTTACTAAGCAACTATATTTTTCTTATTTTTCTTGTATAATGATAAAATAACACTGGACGCTTCACACAGCTTCATCTAGCCCCAGGCCAGTCAGAGATTATGGGGTAATGGACAGTTACTGTTATTTATTTATTTAAATACTTACATATATACGGTGCAGGTATGTTGTATAGGTCCGTTGAGTGAAGACCTGGTGACCTGTAACACAGGTTCTTAGAACCTACTTCAGGCACCAGTCTTCACAAAACAGGGTTTGACAATGTTTACCTGGTAAATCCCTAGATTAGTCTATCCTTTGTTAAATTGTCAAGCACCTTTGTGAAGAAAAATAAATAACATTTTTTTTTTTTATTAAATTAGACTTCCTGACTCATTACTTATTCGTAGATTCTACCCCTCCAATAAAGTTTATTGGATTTCCCATAATTTTGTTCTTATTTTGTTCGGTTGAATTTCGTTCTAGTTCTATAAACAATTTTCTTTTCAGAATTATTTTGGTGACGCGTGGAACACTACAGATTTTATCCTCGTGGTTGGCAGTATCATTGACATTGTCGTTACTCAAGTCAATGAAAAGAGCGAGCCAACGGATACCGTAAGTTTTAACTTTGCTATCATAGCGCTAACTCTCTGTATGTATTTGTAACTTTTGACTGCGTTTATAATTTAAATTTAATACCAGTATGTTGGTTTTCCTTTACTTATCTAAACGTATTAATGCTGCCACGACGGACCGTGAATTTCAACGGCATGTTCCTTATAGTTTAGTGTCCTACAGATTATGGTCTTAGATGTAGGTATGATATAGCGGGTACCTATAATGCATCAAAACACTGTCTCCTTTGATTATTTTTAAGTCTAAGTAGACTGTCAAAGCCATGAAAGCTTAGAAAAAAAATGCGTCTTAATTGGCCTCCAAATCTTCGACCCGCACTTGCTTACACGTCTTTCAGCGTGTTTTTGTAGATACTAGACACTGTGGTAAATCATCTATATTTCTTATGGGTATTTTTTCACAACTGGTAAAATTCTGCGAAAGAGCTTTGTCGTAACGCGAGTTTAAGACGTAGCTGTCACGCCCACCAGCACACTGAACCTCGGCTGTTTATATCAGTTGTTTTGCATCGCGACGCTCTATCTAGATCTAACAAAAATTCAGATATACTTTGCCTTCTGTGTTTTGAATTGTCTTACATTTTACAGCTTATAATTGAACTACGCTTACTGTTTATTTTGACTAGGACAATGTCGATGATTTTTGAATTTCCTCATGCGTCATATTCTTCAATGCAGCCAGTTTTGTATTCATAACCTGTTTTTAAAATGTGTCTTTCGTTATCTTTGAAATGTTTGTCTGGTTTATCGATTACAATTTTGTAAACATTTTTTCTAGTCGTTTCTTAGTGTCATGTGTAGTTTTTCTTAGCTAGGTTGAATTCTTTTCCTGGTTATGTTGTTTTGGTACTGTCACACTCTGCACCATGTAATGTAACAGGAGAAGCAATGTTTTCGTTGCATAATAATCAGTTGTCATTTCCAGGCATCGCTAGTGGTAGATGTTGTTACATACCTACGTTGCAGTGGATAATTCGCCTCGTGTTATTTGTTTCTTGCACTTTGCGTTGACCATCTTTGTTGGGTATATTATTTAGTAGTTTATCCATTAAAATTTTTTTGTTAGTGTCGTGTCTAGTCTGTGTAACCTTATGCTTGTCGCACACCTGAAAATCACACTACAAAAATGTGCGTTCAAATATGGGCTTACATTGTCGGCATCAGAAGGCAGACGGCTCGCGGACTACGTTTGAATCTTGTGTCACTGTAAAATGTATCTAAAGGTAATAAGTTTAAGCTCATTATTTCCCTTTCTTTGAAGTGTTTGTCCAGTTTATTGTATATTTTAAGTGTTGTGTCTAGTCTGTGTAACCTTAAGCTTGTCACAAATCTGAAAAGCACCGCTGTAGCACAACACAATAATGTGCATTAAAATATGAGCTTTCACTTGTAGCATTTAGATTAGTTTTTTATTGACGGCATCAGATGACAGACGGGTCACGGACTAAGTTTGATGAGTTGAAGTTGAAATGAAGTTGTGAAGTTGAAGTTGTTCAAATGAAGTTTGTTGTGGGAAGCCCTTTCGTCACTGTTAAATTTATCTATAGATAACGAGTTTAAGCCCTTATTTAAATGCCATAGGTACCTTTTTGTGAGGTATGGTAGCGGTATCAGATTTATGGTCGAAAATGTAGTATCGGTCCCTCATGTGGTTATGGCGAATTACCGCACATTCTTTCCTTTTCTCTGATGTGTGCGTCCAGTTTATCGTACATTTTCTTGTTAGTGTCATGTCTAGTCTTTGTAACCTTACTGCTGAATACAATAGGGGCGAGAGAGCTGGTGTGGGAGTATTCCCTGCGATGCTTTGATATTTCTGGAAGTAGTCGTCAACTGACATTGTGGTGTCGTTTACATTCCCGCTACCTTCTTGGCTAGGTTAAACTATTTTCATTGGTTAGGTGCTGTTTTACTGTAAACAGTATTTAACATGGAAGTAATGCAGTTTTTTGCGTATTTAAGAGTCCTGTAAGTTTTAAAGGAAATAAAGCACTGAGTTTTCAGTGAGTTTTTTCGTTGTATATAATCAGTGGTTATCTGTAGGCATCGCTAGTGGTAGGAGTTGTTATATACCTACGTTGCAGTGTATTCGCCTCGTTATATTTGTTGCAATTCATGAGACCATCTTTGTTAGATATATTTTTACGAGTCAATATTTTAGATAAGAAATCAGTATTATGGTCGTTTCAGGAGAATTATACACCATCAAACGTCACTATACCAGTTGCTCATAAGTTCATGGTGAGTCACCGCACGGTATCTGCTTTAGCCGTTAGCGTGTTCTTATTTAACTCATAACCTTAATAACATGATGATAGCAAATATATTTCTGGTTTTCACCGTGCAAAAGGTCTTTTTATAAGGTTTATTTCAATAGTAACAGTAGACATTTTTAAGTACATTTTAGAATGCGATCGATTGTACAGCGATGTGCTAGAGACAAGTTTGTGCGCGAACCTCTCATAGATTGAAGTACCATTTAAAATAAAAGATGTACCTACTCTAAGCCCGGCTAGGCGGCTGTGCGATTATGCTAAACCACCCGTCTAAAATTGACATTTGAAAGCCTTTTGAATGGCCTTCGTAATTTGCTATTGTATGGATATGACCATTATAAATAAATAAAAAAAATTGAAATGACTTTCAAGGCCATTGAAAGGACTTTCAAATGTCAATTTTAGGATGGGTCAATTTTGCGTTATTGCACAGCCGGGCTTGGTAATGGATAGTATCGAAAGGTCATTGATCCATTTTAACTAAATTCAAAAAACGGAGTAGGTTGGTATTTTTTTTAATGTTCATCGATTACTCTTTCTGTTTTTATGACATTAAAGAATTTTATAATCAATAAATTACCTAGTTATATAAGTTAAATATTCATAATTAATGGATAATGGAACTGTTGTTCCTCCTAGCTTTTAAGATCTTTTTTGTACACAGTTTCTAGAATAAATTTCATTACATTTCATTTCCGTCACTTAAGGACCGAATTTAATGATTCTTTTGCAATTGTATAGAATAGAGGATGATCTCGAGGTAGTCCCATAAAAATTGTATTTTCGAGAGAAAAGTAGGTATTTGTTTCGCAAAACTTAAAAACGGTTTAAATAAAATAAATAAAAATTTATAAGAAGCTCTAAATACTAAATAGACAAGAGGTACGTAAGTGCACTCAACAAATAAATACACTCCTGTATTTTAGACAACAAGAGTGCTCATTATTAGATAAAATAATCACTTACTGTTACAATAAAAGCATTAAGTTTATTTTTGTTTAAGTTACAAACAATTTGTGTATGATATTAATGTATTTTACATAGAGTTAAAACTAGATTCATCACTATAATAATATAAAGCTGGATTTTATAATATTAATAGTATAATATTAAAACTAAGGGATTCGAAGTCGTTTTTTACTTTTTCAAAACAATCAAATTATTCTATGTAATATATAGTACAGCGCTTCGCAAATCGCTTACTAAAATGGACCGTCTCCATGACGTTTACCTACTATCGAGTAATCAAATTCGAAAAACTAATCGTGACAGCTTTAGAAGTTTTTGTAGACGTTGTTGGTAGATAGAACTGTGTTTTACTAACCACCCTTAATTTATTATTAGAATGCAAAATATTGAGTAAAATTCCGCAAAAACATCAAGAAAATCCAATAAAATGCAATTCGTGTGCATATATATCCCAATAATTGACCATGCAATCAAACAATAAAAACATTAGTGATTATGATAGATAGGAATATTTTGCGGTGGATTTCCGCAAAGTAACGCCTGAATCTATTAGGTACCTAATAATACTTTATTTTCTTTGCAGCCACCGGGATTAAAGAAAGCTGGAGAGGTAAGTTATTTTTTCTTCTTGAAACTTGACAACGAATGAACTGAATGCCTATATAATACAAACTTCTTAAAGCTGCGGCGCACGGTCACGCGGCGCATTTTAGCAGAGTGGGTTCGTTTGTTTGACAACGTGGGTCCACCGCAACTATGTATATACATGAAAGTAAATCACGTCTATGTACAACCGTAGCGCAGCACATACGAAAGTGGGTGAAGCTACGCACGTGTACCGCGTGCATAGCGTTGACAGGGTTGAGCTGCGTGGGCGCCACATTCGAGCAGCGTGGCTTGCTCGACCGCCGCTGAACATCGTGTAGCAATGACGTTTTCAATCTCGTGTAATGTTTGTGGGTTGCAGTGGATGTTACCAGATACATTTTCTTGCAAAGTGAAGCTAGACACAAGTGCGTACCCTGTGCGCAGCAGTGGGGCTGTGGCTTTAAACAGACAATCAAATTGATTCCAGGGAACACAACTGCTCAAATACATCACATTCTTCCGATTGTTCCGAGCTATGCGACTCATAAAGCTGTTATCCCGAGGAGAGAGGATCCGCACTCTTCTATGGACGTTCATAAAATCATTCCAAGCTCTGCCATACGTAGCGCTGCTGATTGTTCTACTGTTTTTTATCTACGCTGTGGTTGGAATGCAGGTAATTTTTTGCCATCGCTAAATTTGCTTTGTTAACTATTCGATTAATTCTAAAGTGTTGATCACTCGTTATTTTTGCTATTGCGTCTCTATCACGTCAGTTTCCTATGACGTCATTTTCTGCATCAAAATAGTCTCCTTCTGCATCAACTCTCGTCGTCTCATGCCTATTTCGTGATTTTCGTCACTGGTACGACGAAAATTTATCATGTAGAGATTTCTTTGCCTAACTGTACGTACAGTAAGGCAAATATTTGAGATGGGAGTAGAAAAGTCGTGAAAGGAATCATGTGCTCAATTTAAGATAATATAAAAACTGCATACTCTTTTTTTTTTACGAACTTTTTCATATTCACATTGTTCATCACAAATATGTAGGTGAATTATCGCCTGCGTCCAGCAGTAGACCAATAGGCTGTTGAGATGAGGAGACGAAATAGCGAAAGTGACGAGTGATCAACGCAACCTTTAGTTTTACTACACTTAATTTTTGACTATTTGTTTGTCTGTTATTTTATCTATGAACCATTTGTTGCCTGCCAATTAATTACTTTAGACACAAGTGCAATCAAATGGGCGGCCAGAAGTTATTTACATTTCGCTTATGAGCGATCTCTTCCAGGCATTAAAGTTAACTTTATTTTACAGTGTTTTGCTTATACTTAAACTAAAACCAAATAATTGCACACTTAACTTCTTATGTCTTTCCTCGTGGCATTATTATTTTAGAAGATATTTTGTTCGAAAGAGTAGCTAACTACAAATTACTAACTTTTTGGAAAAAATGGTCCATTTTTGAAGTGTTGCATTTCGAGATCTATTAGACATACAGAGCTAGGGTTGCGCTCAAATGGTCGTTAATTTTGTCATCTTTAAAAGTATGATGGATGACTTTGCCGTAGAATGCTTTTTTTAGAAGTTGTATGCCCAAATCTAAAAAAATGACTAAAAATTTCGAGGTTTTTCGAGCACCACGAAGTTAGCGCAGGTCTTTCAGCACAATTTTAACAAAGAGGTTGAAAAAGTTGTGTGCGTTCACTAATTCTAAATGATATGAATTTAAAAATTAATACAATTTTTATTTTAAAAATTAATAAAATTTTATAAATTTATAAACTGATATAATTTTAATAATATTAAATATACATTTAGCATTCAGAAGGGAAATTCTTTAAAAAAAAAACAATATCAAAGTAACCTATACGATTTATTCTCGATTTTACAAAATCATAACCTCAAAATTGAACAAAAATAAAGTAAAACACCATTTAGCAAAAGACATCAAAGTACTCACGATTTAACACACACTGAACTGATAATCTGCACTTTTCACCAACTCACAAATCGCGTCGGTAACAACCACTCTTGTCCGTTCGAGATCCCGCAAGCAAATGACGGGTGCGCGTTCGGCGCGCGCTTTATATACACTTCGAAGGCCTTTGCCGTGTTGTTTCCTAAATCGGCCTCCCTGGCTCCACATCGCCCTCGATGTGTTTACGGCTTAGAGCAGCGGCATGTCTCTGTCCGTCGTCCGAGGCTCTCCAATAACAGAGTCGAAGGTGCTGTTGAGGGTCCTGCCATAGGATCAGACTCATCATCATGTTCGTCATCATCTGAAACATTAACGCATTTGAGGACATGGCATAGCAACAATCATGACACATCACACACACACACTCAATATCGTGCACAGAACAACATTACAAACAAACTACTGAGAGCTCTCATTTCTACGTTCCCCATTACCACCCAGAAGTGTTTCAGTGTCTCCGTGGTGGTAACCTCCGACGAGAAGAGACTGGAAAGCAGGCTCCGCACTCTCCGCTTACGCTCGAACCTGTGAACTCACCAAGCGACAGAAGGCGTCCCCTCTGTCGAATGAGGACTACGCCCAACACGACAGAGCCGTGAGGACCACGCCTCCACACATGAGGAAGTCAAACATGATTCAACACCATGATGACCACACCTCCACACAGATGAGGAACTACGCCAAACATGATTCAACACCATGATGACCACGCCTCCACACAGATGAGGAACTACGCCAAACATGATTCAACACCATGATGACCACGCCTCCACAGATGCATGTCCCCCCATAAGTGCTATAGGCTGGTTTAGTAGCGAACTTGAGCAACCATGTCGTGATGTTGATAGTTACGATAGTAAGAAGTATAAAAAGAGACCAAAAACTAGAGATTGCATGACTGTTCAAGTTACTACGTTTGCCAACGACCAAATAGACACTCACTTTCAAAGAACTCCACACAGGATTCGGGACACCACTCTCCACTCCAGGGTACCATGTACTCAGCGGCTGCCTGGGTAGTTTTTCCATAAGATCCAGCCATTAACTTCAGTTGGTAGCGACCACTCGGCAGGACCTTGATCACTCGATAGGGTCCTCTCATGCCTGGGTCCAGCTTTCCCATCGACTGCGCGTACTTTATTACGAAAGCCATGTCGTCGACCTGAAAAGCACGAGGAGGGTGTCTCCGCTGGTTAACACGGGTGTCTTGACCAGCTTGATTTTTTGACAAGAGTCCGCTAGCTCGAGATCTGCATAATTCTCTCCAGCCTTCATGATTCTGAGTCATATCCATAGCGACGTCACGGACCAGCGCTTTAATGACAGGCGTCGTAGCATCAGTGCCGACGAGAAGCTTTAGGGCAGATGCTTGTGTCGTCTTTTGCTTGGTGATGGTCAAGACAAATTGGAGTTTCCACAACTGATCAGACCAGACGGCATTTTTATTGTTTACCTCAATTCTTATGATGTTTAAAACTGTGCGGACGTATCTCTCTACCTGTCCATTCGCGTTATGCATTTCGGATGTGATGTAGTGGATATCACCGCCCAGTTCAGATAGTAAGGCTTTAAACTCATTTGCCTCAAACATTCGTCCCCGATCAGTTACAAGTAGTTTTGGGGTACCGAATAGCGAGATCGCGTTGGTAAAAGTGCGTTTTAGTTCACTAATATCCTGTCTATAAATGGGATACAATAAACAGTAGGTACTTTGTAAAAGAATCAACCATCAACAATACAAACTTATAGCCATTGGACTCGGGCAATGGACCTAATGCATCCATGTGTAGTGTTTGAAAGGGTAGACTAGGTTTCTCCCATGATACAATGGGTTGATGAGGTGCTCTTGGAACACGTTTCATAGAAACACACACCAGACAGTGCTTGATATATTTAGCCACAAGCTGGCGAAGCCCTGGGAACCAGAAATATTTTAGGATAAGGTCTTGAGTCTTATCTGCGCAGATGTGCTCGTGCTCATCATGGAATATTCTGAGTAGACTCAGTCGGTGCCCCTTGGGAATAAAACAAAGGAGCCTAGGTTCCTCGCCTACGGGTCTATAGCGATAGTACAATACCTCATTTTGGAGGACATAACGCTGTGGGTCAAGCTTACCATCTTGGAGGTTCTGCAGAAGTGTTTGAGTCTCTGTGTCTGCAGCCTGGGCAATCTGTGCCCAATTACGGGGCCTAGAGATTTGGTGCACTTCAGCAACCGGATTGCGGCTTAGGTAGTCGGCATGGGACATGAGGGTACCTTTTCGGTATTCGATGACAAAATCAAAATCTTGAAGGTAAATCCACCAGCGAGCGACGCGTGGAAGCAGGTCCTTCTTCTTTTCCGTGGCTTTGAGAGCATTGCAGTCAGTAACAATTTTGAATTTAATTCCAATTAAATAATGACGAAAGTGCTGCAAAGCTCTCACAACTGCCAGAGTTTCCAACTCATAAGAGTGGTACCTGCTTTCAGCGCCCTGGGTGGTTTTGCTAAAATAGGCAACCACATGCTTCGTACCATCAGCCATTGTTTGCATAAGAATAGCGCCATAGCCAACGCTACTGGCATCAGTATGTACCTCCATAGTAGGGGGTCAAAGATAGTTAAAACAGGCGAACTGGTAAGGGTCGTAATTATTTCCTGCTTAACCTTTTCCTGTTCGGAGCCCCAATGAAAAGCTACGTTTCTTGGTAAGACGAGATATGCAGGTGGTCTTAGCTGCATAATCGCGAATGTACCGCCTTAAGTATCCCGCCAAACCCAAAAATTGTCTGACCTGCTTGACATTAGTAGGTGGTGGGGCATTAACTAGAGCCTCGATCTTATGTGGACTCGGCCTAACCTGTCTCTAACTTATAACCGGTCCCAGATATTCGACCTCTGTGGTTAAAAATGAACATTTTCGAAGGTTTATCGAAAAACCAGCCTGAGTCAATGTTGTCAGAATATCTAAAAGTCCGTAAACTCTCCGATCACAGTCATAAGTGACTCACGTTCCGCTCCCTGGAGGGGCGTGTTAATTTCGACCGTTGATTGAGACGTGACGGTGTGAACAGGCTTTTCCATCGATCGGGTTAGGTATTGCCTATCTTTTGTTCGTACATAGGTAACGCCTTCACGATTGAGAATATCAGTGCCTATTATAATAGGGGCGGTGTTACTCGATGCGGGGACTACTACAAAATCCGCTTCAAAAGAGAAGCCATCAAGCTCGATAGTTAATGTTACGAAAGAGTCTGCTTCGACTATTGTATCACTTATTCCCTTCAAAGAACGGCGTAATGGCTTTCTTTCACACGAAAAATACTTCAGTACGTCCGCTGATACCAAAGAAACGTTCAACGCACCACTGTCAATAAGTACGTCAAGAGGAATACCCTGAACAATCGCAGAAGTCAAATCTGTGTGTCGTGAACCGTGGGACAAAGATATCTCGCCACACAAGTTTACCCTACGTGCATTTCGTGGCTCAGAGCGTTCCTTAGCAAAACAAGAAGCCTCAGTGTGCCCTACCTTTTTGCAAAAAGTACAGGTCGGCTTACTACCATTCGGACCACTAGCTTCGGATTTAGGGGGTTTCGCATCACTAGATGGGGTTTCTTGTTTTGCCTTTTTAGGACAGGACATTGCTTTGTGCCCAACTTGACCGCAAGTGAAACACTTAGCCATAGTAGTGTTGTTATTGGTTTTTCCGGGACGTTTTGGCGCTTCTTTATGTTTACCCTTATCTTGACCAACGCCCTCTGGCTTTATGTAAATGGACAAAAACGACACTAAGTCCTCGCAGGTAAGATTAGCATTAGCCGCCGCCGCCCTAACCTGTGGGTCCATGATACCACGAATTACAATAAGAGTCCTAAGTTCGTCACTCAACCCCTTTACTATTTTTAAGCGCAACAGTGTTCGCCTAGCATATTCCGCATAGGTGCTATATTTGTCGGATGTCGATTGCATAGCATCGTAGAGAATGTTCGCATAGTCGAGATTCCGTGGACACAAAGGCCTAAACTCACGACAAAAGTTTGACCATGTACGGTCAGTAGTCACCCATTCATTTAGCCAAGTACGCGCGTCTCCCTTGAGACAGCCGGATACGCGAGACAAACACTCGGAATCGCCCCAGTTATTAGCCAACCTAGCCCTATCGACTTCTTTGCACCACGTATCTATGTCTTGAATAGTTGGATCAAAGTTCGAGACAAAATACTGCTGCCTACCGGTGGACTGTAATGACCTGATAGCTTCGGCAAGTACTCGCGCCGACTCGGACACCGGTTCAGGCTGCGCCGACACACATACTGACGGAGGGTCATCGTACACTGTGCTGGCTGACTCATGCACATTCGAGGCAGTCGCGGAACCAGAAGGGTTAATCGGGTCGGTGGTATCGGACTGCGCAAGAATTTGTTTTTCACTTCCACCCGCATTGGTGGGATGGGTAACAGGTGAAAGTGTATGCGAGATTGTGGGGAGACTGTTTTTCCCTACCTCACTATCGCGTGGACCATCGATGCGCTCTCTATTCTCGAGAGCCTCTAATCGCGTGAGAATTTTCCCTAACGTATTTTGGAGAGGTACGTTCGGGCCACGCGGACTACGAGTCCTCGAGTGCGAACGAATACGCGAACGAGATCTTGCGTGCGAGCGAAGCCTAGGGCTACGCGAACGAGACCTACTGCGAGGTCGCGGCCTGCGACGAGAAGAAGACCTATCCCGTGAACGAGAAAGGTACCGCGACCTATCCCGTGAACGGGAACGGTATCGCGACCTATGCCCAGCGTTGTACCGACGCGACCTATCGCGTGAGCTATGCTGATTATCAGACATGATAATCTACTCGCAAATAAAGAGTTTTAACAATAAAAACGGTGTTTTACTTTACCCTCAACTTAGCTCAACAAAGGAATGATTTTACACAAAAATAGGGTCAGAACAGCTCCCTGGCCTGATGGGCTTTTGGAAACGAATCCCACTTCTGAATTTAGCATTCAGAAGGGAAATTCTTTAAAAAAAAAACAATATCAAAGTAACCTATACGATTTATTCTCGATTTTACAAAATCATAACCTCAAAATTGAACAAAAATAAAGTAAAACACCATTTAGCAAAAGACATCAAAGTACTCACGATTTAACACACACTGAACTGATAATCTGCACTTTTCACCAACTCACAAATCGCGTCGGTAACAACCACTCTTGTCCGTTCGAGATCCCGCAAGCAAATGACGGGTGCGCGTTCGGCGCGCGCTTTATATACACTTCGAAGGCCTTTGCCGTGTTGTTTCCTAAATATACTGACATTAGCTCAGGCTGCGTTGATATTGTCTTGGTATCGGAGAGCTTTCTTAAGCCATCTCTTCCTTCTTCTTATTATCCCATTCCTGGTTTTGTAATGGCTCGAAATGACCGTATAGGAAAGGGATGTGGAGGCGTTGCAATGTATTTGAAAAGCCACCTCAAATTTAAAGTCATCTGTCAGTCACCATCTGCCTACAGCAAGGCCGCTGAATATCTTTTCCTAGAAGTTGATATGGGAGTCAGGATATTGCTGGGAGTGGTATACTGTCCTCCAACCGTAGATTACTTTGACAAATTAGAGTCGGTACTTGAGGAACTTGTATCTGACTATACCCATGTTATCATACTAGGTGACTTCAATACTTGTCTCATTACCGAGCGACTGAAATGGAGAGCAGACAAGCTCAGCAACATTATTGACTCGGTAAATCTAAACATTATAAACACCACCCGTCCCACTCATCATACCTCTCACTCTGAAAGTTTACTAGACCTCATTATCACATCTCAGGCTGACCGTTTTTCAACACATGGCCAACTCACAGCACCTGCTTTCTCCCATCATGAACTTCTTTACCTCGCTTACAAAATTAGACCTCCAAAGGCCAAGCCAGCTGTTGTCAGCCAACGCAACTTTTCACGGCTTGACATCGCAAAACTTTCTGAAGCGGCTACTGCAATTGATTGGGGCAACATTTATTCTTACTCTTCTATAGATGATAAAGTGAACTTTCTCAATACTAACATTATTAGTTTATATGACATCTATGCTCCTATTCACTTGGTAAAAATGAAACGTGCACCAGCACCTTGGCTTGATGAAACTGTCCGGAAAGCCATGGCTAGAAGGGATAGGGCTTTTCGAAAGTTTAAACGTGATCGATGCGAAGAAAATTGGAGCTCCTACAAACAGCTTCGCAATCGATGCAATATGTTAGTTCGAAATGCCAAGAAAAAACACATTATGACACAAATTGAACTTGCTTCACCAGCAGGCTTATGGAGGTTTCTTAACTCTCTGGGTATCGGTAGGCAAAGAACTCATAATATAATACTTAACACTAATATTAACGCCTTAAACAAACACTTTACTACTAGAGATAAAATAGATCCTCACCTGAAAACCTTAGCTCTATCTGAAATCGTTAATGTAGCTCTTCCAAACAATGACCCTTTCTCCTTTACCACGGTTAGTGAAGATAGAGTTCGAAAGACTTTTCTCTCGTTTAAATCTAATGCAGTGGGCAGCGATAACATTAGTCGCATCATGTTCTCCAAAATTTTTAAGCAACTGCTCCCCACTATTACTCATATCATCAATTACTCTCTCATGTCTTCTCAATTTCCTGACCAATGGCGTAAGGCTCATGTGATCCCCCTTCCCAAAATCCCAAACCCTGTCTTACCCAATCAATATCGTCCAATCTCAATTCTCCCTTTCCTCTCTAAAGTTGTTGAAGCGGTTGTTCATACTCAGGTAACGGAATATCTCTCTAATAGTAGTTTCATTAATCCTTTCCAATCTGGGTTCAGAAAAGGTCACAGTACCACTTCGGCACTTCTAAACATCACGGAGGACATTCGGAAAAACATGGAAAACTCTCACGTCACGCTACTTGTCTTAATTGACTTCAGCAGTGCTTTTGACGCTGTAGACCACGACCTTCTCCTTTCACTTCTTCCCCGATTAAATTTTTCCCCTTCTGTTGTCCGCTGGTTTGCCTCATTTCTGAGTAGCCGTCAACAAAGGATCCGGAATGGCGCTGACTTCTCGTCTTGGCTGGAAATCGTATCTGGTGTACCACAAGGCGGAATTCTCTCTCCACTCCTTTTCTCACTTTTTATTAACCTCCTTTCTCACAACCTTCTTTGTCATTACCATATGTACGCCGATGATCTCCAGCTCTAACACTCTTCCTCTGTAGATGATTTGAACGATGCCATTAACCTCCTCAATGGTGAGCTTGAGAAACTCTCAACCTGGTCCACTCATTTCGGCATTAAGGTTAACCCTAACAAATGTCAGGCTATTTTAATCGGTGGCTCACGTCAACTGGCTAAAGTAGATGGTCAAAACCTACTCTCTCTACAATACGATGGGAACGATATTCCTCTCTCATCCACTGTTAAAAATCTGGGTGTTATTTTCGATAGAAAGCTCAGTTGGATTCCCCACGTAAAGGAGATCTCTAGAAAATTCTATGCCTCAATACACTCACTTCTACGTCTTAAAAACTTCCTCCCGATTCCTACTAAAATCACTCTGGTAAACTCTCTCCTCATTCCAATTATCGATTATGCCGACGTTGTCTTCCTCGATCTTAATGAGAATCTCCTCAATAAACTAGACCGTCTACTAAATACTTGTATCCGATTCGTTTACAATCTCCGTAAGTATGATCATGTAAGCAAATACCGAGCTATGCTTAAATGGTTACCTATCCGCGAACGAAGAAAACTCAGGATCCTTTGTCTACTGTTTTCAGTCTTAAAAGAGCCTTCGGGTCCCTTTTACTTAAAGGACCGCTTTAATTTCCTAGCAGATGATCACAGTAGAAATCTCCGCTCCTCTGATAATCTGCTCCTATCTATACCTGTGCATACTACCTCCGTCTTTGGAAATTCTTTCTCTGTAGAGGCAGTGCGGTTGTGGATGACTTGCCTCTGGACATTCGAAAGGCAGAAAACCGAGATACTTTTAAGAAAATGGTGGGCACGCTTTTTCTTAAGAGGTTATACCAATAGTTTAGTTTACACAAATGTTTCTCGTTGGTAGTTGATACTATGCTTATGCTTTAGTAGTATTTTTTTTTTAGGTATGTATATAAATATATAATAGGTATATATAATTAGAGTTATTTAGGCTACTTGTAAAACTTAAATTAGCACGCCAACCCCCTGTAAAAACATATGTTTTTGGTCGGCAGGTAGAAAATGCCTCGGCATTAAGCCCACCCTTTGTACATCAGTGCAATAAAGGTTTAAATAAATAAATAAAATAGACATATGACTATGATCAATCCATCAATCAAAAACCTCTTTATTTCCATAAATACAATAAATGTACACTGAGAACAGTCAAATTATAAAAATAAACACTGACACGGAAATAGAGTGATATTTTTGATTTCTGTCGCTTCGGTATGAAAACTAAAGTAAAGAAGCGACGGAAAAACCTAAAACCTGTTAGTTGTTATTTTTCAAGTTGGATCAAAATCCGTCCCAAGCTTTTTTATCCTCTAGATAATCTGATATTTTATATTTAGTAAGCCCTTTTGCACTGAAAGGTTTTGACAATTTGTTTGAATTTATGTATATGTTCGCAGCTCTTCGGAAAAGTTGAGCCCGGTGAAGTTATAACAGACAACAACAACTTCCAAACGTTTGGTGGCGCCCTCATGGTCCTCTTCAGATCTGCTACAGGTAAAAACAAGATCCGTCAAGTGCGAGTGTAACTCGCGTGCCGAGGGTTTTGAACGTTTGTCAACTAATATGTACCAAAAGTACCGGTTAGAGACTTCGCAATTTAACGAATACCTAAGAATAGTAGGTACCAACCTACATTTCAGATGGATCTCTCTGCATGCTTCGGTTAAATAGGTGGGTAATGGTAAATTTTTCGACCGTTTTCAAAATATTTCAAAAAGTATGAAACTTACAAAAATTTTAAAAACTGATTTGAAATGTCCGAACCGATACCTTTTATTTGATATCCGACTCGGTGGGGTAGCCCCCCCTTTTGAAAATGATTCCCCCCCTTATTGACCATTTTTCAAAAAGTGTTCTTCTCTCTGAAATATTTTAAAAAGTATGAAACCTACAAATATTTCAAAAACTGTTTTGAAATGTACAAACTGATACCTTTCATTTGATACCCCACATGACCCTGTAGGTATCTTTTAAATTTCGGTATCACAATTTGTATGGAAAATATTGATTTTAATTTTTCATTTGACGACCTCCGTGGCGCAGCGGGCGAAGGTCCGCCTGCGACGCATGAGGTTGCGGGTTCGATTCCCGCCTCGGAACAATTTGTGTACGATCTGCAGAAATTTGTTCCGTTCGTCTGGGTGTTTTCTATGTATAATAAAAAAAAATATCTATCTATGTAGTGTATTGTATTAAGTATATAATCAGTTATCTAGTACCCATCACACAAGCTTTGCTTAGTTTGGGGCTAGATAATGCTGTGTGAATTGTCCTGCATTATTTATTAATTTATTATATTGTCTCGTAAAGAGACAATATAATAAAAAAATTAAATCAAATAATACTAATCAATAAGAACTAGTATTTACAATTGAATTGTTACTAAATAGTTTCATCCTTATATTGTGCAATGAATTTCTGCAATGGCTATACCGTCTGAATCTATTAAAATCTTAGAAGAAGAAGGCTTAGAATGATAGTAGATACACGTCTCATTTTCTTATTCACATACGTGTGATCGTGTGCGTGAAAGCACTGAATGTCAACTCACGCCTAAGATCAAGCCTAAGATAATAAATAAAAAATAAATAAATGAAGAGAATTGTTGTTGAGTGACACTATCTCTTTCCTGTGACATCAGCGTGTACATCTATGGTTAAAATTTTGTTTCCAGGTGAAGCATGGCAAGAGATAATGATGGCCTTATCGAACCATGACGACGAAGGACCTGTCCCTCGCTGCATCAAGTCTATTCAGGAAGACGGCACGACGTTGTACGACCCAGTTGACACGTGTGGCCAGTGGTTGGCGTTCCCTTACTTTATATCGTTCTCTCTTCTTTGTACCTTTTTGGTGAGTTGCATTTTTTTTGTGTTTGTTAGTCCATTTTCCTCTCACTGCTGAGCAATGGCCTTCATCATTTTTTTCACTTCTTCCACTAATGGACGTAAGAGAAAATCAATAACACTTTATTTCTTGTTTGATAATAATACATAGTATAAAATTTGGAGATGAGATTTGTCTATTGCTTATTTTGTAAGTCTAAAGAAATAAGTTACTTACTTCTGACTTCCCTCATAGCCTTCTTTCTACTTGTCACGATCATGAGTTTAAGATTCTTGGTTAAAGAGGTTGAAAAAGTTGTGTGCATTTACTAATTCTAAATGATATGAATTTAAAAATTAATACAATTTTTAATTTTATAAATTAATAAAATTTTATAAATTTATAAACTAATATAATTTTAATAATATTAAATATACTGACATATGACTATGATCAATCCATCAATCAAAAACCTCTTTATTTCCATAAATACAATAAATGTACACTTAGAACAGTCAAATTATAAAAATAAACACTGACACGGAAATAAAGTGATATTTTTGATTTCTGTCGCTTCGGTATGAAAACTAAAGTAAAGAAGCGACGAAAAATCCTAAAACCTGTTAGTTGTTATTTTTCGAGTTGGATCAAAATCCGTCCCAAGCTTTTTTATCCTCTCCATTTTCCTCTCACTGCTGAGCAAAGGCCTTCATCATTTCTTTTACTTCTTCCACTAATGGACGTAAGAGAAAATCAATAACACTTTATTTCTTATTTGATAATAATACATACTATAAAATTTGGAGATGAGATTTGTCTATTGCTTATTTTGTAAGTCTAAAGAAATAAGTAACTTACTTCTGACTTCCCTCATAGCCTTCTTTCTACTTGTCACGATCATGAGTTTAAGATTCTTGTTTATACCACCTTATTTATAACTTACGGAACAGACAGATGGCCTGCCTCATGATGAATAGTATCGCATCATCGCCTATAGCAGAGCAATAATTTGCAAAACACACGCTAGGAGTACGCTCAATTCACTGAGCTCCATTATACACATATAAGTACGTAGGAGGTCAAAAATTATCGATGATAGATAGGGGCCATTCGATTTTCATTATTTTTGGACTGAGCGTTTGCGTAAGCGGCCGTGATCGTCTATGGAACTAATATTACTGTTGTCATGTTATTTTTGTACGCCTCAAAATATGATAATATTATTCCAGACAAAATAGATTGAAGGGGGCGCTTTTAACAAATATAAATAAATAATGCTGGACAATTCACACAGCATTATATTCTAGCCCCAAGCTAAGCAGAGCCTATGTTATGAGTATTAAATAACTGAAATAGGTACATACTACGATACTAGATAGATATTTTTAATATACATAGAAAAACATCCAGAACACCCTAAAAAATATCTGCAGATCTTACAAACATTTCTCCCGAGGCGGGAATCGAACCCGCAACCTCCTGCGTCGCAGGCGGACCTTCGCCCGCTGCGTCACAAAGGTCTTCTGTCGAATATCGTTGCGTATAGAATACTCCATCCAGCGTACTTGTATTATTGAGTTCAGGGGCTTAATCAGGCTGAGACGTAAATATTACGTATCATGTGCCACTGAAACGGCACGGTATTATTGCACGGTGGTATTATTTTCCGGGTCAGGGCGTAATTTAACGTATCACACAGTGAGCGTTCGTGCAGTCTGGTCGGAGAAAGAAGGTGCTCGACGGTTTTTTGACGTTTCATGCTCGCTGCAAATATACATTAATGTAACACCGGTCAGTACCAGCTTTTCTCTTCACTAGTCTTAACATCCACCAAAAACTACAACCCTTCAAAATTTCCAACTAAAATCGTTTCTCAATTTCAGATTATCAATCTCTTCGTTGCTGTCATCATGGATAACTTCGATTACCTGACCAGGGACTGGTCCATCCTTGGACCACATCATCTCGATGAGTTTGTCAGGTATGTTCTGTTGTTATTGATTCCTTTCAATCTGAACTTATTATGCTGTGTCATCCTAGATAAATTTTTTGAAGTAACGATTTTCCTTTCTTTTGCTGATTTTCAGATTATGGAGCGAGTACGACCCTGATGCAAAGGGTCGCATCAAACATTTGGACGTTGTTACTCTCTTGAGAAAAATAAGCCCTCCTTTAGGTAAGTTCTTTAGTTTCTTTTGTTATACTGATTTTATCATTGATTAGATTGTCTTAAGTATTCATTATTAAAAAAAATTGAGTTGGTTTACAAAATAATCTAAGCGTTCCAAAAGTGTCTCAGAATAACGACTCCATTTGGTTCAAGTATATGTTTTCTATTGTTTAACTTTCCAACTATTCATTTTACTTGTTTTAAACCGTAGTTAATCGTTATTATCTCAATTTATATTTTTTTAAATTCAGTGATAGATCTATGTTTATTCCATCTTCAGGTTTCGGCAAACTATGTCCGCACAGAACTGCTTGCAAACGACTGGTCTCTATGAACATGCCTCTCAACTCCGACGGTACCGTCAACTTCAACGCTACATTGTTCGCCGTCGTTAGAACCCAGCTTCAGATCAAGACTTCAGGTTTGATCATTTCCTCTTCCGTTCTTTAAATCTTTGAAATACATTTGTGCTTGACTTTTTTCAATTTTGTTGTACTTCTTCGTTTCATTTCCAGTTTTTACTTTTGACTATGTTGATCATTATCACAGAGAATGTGTATCTTTATTTTTACTTTATCGTATTTTTCGATTCGTTACTTAATCAAATTTCCAAAATGTTTCGCTTATTGTATTTCTCTATGTATATTTTCTACAGTTTTTCGTACTAAGCAAGACGGTTTAATTTTTGTCTATATTGTTGGGAATCGGAATTAAGTCGTAGTAACATAGAGTTATTCTGTGATTAAACTATCAATAAAATTACAATTTAGTGAGTATAATCTTGTAGAGTCATCAGTTGCCCGAAACTTTTTGGGGCTAGATGATTCTGTCAGAAAATGTTCTGCATTATTTTATAACTTAACTAACGGCATAGATTGAGAACATTATTTGCCTTAAAAACAAGAGGCAAATTTATGCCTTATTTTATTTATTGCAACAGGCACCATAGCAATAGACGAATGCAACACCGAACTCCGAGCTATCATCAAGAAGATCTGGAAGCGCACGTCTCCGAAGCTCCTGGACCAGGTGGTGCCTCCGCCGGGAGATCCCAACGAGATCACCGTCGGCAAGTTCTATGCCACCTTCCTTATACAAGACTACTTCAGAAGGTAAGGAATTGTCTGGAACATGAGTTTAAGATTTACCTGGGTATCTCCGAAAGATCTCTAAAGGCAGTCTCTAACCAGGTGTGTATCGTAATAGTTAAGATTCGAGCATTAACTCGTCTATCAGTGAGGAAGTTTTTAGCGTAGTGCTCAAATCGAATCTGATGTTGTTACATTATTAACGAATGCTCCTGGTGAGGGCTTGCTTGTGTCTGTACATCTATTTGAATCAAAAGAACTGTAGAAATCGAATTGAAACAAATTCGTTCTGATGTTTTCCGGAAGGTCGGCAAGTGTGTAGTTTCACTATAGAACGAATTCGTAAATTCGATTCCTCGGCAATTTAATGATCAACCTTTATATGTATGGTTATTAACCTGATTGTTTCTATTTTTATAGGAACCATGCGTAAGTTGATCCTGTTTTAAGCAACTCTGTTGAGATCTTCAGCTGTATTTTTGCTTGCTACTTTGGCTGAAATAAGAGTTCTCTTTTAGCCAAGTTTTGCTTTTAAGTTTTTACACTCATACTTTATTTCATATCCATTTTTAAGGTTCATGCAATCTGGTGTTTGACTCTATGAGTTTCTAAACATTGATTGTGTGTTACAGTTTTTTTCCAGTTTTCACCACAAGGTTTTTTTATCCACCAGTTCTCATGCTATTGATTTTGACCTTTAGGGTACTTTTCTACTAGAAATATACGAAATATCGAAGTGGTGGATCGTGTCAAGCCAAACCTATAAAATCGCGTGGTAATGAACATCATGTGATTCTATTGGTTAGTTTTCAAACCTTCCATTGCTTAGTTTGATAGTAATATCTGGCGGACAAGCACCTTCACGCATGTCTTTTGAACCTACTGAAAACTCAAAGCATGTATCCCTCTTGTATATTTAAATCTCCATGGATGTTTACAATCACTTGCTTCAAAAGTGCACAGACTATTTTCTTTTTGAGTTTTTTTTTGCGTGAGAATTCTTGTGTTTGTCGATTGTTCATATGCATGAGGATTTTATTTTACTTGTAACATTTGCGTTCTGCCGTTGGGCATCTTTGGGCAACTGATTGTAATGTAAGTAACATCTTTTGGAGATGTACAGGAACAGGACCCACAGAAGTGCACCATTTCACGCCCCGCTTTCACCAGAGCGGAGAGGAGCTTTGTGAGAAAACAACCAATATTTTAGAATACATGGTGTGATCGTCGTGTGACGTCAGTTTGACACAGTGCTTGTGGTTGTTTTCACACATCTCCGCTCAGTTTTGGTGGACACCGGTAATTAGTCTAGTTTTAGACACTAGGGGCAAATAACTCGCACATGTAATGTATCTGCGAGTTGATTCCAATTGATTATTTTTCAAGAAACAGTTCTTAAGCACCTTGTTGCATACGACTACCATAGCATTATTTTGTTTTAAATGTTTGAGTAGATATTTGATAAAAGTGCTAGAGTTTGACAATAGTTTTGCCTGCGGCCTCATTAGATCAAGAACTAAGCCTGCTGAGGCCTTTTTTCCACTAGGAGCTAATTTTTAATAGTTTGCAAGGTTATCGCTGCTAAAGGAGAGAGGGCAAAGCTGTTCTGAGTGATGGCGCATTGCGGGCTTGCATGAAAGTGCTCCGTAAACCAGTTGCACCATGCGCTGCCACTCGGAACACTCTCTTAGAATGTTCTTAAAGTCCCCTCCACCACAAAACTCTAGGTTCAGAAAGCGCAAGGAGCAGGCTGCAGCAGAGTCGCTCCACAACAACCAGATGACACTACAAGCTGGGTTGAGGACGCTGCACGAAGCAGGCCCGGAGCTGAAGAGAGCTATATCCGGGAACCTGGATGAGATGGTGGGGGAAGTGGTCGAGCCTATGCATAGGGTGAGTCAGTAAAAAGACACACGACAGGTTCAGGAAGCGTCTCTCCACTACAACCAGATGAAAAAGCTGGGTTGAAGGTACTGCACGAAGCTGATCCGGAGCTATATCCAGGAGCCTGGACGAGATGGCGGGGTCGAGCCAATGCATAGGGTGAGAAACTAGAAATAAACAAAAAGGGGGTGTGTTTTCGATGAATTTGGGAAATTAAAGAGATCAAAGTCACTGTATTAATGTAAACTTTAGCTGTAGAGCAAACTCAATTAAACGCAAGGTCTTTTGTAAGTTTGTAAATGTGGATGAAGTAGATCTCCGAAACTCTTCCAGTAAAAATATGTGTATGTCTGATGGTGGACATAATCTCTGAGTGCTATCGGCTATGTTAAATCTAGAAGAGCCCAAAACCATGAATAAGCGCCAGTCAACAATAAAATGCATCTGATGTTTCAGCGCAACCACACTCTGTTTGGTGCCGTATGGACCAGCATCAAGAAACACGGTAAAGGAGGCTTTGGACGTGATGCGAGAATGGACCTGCCTGAGCCAGCTAACTATAAAGCCAATGGTACGGTTAGCAAGTACCTAGTATAGAATTAAATAATATGTACTGTACATTTTTATTTCATCATCATCCCATATTAGACCACTGTTCTACATAGGCCTCCCAAGCGCCAAGAGTTAGCAAGCTGAAGTGGCAGTGGGCCGGCCATATCTTGCGAAGAATCGACAGCCGCTGGGGTAAATGTGTACTTGAGTGGACTGGAGACCGAAAAGTTGTGTAGGATGCCCTCGAGCTAGGTGGGATGTCCAGTCCACCTGCGCAAGACTGCAGGCAGATGCTGGATACGGCAAGCTGAAGACAGGGTGCTATGGCGCTCATTTTTATTTGGTTTACAATAATAAAACCATAGATACGTTATGGCACTTATTAGTGGAGTGGAGACCTCACCTTAGCGTTACCTGCTAATATACTGCTGGACATAATCTATTAGCATGATGATAAAGATAAAAACCCAGATGCAGTCTCAGACGGCAGACCGACACGACCGGGGACAGGTCAGGCGCAGGACCTACGGCTTAACGTGCTTTCCGAGGCACGGGGGTGAAACAACGCCAACTTCCTGAGTCTGGGCTGCTACTGTGAATTCTTCGTGCTGGAAAAATCACAATAACTTAGCATAGGTATTATGTATATCTATTGGGCTTTATAGTGTGGTTTTCTTTTTCAGGGCAAAAAGACCAAAATCTTAGTTCAATGATGAGACGTGAACTTGGATTGGACGGGAAGATCCCTGAAGAAGAATTGTAAGTACCTTACTTACCCATAAAGATATAGAAAATGTGTCTTTTATAATAATAATTTTATTATTGGTAGTTAATCGGTAAAATAAAAATATTTATTTCATGCCCGAGGCTTCGCACGCGTTGTTTCTACGGAAACGTTTTCTAATTTCAATGTATTATGTATGAACCTTCCACTACTGAATATACACACTATTAGAAATAAATACACAAGCACTAACCTACTTTAAACCCGCTATCCCTTATCCCCTCGGTGACCAGCTACCCGAGGGGAGTAGATTTAAAATGAGCGCCGCATGTTTCTGGCATGCGGCACAATGCTGAATCTACTCCCTCTCCACAAAACGGCATGGGTACCTACACTCGGCGTACATTTTTATAATGGTTTATCTCTAGCCTAGCAGGGTGTGGCAATAGGTACTGAGGGTGGAAGTCGAACGGGTTTCTAGAAAATTCTCTTATTAGGTATTAGCAGAAAATAATTTCAATAGGTGGGCATTTATAAAAAAATATATACAGGTGTGTATGTGAAAGGAATTGAAGTTTTTCACGATAATTATAAACGAATTGACGATGTTTTCAGAAAATACGACGACGGCAACCACAGCGATGAAGAAATAGCAATGCAACCTTTACTTCACGGCAAGGACTCAGAGAGGATATTCAGAGTTATTGAGTAAGTTTAGGTTAAGTTGGGGTAAACGTGTTCTTGAGTGGAGACCGCGATTAGGCAAACGTAGTGTAGGACGCCCTCCAGCCAGGCGGTATGACGACTTGCGATGGACTGCAGGCAGATGCTGGATGCGGCAAGCTGAAGACAGAGAGCTATGGCGCTCATTAGGGGACGCCTATGTCCAGCAGTGGACCAATATAGGTTGATGATGATGAGTATGTTATATGAGCTCTATACTAACGCGACGTGAAACTTACGTGTATCCTCAGACACAAAACTTCTCCACACCTTTTCTCTTCTCTCTGTCTACAGGGTTATTGGTAATTCACTGGCACTAGATAAACTGCAGGTTCTACCCGTTAATTTTAACATCATTACGAGCACCTTTGTAGACGCCATGTCTTATTCTTTAATATTTTATGTTAATCAACTCGCATACTCATAAATTGGTCAAACATGTGCCTTATAATACCTACCAACTTTGTTAACACGTAGTTTTGCAAATAAATTATCCTTATCTTTACTAAAAATATCCGAAACTAAATGTTTCACTTAAGATATATATTCCACTCCCATCAAAACCCACATGATCGTCATTGGTCTATTTTATATCTACGAAAGGTGTTAAGTAGTAAGTTAAGTAGCTTCAGTGAGGCCGTGAGTCAACCAAGCACAGACACACCATATAGTAGCGTAGTTTCCAGGTAAAAAAATATTATTCCATTTAGTCCGTCAGTTAGAATCAGAAGATAATGGATATATTTTTTTTTTGTCAATCAAACAGAAAATGACAAAAATAAAGTGCGTCAAAGTTTGGAAGTGGGGTGACGTCGCGCCTTGCTAAATAAAATATTCTCATTCTCATTCATTCATTCTCATTCTCTCATTCTAAAAAGTGTCGCAAGGTTGCGTTTGCCTCTGCGCCGCATCGTTGATATTTACAACAAGAGATTCATTGATATTGTTTCTACTCTCTGAACTTACTTTAAGAAAATGTTCTACAACTGTTACCAATTAATAACACTTAATTAAATTAGAACCTTTTTCCCTTTTTCTGTTTCTCTCATTATAATAATGTAAAAAAATAACTACTCTCAAAATTATTGCTCTAAAATATATAAAACTCCTGACTAATAAAAGTAAATTAAAATTAAAAAAGGTGTGACGTCACGCGGAACTTTAACAGGCTATATCTTAAATTTTTTTTGTTTAATTGACAAAAGAAAAAATACTTGTCCGATATCTTCTGATAATCTAACTGACGGACTAATTTGAAATTTTAAGGACACTAGCCTAGTTAGGGCAGAACCGTTTTTAAGCTAAATAAAGATCCTTTAACAAACAATTATAAAGAGCTACTATCAGAATTTTTCCGAAGTATAGGAATACATCCGACAGAGACAAAAAGTTATCGACATAGCTCAAAGAATTGGCATGCTGAAGTGGCAGTGAGCCGGCCATATCTCGCGAAGAACCGACGGTAAACGTAGTGTAGGACACCCTCCGGCCTGGTGGGATGACTATCTGTGAAAAGCTGCAGGCAGATGCTGGATGCGGCAAGATGAACACAGAGTGTTGTGGAACTCAATAGGGGAGGCCTATGTCCAGAAGTAAACTAATAAGGCTGATGATGATGATGATGATATCGAAAAAAAAATTAATAGAGAAAAAATTAATAGGGTACCATAATTGACATCCCATTTCTACCACTTTTAAGAATAAAGACCTAGCATCATCATTTATTTAAAAAAAATTGCACCACCGCAGTGCACACCGAAATATGGATTGTGGGTTATTTCTTACAAAAAACACATATATTACGGGTACAAATCGAAATTTATTTACAAAAGCACTGTAAAAACTATAAATGAAAAGCAATAAAATTCAAATTTCTTTACGAATTGTTTGTGATTATGCGCAGAACCTTACAGTTCACGCAGTGTCAGCGAATCACCAATAATCCTGTACACCTACTGATGTTATTTGTAATTTTTATCTTACCTTTGTATTTTAGGTATTTGTTAGCAAATTTAGTTTTTTATACATTGAACATTTGCTGTGTTGTTAATAATTAAATGTACCTACTTTATAAAATAACATAGGATTGGACACATAATGTCTGCTTTATATGGTAACAGCCTAATGGGATAAATCAAAGTCGTATCTGTGTTGTAAATTGTATTCCAATCATGCCACATTAAAATTATTATAAAAGACTGACCAGAAAAATGTTATACAGATGCACAACCATTTTTTCAAGCCATACCTACTTTACCTTTATTTAAATAAATGAATAAAAAATACTGGACAATCCACACAGCATCACATATACATTTAGATTAACGTCTTTTCTGCTTCTAAAGCCTTGGCCTCTTTAACACTACGTACTACGCTGTGGTATGCTCTATGCGGTGCCGGACACATGTCATTATCGTATGAAAAACGTCTATAGTGGGTTTTTTTCCGTCGAAGTCTTACTGAACACACTACTGCGTGGTCAAGAAACCAAGGCTTTAGCCTTTCAAGCATTGGCTATAAAAAAAGTTGAGCACATTCAGGTATCGGGGGGGGGGGGGGGGGGCGCTTGGTGAAAATCCTCACAAACAATGTCTTTTTTGTTTTTCTGACACAGGTCATCATTGACAATGACATTTCATGTTGTAGTTCATTGCATTCCCGATCGAACTTCTAAAAGAAATTCTCTTCTAGTGGGTCGTTTCACTCTTGTCTTGACACGCTCTGTCAAGAGTGTAACGACGTCCTCATAATTACAATTTCTGTCTCTACTCAACGTCAACAGCCTATATTAGTCCACTGCTGGACGCAGGCCACCCCCTGATGAGAGCCTTGTTGGATTTTATCTCATGGAGGATAGTGCCTCACGCTGGGCATGCAGGTTGGGGATTGCAGTTCGGTGGTAGAATTGTTTTGCAGGAGGCGCTGCTGCCCGTACCCACCCGCAAAAAGAGTTGAGATGGTGCGAATTCTAAGCCGACACCACACGGCATGAGTACATACTTTATATTACCCAGGCAGAATCCAGATGATTTTCTTCATGAAATTTTAATTTATCTGGTCTTTCATACATTTTTTTCTTCACCAAATTAAAAGGCTGAAATGCTGGACCTCCATAGCTTTAAGTGCCACGCTCAAACTTCTTTCGTAACGAAACTACTTGGGCTCTCTTCTGCAAAATTAGTTAACGTGCAATTCAATAGGTGGTTGGTGCTTTCATCTGTATAACATTTTTGTTAACGTTTACAGAAAAACTTCCAACGATTTAATGCTGATGAAAAATAGTCGTAAGTCGGTTTTAGTGTGTTGTGACGCCAAAATAACTATTGAATGATTAAATGGTATTGATAGCAACTCTTTTGAATTGTTTTTGCATGTGTTTGATGTGAATTTAAAATCTTGAGATGGGTAACCATTTTAGTAGGTAGGCACTTTGGAGGCATGCAAAGTAAATTCTTAGACTTGGCGCAAACGGACCACCAACCACAGCCACCGGTGGCTGTCACGCGCTACCGCCACAATTGCAGCAGACAGCCGCCGGGGTCTTCGGAAGCGACCACATTTTATGTGTGCGTGCGATGCGTATGACGCCTAGCGGTTACCTGAGTTTACCCTAAGCGGGGGGCGAGGCGGCGCAATAGTAGCGAGAATCAACGTCTTGCGTAGCGCAGTGTGGCGGCGTCAAGTGGCGAGACGCGGACACCGCTGTAGCGAGTGGCTGTCGCCTCCGACGCGTGTGCGGCGATTTCGCACAAAATGTATGAAAAAGCGTGTATGTAAACAGCTTGTCGATCGCCACCGGAGGCTGTGGTCGGTGGTTCGTTTGCGCTAAGCCTTATAATCGTTTTTAGCGGAAACTTTTTTTTGTTTTTTTAAGTAAACTGAAGTTAAGCATGCTCAGAGCATGGTTTGATATTGTTTTAATACCAGATATTTCGATTCTGTCTCTCTTAGATTTTATCAGTACACTGTACGGTGTACCTACAGATAATTCGAATATAGTTTGTTTTATCACGCACGTCCCATCATAATAATTCCTGGTTATTTCTTTTATGCACTGATTATTAAAAGTTTACATTGCTGTAAAGTAAAGTAAAAATCCGTTTATTTTGTTATATTTACAAAAGATATATATACAAAAGATAAAGGTAACAAATACAGTAACTAAAATGGCCAAAATGTTGTTTTCCAGCTCGTGACAATACGCCGCGCCAGAACAACAACGTGCCTTATTGTGTAGAAAACCCTGCGGAGACCCTTATTGCTCGAGTAAGTAGAATCTTCAAGTGGGGTATGGTGAACTTTTAGGTGTTTTTCCTTATTACGTTCTTTATCGCTATTCTCTAAGGACGAAGTAAGAAGCAAAGTCTTACTATATTTTTTGTCAAGGTAATGACAACTCTTGATGTTCATCTTACAGTGTCCGTTACGACTGAGGGTCCACATTGGAATTTCATGATTCTGAATACGATATTCTTTAGTAAATGTTCTGAAACATTTGTTAGTACAGTCTCTAATTTGTAAAAGTATCCAGTCAATAGTTACAACCGGTTAAATGTGGTCCCTCAGACGTGGCTTGGAGATCGTCATATCTCATGAACTGAGCAAAGCTCACGGATTTCATAAATTACAACATTTAGTAAATCATTTGTTAGAGTAAATTACAAAAAATCAGCCCTTTCCGTTCACTGGAACAAACAAAATCAACTGCAGAAGGTGGTCCCTCACACGTGCACATACGCCCCTATTATCTTAGGAACTATTAGTAATGTTGAGATTATCAATGCGTGTAGCTTTAGTAAAAGTTCTTGGACAATTACAAATGAAGTCCCTAATTTGTAAAACAAGCCAGTAAATAGTTAGGACTGTTTAAAGTTGTGATTATTACACAAAATATAACTTATTTTAGAGAGGATCCGGAGGATAAATAAACATTCAGAATATACCAACCTGTAATTAAAATGTTTACTACATATTACTTCAAGAATTATTGTTAAAACTTGTGTAGTTTTCGAATAAATCGTAAATTTACTTACTGGGTACTAAGTAAGGTTAGGGTGACCACACAGTAGGTTTATTTTTAGGACAAAAGTAAAAATAATGCTGTTGACTGCTCGTATGTATGTATTATTATCATGTAAGTACAGCATTAGATTAAAATACTGGAATACTGGACCATATCACACAATCATCTTATCCGAAAGTTGTAAATAGACATCGTTGGGAGTTCGTATCATAGGTGACTAACTAACATACCTAAGCCATGAGGTAATTATAGGCAGTACACACAAATTTTCTTGTTGTATCACTATACTGACCGAGCTAAATTCACACTTTATAAGTGTATTGTCAAAGTTTTAGCATGGGAAATCTGTGGGTCCAACATGTTAAAATTCGATGGGCGCCATAGAAAACCAATATAATAAAATATTTCGGATGATGCTGCCATTTCCCTGATTCCACCTTGAGTCAGGGATGTTTGTGCAGTGAGTATTTACCACACTGATAGCTTCCACGCTATCATGCGCAAAAAAACAGCGTCCTAACAAACGGCTGTGACAGCCTGCTCTGGGAGTGTATCGTGCAGAGGATGATCAATGGAGGAAGCTATTTCCTTGATTGATTATTGTTATATTATTAAAAACATGTTACTTAATCTGAGTGCACCTCAAGACGCCCGCCTCTCTACTGATATCAAATTAATCTCGATCCAGAATATTTGAAACAATTCTAAAACAATGTAAACAATTGGCATTTTGCGTAAATAAACTACGAATTGTCAATCTGTTGTGGTATTTCTTGAACGTGTATAGAATAATGTTTTTGAACGAATATTATTCTATAGTCCCTGCAATTCATTGTAAACAATGTTACAATGTATTAAGCTATGATAACTAGGTCCTTCGATATGCAGTTTTTTAATTTTTTGTTAAAACATTATACAACAAATAATATAATTAATAATAATAATAATAATAATAATTATAACAAATATTCCATTGGAATAATAACTCTTCGTCACTAACAAGTAATAAGAGTGTGATCTTGCCATCATCCATTGCTGATGATGATAATTAGCCTTACCTACTTCGTAGGAATATTTCCCAGCGCTAGTTCTATTTTGTTTTTTTTGTCAAAGTTACTGTAATCCTTCATGGCTGCATTTGCATTTACAAGGAGCCCTATAAACATCATGATATTCATGATCATGCGTTGTTACGTTAATGTCCCCAACCAATAACAACTTAGTGGGCGAAGCTCACAGGTCCGATTCCCGCCGCGGGAAAAATGTTTCTATTATATTAAACGCAACAACCTACCCCGATAACTTAAGGCGCATTGTTTTTACTTTTGTCCTAATAATAAACCTACTGTGTGGTCACCGTAACCTGACTTAGTTCCTAGTAATTGAATTTAAGATTTATTCGAAAACGACACAAGTTTTAACAATAATTCTTGAAGTAATATGTAGTAAACATTTTAACTACAGGTTGGTATATTCTGAATGTTTATTGATCCTCCGGATCCTCTCTAAAATAAGTTTTATTTTGTGTAAAAATCACAACTTTAAACAGTCCTAACTATTTACTGGCTTGTTTTACAAATTAGGGACTTCATTTGTAATCGTCCAAGAACTTTTACTAAAGCTACACGCATTGATAATCTCAACATTACTAATAGTTCCTAAGATAATAGGGGCGTATGTGCACGTGTGAGGGACCACCTTCTGCAGTTGATTTTGTTTGTTCCAGTGAACGGAAAGGGCTGATTTTTTGTAATTTACTCTAACAAATGATTTACTAAATGTTGTAATTTATGAAATCCGTGAGCTTTGCTCAGTTCATGAGATATGACGATCTCCAAGCCACGTCTGAGGGACCACATTTAACCGGTTGTAACTATTGACTGGATACTTTTAAAAATTAGAGACTGTACTAACAAATGTTTCAGAACATTTACTAAAGAATAGCGTATTCAGAATCATGAAATTCCAATGTGGACCCTCAGTCGTAACGGACACCATCTTACAACCATTTGATCAATTTAAATATCCATTGGCTGTGATAGCAGTGACTAATTTCTCTACGTCCCTTGTGTTTTTAAAGTCATACTCAGAATTTTCATTGTTTCTTTACCAGTAACAACTCACAGTAAGTAATTTATCTCTCTCTATCCTATCTTTTTCTTCCATTATTTTTATTCCTCCGCCTCTCTTCTTTCCGTTAAGTTTTCGACAACGATCTTCCATGTGTTTGTCCGTTCTTTCTTTCTATTAACATCTGTGCAAAGTCGAGTGCTGACCGGTGCCGCGGAGCGTAAAGGCAGGTTTAGACAGGGTCAGTGACTGACTTCGAATTCGAGACAAGTCAGCGCTGATCCGAAAAAAACCCAAATGAAAATTGATTTGAAGTCAGTGCAGCGGTGGGAAGTCAGCGCTGACTTGTGCATTCGCTCACAAATATTTTGAGGTCAGTCGGCGCCCCCGCAACCCGCGCCCTACCGCGCCAAAGGTAAAAACCGCGTGTAAATAGTCAAGTCAGTGCTTGGTCAGTCACTGCCGCTGCGTTATAGGGTGTAGTCATTGATGTAGGACACCACCCGCTTTCTTTTTATTCATTTTTCTTTCCCACTGACTTTACACGTGTGCTCACCGTATAGAACTTGCCACGACTACTGACTCCATGTAATCAGTTGAAGTCAGTGTCGGCGCCGGCATAGGCGCCGCTACTGACTTGTGTACTGACTCTGTGTAAATCAGCCTTAATGTACCATTTGCCGCAAGCATGATACGTTTATGCCACGCCGTGTGCTAAAATCGGTCTCGTTGCTAGCGCCTTTCCACGTGCCGACTGCATGAACGTTTGCTGTGTAACTGACGGAAGTCGATAGAACGAATGTGTCTCAGCTATTGTGAGAATAATAAAATTAACACTATTGTAATTTTTGATTTATTTTATTATTTTTTAAATTATTTAATTTTCACCCCTGAATTGATGTTGGTTCTTTATAATGTTACATATTCCTCTTTTAGAATCTATAATTTTAATTAAAGGGTCATGTCGTGTTTATATATACCTAGTTGTTCAAGTTTTTAGATAATAATTCTATTCCTAGCAAGTAGGTGTCCCAAACACGATCCTAGACGAAACGCATTGGAAAACTCTGTGATGTTAGGTCTGGTTTAATAAAAGATTTGAATTTTAACACGTCACATTATCAAATCAAATCAAATATTTTATTTCGGACAACTAAAATCCATAATTTGTTAGTAAAGGTAGGACTTATTGTTAGGGTTAGTTAAAACTAGTATCTTCTAAAAATTAATACAAAATCTTGCTAATACAAAATTATGCTCATGCCAGTCATTATCAACCTTAAGACCAGGTAGTCCTGCAGCAGTAGGCGTAAGGGAAAACGCGCGCCTGCCAAGCCGCCGCGCTCGTGTTTTTTGTAGTTATTTAAACATAGTGATTAAGAATATAATTTTATCAAGTCAAACTCTGCGAATTTGTTTAGAAATATTAAGTGTCTTTAGTTGAGTACAAAAAAAAGTGTGATATCAGTAGTTCGCTAGTCATAGTATTGAGAAAAAGGGGTAACTTTGGGATGATTTTCTATTGAGTGAAGTTCATTAAACCTTGTAACTGAATGCGACTTTGACTAGACTAATTCCTTATGTAATATAATATCTTTCTTTTACAATTTTAAACACTGTTTTCGAAGTCTCAGATGATTTAAAAATCACAAAAATGCGGCCTTTGCTGGCCTACCAAGCCTTAACGAGTGACCGTGTAATCTATTGTCCAGGTACTGACGGCGCAGGGACTCAGCAAGTACTGCGACCGCGAGTTCGTACAGAGCACGGCGCGTGAGATGCAGGACGCGCTCGACCTCACGCAGGAGGAAATGGACACGTGAGGACTCATATATTTTATACTTGCTTCTGCCCGGTGCTTCGCACGCGTATTTTCGGTATAATAAGTAGCCTATTGTTTAAGTAAGGCTACGTCGTAAGCGTATGCCAAATTTTATCTTGATCTTTTTTGTATTTTGGAGATTCTAGTTAACAAAATTTCACATTTCACAAAATTTCGCATTTATAATAATTTTATACTAGCTTTTGCCGCGGCTTCGCATGCATATTTTCGATATAATAAGTTAGCCTATTATTTGATTTTGTCTTTTCTCTAAATGTACGTCAAATTTCATCTTGATCTGTTCTGTAGTTTTGAAGATCCTAGGTAACAAAGATTCAGATTTCACAAACATTGGGCTTTATAATATTAGTAGGATTCCGTTGTTTTTATTTTTAATTTTATTAATGATGAAATATCAATACCTTCTACGTCTACCAATCGACTTTTTATCACATTCATCGTATTTATCACCAGTTTCATCGTCCTGATCATCGTTTTTATATGTAGCTTTATCATAATTGTTTGTATTTTTATCGTAATTATTGGTTTTTACTTTTTTTTGAACTTTATACATTGTTTTAATTACATATTATAGTATTTATTTGTTTCTATTATTTGATTGAAATGTTCTGTAATCAATCATAGTCAAATTATATGTATAGTCCAAAAAATACAACTGAAGCGGATTCAAACTCGCGAGTTTCCGCTCTGTACGGCAACCAACAGAGGAAACATTTGAAGTCACACAAAGTTTGTCTTGGAAAATTGTGCTTTTACTAATGTGACTCTGTTTTTCAGCGCTGCAAATCAAATTATTCTTCAAGAAAGAAAATTAAATGCAGTTGTTACCCGGCCAAATGATGTGGTAAGAATAGATTTTACTTGAATGAATAATCAAAATAATTCATCATCTAGCGCCAAGCTAAGTAGAGCTTGTGTTATAAAGGTAATAGATGATATACATAATAATAATACATTACATAGATAGATATATTTTATTATACATAGAAAATACCAGAACATCCGGAACAAATATTTGAACATCGTACAAAAATTTGTCCCAAGACGGGAATCGAACCCGCAACCTCCTGCGTCACAGACGAACCTTTGCCCGCCGTGTAATGGTTGCCCTAGATTTAAAATAAGCCCCTCTTTCATTTTGAACACACATCTGTTTGCACACTCACGGTTGATATCATCTAACTTTGGTGTTGATATAAATATCAATTTTATAGTACTGGTAGGAATAACGTTTGTCTCTTTTGTTTCAGGGAAGTTTGTACTCTCGCCAGTTCCACCCGTTCCACCAACCGCCGACGCAGCCGCCGCCGAGGAACAAATAGCGACAAAGCAACGCGTCTAGGTTTCTTTTGTACCCGTGCGGTTGGCACCCGCACAGGTTTGTTTTGCACCCCGCCCTCGAGGGATTGTTACCGCTCCGGGAGCCGAAGCCTTTTGTTGAAACTTTTGTAAATAGACTCAGAGCTAAGCTTTGAAGTGATTGTCAGAATGCCGTAGCTTTTGAAAATAATAGTTTATAGTTTATGAATTTTTTCGAGAATTTTGTGCTTGAAATGAGTATTTTCGTATTTTCTATAGTGGCCCGTGCCTTATATTCGATAGTGTATTGATAAGAAAAAGTGCCAAAGTATTTTATTGCCTTATTTAGCTGAGACATCAGGTATATTGTCCGATTATATGATAATAAATTATAAATTAATATTTTTTTTGAATGGATATAGAAATTATATTATTTGGATTTGAGTAATTTCTAGTCAAATAAAATGCTTGATATTGATTCGAAATGGTATCTACCGATGTAAATGTAAAATGGGATTAAGTATATATTTTATCAATGATCTATTTTGTATGAAATTATTGTTATTGTGAATAAACTGTTGAAATATATATTGGGTTTTGCAAATGTCAGAGTTGCTACAATTTGGTGTATTTTGAAAAACTATAAACCGTTATGAACCGACGTCAAATTTCGGTAAGTTAATACTATTCATCTTTGTTCACATTCCTGAACAATATGTTTTAAAGGAAAAAATTGGGTTTGGTAGTCGTTTTAATTTTGGTCGGTTGTCGATTTAATTTATATTATAAACTAGCTGACCCGACAGACTTCGTCCTGTCAAAAAGATTTGTAATGTGGCAGTTTTTGTGCCTAAGTATTTTAAAAAATTCTCCTGAACAGAACCGTCACCCTGGTGATAGTGCGTGATAATGACGTGGAAACTGATGCATTTTATTTCGCGTGCCGAAACTAATACAAAAGAAAAGCGAGTTTCGGAACGCGACATTAAACTCCTCCAACTATGTATTCTGTATAACTATATATATATAATTATATATATAACGTGATAATTTGGCCAAATTGGTCCAGGCGTTGTTGAGTTATGCGCTTACCAACACATTTTGCGATTCATTTTTTTATTATAGATGTACCAGCAATTCTCGAACCGAATGGTCTGTTGCGTGACGATGGTAAGAGGCCCGACGGTAAGACACTAGTCCCATGTGAGTTGGGGAGGCTCATTGTGTGGGACGCTACATGCGTCGACACACTTGCGCCTTTCCATTTTCCGAGGACATCTGTGAGGGCGGGTGTGGCGGCAGATTTGGCCGAGAATCTCAAGAAGCGCAAATTATGCAGGTCTCGACAGAGCCTACACATTTGCTCCTCTTGGATTCGAGTCGCCCTAGGTCCTTCGGATACCAAGGGGTTTAAAAAAAATATCTGAGCGTCTGGTCGAAGCGATGCGTGACCTAGGGCTGATGAGTATCTGGCGCAGCGCATCAGCATTGCCAAACAGCGGGGCAATGCATCCAGCGTAGCGGGGACATGACGACTGATTTTGATATGGATCAGTTGGGCTACCTGTAGATCTTCATAATCTTCATAAATCATTTATTCACCAAATATACATAGGTACTTAGGGCTTTCTGGTGAGATTATTTGCAACAGTCTGTAGTTTGCTCTATTATTATATTAATAAGTTGACTGTTATGCATTAAAGATTAATTAACGACATTCTTCGATTGTTCATAGTGCAGTAACTGCACTGCTATACTTACTGTTGGTGTGAGCTTTACTTCTACAATAAGGTTGTGTGTGGAATTGAAGTTGGAGGGTTACTGACTTTGCATTTTTATGTTGCGTAAGTCTTTTTTAAAGGTTCCCTGCCCAAAGGGGCCCTATTGCTAAGCTAAAAAAATCCTCCGCTGTCTATCCGTCCCAAACGTACCTAGTTCATTTCACCCTCAAACTGGATGGCAAACTGCGGTCATCCAGCAACGTCTTCATTGTGGTCTGAACACAAATAAATATAAAAATTGCAACAAAGACTTTAATCTAGCATCGTCGAACGTAAGAACTCTCTTAGAGCACACTATCAACCTGTGTTCTGAAAGAAAAAAATGGTCTGATCGCCCAAATACAGGGTTAACATAGCTGCTATATTTCAGATTTCAGATTTATTTATAGCATACATAATACATTATTATAAAGTTTTAGCTTAGGTGGTTTAATTAGCTAAAAGGTAAGTAAATGTAGTGTACATTATACAGAGTGGATTTTTGAGACGGGACAGTAAGGGCAGGTACACGAACCGTTATAGTTACAGGAAATCCTTCCATAACTTTTTGAGATATATTGAACTGCATTCACCGATTTCGGAAAAAAATTATAGTCTGCAAGAAAATGGTAAGTTCACACACGATTTACCAACTCGAAATATTCTTCTACAAAAGTGTTCAGGAGCTGAAAGATGCAACACGCAATATAACAAGGTTTTTAAATGATATCTATCCAAAAAAATATCAGCAGCAGTTCAGCTTTAAAACGAGTAAACTTTATTATTTCGTGAAAACGGCGGTCATTTTGAGCAATTTATTTCGTAAATCACCTAAATGTTACCTATTTACGTCTGTGTTTAAAAATACATGTTAAAATGATTTAATTTTATTCTTATTTGATTTAAGTTGGTCTAATTGTTGTAGAAGATTATCGATTATTTACTCCGCTCTCGGAGGAAACCCTTAAGATGTTAAATTTGTTAAATTAGGAATTAAGCGTAGATATTAAAATAATTAAGTATACTTTCGATGGTGGCATAATCATGTTGATTAAACCCTCTATAATCAAATAAAGATTTAAAAAAAATCCTTATGTACGCCAATGATGTCGCGGTGGTGGAGAAAGCACCGAATATGGAGCAGTTGCAGAGGAAATTGATTATGGTGGCTAACCATCTCCACCTCCACGTCTGGTTCAGTAGTAACGGTTTTTTACTACAAGTTGTAAAGTACAAGAATACCCTATCATGGACATACTCTACGCTGATGACGTCTGCCTTATGGCCGATAATGTCAGCAGTCTCCAAACATTCATCAATACCTCTACAAGGGTGATATAAGGCGACTCAATACTTTCCACATGTCTACGGATACGTTTGCAGGATCGTGTACCAAACTCTGAAGTTCTTCGTCGCGCTCAGTTAAGTGGTATAAAGTCACTACTCATGAAGTGACAGCTCAGATGGTGAGGACAGTAGTGCGCATGTCAGACTCCAGTCTCCCAAAATTAGCGTTTTTCTCAGAGATTGCTCGGGGAAGCAAGCGCCAGTTGCAGAAATCCAAACCTAAAACCATATACATCTACTCGTATAATTTTTCTGTTCTCTCTTCTCTGATTTTCAAAACTGGGCTAGCGACCCATATTCGCTCACATCAGTGGAATAAAACATATAATCAGAGTCCCCCTAAAAAAAAAACGTTTATTTGGGCCACGCCCACTAAAATTTCAAAAGGTAAATAGCAAAATCCGTAATAGAATATAGAGATAAACTATAAAAAAAAAACAACAGACTCGGTACTTAGTCTTTTATTTTTAGTTTGTTTACCAGTACAGGTTCTCACTAAAATGTTTAGAAACGCTCAGAAAATGGACTTTGAATCATTCTGCCCAGAAATTTTATATTGTATGGACATAAGCTACCTTGATTGTCCTTTGATTGTCATTCAATTTTTGAGTTCAACGATTCAGCATCATCCATATCATCATCAATATTTTCAACAACTGTTGTATCACCTATATCTGAACCAAAATCAAATTCACTACTATGATCATTCTCTTCATTTGGGTATTCTTCTGTTTCAGTGTCATATACGTATATCCTGTCTCCGTCATCTGGATTATCTTCTTCGTTTTCATCAGCTCCGTTATTCATATTAAGCTGGTATAAATTGTTATCAGCCTGTGGCTTACGGAACGGGTCTGGTTTCGTTTCTGAAGCAACGTTTGAACAATTCATCAATGTGTAATCGAGATCATCGAATGGTGCTTTATCAATTTTGATTTTATTCTTAATACCTTCTGGAAGTTCTTCTGCGTCAATACCTGAGCTGTCTTTAAGTGATGGTTGAGTTTGTACTGTCCCTACTGTTACAGTAGTATTATCAACACTAGACTCGTTACAACCAGAAGAACGGTCCGTTTTATCTATTAAATTGAATGTCTGAGTATTTTTATCGTCATCTTTTGCCAAGGTATTAACAAGCGAGGGATTTTGGGTAGCATTTCTGCTTAGTTCTACGATTTCATTTTGTAGTCTTCTTATCAGACATGCCAATTCAGATATCTGCTTGTCTATTTCCTGAGACGCTGGCAATGGTGTTAGTTTCGACGATTGACTTTCACAATTAATATTTTTAGCTGAATCGTTACTTTTTACGGTTTTCGTCCTCAGCATAGCAATAGATGCAGCGCTTGGTGACTGTGGACTGTCAAATTTGACACTATCGGGATTTCTCGTATGTTTTTCCATTATAATTATCAAACTATTCAAGATAACGTTTCATTCTTTCTTTGCATTCCTTTACCCTCTGCTCTTTCCTTTGTCTTTCACAGACGTCTATCTCCGGCGGGGGCGGCGGAGGGGGTATAGGGGGGCAGCCTGGCCAAGGCAAATCAGGCGTCAAGGCGTTTTGTTTTTCGATACGGTCACAAAGTCCTGTTCCTGTAATTTGTTTAGGAACTTTACAAACAATGGGGAGGTCTCTTGGAATAATTTTGTCGCCAGGAAAGTTCTTAATTCTTTCTTTACAAAGTGCGAAGCATTCCGGTGCTGGCTTAGGCTCGGGTATTTCCGGAATGGGACATACCCATATTCCTGCTTTTATTTTCTGTCTCCTACGTTGGTCTTTACAAGCATCAAACGGAGGTGGATCAGCCTTAGGTAGTACTGTGCAGATTTTTACAGGAAAATTACCGTTACTATTGGCCATACCTCTAGTTTAGTAAGTCTAAATGATTCACAGAGATGGTGTGGTTATCTTTATAGATATACGAATAATTGTGTACACTTATGGATGATGCATAATGTTTGCTGTTGGCGTTCCTATTAATAAATAAATTAACATTAAAATATACCGTATTGTATTTGTTATTTAAGGGTGAGCTGCGAATGTTCGACGGAAGATATCTCTAAACGATCGTGATGCACGAAATCTCGACAAATGTATGGCGACACTCGCTATGTGTGAGCAACATTATTATCTAAGTTGCTTACTTTCTGAGCGAAGGGATTCTGCTGAACAGATTAGCTCACGGAGATACCCCAGGCGATTAAAGGTGGTGGAAAACTACGCTATTGTGGTGGTGTGCCGTGACGGAAAACGTCGGAAGCAATTCGATTACAAAGAAACACCATTATTAAATCGACACAAAACACAACTGATAGGATTCTGACTCTTCAATACAAAAAAAGGAATCAAGATTTTAATACAAGATTTGACTTGATATGTAGAATGTCCCTACAACGCTTGTCGTCAACAACATTTTCTTGAGATCTCGTTCTCTTATTATTTTCTAAATATTTGTCGAGTTTACGTAGCTCACTTGTTATGTCCACCAATATCTACCTGAGGCGGGATCAATGGCTATGTGGTTGCAAAAGTGTGAACATGTTCTAGATGGGAACTGCTTTCTGGGATCAATAGACTGTTTTTTTGTTGTTTTGCTAGGATTTGTTAAATTTCCTCATTCTGAAGCGTAATTTTTGTATCGGATTTCAAAGGAAAAATATTTTTTACATAGTTTTTGACGACATCTCCAATGACAGAATTTACATAGAGTATAAAGTAAACATACAATCAATGATTTGATTCTTCGGTTTAATTTTCGAGCAAAGAAAATGTAACCTCGGAGGTTTTTATCAACTGCCTAGCATTTTATTTTGTTTATGCCCGAGGCTTCTGTTTCTATGGATATTCTTACCAAAGCGATGATTCTTACTATCCTATGGGAACTGAGTCATGAAAACCAAGATCCGTCAAGTGCGAGTGAACTCGCGCGCCGAGGGTTTCGAACGTTTGTCAACAAATATGTACCAAAAGTACCGGTTAGAGACTTCGCAATTTAACGAATACCATTTAACGGATCTCTCTGCATGCTTCGGTTAAAGTGGGTAACGGTAAATTTATAGACTTTTTTCAAAATATTTCAAAAAGTATGAAACATACAAAAATTTTAACTGCTTTGAAATGTCCGAATTGATACCTTTCATTTGATACCCCACATGACCCTGTAGGTATCTTTTAAAATTTTGGCATCACAATTTGTATGGAAAATATTCATTTTCATTTTTCATTTATTTTTCTTTAAATCTGTACAGGCGCACGAAATGTATTATTATTTTAAATTTCAAGTTGATAGCTGCTGTAGTTGCTGAGTTATTAAGGAGGGAAAAAAGGACAGACAAAGCGACCATAAGGGTTTCGAAATCGATCTTCGATCTTCGAAACCCTAAAAAGCTGCCTTTGTGTGCCAGGATTAAATCCATAATTTCAGCCGAATCTGGTTCATCAGTTTAGTCGTTAAGAATTAATAAACATACATCCATCCAAACTTTCGCATTTATAATATACTAGCTTCTGCCCGCGGCTTCACACGCGCAATAACGGTAAACGGTAACGGTACCTAGCCTATTATCTAAGTTAGGTAAACGTACGCCAAATTTCATCTTGATCTGTTCATGGAGATCCTAGGTCACAAAAATTTCACATTTCACAAACTTTCGGATTAATAATTTTAGTAGTATTAGTAGGAAGTGTGTGATGCGACTATGTTACATGACGGTAACACGAGCTCAGCTCTTTCTTTACATATTTTTCCTGGATTCAAAGTAGTCAAGGAACTACATACCTATGATAAATACAACGAATATAAATTCAGACCGAACCTTCACTGCTGGGTGGTGCCGGCTTAGAATTTGCACCACCCCAATTCTTCCCGCGGTTGTCGTAAGAGGCGACTAAGGGATATCCAAAGGGGGCGGGCAGCAGCGCCCCCTGCAGGAACTGCGATCCCAAACCCGCATGCCCAGCGTGGGGATTATGGGCACTACCCCCCATGAGGTAAAAGCCAACAAGGCGCTTATCAGGGGGAGGCCTGCGTTCAGCAGTGGACCAATACAGGCTGTTGAGGTTGAGGTTGAGGAACCTTCACGCCATACCATCTACAGGTGTGGCGTGAAGAAGAAACGAAACAGCCATCCATCTCTTATACAATAACGAAACTATATTCCAAATTAGTCCATAATTGACGGAGAAATCAAAAAATGAAAATGAAAACTGATTATGATTACCGGCAAAATTTAAAATAGTGTTAAATTATGGGATTCAAAGACGGTTTTTAGTTTTGTAGAACAATCAAATCAGACATTTAAATATTCAAAACTGTCGCGTTTTATTAATGTTGTAATTACAATAATCAAGAGTATGAAATAAAACCAAAGCCTAATTAATGGGTACAACTATAAAAATCCAAGAATTCAAGGTATCGTAAGTACCAACTAGGTACTAACATTTCTTGGAATATCGATTGAAATAATACTGGAACCATTGTTTTATTTTGCAAAAAAATTTATTGGATATATAATTTTGTTAATCTGGTCCGAGATTTAAGTTTGGTTTGTTGGTAGAATGTTTTGATGCTCTAGAAGAAGTTGAAGGTTTTGAATGAATTGAAAATTTCTTATTAACATTTATGTCTCTCACGGTCTGGAGCTGCTCGGAAATATCAGACTTCAATTCCTTGATTGCTTGCTGTAGGTGATATTCTTCATTTTGATACCTTCTTCGGTTTTCTTCGATTTGACGTTGAATGGGATTATCATCATCGGCTGACTTGTAGTCAATGTTATATAATTTAACTTCAGGTTTGCTATCAATCTCGTCTTCATCAGCATCGTATTCTCTATGATTATTTAAATCTGTTACTTGATTTTGAATACCATGAAAGTTTTCCAATATTGTGGCTGCCATATTTTCATCATCATTCAGTTCTTCTGTAGTATCTAATGATACATAAACCTCTTCTTGCTCTGTGCTTTCAAAGGCAGTTACTACTTCTTGATGGTTCCAGAAAACATCACACTCGTGCACTGGATACAAGGCCGTTGGAATAGTTTCTGACGCAGTGTTTGAACAACTATTTAAATTAGACTCGTTAATTAATGTTGTTTGACAAATATTTACAGCTACGTCTTCATTTGCTCCTGAAGACTCAGTATCAGCTTGATCGCTGGTATTTTCATTTTTAGCTGATTTGTGAGATTCTTCAATGAACATTCGATAATCTTTATCAACATCAAACAGGTTGGTGTTATGCGTGTGTTCACAGTTTTCTGCGGGACTGTTATCCTTGTCATTATGTTTGAGCGTATCAACAAGAGAAGGATTTTGGGAAGGATTTGCGCTTAGTTCTACAATTTCTTCTTGCAATCTTCTAATGAGATTTTCTAAGTCAGTCAACTGCTTGTCTATTTCATTAGAATCTGGCAATGGTTTAGACAACGGCGATTGACCCTCACGTTTCCTTTTGATGATTTTATCCAATTCAGCTCCATTGATAATATTTGTTTTATTATTCTCATTTGATGGAGTGCTTGGAGTCGGTTGACCTGGACATGGTTCTTCAACGCCATCGGGGCTTTCCTTATCTTTTTCCATTTCGAAATGAAAACTACTCAAAATATCGTCTCCTTTTTTCTTCGCATTCCTTTTTCTTTTTTTCTTTTCTTAGTATTTCACAGGGATCTACTGCGTCCTTAAAAGGACAACTTTCTTCCTTAGTTACAACGGGAGAACAGCTTGGTCCAATATCCTTTAATTTTCCTTTTTTTCTTAATTGTTCTGCGACAGTTTCACAGATATCGTTGCCGGTAATTTCTCTAGCAACACGACAGGGTTTAGGAGCTTCTTTTTCACCCTGTTTTCTGAGCTTTGGGGGGAAATTCTTGATTTTGTCTCTACAGACTGCTATTTCCGGTGGCGGGGGTGGCGGTGGTGGAGGTGGAACTTTTGTGGGTTTTCGGGTTCCAGCGTGAAATATACCTGCTGCTTCTTCCTCTTTGATTCGTTTTTCCTCCTCTTCTTTTCTTAGTTGCTCGCAATATTCAAGCTTGGGATCCTTGGGAACGACAGGTTTTTCTTCAGGTTTTTTACAGGTTTTTACGTTCATTTTACGAATAATTTCAGTTAGCTAAAGCCATTGTCCAGATTACTATTGTGAGTTTGAAGTACTGAGCTGATGATCAAAATGAATTCAATTCAAACACAGATAAACATGGTATACCTTTCTTTTCTGTCACATTATATTATTTTACTTTTTGTCTGTCACTTCCAAAGAGTACCTATGCAAGCCAAAGCTATGCGATCCATAAGAAACCACGATGACGAACGAATGAAATAGAAAAAAACCTATTTGTCTCTCCCTGATCGAAGAATATCGCTCACGCACTTGGCGAAGCCCTGGTAATGCTATTTTCACTAACAGGTGCTAGTATTGCGAATGCTGTTATCTTTTTACAGCAACACTTACATTGCTCAAGCTGTCAGATTTTAGAACGATTTGCCAGTGGATATAAATGCTGAAAAAAAAATCGAGTTGAACGCTCACAAAAGTACCTTTACGTTATTTCGTTAGTGCGTCTACAGAGATGATAGCGAAACTTCATAGATAACGTCATAACCGGCGCCATCTTTACGCTCACAACGCCCATACCACAGTAGATAAATAGTACAGTACAATGACTCAGCCGTCTCCTTGCACTTTATAACTACAGTTGAGCGGAGCGCTAGGGTTGGTATGTTACCTACAAAAAGTAAAACAGAGGTGTCTATATTTTTATTGAATGTGAGTGGTTTGAGTTTAGGAATGAAACATATTATGTTAATTTAATGATTTATTTATTGGTAAATTAATAATTACAAGTTAGTTACAGACAAATACTTGCATCTATTGCGATCAGTTCTAAAGGCCCTTTCCCATAATTTTTTAATGATAGTACCTACCTAGGTAGGTACCTATCATTTGTCCATCACCCACCTCCGAAGAGACAAACAAGAAAGCGAAGGCCAAGTGCGTGTCGATTTCGCACATTTAGGGTTCCGTACCACAATTAGCGTCTTCTATATTTAATGTAGAATACATTTTGACCGCAAAATAAGTAGGTAGGAAGAAATAAGGGAATTTATTAGGCGATAGGTATTTATTTTACCTTTCAGCATTAGCAGGAAGTTGAAAATATGACAGTGTTGGTATAACCAACGTTGAATTTAGGCACCCGTAAATACTGCAGTTTACTCGTTGTCGTGATGCCGCCATTATTTAATTTATTATTCGTCGCGCACTTTGCAACGTTGAGGTATCGAAACGGGAGCGGACAGCGCGGGCGTCGCGGCACAACAAACTCGCTCGTCCAGCGCAGCGAGCGACGCGCAGTCTCGGCGGGCGGCGTTTAAAAAGTTTTTTTACTGTATAATTATTTTGTTGTATGAATAAGTGAAATATTCTAGTAGGTATTATGTGTATTAGTAGGTATTAATAATTTAGCTTTATGTTAAGAAGCTCCGCCATCGTTTATTTTTCTCACATCGTTTTGGAATCCTGGAAGAAATCGTTATAAGCGATAAGGCCGCCAGTTCCATTGCTGTTTTCTAAATGTTATGGTGATGAATAGGAGTATTATCTATCTATCTAATTATTTTCGAATGATGCTCCGGACAGTGAGTCTATGTTTTAGTGCGCGAGCCTACAGTGCGCCATACAACGACGAACGCTGTAGGAAGGTGCATTCTGAGTGCAGCGAGCTAACGCTCGTTCGGCGCGCTCGTCCTCGTCGCTCCGTGCGACTTCGCGTCACTTCATAGGGCGTACAGTTGCCGCGCGGCAGAACGCCCTATGTTTGACTATGATTGGAGTTTATGCGGATGGAAAAATTTAAATAAAGCTTTTTTTATAAATTTTGACTACTTTTTCTTCCTTCTAGGTAAATAAGTAGGTTTTAAACATGTTATTTTTTTGTATTTTACGAACAACTAGGTACCTACTTCAAGCTAGATTATGCAAGCAGTGATGTACCTACATTTGCGATTATGCTGAACGAGTTTTTAATTCGTACGTTACTGGAGTGTACGTGAACGATTTTCGTTTTGCTTACTAGTACCTAGTTGTTAGTTGTAGTACATAGTTGTAGCACAGCCTACCTATATGCACACAGTCGTTCGACGAAGGCATTTTGACGTGGTTTTGACAGAGCAATCGTGCGGGGGGCAAGGGACGGGACGGGTGAGGGACGCTCCCGAGTAGAATACATCACCGCCATAGTAACTCGGGAGCGTCCCGCCCCCCTGACCCGTTCCTTGGCCCCGCACGTTTGCCCTGTCAAAACGCTTTCGTCGAACGATTGTAAGCTGTGGTTGTAGTATTCATTGTACGATAAAGTTTTGTTTGGAATTATGTTTTGTTGCAGATCGTAGAGGTATTTTTAAGTTTTTTATTTAAAGTTTTCGTCGTTCATCATTTGATGAGATTTTAAAGGGCATTTCGTTAATTAAATTACGTAAGTATTAGATATCTATTGTATTGGATGCCCTCTTACGTAGGTAGATAATTATGTACATAACTAGTAGGTATTCATTATTTATAATATACCTGCCTTACCATAGAGACTAAAGCCTTACGGACAAACCGAATTACGGCTAATGTTAGTAGCTATAAATTTATTGTAAAACATAAATAAATAAAAGTAAAACGTCAAGTTAGTGCGAGCCGGAATCGCGTACCATGGGTTCCGTAGATTTGTAATTGTAATACCTTGTTCGGGTTTTGCTTTTGATCCATGTCGAGAAAAAAAAGTTTTTTTTTAGTGACTATACAACAAAAAGGTATAAAGCTGGAAATAAAAGCTAACTTAGGTGTTATGGGACCATATTTAATAATTTAGATGGAAATTAAGTTACTTTAAACACTATCTATTCGGATCACAGGGCGCTGCCAGTTTCTTTATCGGGTCAGGATTTTTTATTTTCTCGTAACATAGGGTCGGATCGATGCAAATGGGTTTGCTTTTAAGTTTTAATTTTCTTATTTCGCTGCAAGGTGGGAGGATGTCGCAGGGGTTTGGTGGCTCTTCCCTTACGCAAGCCTTCACGTTCATATAGGCACCTTCCAAGCATCTTGCTGAAATAAAAACAAGTAATCGTTTTGAAAAACTGTACACCGATGGCATCGCTAAAGAGCACCATAGCGCCCTGTCTATGACTACAGCTTGCCGCATCCAGGATTTGCCTGCAGTCTGTCGCAGTGTCATCCCACCTGGATGGAAGTAAAGTGAAGTATCACCCTTGCACGACTAATCTCCAACTATGAAAAATGACAAATAGTCTAAATATGTCCATTCATAAAAATGTCCAGCCTTTTTTGTGTTAACGGCTCTGGGTGCAATTATACATTTACATTTAGGAATTACTCCCGGGAATTACCGAAATTTTAGGCCGTTTTAAGAACCGGGAAATCGAAAATCATTTCCCGGGAAATTTCTAGTACCGCATAGGTACCTGATATCAGCGAAATTAAATTATTTTATTTCGATAGTGGTATACAAGTGAAAATATTTTCCCCGAAATTTCCCGGGAATTCCCGGTTCCTCGAAAACGGCCCGAATCTGGAATCCATACCCTTTCAGTCAGACAGAATTGCCAGGAACCCCCCTGCGAATTCGTTAGGAGCAAGTTAATGTCGACACCCCTTCGCGGGGGTGGACGCTTACAGGTCGGGTTAACTCAAGTTAAAACAAGGACTCCTTTATATTCATGTAACGAAACGTAGCAACTAAAATGTATTTTAAGTTGGACAAAATTAGTGTTGGACATTAATCCCAGCTAGACATTTTGTATTTTGGACATTAATCGTAGTATGAAATTATGAATGATACTTGCTTTGCAGCAAGTATCATTCATAATTTCAGCCGGAAGCAGTCCAATGTTGGATATAGGCCTTCCCCAAAGATAGCCACAATGACCGTCCTGAGCTACCTGCATCCAGCGGCTTCCCGCGACCATGTTGATTTATAGTTATCCTATCAGCCATTCTCATACTTCTTGATATTGGTCTCCAAGAGCGGCGACCACGACTACACCAGACCGTGGGGAAGACCACCAAAACTATGGGTTTACGACTTGACGACATCCGATAACCCGCAGGCCATGATTGGATGTCGAGGGCTCCAGACCGTCTAGAGTGGAGGCGATTAGAGGAGGGATACATCCAGAAGGATCCATGTTAGGCCACTATGATGATGATGACTCATACTTCCTTTGCTGACCGTGGTCTTCCGAACAAGGGCGTATTTGCTATAATGACCACGCTTGTCAGGTGAATTGGTGCAGTCCTTGATCAGGTTCCCTCGGCTTTTACGACGTTGTAGGGGTCGATTCCAACGCGCGCCGTGACTGCTACGGTGTGATGATGATGATTATGCCCTGCTAGCCGAATTTCGGCCACGGCGGCCAGTCTCAATAAAGTCTACCAGGGGCGTTGGACACACTATAGTGTACAAGTGTGCCCGCAAACACAGGTGCAGTCTCTGTTTCCTCACTCTCGTTATCTGATGGGACGATACACCGACACGACGGAGAGGTTAGGCGCAAGAACAACAGCTGATGGATTACTAGCTTCTGCCCGCGGCTTTGCACGGGTATTTTCGGTATAATAAGTAGCTTGTTGATTAAGTTAGGCCACGTTCTAAGTTTATGCTAAATTTCATCTTGATCTGTTCAGTAGTTTTGGAGATCGTAACTAAAATTTCACAAACTTTCGCATTTATAATATTAGTAGAATGCGTACTTATTTCATTTTCGAAGGCTGGATTTTTAATTTTTTCTACGCAGATGTAGGGAGGTTCGCAGCCTCCTTCCTGGTAATTCGGGTCGCAGGGAGGTTTCGGGTCGCACGGGTGAGGTGGCTCGATTTTCAGGCATGTAGCTATGTCGACTACGCCCAAACCGTATGGCATTCTGGTGGACTATGGTGAAACTGCAAAAAAAAACATTTCATTTAGCTAGACAACGTTTCGAAGCCAGAATTGCATGTCTAGTGGGTACTGCATTAAATAGCATGTTTTGACCCAGTGGTTCCCAACTGGTGGTCCGCGCACCACTGGTAGTGCCTGGAAGCATCCGAAGTGGTCCGCAAAGCATAAGAAGCAGTCCGCGGCGCCATCCTTAACTATCCTCCCCGCCCCCCAACAATAATCAAAAAATGTAGTATTTTCTGCTTGGTTTAGGCCATGGCCCCCATTATCAGGTCACCTTCTCCACCACCGCCAACAAATTACACAAATCTAACAAGGTACAACAATTTTCGTGGCTCGCTTCGCTCGCCGGTAAAGTTTGTGACTACGGTGCTCAGTTGCGACGCCCACTTCCCCTACCAATGAATTTGTGGCTACAGCTTGCTATAGTTTTCATCTCCAATCAGTTAGTGGTCCATGACAAACCAGCAAGTGGTCAAGTGATCATCACAAAAAGATTAGAAACCACTGTTTTAACCGGGTTCTAGAATCATATTATAATCACGTAGTTTCTATATTATACTACATTTAAAAAGATACCCAATAAATTTGAGGTATTTAATACTGTTATTGTATGTCTGTAGATAAGCTATTAAAACTATACACTGTTTTTAGCCGACTTCGATAAAAGGAGGTTCTATTTTCTGCTGTATTTGTTTTTTATGTATGTTCGTCGACTTTTCAGTCAAATATAGACCGGTTTCTAAAATTCTAAAATTCACTTTCGCTTGAAAACGGTGACTTTGCAAAATCGGGTTTTGCTCACGTGTGGAATAATAGTACATTATGGTACTTGTGTGTAACATGGTGATTACGGCGAGGGCCTTAAGAGAGCCGAGGACGGTAATCATCAATACACACGTGTATCATACGACGTTTTTCAACACACTTGTGAATAAAATAACGATAAATACTCATTTTATTACAGAGAAAACAAAAGTTATATTTGAGTGAGTTTTATTTATGAAACACGTACGAGTTAAAATTGTCCATTTAAATAAGAAGTTGCATGAAATGAGCAAGCAATAGGAACATTAATTTATTTGTTCTATTGAACACGATCTTTTTTTGAATAAAAACTTTTTAAGAACAAACCAACTCAACCAATAAAATTTTAAAGAAAATCTATAAAGGTACATTTAGATCTGTTCAACATCGGGCGATTTTGTGAAAAGCAATATGTTGAAAGCAACACTGTTGCCGTTTGTGGAATGAGTCATGCAACAAAACGTCGACCGTTCTACAAAATACGATATGTTGAAACGTGTTGCTCTTGTACCCACATTTGATGGGTTCATTCAACATTATTGTATCTACAAGTCATAATTTTTTGGTCAAAAATGGAAATTGAGTGGGATAATGATAAAGTTAAGAAGTTTATTGAGGACTACAGAAATGAGGAAGTGCTTTGGAATATCACCCTGACTGAATATACCTCAAGACAATAAAAAGAAAAAAGATGCGTATTTAAAACTAGCCAATCAGTAAAATCGTTCAGAAGACACAGTGAAGAAGAAAATAAAAAATATCAGGACAGCTTTCCAAAGAGAACACCAGAGATTAACCAACAAAAGAAGTGGATGTGCTGCAGATACAATATCCAAGAAGTGGTTTGCCTATGAGAGCCTAATAATAATTTGAATTCGGAACAAAGCAACCTTCACAGAAAAAAATATTTTTTCCGTTTGTGGTTCGAAAGAGGTTTGTAGCATTTTTACCCTCCAAGGTTGTTGACCAAAATGAGTTCTGACATTCGACCTCTTTTATAACCTACAAAATATTTTCTCGCTCGTCGTGGTGAAAAATTGTATGTTTAACTCGAGGGTAAATATTTTTCGTTTCGTGCCTTTTAAATCCCGAGCTAGCGAAGCAGTCTAGAATAGAGTCACGAGCGTAGCGAGTGGCTCTAAAGTAGACCACTGAGGTAGCGATTAATATCGGCACACTCAACAAAAATCGTTTTGCCCACTTGTTCAACTATTTCCAATCAAATAATAATTATTATTTTATTTATGATCTTTTTTTTGTACCTACAACAGCTATAAAATAACACTATTTGCCCGTGGTACAGTTCAGTTGCCCGGTCAACCGGACCACGGTTCACCGCCCGCATCGTCCAAGGAGACATCACTGTACATCGTCGATAGTGGCTGCTCAAAAGCAAAATATAGCCAGAAACCCGAGACTCATTTTACATAAGAGCCACATAAGTCTCACACTACCCTGGGCACGCTTTTGAAGTGATGAACACATCATTTCAAAAGCGTGCCCTAGGGAAAGTATGAGACTGAGTTACGGAATTTATCTGTATTTTTGAGGATTTTACTAGAACAGGCTATGGAACGCCAAGTAACTCAAAAATTACAGAAACCCTTTTTCAAAAAGTGTCCCCTACTATGTTTTCATTTTGGGCAGCCGAGCTGATACGGTGAGTGCGTAAAACACGTCGCGGCAAATAAAACATGTACCTAATGTAGTTTCATATCCAACTATAAGGTATATATTTATATGGGCTTTAGAATTAGTTTTAACCATCTTCACTTCATCACTTATCTACTATTCGTATTGTGTGAATTAAATTATTACCTACTATTATTATACGGCTTCAAAAAGTAGAGGGTTCTACATCCAGCTGTATGTATGTTTAAGGTACGAGTAGGCAGCGGACGACATGACGGAGCAGTGGACGACGTGTCGCAGCTACACTACTGGTTTCTATGTATTTCTATGAAATTCCCTCCGTAGTTAGCGACTTGTCGTTAGCGACACATTTCATAGAAATACATAGAAACCAGTAGTGTCGCTGCGACACGTCGTCCGCTGCTGCCTCATGTCGTCCGCTGCCAACTCGTAGCTTTATTCATAGATTTCTTCGTCAACTATGGAACGATTTGGTCTCATGGTCCGATAAAACTACTATATCTGTGGAATTAGTATCCCGAAAAACTTAAAAAACAATGTAAATACTAAGAAATTTGAAGTCGTTTTTTTTTTCAAATCAATCAAATTATTTCACTGTTATAATACAATTAAAGAAACAAATTAGAACTAGTATATACAATTGAAACAATTGAGCTAATTGCAAACAATAAATAAATAAATAATGCTGGACAATTCACATAGCATTATCTAGCCCCAAGCTAAGCAGAGCTTGTGTTATGGGTACTAGATAACTGATGTACTTAATACAATACACTACATAGATAGATATTTTTTTATTATACATAGAAAACACCCAGGCCAACGGAACAAATTTCTGTAGATCGTACACAAATTTGTTCCGAGGCGGGAATCGAACCCGCAACCTCCTGCGTCGCAGGCAGACCTTCGCCTACTGCGCCACGGAGGTTGTCTATACAATCTACAAATAGCTCAACTGATCCATATCAATACCAGTCAGAAGCGTCCCCAAGAAGTTGGTTGCATTGCAATGGGGCTTGTATGGCAATGCCGATGCGCTGCGCCCGATACTCACCAGCTCTCGGCTCACGCGTCGCTTCGATCAGACGCTCTGATAATTTGTTAAAAACTCATTATTTTTACCTTCAGGTGACCTAGACGTTCAGTTCAATGGATCGTCAAGCTTGCAGCATGGTTTCTTAGCAGCACACCCGCATCCTGGAGCCTGGTAGTTTGTAGCCTCTCTCTTTTCGGGGGGGCTGGATTGGGGGTTGGGTGCTGTGAGACAAGGTTTACACTTTTTGTCGTTGGCTTTACAATTTGGGCAAGATTTGTCAGACATTTTGCATCAGTTTCTTGATCTTCGTTGTATTCATGATCTTGTAAAGAGTTGTGGTTGAAATGGCTGACTTATGAGGCACTTTTTACTTTTCCTGTAATTTAGTTTAACATACTTTGAAATTTTCAGCAAGCATTTGTGATTTTGGCAAACAAGAAAACGTTTTAGAAAACGGTAGACGGAAGCTGTCAGCTTTAGCGTTACATTCTCTTTGCTGTCAGCATAGATTAGTACCAAAGAGAATGTAACGCTACATTAGTACTAATATACCAGAGAGCTGTCAGTGCCTGTTGCTGGCAGAAGCAGTAAACACTCGCAGACACGTCTCGTGACGAACCTGGGGTTCACGTTATGATCTCAGTATGATTATCCTAAATAATAAATCCATTGAATTTTTTCATAACGAAATTTCCAAATCTATATATATAAAAGAAAGTCGTGTTAGTTACACCATTTATAACTCAAGAACGGCTGAACCGATTTGGCTGAAAATTGGTGGGGAGGCAGCTTAGAACCAGGAGACGGACATAGGCTATGTTTTATCCCGGAATTACCACGGGAACGGGAACTACGCAGGCGAAGCCGCGGGCAGCAGCTAGTATATAATAAGAGACTAATACTAACACGCTAAAAAAAGCCCGTTTTCGGACGTTTTTGAAAATAAAAATATCTGTACTGAGTTTTTTGTAAAGGTATTTAATGAACTAGTAATGTTTCAGCAAGCTGAACACCTGCTATACATAATAACTATAATAAACTATTGGACAAAGTTTTTTAAACCATGACTGACATTTTTTACGAAAAAGTAAAAAAATTCGCGATCTAACCCATTCAATCCTTTTCCATCCTTCACTTCCAAAAGCCTTCTCCTAGTTATTCAGCAATGAATTTAAAAATGATCGTCTGGTCTAGCATAATATTTCGTTGGTGAGACTTGCGAAAAGATAATGATTAAAGTTTCAAGTTCTCTCAGTCTTAGATCAAAGTACAAATTCCTTGGTATCAAAATCTTTATTTCAAAATAAATCGGAACACCAATATTTTATGGAGATTTTTTCGACGAGTCAGCTTCATTATTAGATTCTAAACTCGAGTTTGTGAATGTCGAGGTTCGTGTTGATATATCTGACTTAGGCTCTCGAAACATGGATACAATCTTATCTTTGATAGTATAGAACATACTATTGGAAACTGGTACTGGAGTTGGTTGTATAACAGGCGCAAGAGGCAAAGTATTACCTACGTCTTGTGTCTCATCGTTACCTATATCATGGTCGCTATGGACAGGTGTTTTGAAAACTTCAGGCGTCATCTTATCGATCGAGTCGCTTATCAAAGATAAGGTGGAATCAACTTTTAACTTCATGTTTTTAATAACATCTGTAATTTGTGGTCCCAGTAACTTTTTATCGTCAGAAACATCGAAAACTGTTTCTTTTAAACTAACATTTTTCGGCGATCCAGACTTTTTATCGCTTTCTTTTGAATAACAGACTTTGCCAACAAAATCTTGCATTGCTACTTTTATCGTTCCTATAGCTTTTGTGTGAGCGTCTAACGCATCAACAAACCCTTCAATAGTTGGACCACTTTCGTCGTTACATTTCTCAGTTTTCACATGGTTAGAAACAACTACCTTAGAAGGCACTGATGTAGTTGTTTCTAAACCTGTGATAACTTTTGTTGTGTCTGTTTGGCATTCAATGCGTATTTTTGTTATCGATCCCTTAGATGCTTTGTTACCACAGTCAGGTTTCAAAGGTAATTCTTTATTTGGTTCTTTATTAGGTTCTTTATTAGGTTCTTTATTAGGTTCTTTATTAGGTTCTTTATAAGGTTCTTTATTTGCTTCTTTAATCGGTTCTTTATCCGGTTCTTTATTTGGTTCTTTAGATGTGATCTTTAAGCAGTCAAGTGCCGAAGGTAATTCTTCATTTGATTCCTTTTTCAGGTTTTTATTCGGTTCTTTATTTGGTTCTTTAGGTGTGATATTAAAACAGTCCTGCATCGTAGGTGATTTTTTATTTGGATCTTTAATCGATTCTTTATTCTGTTTTTTAATTGATTCTTTCGAATTCTTCTCATCGCATCTAGTTTTTGAGCTTGTGGTTACTGTTATGCACACACAAGGGGTAGTATTGATTTCTGGACCAACGCCTTCCGTCTTGTCTTTTTTGCCTTCGCCATAGCAGTTTTCCATGACGGGCTTTATGCATTCATCTATTTGTTGACACGAACAAGTTTTTATTGCTGCCTTCAGTTCTGTCTCCTGTGGCCTTAGTACCTGGGCGTCTACCAAAGAGTTTAGAGGCACTGTTGATATCTCTACTTCGATTTTTGTATCCCCAGGGATGCCAGTAGGTTCAACTGGACAATTTACCATGTTTGATTTATTTTTATGTATGCTAGTACAAACATCTATCTTACCAAGGCTGAGGCACGCTCTTGTTCTCTCTGTGTCACTGTCAGGAAACTCGCAAGGTTGGTAGTCGGGGAAATCTTCAGATCCGTTATCGATAGCGTTATTTAATATTTCCTCCTCAGATTCAGGACAATCTGGCTTCAAGAACGGTTTGATGATGTCTTTACAATAATTGGACCTGAGTTCTGATCGATCAGATAACGTGGTCTTTCCGTCGGCTGGATTACCTTTTAGATCATCGGAACCTTTGCAAATTCTTATGTTTCCGGGTTCGTCTGGATTTTCTAACACTTGAGAAAATTCTAATACTGTAACGGAACTCTTAAAAGAGGTATTTGCACTTTTGTTTGCTGTGGAGAGATTTCTTGGTAGTGGCAGCTTTGGTTTATCAGGCTTAAACACTCTGTCTATGGAGATATTACTAGTCTGCGTAGCTTCCTCTTGTTGCACTATATCCCATTCATTCTGGCAAATGTCCAAATATACCGGATTCATAATACCAGAAGCCAAAGTCTACATTGGTAAATTCCAATGAGGACAAGGCTGTATATTTTTTCTTTATTTTATCATTTTTATTTTGATTTTGTGTACTATTACCACTCAACGTTTTTGTAGAAATGTCAAAGAAAATCAGCTGCCACACCATTCTCATAAATATGAACGGTAGGTACTTAGCATCTATAATATCTCTGGTCGTTAGAGTTTAGTGGTTTTGGAAAAGACGAAATGCAGAGCCTATTTTGAAACCTTCTTTTTGTAGAGTAGGTAATACAAGACCGTGGACGAAGAAAATTTCCGCCTTTTTTTGAGTCCGTGATTTTTATATTATTACAAGCGACCCGCCCCGGCTTCGCACGGGTGCAAATGCTGATACTAAATATACTACAGAATCGGCTCCCCGGCATCCATACGTCATCCATACGTCCATTACATAACTGTCATTTTTGTTTGGTTATTCCAAGTCTGTTTCTTTTTGTTATACCATGTTTTATAGTGATTGACTCAAGTCACACGGGAACGCTGTCAAACGGGATAAACAGTATCCTATGTCCGTCTCCTGGCTCTAAGCTACCTACCCACCAATTTTCAGCCATATCGCTACAGCCGTTCTTGAGTTATAAATAGTGTAACTCACACGACTTTCTTTTATATAATACTAGCTGCTGCCCGCGGCTTCGCTTGCGTAGTTCCCGTTCCCGTGGTAATTCCGGGATAAAACATAGCCTATGTCCGTCTCCTGGTTCTAAGCTGCCTCCCCACCAATTTTCAGCCAAATCGGTTCAGCCGTTCTTGAGTTATAAATAGTGTAACTAACACGACTTTCTTTTATATATATAGATAGACTAGCTGCAATCTTACTACCCGTTGTCCTATTACCCGTTTTCCCGTAGGAATGAAGCATTTCCCCGAGGTAAAAAGTAGCCTACCTATGTACATCAGGAATAATGTAGGTTCCTAATGGTAAAATAATTTTTCTAATCCGTCCAGTAGTTTCGGAGCTTATTGAATACAAACAAACAAATAAATAGTTAAGTGCGAGTCGGACTCGCGCACTAAGGAAGGGCACATGATTTTATTTCTTGCCAAATATCATGATTCTAGGTCATCATGAATTAGGTACCCTGTATATTTTGGTCGAGGGAGAGACGATAAGATCATATAAGAATAATAAAAAATATTAATAAACTATTAAAAATTTACGGTTTTCAGATTTTTCTCGTTATTTGTGCTGTATGGCCTTGGTTCTTACCAAATTTTATGATTCTGGGTACACTAGAGAAGTACCTTATAGGTTTTGGTCTATAGCAAGAATCAAGTTTTTTTTATTGAATAAAATACAAATTTACAGTTTCAGGATTTTTCCTTTACTTGCTATAAGACCTTGTTTCTTGCCAAATTTCATAATTATAGGTCTACGGGAGTACCCTTTAGGTTTTGGTCCATGGCGAGCATTAAAAGTAGATTTTTTTAGTGAATAAATTACAAATAATATGACTTTCGGTTTTTCCCTTCACTTGTGCTGTAAGACCTTGCTGCTTACCAAATTTCATGATTCTAGGTCTACGAGAAGTACCCTATATGTGCCTATAATTAATATGTACCCTATATGTGCATGAAATTTCAAAATATTCGGACATAAACGGCTGTAACTTTAAAGTGCGTTGACTTCGAAGTTTTATATAAATCACGGCTCCAAGAGATTACGGACTTGAGTATTCGACGTTAATTTCAACTCGATACTTCCACACGTTTCTGATAAAAGAGGGTTGACAGATGGACAGACAGACAGACAAACAGACAGACAGACGGACAACAAAGTGATCCTATAAGGGTTCCTTCTTTCTCTTTTGAGGCACTGAACCCTAAAAATGAAATCTTTCCTCTTTATAATATTAGTATAGATAAACTACAGCTGGACCGAAAAGAGTAGAAATTAATTAAAATGGAACTAAACTAAACCTTTGCTCTGGCAACACGAAACTAATGTCAAATCTTTTCAAAATGTCACGCACATGTAAATAAACTTTGGGTACCTTATCGAAATTTGTATTAAAATAACTGTTCTTATGTGAAATAAGGTGTTTAGGCCCACTTGCGCCAGGCTAGGTTAACACGGTTAACTCAGAGCTAAATACTACTTTGGAGTTAAATTCGAATTCTTTCTTGTACCACCAAGAGTTAGGAGTTAACATTGTGTTAAATATTGAAATTTTTAACCCACTGATGTGGGAGGGTTAGGTCAACTAACTCTGGGCTATATAGGTTAGATAATGTTGGTAGAGTTTGTCGTATCGTTTTTTTGTCCTGAACAATAAATTAGGCACTGGTTGATTGTCTGATGATACTGAAGAGATCATTGAATACATTTGTTGGGACTTTTATAATAGAAGAATTTCAGAACGGTCCAATCATATCAAGTAAGTATCTACCTACATACGTTTTAATCACACTAATATTATAGATGCAAAGTTTGGATGGATGTTTAGATGTTTGTTCCCTCTCCACACCATGATTTCTGAACGGATCGGTCGGGCTGAATTTTTGCATTCATGTAGCTCTAAGCCTGGAATCAAACACAGGCTTTTGATCCCATAAAATAGTTCCAATGGGATAAAATGCCCTTTAAACGTTTCCATTTAAACAAAGCGTGCGAAGCCGCGGACAGAAACTAATTAGAAAATAAACAACAGTCGATATAATGTGATCAAGAACCACATGTCATTTCAAATTCACGACCTCCGTGGCGCAGCGGGCGAAGGTCCGCCTGCGACGCAGGAGGTTGCGGGTTCGATTCCCGCCTCGGAACAAATTTGTGTACGATCTGCAGAAATTTGTTCCGTTGGTCTGGGTGTTTGCTATGTATAAAAAAATATCTATCTATGTAGTATATTGTATTAAGTATATCAGTTATATAGTACCCATAACACAAGCTCTGCTTAGCTTGGGGCTAGATAATGCTGTGTGAATTGTCCAGCATTATTTATTTATTTATTATTATTAAAAAAATCTGACATGAAGGAATAGACTAATTCAAATTACTGTAGAGCGAGAGAGAGCAGTACACTAAAATCATTCATCATTCGTCCTACTATATTTGCCCGGATGTAAAAAGAATGAATGAATATGACATTAACCTCGGGTTGGTTGACTCTGGGCTAATTTCCACTGGTGCAATATAAACTGTGAGCTGAAAATTCAAAACATTAACACAGAGTTAGGAAGCCCCGAGTTATTTTTTTAACTCCAACTTTTGGCACAAGTAGGCCTAAGCCAATTCGTAATCTACACCTTAGAGCTAGTCAAAAGCGACTAAGACTAAGTACAGTACATAAATCCATTTTCAGTAAACAAGTAGACCGTGTCACCTCTTTACTATGTGCAATTGACAGCTCTGAATGGGTCACAGACTCTACACTGACATGAATACGTGAACCCGTAGCTACGATGCTACGATGGTCTACGAACTAACATTTTTTTGTAGTAAGGAGGTGCGTGCGCGTTGAAATCTTTTGTATGCTACGCCGATCCCTCGTAGCATCGTAGAACGTGCTACGAAGGTCTACGACATTTTTTTGTATGTAGAGTGAATGGTAACTCCACTTACTCGTATGTTCAAGAAAAGAGATCTTAAAGAAGACCAGTCACCAATGTACTGAATACTCCTTGGCAGCTTTGAATGTGGCCACGCCGCTAAGCCACCCGTAGCCATCGTAGCACTTGCTACGTTGGTCTACGAAATTACATTTTATGTGCAGAAAGAAGGTGCGTGCGCGTTGAAGTCTTTTGTATGCTACGGCGATCCCTCGTAGCATCGTAGCACGTGCTACGAACGTCTACGTAAAAGTAGGATTCTCGTTATTGCGAAGAAAGTGGGAGGGTTAGGGGAAAGTGAAATATATCACAAGAAAGAGAGCAAAATTACCTACACAGTGGTGAAATCCACAACTCTCTACAACGTCTATTTTGAGAGATACCTATTAGGAGTTTTGTGATTCCCTCCTAGAATCGTAGTACGTGCTACGAACGTCTACGTAAAAGTAGGTTTCTCGTTATTGGGAAGGAATTGGGAGGGGTAGGGGAAAATGAAATATATCACAAGAAAGATAGCAAAATTACCTACACAGTTGTGAAAACCGCAACTCTCTACGACGTCTATTTCGAGAGATATGAGGAGTTTTGTGATTTTTTCGCGCAAGTGTCCATTCGCGAAAGTGTCCACTCGCGCAAATGTCCATTCGCGCAAGTGTCCTTCGCGAAAGTGTCCTTCGCGCAAGTGTCTTTCGCGCAAGTATCCCGATACCTTGTTTTATGTATATCAGTCATCTACTACCCATAACACAAGCCCTGCTTAGCTCGAGGCTAGATAATGCTGTGTGAATTGTCCAGCATTATTTATTTATTTATGTAAGTACTTCTTAGTTTGTTGATCAAGATATTTAATTAGATTATTTTAAAAAAGTGGTTTAGTAAAACTAGATAAGCTAAAGTAGGTATATCAATTATTTTTAAGAATAAATGTAAACGTTAATAATAAGAATATGAGATTACTTTTGTACTCGTCAATTATTTTAGTCTACAAACAACCTTCATAAGGACAGTTAACTTTCGTTCCGTGATAATAAATTTCTACTATTTTTGGTCTGATTTGTACCGAAAAATTTACTGTAAACTGGCGACTCAACCTCCTGCGTCGCAGGCGGACCTTCGCCCGCTGCGCCACTGAGGTCGTCGAGGTAATAAATTCAAGTTTGGATGGATGTTTTATTGTTTGTTAGGTACCTCTACACACCACAATTTCTGAACGGATTGGTCAGGCTGAAATTTTGTAATGCTAAGTCAAGCCTGGAATCAAACACAGGCTTTTGATGCCATAAAACAGTTCCCATGGAAGAAAAATGCTTTTTAAACTTTTCTATACAAACAAAGCGTGCGAAGCCGTGGACATAAACTTCTCAAAAAATAAAAAACAGTCAATATAATGCGATCAAGAACCTTATCAACCGTCTGGAAATTGGGATTAAGGATTTTTCAGCTATACTAGAATGAGAGCCAACTGAAGTCACAAGTCTTTTATTATTACAGTTGATGGTTACAGTAGATTATTTCACACTCGATTCTGTCTAGATTCTTCCGTATAGACGATTTTGAAACGAGTGGTAGGAATCATAATGTACAGCCAGTGGTGTCAATGCAAATGTCACCAGAATTAAACTAATTTGATAGTATAAAAAATTACACCATCCCTTTTGTTCTGATTGTTATGAAATACTTTTCAGTATCATTTCAGTATTCTGCGTCCAGATTAAGTAACGAAACCTGATATAAAATATAGTTAAAAACATGTTTTATCAGTGTGGGACGATTTATTTAACAAAATCGGTATGGATGATTTGTTACCTTATCCACACAATGACATGTTACTTTATCTGGACGCACGTAAATACTATCTGTGACTTAACTATTTTGTATATTTTTGGCGATATATGAATTGACACCATTTTAAAGATAGCAAATTTCACCACGTTCACTCAGTATCTAAAGGACATCAAGCCTGTCAACCCCAACAACACAACCTGGCAACGGGTTCGTGCCGGTGACGGCGCCGGCGCAATATCTTAGAGAATCATATCGGCGACTGTATTATTTGGCAACTTGTGGCGACATTTCAGTGTAAAAATATTGTAATTCGCCGACAGCGTTTCATTAACCTGTAACGAGTTGTGAAGCCGTCGACTTTTCGATGACTGATCTTTCGAAATCAATACTGGGGGCCCGATTCAGTTAACCAATCACTTCACAATGACAATGGTATCATTTGTTGCAATGATGATGGGGTGGTGGCTTTGTTCTGTAAGCTCATTAATTGTCATTATCATCAGAGTCGTCTAGACAGCTATATTCTCTGATTTTAGGCCTGCACGGTGGAAGATCCATCATGTTAGTGATATCATTTGCGCAAGGGTTGAGTATTGAATCCGGACACCTAGGAAAAATAATAGTAAATAAATAAATAATGATAGACAATCCACATAGCAACATCTACTCCCAAAGTAAGCAGAGCTTCTGTTATGGGTGCTTACTAGATAACAGATATCACACTAATATTATAAATGCGAAAGTTTGGATGGATGGACGGATGTTTGTTACCTCTTCACGCCAAAACCACTGAACAGATCGGGCTGAAATATTGCATAAAGGTAGTTCTAATCCTGGAATCAAACATAGCCTACTTTTTATCCCATAAATCAATTCCCATGGGATAGAAAACGTTTCTATAGAAAGAACGCGTGAGAAGCCGCGGACAAAACTAGTTTACAAATGAAACTAATCTCCACAGAAGAAACCTGAAGCTAGGTTGTAAATTTTGCAGACTTCTTTACAATGGATTGGACAACATAAACTGACTTGAAAAATAATACCCTAAGCTATCCACATTTTCTAACAAGTAATATTCATACCTAAATGTTTTGTAAACTTTCGCAAATTGTTATCATAATGAATGATTTTATCGGGTATTCATCGCGTACTTTTTGTCATTATTTCCGTTACGTTTCTAGTCGAAGCGACGCGTGACCCGAGAGCTGGTCAGTATCTGGCACAGCGCATCAGCATTGCCATACAGCGGGGCAATGCAGCCAGCGTCTTGGGAACGCGACGACTGGTATTGATATGGATCAGTCGAGCTACCTGTAGATTGTTTACAACGGTCTGCAGTTAGCTCAATTGTTTCAATTGTAAATACCAATTAAATTATAATTTTCTTTGTGAATAAAGGCCTATTTAGAAATCAAGAATCTATATATATAAATCTATGCAGAAAATGTGCATAGCCTAAGATTATTTTGCCTGTTTGTCATACGCTTAAATACCTTGAGGGTTTAGGTATGGGTTTCAACCAAGAGTCGTCATTATCTATTACCGCTACTTTCCTTATTCTCGGCTTTGCGTTACAATCGGTCACATCGTCGCAGATCACGATGGGCTGGCATTGTATCGCCCGGTAGTCCACTCGAGGGCACACTCTTAACATTTTATATTTCAGAGTGTGACCAGATGGGTGCTTTTTCAACACTTCCCTGCAGTATCTCCTGTTAAGATAAGAATGATTGTTATAAGTGAGAAAATTAACTTAATTTATTTGTGTCCGTTAAGTTTACATGGAAACATCTCATAAACCGCAGGAGGTTATTTCTGAATTTTGCAGAAGAACTAGATACCGTAATGCATAGTTACTTGGCATAGTTCGTGAATCATATCTCCCTATAGATTCGTCGATATCAGCGGGTCTGCCAGTTTGACGTCAAGTTAACCGCCACAGTGAAAGACCTAAATATCTTAAAGTACTGGGGCACTATTTATTTTACTTAGGGCACTGGGATCCACTATTTCAATGGGTGCCCCTCACCAGCCTTGAAGTGTGAATGTTGGCAGCTGAGACCACTACATTTAACTTAATCTGCTTCTTGCTTCTTGGGCACGCTTCCGACTGGTATAGATATGGATCAGTTGAGTTACCTGTTGATTGTTTGTAGCAGTCTGCAGTTAGCTCAATCGTTAATTAAAATTTTTGCACTGTGTGTTAAGGATTTCTTAGCTCTATTAATCTGCATTCTCAACTAAAAACGATACAAATCCTCATTGTAAATGACGCTCAAACGGCTTAGCGGGCTTGGAAAAACGTATTTTTTTTATAAGGAGAGCTTATATCTTGGACAAACACGGAAGATACTTTTAAATTATTGAAACGAGAAGCATTCTCCGCAACACACATGTTATGTCCATTGCTGAACGGGCCTTCCCCAAACAAAAGGATATACAAAAGTTAAAAGAGCGTGAATATGAATTTGAAACGGTTATTAGTTTTTTTTAAACAATCAAATTATTGTTGTGCTATGACAGAGTTGTTCAATAAGTAATTAAAGCTATAATGTTTAAATATAATAATGAAAATAAATATAAATATAACAACACAATTGACGAATATGTATACAAGAAATAAGATATATACAAGAGACTAAAATATACCAAACATAAATTAACAATGACGATTTCCTCTCTCGTTCTCTCTGCATACATATTGTGTGCTTACCAGGGTCTATAGTGATACTTAATGAATAAACACCTCAGTATACCTATAATAAATGCAATATTTAAATAAATAGATAATGCTGGACACATCATCATTTAACCCAGAGCTTGTGTTATAGGTTTTAGATGACTGGTAAACTAAATAGTTGAGTCTTGATTGAGTATTAAATGTTTCTCCATCTCTAAGTATGTAAATGATTGTGTGAGGAATACAAAGGATTTTACTCCGGTGGTGGTGGTGGTTCGGGTTCCTTGGGGCAGTACTCGTACGTCTTGGGCCGCGGCGGGGGCTTTGGGGGGACTCTGTTGAAATCTTTGTATTTCATTGAGTCCATTGAAACTTAGTTTATTTCTTTGTGTCCGTGGATGGTTTGGGGAAAAGATGACACTATTGTATGTTACTTGTAAACATTGTTATGGAGACATTGCGATTTTATTTTTATATAAAAAAAAGCACAAAAAGTTTAAAAATTGAGCATTTTGTCGAAGAAACCGAAGCTTCAATTCGATTGAAAGTTACCAGTTGGTGAATTGTCTAAATGGAGTCGAATTTCGAATTATAGAAATCTGACAGTGAAGTGTAAGAACAAAGAGATCCATACCTTAAGACAGGTTTAGACAGGGTCAGTGACTCCGAACTCAAGACAAGTCAGCGCTGACCCGAAAAAAAAAACAATGTAAATTGATTTCAAGTCAGTGCAGCGGTGGGAATTCAGCGCTGACTTATGTTTTCGCACACGAATATTTTGAGGTAAGTCGGCGCCCCCCGCGACCCGCGCCCTGCCACGCCAGCGGTAAAAACTCCGTGTAAATAGTCAAGTCAGTGTTTGGTCAGTCACTGTCGCTGCGTTGTTGGGTGACATCTCATCTCGCTGGTGAATGAAAATGAGCCAGCTTGTTCCGCAGGATCTTCAAATCTCAAAAAGCAGAGCAACCAGTTTCGTTTCTCATGTTCCATGTTCTATCCATTTTCATATCCGAATTCGTTTGTTTTTAGTTAATTCATTTTCTAACAATTTCGCTAACTCATTAAACAGCAAAATAAAAAAAGTCATCAAGTAATTCAATCGTTGTTTCTGTTATTTTTGAGAATTTATTTTTCTTATTTATTTATTTTATTTTTACAATTTTGGAGAAACTTACAGCTAGGTTTACAAATAGCAGATAAACACTAGAACATGCCTGGGTAGACCAGGCATGTTTGTTGACGGCTAAAATTACAAGTTTCCGCAGATATACTTAAAAATAGCATGAAATATAATAAGTTGACGACTAAGAGAAAAACAAAAACAAAATTAAAAGAAAATACTGAAAAAACAAGAACAAAGTTAATTAAGTTGGTAACATAATTTTATAGTTAGCCTACACTTGAAAAATATTATCACTAAGTAAGCGTCTAAGCTTACTTGTACTGGTGTTGAATATGTCTACCTCACTGTTTCTATGTACTAAAGATTTAAACGAGCGAGAAGCTCTATAAATAAATGCATTCTGCCTATAATTGGTCTAAACTGTAGGAACGTAAAGAGTGTACGGTTTTCTCAGTGCAACCGTGCATGTGCGCAATCCTATGTGAATCCTATCTTTTCAAGGAGCTCCGGGCAATCAACCGTGCCGTTTGCTATGTTAATTAAGTAAGTCAAATCGGCAATTTCTCTGCGATTGTGAAGGGGAAGAAAGTGACTTTCCCACTGACTTCACACACGTGTGCTCACCGTGAAAACCTTACCACGACTACCGACTCCACGCGCCGCTACTGACTTGTGCACAGACCCTGTAAACCTGCCTTAATATAGGTATCCTATCCTTGTGGGGCGCCGGAGGATACGGCGCTCCACACGCTGGAGGCGTGTGCTGCGTGGGGTCCCATGCGGCACACGCTTTCAGCGTTCCTGGGCCGGGACCTTTCGCTGCCGAGCGTGGTGAGCGCCATGCTCGACGGCGAAAGAGAGTGGCAGGCCATGGTCTCCTTCTGCGAAAAGGTTATGTCGCAGAAGGAGGCCGCTGAGCAAGTCAGGGAGGATGACGCCCAATCTGACCCGCTCCGGCGCAGACGTCCAGGGAGACGAAGGGGGCGGTTCGCCCGCCTCCTTCGTCCCCCGTAGTGGGGCCACTGGTGGAGAGTCGGGGGACTCTCTGCCGGCTAGCCCGGCTCCACGCGTCTGAGGGGTGACCTGTGTGAAAGGGTTGCTCCTCTTTGAGGCCGAGGCCCGGACCGGTTCCCGGGCCACCCGCCGGAGCGAGATGGTGAATGCCAACGCGACCCCATCTCCCCCCATGACGGCGGTGGATGGTGGGGGTTTTAGTGGGTTCGAGTCCCACATACCCCCTTCCGTCACCCCCATGGCGGAAGGGAAGTGCGAGGGCATTTCCCCCCTCCAAAAAAAAAAAAAAAGGTATCCTATCCTACTAATCCTACTAATATTATAATCCTACTTCCTTCTAATTCTTATCCTTTTAATATTCTAAAGCCGAAAGTAGGTATTAAAAACTAAAGGATATAAATCTAAAGGAAGCCATGTTCCGCAAGCTGAACTCAGCTCCAACTGGAGAAGTACTAGGTATTTCTCCTGAGCCGAGTTCAATACGCCACGACCGGCACAGCAGCTTACGTAGACGCCTACGTAAAATAAAACAACTTTTTATAAGTTCTTTGTATCGAGGTACTTAATATTTGAAAGTATTAGCCACCGCTTGGTATTATCCTAAAATAATGCAACAATGACGTGATGCATAATCGTCTCTATCGAGGCATGTTGACGAGAAGGTAAGGCTCTTGGGCCTTGGAGAAGGTTCAGGTTTTACAATCTGTTCTACACTCTTGAATTCCTTGAACTGCTCCCGGTCTTCCGGAGGCGCGGGCGGTGGGAAGACCTCTTTGCGGGGAGGCAGGCCGCCCTTTTTGCGGGGAGGCGGGGACGGTGGCGTTGGCAGAGGGTACTTTTGCACTAAACGACAAATAGGCCTGGAAAAAACGTAGATAGATAGAATATACCAACCTACTTTATTGCACAAATGTTGCACATAGACGAGCATAATGTAAGATTTAATTCTCTATCTGCTAACCGTTACAGTCATGTATACACACGGTAGTGTGGACAACAATTTAGTAGGTAGTACTTAGATAATAAAAATTACAAGAAACAAAGAAAATGCAAATAGGAAATCGTGACATTAACACATATAAAAGTGACAAATACACATAAAATGTTGAAACTGCAGAGCTTTGGCTTGAAATAGGGGACGTTGATTCCATCTCTTCAAGGGACTTTTTTATAGGTCGTTGACTAACAGAATGTCTGTTCATGGTACCCCTGTACTGCTTGTAGCATGCCCATTGGCCGTAGTAGGTAGGTACCTACTACCTACAGGCCCAAAGTAGAACCTATGACTACAATATGTGCCAGTGTGATTGGCGGCCGCATCAACATCTTATTGATAGTGCCTGTAATATGTAACTGAATGTAGTTTGATGAATGAAGAATGCTTGATCATCATCATCGTCATTGGCACCCTGACTTCACCCACTTCTGGGTATAGGCCTCCCAAACTCTTGTAGTTAGTCGTTTAGAATCACAAGTCATATTCATAAAAAACATTAAAAAGCCAGACTCACGGTGGTTTTTCCAGCTTTCGGGGGCAATAAGACTTTTGAGATCGAGGCTCATCCGGAACCCTATTAAAATATTTGATGTCTTTAGGCATTGTTGTGAGCTATTTCATATTATTCATTTTTAAAAATTCCTTCAGCGTAAATCGGATCATTTTGAGGAGGTTTTTCCGGATTCCCAAACCTGACTAACGATGTAACAAAGTTTCACAAACAGCGCCTTCGACCGATGTTACTTCGGTTGAAGAGCATCAGAGAAAAAAATGAACTGCCCATTTATGCAGCGGTTGACCATTTTATGAATGAATAAAACTTAAAATGCACGATCTTCGTAGTATTTTATTCTCTTTGGTACTCGATGCATTGACTTTACTTCTTTGTTTTCTTTTTCAAAGGCGATTATTGATGGTTTGTTCAAAAAGAATACAATACTCGGTTTGTGGTGACCAAAGAGTAAATATATAGACAATAACTACGGTGGTGAAATATTAGCAGCAAGATCTAACATAAATTTAGCGCTCATTCCGGTGACTAATGCGCAGTCTCTTGACAGCGATATTTCAGATAACGAAGCGGATTTCCCATGACCAAAGAACGACCAAGATGATGAGTATTTTAGCTCCCCTCCATCTTCACTTGACTCATCCTTGGAACGGATGAACTTGCTTGCCAGTGACTCGGACTGTACAACCCATTATTCTGATTCAGAACAGAATGTCTCGTTGACTCCTTTGACTCGAACACTTCATTCTCATAAAGACCTGCTGGGCGATTACGGTAAAATATCCCATTAGATGGATAGCCATCCGGGGAGACTGGGTATAAAAAAACTCTGTTTCCATCACATGGTACAAAAACAAATAAAAACATTTTTCTGACTGGATTGACCCGACCGAAGACGAAGCTGCCAATGTCATAAATGACAAATGTCGGACTCAATTATAATGTTTTATTTTATTTATTTGTGTACTTGTGTTACTTATCGTTCAAATTCATACTAATGTTACTTACACTAGACCTTGTTTCGCTCGATTAAGTTTTATTTCTGCAATGTATTTGCTGTTTGTTGGTAATATTGAATCAGAATTACTGTAATCGAGAAAAAAAGGTCACGTGTGAGTAATATGACAACTGACTTTGACTTAGGTTATATCTTGACGTAGACGTTAACATTTCCGCCGTCGATCGGTTTCGTACGCCAGAAAGTTGTAGGTATGTATTTTTTTAGTGTCTACCTTATTGGAAACTGAATTCGTTTATGCCCAGTCTCCCCGGATGGTTCATTCAACAGGAATGGGAGATTTTAGCGTAATCGCACAGCAGGATATGCCTTTTTTCCCAATAATTCAAAGTATATCCCTTCTGAAACCATGCGATGTATTAGCACTATCACAGAAAACTGGTTTAGAAATAGATGCACACCAAATAACTGAAAAGATAAGTAAGCCGGTGGTATCAAGACCTGAACATGACGTCAGATATGATGGAATTGGTCACCTGCCTGCCATTGAAGAAAGAAGTCGCTGCCGCCTTTGCAAGACAGGGTATTAAACCATAATGTGCATTAAATACATCACGCGGTAATGCTTATCACGAAAACGCAACTGCTTTTATGATTTTCACATGAATATAAATAAAAATATTGCACAATATATATTTTTTTATTTCTGTACCCTAATTTAGCGATGTTGTAATAAAGTCGCGTAATCAGAACATCATTATTTCTCTAGAACTTGGCAATGTCAATGATGTAAAATTTCACATGTTTTTCGAAAAATGGTTAGTTAGTAGGTACATGATTTTTCTTTTGGCTTCTATGATGACAAAATAAATGGTAAGTATTTAAATTTTTTACCAAAACTCTTCCTGTGAAATTAAGGGTTAACGAACACTGATGAAATTTTGCCCGAAAAAACCTTCGTTCTTCGAACTTAAAATACGTGTCAAAAGAGTCGAGAGTTTATCTAGCGGTATTGGTAAAGATACAACATTATTGTGTAATATACATACTTACATATATCCTACATTATGTACAATAATTTCCTTACCTACGTCTGTTGTGTATATCGTTTTTCCAGGATAATAAAGGATCTTAATTGAAGCCTAACAATTTCACTGTGTTAGATAGAACCGATGACATACTTCGACCATGTAACGTTACAAGAATGTTATCAACTTGCTCTTATCTTAGAGATCGAACTAAAAATCATGACACTCGTTTTGTCATTTAGTTTCAAGTCCGTTTGTAAACATTTACTGCTTTGCCTATTTTACTCACAAGATTTTCTTTTTATCAGCTTAATAGCTGTTAAAGCTCATATATTAGTAGTATCGACCGCGTATTGGATTAGTTCACCGCCAGTGCTTACGCCTGAATGTCATTTAAAAACAACAGAAATAGTCTGTTTTCCAAAGAGGACCCCTTGGAGAAAGCCTGTATCCCATATATTTTGGGCTGCTGAAATGTATTTTTTTACCAGCAGTTTTTCTCTCACGCAAAAAAGGTAGGTTCTGAACGGATTTTCATGACGGGGAGCTGAAGACCCCCACTGAAGATCTGTAACGTTAACCGAGCGAGAAATACGAAAAATTAAAAATTATGTGTGGTGTAACTTTTTGTGATGGTAGGTATTCTCACATGGTTCAAGCTCGGGATGATGGGAAAAAGAAAGATTTGGAATTTTTTCGCGGTGGTGGGCAAGTCATTTTAAACGGGTGTCGACCACACGCAGCACGATATATTATCGATGAGCGGAGCGAGCAGTCAAATTGCTCCGCAAGTGTTGCTGGTTATTGCTTAGCTTGGGGCTAGATAATGCTGTGTGAATTGTCCAGTATTTGTTCTAAGCTCATTCAGTCATCCACAGCTTTTGGACGAGACTAAATGGGAGTACAAAACTTAATCTTTCCATCAAATCAATAATAAATAATTCGTAAGTAAATGATTGCTCACGTGCCGTTTCTCGCCTCTCGGTCAGTGCGTCTCTTTCATCCTAGTCCAAGAGCAAGTGAAAGATGCGAAAAGTGGAAAAATAATAATATTAAATGTGAATACTCGTACTCACTCCGACGAGATAAGTTCATAAAATGAGGGACGAAAATCTATAAAAAAAGTTAATTGGTACGACGAATTATTTTTTCCTTTAAGCTTACCCCGCACAGCGGATACAATCCGCGCGAATTTCTTCGCAGATTGTAATCCACATACTGAACCGTAATCGTCTTTTCGGCAAGTGCGTGCTGCTTCATACAAATGTTGCAGAATCCTGCGGAAAAAACCGCGTGGTGAGATTCTTCAGTGCGGGGTAAGCCTAACATCGATAGAGAAAGATACAATTAAGTGGTGAAGTTAAAATCCCCCCCCCCCCCCCTAAAGCCGGCCCTGTGATCAACTATCCTTAACTGTCTCAAAAAGTTTTTGCAATACCAGCCTACTGCCTAGTAATTAAAGTTTAAAGAACGAGAAATTCACTACGAGTAGGTACGAAAATAAATTAAAAAATCTTGTTACATTACCGGTTACATTTAATAATTCAATCTAAGGTGTGATCATACCAAAATAACTCAGTTTGAAAAAGTAGCTAGCGTCATCAATAGGCATAAGGATACAAAACGCCTTAAGCAGTTGAACAGGAAATAATATAAAACGTGACTTTCAGTGATCGTCGTTGACAGCACCATGGAAAACGTATTTGAAAAAGCGAGTTTTTTCTTTGTTATTTAATGTTTCTTTGGTTGTTCGCATGGGTCGATTTCACAGGAGCGCATTTTGATAACTTTCTTTTTTGGTTTTGCAGCAATTACAGCTTTTTCTTTTTCTGTCATTTCCAGAGGAGGGCATGGGTCTGGACTTAGAGGGTTAGGCTGAGCAGATCCCGGTGGGCAGAAGTTGTTTTTACCCTTCTTTTTCTGACTTGTTGGAGCTTTTACTGATCCTGCGCTTTTCTTCTTACCAGGCATTCTTCTGAATATTAGGTATTTCAAAGACTAGGTGTTCAGGGATTTGTGTTTGATACCCACAAAATAGGTCTGAATTAGGTGACTTGTGTTGGCTTGGCGTGGTCCGGCCCTTTTATCTTTCGGAAACTAGAAAATTTAAACAGTTGCAAATCAAAACTTATTCGTTCATTTTCATGTTGATTTTGCAGGTACTTTGCTGTAGTAAAAGAGTAAAAATAACTAAGTTAAAATAAAATTTAAATATTTTTCATTATTTGTTCCTGAGTCAAAGCCCAGTGAGAAAATTTAAAAAAAAATTAAATGTCTTATATTTTGAGTTGTCAGGAACACCAAAGAGAAGGAGTCTCAAAAATAATCATAGAGTAAAATATAAATGGGGAGACCCGGAACGTAGTCTAGTAGTAGTAGACGGACAATTCACACAGCATTATCTAGCCCCAAGCTAAGCAGAGCTTGTGTTATGGGTACTAGATAACTGATATACTTAATACTACATAGATATATATTTTTTAATATACATAGAAAACACCCAGACCAACGGAACAAATTTCTGCAGATCGTACACAAATTTGTTCCGAGGCGGGAATCGAACCCGCAACCTCCTGCGTCGCAGGCGGACCCTCGCCCGCTGCGCCACGGAGGTCGTCGTAAGGATGTAAGGATGGATCGTAAGGATGGAGTTTGGAAGTATGCCATCTTTTGACTGTCTTATAATTTTTTTGAGATACTTTTCCCTTTTGAACCTTCAGTCGTCTTCATTTGGTAACCTTTACATCATCAAAATCATACGGGTCACTTTTATAGCCCCTGAAATTTGGGCGGGAGGTAAACAGTAACCCGGGACGGACATAAGGCTACTTGAAAAGCGCGTGCGAATCCGCGGGCAGAAGCTATTTACAAATAACAATTAATTTGAATAGCTTAATCATTTATTCAGTTGTATGAATTTTGGTTTGTCTGTTCTATTGGGATACACCACGATGTTACTGATGTACAAATGCCCACTGAGCACGTGTCCGGTGCATGTTCACACAGTTCCTGCTCCTCACACGTTGAACAGGGGTTTGAATCGTCACAAATTTTTTGTTGGTATTGCCTTGAACAGGAGCATGAATCGTCATAAAGTTTTTGCTGGTAATATCTTGAACAGGAGCATGAATCGTCACAAAGTGTATGCTGGTAATGCCTTGAACAGGAGCATGTATCGTCATAAAGCTTATGCTGGTAATGCCTGGAACAGGAGCATGAATCGTCACAAAGTTTATGATGGGAATGCCTTGAACAGGAGCATGGATCGTTATAAAGTTTATTCTGGTAATGCCTTGAACAGGAGCATGGATCGTCACATAGGTCCGGCTCGTTATGCCTTGCACAGCGGTGAGCGTCATCAAACAGTTCGTGCTCTTTCTGCCTTGCACAGCGCCTATATTTTGAGCAGCGGTTTCTTTGCAATGGACATTGGTTGCTCTGCGACGGCCATTTTCCAATGATTCGCCCTGGACAACAGTTGTTTCGTCTATGTCGGTGATGTCTCGAATGCCTTGTTAAATACCAGCTGGTCGGCCTTCCACTATAATATCTTTTCTTTGGGCAGTTTTTCCTGAAAAGTATTATAAACATGTGTCGTAGTGTATCAACTCTATCTACTGTTCGACGTATCATGTTAATTTTATAACCGTGTTCTAACCAATCTTTGAAAATTATTACTTGCCTTGGAGAGTGGCGATTCTCTTTTTGATATTATCTTCCCCATTTACTGGGATCTACTTCGCCGGTTTATTCCTTGGTTTTTCTTTCTTTTCTGGACGAGGAATACATGGTGGGTCGAAAGGATGAGGTGTATTCTCTGATATGCAGACATTGTTGGCCGAGCACCTAGGTGCACCTGGACGATTATTTGCTTCATTATTCATTGGTATTTTCTTTTTTGGTGGGCAAAATGGAGGATCGAAAGGATGGGGCGTGTTTTCTGATATGCAGATATTGTTGGCAGATACCTTTTTAGGCAGAGTTGTCGTTTTGTTTCCCATGATAGCTGTTTATCCCTTTCACAATGCTTAATTATTTTAATCGCCTTATATAGATTGTAAATTATATAAGATATTCAGTTGTATTATTCTTTCCGTGCGCATCTCGGATTATCCGGTGGGGTTTCCGCTTCAGGCTGTTTACCTTTACAAGGGTGTTTGTTATCTGGACTCCTCACACACTTGTAACTTGTGTCTTTTTCTTCTTTAGTTACAGTTTTTACTTTTTTTCTTCCACACGGATCAGTGCTCTTACAAGAAGGGGGTTTCCTTACCTTTCCCGAGCATTCATCGTTTTCGTCTTTTCCTGAATTGCCGGCCCTTGGCCTTGAGTCATCGCACATGATTTACGACTTCAAAGTTGTGCATGAGTATGGTTGTTTAATGTGTCGCAAACTCCGATAATTTTCTAAAACGTTACCATAATTTTACTATGAACCTAAAATGAATGTCAAAAACATTGGTCAAAAACAAAGAGAAAATTATACTTAGTCAAAGAGAAAAAGAACCTTAGGCTTACCTAACCCGCACTGTGAAATCTCGCCGCGCGATATTTTTTCTGGCTTATAATCCGCGTACTGAATCTTAACCTACACGAACCGTGAATAAAATTCTTTGTGATTTTTCGGCCAGAAGTATACAACTCCATAGTGCACGAAACATCGCACCTTGGCGCTGTGGATTCTGCGGCAAAACACAGATTCAGACAGAGTTTGTTAATTATATTCGCGCGGTTTTTTTTTCGCAAAAGCTTGCAGCTTCATACAATATCCATGTCGCTGAATTTTGCGGTATAATCGCGTGGTAAGATTTCGCAGTCCGAGTTAAGCCTTAGACAAAGTGAATTGACATTTTGTGACTTTGAGTTTTATTCAGAGCAGTATTTATTCAACACTAGCTGTTGTACGCGTCTTTGTCCGCGTGGCGCTCCACGTGTTTAGAGGTGTTTTACCGATAGAGTAGAACTATTTTTTTATTCGACGAGGAAATTCGTTTACGAATAAACTGGTCTGGAGGGACCAGAATTATATGGTACTCAACGCCCTGAGAAGGACGTAATACCCACTAAAAACCTCTCTGGTGCCCCTCTCTCGCCATTTTCACCGAACCACGGGAACATTTAAAACCTAACTCGCAACTGGCGTCCCCTCTTCCTCCTATACATGGCCGGCGAGCCCACCGATCCACACACTCGCCGACCCCATTCGTCCATCACGTTTCCTCCTCACGATTAGGTACAGGCAGGACAATGAGGACACAGACAGGGCAACCGATAGAGTGGACCTAGACTGCAATGATTCTTGATCTAACTGTTTGAACCGTGTGTAAATTAAAACAGAAATTATCGAATAAAACTATCCCGAAAAACTGGTAGGAGGCAAAACTCAATTACCTACACTTACTAACTTACTTTGGTGTATTAATATAAAATAAGAAAAAAACTAACTTTCATAATAAACAAAATAAAAATGATAAAAAACATTGTCTCTTTAGAGTTTCTTCATAAACCACATTTACCGTTTTTTCTTTGGAGCGCACACAAAAATATGGTCGGATTTACTTACTCGCGAGCAGAAATCCATTTGTGCTGCCATCATGTCTAGATTAGGTTTCTTTTAGAGGCCTCCGGCCCCCAACCCCGAGTCTGTTTGTGCTAAGGTAGGATCGACAGCTAGGCCGTCGCGTCGGTTCTGCTTATATATAAGATATATAAGAGCCCTAGTTTCATGATATTTTCGATTTGTATAAGCAATCTAACAAAAATGGCGTGCAAAACCGTTTTCCTTAATAGTGAAAAATTCAAGAACTTTAAATGCCTGTAAAAAAACATATAGTCACAGATAGCTAGCATTATTTACTCATTAATTGAATACAGTAAGAAACAGTTCATTTATTGTTTCAACTGGCTATTATTAAACTAAACTAACTAACTAATTAACTAACGTAACTAGCGACGGCTTCGCACGGGTGCAAAGCTGATACTAAATATACTACAGAATCGGCCCTCCGGCCGGTACCGCCTGGCGCCGCCACAACCACTATGTCCCTGCATTTTAAATCTGTACAATCTTCGATAATCATTTAAATTACAGCTGTAATAGCCACATTGATTTATATCAAATGCACAATATATTTAAGGTACTTAATTGGATAAGGATTAATGCTGTGTAGCTTAAAATCGCTTCGGGAATAAGCCATTATTTCTCGAAAAAGTAAAGGATAAAAAATGGTTATCTCTAAGAGATAGACATATACCATCGCGGATTTTTTTGTAGATCTTTTTAAGGTGTACAATATTGTAGTACATTATTTTGATTTGCTGATTGCGTAGGGTTCAGCAAGCGTTTGTAATGTAAGCGAAGAAAACGTGTTTATTTACGACATCACATTAGAAACCTCTAAAATTATCAGTGTTCCTCTACTATATTATGCATGTTTTATACATTTAAACCTTTCTGTTGAAATACTCTATCTATTAAAAAACCGCATCAAAATCCGTCGCGTAGTTTTAAAGATACATAAATAGGGACAGACAGACAGCGGGCGCGACTTTGTTTTATACTATTTAAAGATTAACTGTTGAAATTTGGGTTTTCTCTCCAAAAACCAAAATAATTTTTAAAATCAATAGTTTGATTTTGTCTTCCTCCATGGCAACCATGGCTCAAATGGTTCTAAATGGTTTATTTTACTTTTTCGCTTAAGATATGCATTGAACTACCAATCACCCTGTATAACCACTATCGTGCGCCACAATTTTGAAAAAAAAAAATACAATGTAGCGGCCGATGTTAGAGCAAAAATTTTCAAACCCCCTTTGAATTCTTTGAATTCTAATTAATTTTTATGAATCGTGTGTGAGTGAAGCCACGTATAGAATGACTAACTAAATAAAATTAAACAAAACACTTATAAACTCATATGCCTTTATTTCGTACTGGTGCGTTTTCCTTACAATTTATGTATACTTATTAAAATTAAACAAAATCATTATTATTCCATCTTATTATTAAAAATGACATAACAATTTTATCACTTATCGATATGCTTTCGGAAATAAAATCAAAATGCGTAATAAATAAGAAGTAATGCAAAAATAAAGTAACATATAATTTTTGGATTTTGTAACTGTTTCACGCAGGCGTACCATAACAATAAAAAAATTAAAATGTTCAATTATTATTTGCGTCGAAATTATTTTCTTTAATAGATTTATGTATGTTTAGCGTTCTATATTATTATATTCACCTTACCAAAAACGGCCATAATTATGTATCTTTGGTGATAAATTATTGCTTTCTTTTACATAATTAAGGCAGACTATAATTAGTTACTTGGGATGTTGTCTTTGGCGTCCCTCTAAACTGTATGACTTGTCACATAAATCATATAATTTAAGCAATATTCGGAATAATGAGTAAAATTGAAAATAAGTTTTAGGCCCTATTTACACAATTGATCCTAATTAAACAAAACTGATAAAATAATAAATTTAAAAATGGACGGAAACGATAAGAATTGCAACTAATAATATTATTACTATATAAAATAAAACATTCTTACAGGTTTGAACATTATCAAATTGTATATAAATTAATATATGGCATACGATATGCTTATCGTATACATTTTAATAACTAACATAATTTTTATACATAAAAAAGTAAAAAACACATAATCTCATCGTAATTTCAAAATATCTAAAACAAAGCAGATTGACTCCCTTTACAAAAATTCAGAAGCGTTACAACAAAATAAATAATAATTTTAACTAATCATAGAAAATAACAATGAATTGTGCATTGAGAACTGCGTAAAGGAAGAAATAGTAATATTAATTACACACTGAAATTGAGGTAAACAGTACAAGATAGTCTTAGTACACGAATGACATACTTATAACAATATTTACAGATTTACAACATTGGATAATTTAGTGAGTCTGTTTTACAATATACTTTAAAAACATTGAGTCCAAAATCTATAGAGCACATTTTAATTAACTTAGACTTTAAGTTTAATCCACACCGGGATGGCAGCGGCCGACAAAACAAAACGACGCGGTTCTCCGCAGGCCCATTCAGATGTATTCGCGAATGTACTCATACTATATCAACTGTTCATTGGCTACATTCATACATTTTAATGACAATTAAAAAACAATTCAAAATGAAGCAATGTGTGGCGAAAATAGTGTAAGTGAAACACTCACGAAAACAGATAAAAATTTATTGATTAAACCAATTTACAAGTCAACTTTTCATAGAGACACAAAATTGAATTGAAATCAAAAATTCTAAAAATAGATTTCGTTTTAGTTGACCAGTTGACATAGTTAAGCGACAGGTACCGGTCTTTTAAGTATCATAGAAAGCTTTTTTTATTTTAAAATTATTTGACTGTGAATGTGTTCGCTGCGCCTTTGCTATCCCGTTGTGAATCATTAGAAGCTGAATTGATGTTAATTAGCCTCATTTCCTATAGGCTATGGATTTGTTTGTGAACTGACTTCTCTTGGCTCGAACTAAATTTAAGCAAAATCGAAATGCGCTCCATAGATTTAGGCCTTACTCTGGTTTTTAATTGAAAATAATAATGAAAAATAACAAATTGCCTATTGCGAATATATGTATATTTAATGTGGCTAACATTGTGATTTTAGATAACATTTTGTAAAAGGTAGATAAAACCAGAGATATTAGAAAATAATTATAATAATTATTAAAGAAATCATAATTTTACATTTTATCCGAATTGTACATTATTTTACTATCTACAATGAGAATTTTAAAGGAATCAATAAAATTAGGCCTAAGCATGATCCGATTTCAAACCTTACTCAGCAATTAGTCCTAGAAAACTGTAATATTTGTAAATTTCCATTTATTATAAAACCATTTTCAAAAAATCTGAGTCTTCAGGAATCATCCAAGCGTTTTTAATACGCTAAAGTTCTATAAAATCCAAAAAAAATATTTATTATACCCAAATATGTCCGTGTGCTTTTATCAGCATAATATACGAGATAATGCCAATAATAATATCAATACTGTGGTTGCAACTGCTGTTCTCCTAAAGGACTTATAAGTCATCTTATATAAGTGCAAAAAAACGAAGACAAACCATTTATCGTGGACATACAGGCCATAGATGATGATGAAAATAAAAGGATATGAGGATGTTGCCCATGAAAAAAGAAAACCCCGTTGGTACATGTAAGAGCTCTATCGTAGAGTTAGTTTGAAAACTTCTTATTCCATGTCAAGAACGGGACATGCATGCACATCGCTGGTATAGCCGCCATGTTGTATGGAAAAAATATATCATGTTTATTTGCATCAGGGACATGGTAAGAACGTATATATACCCGTAGACCGTACCTAGAAGTTCTTTGATTTGTATACCTTAGATCTTAGATATAAGCACACCAACACACGTCGAAGCAATCATAGTATGGGTACCCAAAATATTAGTTCTTCTTGCTTTTAGCAATCCAATTTTCAAATAGAGTATGACTTTGAACGGGATTAAAGGGAAGATTTTGGCCCAAACATCGGTCATCATTTTAAATTTTTGTTTTGTGCGCGGTGGTTTTGAAAAAAAAACACAAATTTATATATAGAAGACACTAAAAGATATAAAAAATGTCTTAGTAAATAATGTCATAAAGCGTCAGGTTTCTTAGATATTCACGGATGAAAATAACCTATTTTTTTCATATGTAAATTATCTCAGAATACTGACACCTAAGGAAATTATGTCAACAGTCATTTTAATTTGTTTTAGTGTCCTCTTTGCAAATATGTAACTTTTCCTGTGCGATTTTGAAAAAAAAAAACTAAATGGTTACCCTCCATACAAAAATCTTCAAGCCCCTTCGTGGTGGTGACCGTGACTATATATTTGATGAATATCGGGTTTCAAATCGAATGTTGCAAAGGCGTATAACTAAAATCTTCACAATTGTTTTTGTAATAGTGTCCGTAATCACTTTATGTTTGTTCGTTGTAGCGCCGACTGATCACACGGCCTTCGCTGATATCTGAAATGAAAGTGAATTTATTAATGAAAATTTATTGAAAATTACAAATGAGATTATGAGCCTAAAGCCGTGCTCACTTTGGATACGATTTCATCCGAATTTGATTCGTGCGTAAACGTACGACTACGCACGAATGATCCCGACCTTCCAAGGACTATGGGAGCGCTCACACTGCATGCGATCAGTCGTACCTATACGTACGTTTACTTACGACGTCCGAATACAATCCGAACTGGTTTTGATTTATCACGCAGTCGTACGTTCAGTTTTACATAAAAAATGGACACAATGGATGTAGAAAAGTTAATTAACATGATTTACGGACATGTTTATGGGATTAAAGCGATGCTATGCTATGCGCCTGCTATGGGTCATTATGTAAATTTTCCCTAACATGATGAAATTTGGCGTACGTTTAGAGCAAAGCCTAAGATATTTATTAGGCTACTTATTATACTGAAAGTCTACGTGCGAAGCTGCGGGTAGAAGTTAATAATATTATAAAGCCGAAAGTTTGAGAAATCTGAATTTTTGTTACCTAAAATCTTCAAAACTACTGAACAGATCAAGACCAAATTAGGATTAATTATTAGGGGATTTATTAAATTAAATTCAATTGCATTTAGAACATAGCTTAACTTAGATAATAGGCTACTTATTGTACCGAAAATCTACGTGCGAAGCTGCGGGCAGAAGCTAGTTCCATATAAGGTAGAATACCAAAACGTGTCTCTGGTGGCGATTCTATGACAAAACTATTGTCATAGAAAAGCGATTAGTTTAGCAGAACATGGCCACAGTCAGTGTGGCCACAGTCAGTTGGCATGTCTTACGGATATGTCAAGGAGGCTTACTCGGAAAACGAAAACCGAATTTTTTATTTGTTTCAGTGGAAACGATATACTTAAGGCGCTTAGATGCTTTAAAAAAAGCTTACGAAACGATTCACAAGCCGACCAAACAGTTTTTGAAAATATCTTCGTTTAACAGAATGATAAGATAATATAGCTGGTGGCGCTGTTTTAGGTCCAGGTAGCACCTTAATAAGTGACATTAGAGTTGCTTTTTCAGTAGTTTTCCATTGGGTGAGGTAATGAGATATAGCGTCCATTTATTATAATCCAAGTGTCATCACCAAACTACTTTTTCGGAAGACCAGCGTTGGTTGTCAACACAACCAACTTATGCTGAGATAGGGACTTTGTATCTCACTATTTTGTTTTATCTGGACTCTCTTACTGATATAAAGTCTGTTTAATCGAGTTGCTTTTCCTCTATGTTATTAAATTCAATTCAATTGCGACTGGTATGATATGGATCAGTTGAGCTACCTGTAGATTGCTTGGAACAGTCTGCAGTAAGGTTAATTGTAGCTACTATTTCTAATTTATTTTTAATATTTGATTGTAATTCAATTCTAAGTATGCATAAAATGCTGGACTGCTCACAGCATTATCTAGCCCCAAACTAATCAGAGCTTGTGTTATGGGTACTAGATGACTATTATACTTAATGACTATTATACATAATGGATATATATTTTTTATAATAAAAAGAAAACATCCAAAACACCCGAAACAAATATCTGCTGATAAGTGCGTCCACTGATCGGCAATCCGAATGACGTCATTCGCATTAAACGGAAAAGTTGCCTTCAAGAATCCTTTCCGGCATTGCCGACAGTCCACTCCGTGAGGTACGAATATTTTATGTCAAACCATTGATGGGGCCAGTGCAGATTGTCCGATGCCGGCCTGTGAACGCGCACCCAAACTTTTCAACTACTAACGATTGAGCCGTAAGGCCGTGCCTTACTACAAAATCATTTATTTGGTGCATGAGGGTTTTGCCGAACATCGCATGTCACCCCCGTAATTCTGAACTACAGTAGTGCTTAATTCAACAAAATAATATTATGTTCTATGTAACGAAACAAGAAAAACCTAACAGAAACTTAATCTATGAGATCTTGTTATACCACAATCTAAATTATATGTACATTCAACAAAATTAATTTATCAAAAACTAATCTGTGACATAGGTACTTATTACTTGTATTTTTTGTACTAAGTAGTCTTTTTATTTCATTTAATTAGTAGTGTATTTTCTTTATTTCTTTTTCACTTTCATTAAAAAACTTTCAAACACTTTAATTCATTGCTCGATAACTTATCCCTTGCCTAGGGATGTCGCAGGGTGGTCCTTAGGGACCAATAGGGACACGAGACAAATGTGCGAGCCCTTTGTACTTTTTGATTTGCTTGTTGGGGACGTGATTGGAATTAGGGGGTAATTGATTGATTTTGGAACTTTATACTTTATTTTTTAGTGAAAAGAAGTTTGGAAAGAAGATATTAATACAATAGAGGACCACACGATGCAACAACAGTTTTCGGGTCTGCCTACTTATACACTGACCAAACTCGACGTAGAATGTTTATTAACAATCCGCCCGTCCATACTTGACCTGAAATTCACTACGATTTTTTATAAGCAATTTACATTATCTTTGCACTCCGTGATGTCACGAAACGGCTCAGTCGGAAGACCAGCGTTGGTTGTACGCAAATACAAACAAACACATGCTGAGACAGGGACCGTTTTGTAACTTTAACAAACTGTCAATGTTCTTTTGTTTTTAAATTTTGTATGTCTGTGTTTGAGTTACAAATAAACGTTTATATTCTAATTAATATTCTATTCTATTCATTACTTGTCGATTGGTGATCCTTCCTTTAATAAACATTGCTAACAATTATATCTAAAACTCGATGCCAAGGAAGTGAGTTTTAGTTATTTGTGTCCTGGCTTGTCTACAAACATTCTACATCGAATTTCGCTAGTGTATAAGTAAAAAAGTGTCCTAAAACCTAAAACTAAGATGATTTTGTTTCTCCAAATTTTGCTGTTTTTCTATGGCTTATTTAAGACGTTTTGAAGCACAAAATATTCTAAATTTTTACCAAAATTTGAAAAACGTAGTAGGTAATTTTATTTTATATGCTTTAGTGTTTATCTCAGATCCTCTGCTATGCAGACGACACAGCGATTGTTGTTCAGGGTGACTCCTGGGGGGAGGTCTCGCAGCTCGTGGAGGAAGTTCTAGCCCGTGTTGCTACCTGGCTCGACTCTAATTTGCTCACACTTAATGCCAGCAAAACAAAATACGTGTGCTTCCACAAATCTGCTGCCTCAAGTCCACCCAGTTCACTGTCCTTGCGTATTCACAAATGTGGCTTTTCAAACAATCTCCAGTTGTGTTCTCTCTCGTGCTCAGAGATTGAACGTTCCACCTGTTTTAAATATTTAGGAATCCAGCTGGATGAAAATCTGTCTTTTCGACAGCATATAAATGCTCTCTCTCTGGTAGAGTTAGAAAGCTGATTCACGTCATGAAGCTTCTACGTGAAGGCGCGGACAATGACACTCTCATGACTGTGTATTCGGCTCTCTGTCAGTCGATCATGAGCTATTGCATTACGGCCTGGGGTGGTGCCGCCAAAACAATTATGATTAAACTCGAGCGAGCTCACAGGTCTGTTCTGAAAGTTATTTTTCGTAAACCATTTAGATTCTCAACTGAAACTCTTCACTCCGAAACACAAACTCTAACTTTTCGTCAACTTTATGTCTCAGGCGTTGTCTCATCTTTCCACAAGATCTTTTCCTCACGTGCCCCTTCTAACAGTCGTCGTGTGAAAGTCAAGGTCCCCACCATTAAATCCGCTTTCGCTAAGCGTTTCCGCAGTTTTGCTTTCCCATTTATCTATCGGCGTGCGATTAAACACTGCAACTTATCCTGTGCTCTATATGGTGTTAAGGAAAAGATCAGAAGGTGGCTTCTCACACTTGATTACGACGCTACTGAAGGTCTCTTATCTATTTTAGGCTGATTATGATTTACACTCGCCCATCCCCCCCTTCCCCTTCCCAATATTTTATGTGACATGTTTCCATCAGATAATGTAACGTATAAACCTGTTTTTATTTAGGTAATTTTACTATTTCTTCTACTTATTTTAATATCGATGTAATAGGTTACTATAATTATTATTTTAACAAATTTAAATTCACTGTTTCTTAGTTTGCCCTGGCTCTGTACACTTACGGAAAATGAACGGTAAACATATTTTGTAAACAGGCCTCCCGCGACACAGGCTTGCCTCGTGCGGGGACCACCAGCAACTGTATGGTCGAAATAAGTTTTTTGGCAAATAAATTATTTTACTTTTTTTTTTTTTACTTTTTTATGTCTCGCTAGGCTGTATTATTCATCGTCAACTTACATATTGGATATTATTTTTTACGTGCTATCTTTGACTTTTCATTTATTACATAACTATTATTTTCAATTTGAAACTGCTTCCCGGATAAAGAATCACTTCAACAGAGCTTTGTTTTGATCCACTATAAAATTATATGGGAATTTTGAATCCCAAAGGAGATAGATCAAAGCTTAGGGGATCACATAGTATCTCCATGAGAGTTACCGGATTTTGAACCTTAAATTGTGCACGTTTATGAAACAAAAGATCTTGGAGTAAATTGCAGGTTTTGTATGGTAGGAACTGATAAACTTGAAGCACCTTTGAACGAAGTAGCAATCGAATTTATTACAAACAACTCTGTGAAGTTTTTTACTTCTAGCATGTACCATTTAAAGTACATGAAATGGTAATAAAAACATTTCATATTCAGTTTGTACGTAAATTAGATACTTAGTTATACTGCTTCAAAACACCAATAAACGCCGTTTTAGTTTTTTTTCACATCATAAAACCCCCAGCCCATTTCGGGCTGCACTGTCGACGCCATTTTGCCAAATTCCGCCTCAAGGTGCATGTTAGTGAAAATTTTAAATATTCTTATGGAATTACTGGTCAACCATTAACTCCATAGTTTCAGCTAGGCTACACTGAAAAAAATATAGTCCAATTATGACTCATTTTATCTTAGTTGGCGTCAAAATAGTTGGAATGATAAATATCTCATTCAATACAAACAAGAATACATGGTGGCTGCAACATATCGAATTTGTTTAAAACAAAAAATAGGCACATCATTGACATATCAATGCTCTTTAGTCAAAATAAATATTCACTTTGTCTATACATTTATTTGCAGGGGGTTAGCAAACAACTTTGTTGCATTTAATCTCTGAATTCAAATAAATAACTACTAAATAACACTTTATAAGGCCAATACATTGCTTGGTAGAAGGAGCTATTACGATTTAACTAAGTTCTCATAGTCACAGGAGACAAGATCTTATCAGGCTCATATGGATTCATGATGCGTGAGCACATTAGACAAGATCTTAATCCTTTTTTTTCAGTGTACCTACCCTCTGACAGCCAACCGACTTTGCGCCTAGTGCCTACAAAGACGTGCCAGCATTCTAGAACGTTCGTACTCGCTAGGTGACTCGCTAGCTTCGACCAACAACACCACCAACGTTGGCATTGTTGCTCAAAGCTCGCTAGACTTTAGGCGCTAGCTAAGCAAGCCGCCTGTCAATGCGTAGGTTACCTAAGGATTGTAGGGATTTAGTAATACAAGATTTTATGATATTATTACCTACCTGACATAATGTAATATGATGTGATACATTGATATTTCCAATTAGGTGTTACTTTATGACTTTTCGTAGTGCACAATACATTGTATCGATTCTGAATATATGAATTTTATCTTGAATTTTACTATTGAAACACTAATTCAATGTTTATGTTCGCTCCTCCTTTACGATTTTTTCACTTCTCTTATTAAGTAAATGCTTTCCCAAAATCTAAACTAGTTAAAAGGCGATAAAACCCACCCGTTTAAACAACCGTTAAACAACCGCTGAAAAACAAATGGCCTTCAATAACGAATAAATCTGTACGGTTTATCACTGACCGCGGCCAGGTGTGCCGCGGGGGATGTACGTTAGCACCTGTGCTCTTTATGTTGTATGTTTTGGTATACGTTGTTATAAATTACATTGTTATTGTTTTTAAAGCGGTATCGATCTTTTAAATTTCTGAGCATTTCTCGTCTTGTGCTGGTATTAAATAGACAACGTTGATCGATTAGTTTATCTGTGTTTCCAATAAAATAAGATGTGAAGAAATTTGTAATCTTTGTTTGGCGGTGGTAAACTAGATAAATGATGACAATGATAATTATTGTACTTGCATATTTTAGCCGACAAAAAACTATTTGCTTGTATAACCTTATACTAACATTAAAATCGTTACTTTAGTCTAGGTACATACCGAAGGAACAGAAATTAAAAATATCTCTTTATTTTCTTGTCAGTGTATAATTTGACATTTTCTTAGCATACATTTATTGTATTTATGGAAATCAAGAGTTATTGATTTTATAAACCCCCCCTCAAAATTAAGAGTTCATAATTTGTCTCTTCTTTCTGGTCGATTCAAATGTATTTGTGAGTGAATCACTCATGTTACTCGTATTTTTGACGTTCTTTGGTTCATTTTCTTTTGTTTTTATTCGTTATCAAAATGCAGCCAATGACTGACAAATATACTCGTAATGAATTGACAATTCAAAATTTAAAATAGACAAAGTCAATTGTAATGGATCAAGAACAGAAATATAAACCACAGAAATCTTGTGTAAAAATGAATGAGGCAAAATGTTCTTTATAAATTATTAGTAATTTAATGTAAAAAACCTTTTTTTAAATAATTTCGACATTATTATTATTATTTGTATGGATAAACTAAAAGTTTCTGTACTCAATGATACACCCTACATAGTTAGCAAGCATCTCGCTACGGAGTGCGAGTGAGACTTTTATACAGAGTGTACGCGTACTCACTAACTAACTAGTATTGTCCCGATGAAATCAAAAAATATTTCTTAAGGTAGGTAGTACCGGACGATACTCAACGATACTCACCACTTAGTCAGCAAGCCTGTCGCCGCGGAATGCGAGTAGGGGCCTCCGTACGGCGAGTATTGGGAGTACGGCGCTGCATACGCGTACTCGCTGGCTAGCGTTGTCGTTCCTGGAAAGGGGAGGACTTTTATCAGACTAAACCTCTCCGAAGATAACATAGAACATAGAAATTAGAAGTGAGTTTGTATAATAAAAGAGTGTTCCTTCTTATATGAGCAAAAGAAGGTGGCCTTACAATCTGCATCGAATGAACTGAAATCTCCGGCTTTGGACTGACCTAGTAAATCTACCAAACATATTAGATTTTTTGGGAAAAATAATCTAATGAGAACTTGAATTTTTCTGAATATGCTGCCCGCTGTCGAATTTGTGACTAACAAGGTACCTATCTTTACAAAACTGTAGACTGAGATGATATTACTAGCTTCCGAAAATTTGGTAACCACTCAGGTTAACATAAACTATTCATGTAAGAATATCTCAAAGCAAGCTATTAAATGTAAGAGAAGATACTTTTATCACAAAAACGATGAAGATATCTTACAAGCCGAAAACGCAAAGCCACAGCACTTACGCACAATATTATCTAAATCGAATCATATTGCCGTATAATCAGAACACTCAACGCAACCACGCCTCGCGACAAATTCCGCCGTGCACGCCCTAACGAGCTTTATACGCGTAACCACTTCCCCCCACCCCCACCCGTATCCCGCGATGCTCCCAAAACTGACAGTTTAATATTTATAACCAAAGTGAGCCTATGAAGTACGTAGAAGCACTCTGTCGCATCGCAAACTCGTGACACGGTTCGTTACCTCCTCCAGACAATGCCATACGATTCCCCCCTCTAAAATTATTTGCATAGAACCCCGAATGAGCTATTAAAGATGTCTGGAGGGGGGCGCCCGCCACCCATCCCGGGATAAGCAGATTGCGGTAGATTAAAGACCAAAAGCATAAAGAGAAGCGGCGTCCCCGGAGTACCACCCTGTGGCACTCCATTTTGAATCCTCTCCGTAATATGCATAAGTGCTAAAACTCAGTGGAATCTGTATGATATTTTATGATGTTATAACACAGAGGAGCGCGCGGTCCGAGGAGAAAATTAGATTTCCCTTAGAGTGGTTCGGAGTGGTACTCGACAAAGTCGAAAGCTTTATTGGAGTCGGGGTTTTTTCATCGTGATTCTTGAACTGTTTTTCTGTTTGGCTACTTTTGTTTTAGCTCTCTTCTCATTGCTTTATTTCGGTGCGTGGATTTTTATTGTCGTCTAAAGTGGCGATAGGGGCGGGAAAAATGTTGTTTTCTTCCATTTTTCTTTTTTGTTTTCATGGCTGATCTTTGCTAACGTATTTCGGTTTACCTACTTGTTACGTTTATTTTCGGCAATATTGTAAATACTGTTTTTACATTCGTTAAATCTCTCAAGAATAGAGAAACGTAGAAAAAAATATAATTCCCGTGGCGCAAGTGGGCGAAGGTCCGCCTGCGACGCAGGAGGTTGCGGGTTCGATTCCCGTCTCGGAACAAATTTGTGTACGATCTGCAGAAATTTGTTCCGTTGGTCTGGGTGTTCTCTCTGTATAATAAAAAAAAATATGTATCTATGTAGTGTATTGTATAAAGTTATCTAGTACCGATAACACAAGCTCTGCTTAGCTTGGGACTAGATAATGCTGTGTGAATTGTCCAGCATTATTTATTTTATTTATTTATTTATTCTAGCAATAATTCTAGGACGTAATGGGCATGACGTCGATCGCATTGTGTCAACTGAGACGACTTACAATGTTACGAATGTATAAGCATAGAGATCCAGGATTGACCACATCGCAACGTAATTTGTTCTGTTACCATGAAATGCAAAAATGAGCTTCTCTAATCTGCTCAAACCGATTTCGCGTCGATTACTTTGGTGTGAGACTTCAAAAACTCTACACACCAAAGTCGGTGACACAGTCCGGCGGGTTGGTGCGACATTTCAGTGTAAGTATACTTAATGTGGGAAGCCGGCAATGTTTTTCTAAATTGACGGTGGCCCGCCGAGACTGCGGTATATAGACTTCATTCCTCTGTCTTACTTAGGCACAGGTACAGACTTAGTCAGATAATTTACTAGACTTACCATCGTAATGTGCATAGGGAGGGTAGGGCGGCGCAGGCGGCTGCAGCACCACCAGCGCCGCTGCGTCAGGACTCGCGGCTGCTGAAGGAGGCTCGCCACCCGCGCCATTGGAGCCCGCTGAGTCGTTGGTCCCTGAAAAACAGGGTTATTATGAAACAACAAAATATAATGACATAAGAACCTTACATATCTACGTACAAAACGAATGGAATACAAAAATGTTAAAGGATCAAGGTATTTTGGGGCGGTTACTACCTTGATTGATGTTTAAATTTAGTTTGTATAATAGGTTGTTTCTTATCATGAAAAGTTATCATAAAAGCAACCAAGCTTTGCCTCCAAGACCCTGTGCCGAAATAAAGCTTGGCTCAATACGCGCTGGACAGAAAAACGCACAACACAATGCTGTTATTCAGTCACTTCACTTCCCTACGAAACGCCTAGACAAAAATGCCCAGCAAATTTAATAGTTTGCTCTTCTTATTTGTCGGAGACAGCATTCACAATTTTAATTTGTTCGATTTTATGTATCCGACGAGGGTTTGATTACCATGGATGAAAAATTGAGACTTTTTGTTAAGAATTGATATTTTGTGTCTGGTTTGCCTCCTTTCTCTCTTGACTTAAAACATTTTATTGAAATGAATCGAGAAAATAAGATTAACGCTGATTTGGACCATAAAAGCAATGTAGCAGTCCTGCAAAATAATAAACAGTCTAAGTTATCCACAACACAGAACAAACTGACCCATAAAACCTACCAACTAATTGAACACAAAACCTTCTAAGAACCAACACCCGCGGTCGAAGCAGGTAATGAATGAGTGTGAATGGAAGATCCCCGACATTTCCCATGATACTGACCGCAAGCGATTATGCGGTTGATTCTATCTGATATTGATTCTTCTTTTTGCTATCACATGGGAATCGTAAAGGTTAACTTTTATTGAAATATTTTGAAATTTAAGGTCTGTATTTATTTAGCAGAAAAGCTTTTGCAATGGGTTATGTCACACAAAATTGTTAAAAGACGAAGACGAATACTTAAGTATTTTGTGATTTTGTGGATATTCCTAAGAGTCTGTTTGCACATTAGGTAGTAATCCACAACGCATCGTCTAACCCCAAAGTAAGCAGAGCTTGTTTTATGGGTACAAGATAACCGATAAACTCAATACAATAAATATGTATTTATTTTTCACTTTCACATATAGAAAATCCAGACACGGAACAAATATCAGCCTGGTCGTAAAACATTTGACCGCAGCGTATGGCAATATGGCACTAATATGGTTTGGTTACATAGATTCATATGTCCTTGCCAAACTATATTGTGATTTTGCATAATAAAGGTACCTATTCGTTTAAGTTGTAGGTGTTTGTTATGTGAGGGTGCCACATAAAAGTGACATATCTAAGTAACAACGTTTTTCAATGGTAAAACCTACTTAAATCAGGAAACCACAAAATTACGAAGAACCTTCGAAACCTAATCCCTAGACACCACAAAAATCTATGCCAAGTGCGAAGACAGTTAATCTGAATGCCATGAGTTGTCGCCGCAAATTTTCAGGGCGTAACGAATAATGGTATAATCATGGTGTTTATAGGAAACGGCCAGGTCTATGGGTACGGGGTCCGTTACCCGGCACGAGCTTTATTGTCTTTGGAAATCATGGTTTAGAAAGTGTTTTGTAAAGAAACGGTTTGGGTTGTGACTAGCGAGCTTGGGGTCATCTGTCTATGATGTTACCAACTGACTTCGAAAAAGGAGGAGGTTCTTTGTTCGGCTGTATGTATGTTTTTTTATGTCGTCTTTTCGTCGTTTTTTCCGTTAGTTAATAGACTGAATTTGAAAATTATTTTGCTATTGTTTAATAATGATGAATGGGACCACCCCTTAGGTGGTTCATTAATCCCTCTGGATCATTTACAAGTGAGTTGCAAAAATTATCAATAAATTAATTGAAATAATAATAATTATTATATAATAATTTATATAGTATAAATAAATTCAAACAAATTATCAAACATATCCTTTGCAAAAATGCTTACTACAAAATATCACATTATCTAGAGGATAAAAAAGCTTGGGAAGAGTTTTGCTCCAGCTCGAAAAATAACAAATAACAGGCTAAGACCCAATTTCACCATGCTATGTTTGTTAACTCTTAATTAGGCATTAGCTAATGGGTGTTTAAAAATGACAAGGCTGTTAAAATAATTTGCGTCCTACGGAGAAAACTTAACAAGTCATTAGCAAATGCCACGTTAAATGAATGAATCGCGAATCATTCGCTCTAATTCTAAAACGACCAAATCGAAATGTAAAAAAAAATCCAAATCCAAATCCAAATCAATTTGACATTTCAATCAATGCACAAAATTGCCTCTTTCTCCTAGTCGTATAATACGTCACTTTTTTGGCTACGCGACCTAATATCGAATAACGTTTACTCGGTAGGATTATAATGCAACCGGGCTACTTTTCATTTTACCTGGTGTTTAGGGTGTTTAGTTTAGTTGTTTAGCGTCGTCTCGTCAAACATTCATGTCCGTGGTATTAATTTCAAATTCACCGAGCGAGAATCTGTCTAGCAGTTGAAGTTGAATTTATTTCACAATGTCTAAGAAAACTCGCGGACCGAATTTCTGTACTGATGAGAAGGAATTATTAATTCGATTAATTACAAAACACAAGGATGTCGTGGAAAATAAAAATACTGACGCAGTAACCTCTGCCTTGAAAAACGAAGGATGGCGAAAGTTGACGGAAGAGTTTAATTCCACAAGTTCTTTCTGTGTTCGCCACACGGATCAGCTCAAAACGTGCTGGGACAATATAAAAAGAACCACGAGGAAGGATCGTGCAGCGACAAAGAAACAAGTCTTCCTAACAGGTAGGTACCTATGAACTAGCATTTTTATTTTGATATACGTAGGTAAGTACTTAGAGGTATCTATTGCCTATTAGGTACATGTAGCTTTATAATACGACATAGGTAACACACGGGTGCTTTCGTTTTTCTTTGCAGGAGGAGGAAAGCCTGATGTTCCACCGCTTGGACCGTGCCAAGGACAAGTGGAGATTCTACTTGGTCCAACATTAGACGGATTAGATAATCCCTATGATTCCGATGTCCAGTTTCTAGACCAAGGATTATCATCTAATTAAGAAACAATAGAAGTGATTGAAACACAGGTAAGTTTCGCCTATCTTCTACTAAAATGTATTGTTGACATCATAAATTGAGATGTCAAATAATAACTAACATAAATTTATGTTCGATAACGGACATCATAATTAGGGGTTATTTTTTCATAATGTGTAGCTTAATTCAATGAAAGATGTGATGAATGAAATGACTATTATTGCCACTAGCTTGTAAATATTGACTGTATAAAATATATGTATTTTTATTTGTTTCAGAATAACATTGCAGATATTTGTGTCCCTGGACAATCTCAAATATCTGAGTTTGCCGATGAAAACAAACCATCAGAGGTAGGTATCCAGAGACTTGCATATTAGTCGGATGTTATCAGACAGTTGATCCAGCAACACAGTCATACTAAAAATACTTAGAAATACTGTTTTTGTTTAATATTTTATCTGCCAAGAGGAAGTATTTCATGCAGCTAAAACTCATTTTTTTTTCAGGGTACAGAAAAAAAGATCTGGCAGAGCTGGACACCAGCTTCATTAAGAACAAAAGTGTCCAATAAACTTTCTGTTGAAAGGGCGGACACTCCATCAACATGGCTTCGTAGGAGAAGGCCTAAGACTTCTTTGCAGGATAAGGTGCTGCAAACTAAGCTGGATATCCTTGAAATAATAAAAAAAAACACAGAAACAGAAGGTAAAATAAAGGAAGAGCAGTTACTTCAAGAGAAAATTAAAACTGCAAAATTACAAGCAGAATTAAAATTGATGCCTAGAAATCCAGCTGCGGAATAAGAAAAAGTAAAGTACCTAATCCAAAATAGAATAATGTAGGCTTAGATTTTTAAGAAATAGATATAAGTGTAGGTATATATTATTTGTAATTGTTTTATTCTGTTACCAAAGACTATGTAGAATCATGTTTAATTTTAAGTTAGGTTTTTAAGGTAAGGTATGTTTAATATAATTTTATGGGATAAATAAAATAAAATTTCAAATTACTTGTTTAATTGATTGTGTTAAGAAAATGCTAAATACTTATTTAAAGCAATGCCATAATTATGTAGCCAGTGATGCACTCGCATGCAAACTCTTAAAATAATTGTTTATTAGCTGTCTTCGCACAGGATTGATGTCTCTTGTCATTTCAACATTACTTCTTTGTTCCCTGATATGGCCTTGATATAGCAATTGTTCCCATGGTGCTGGAAGGTCAAGTTCAGGGTCATCTGCTGGTAATTCTTCCTTTAACTTAATTAAAAGGTTATGCAGTACTCCTGTAGCAACGATAACAGGCAGACAGCTATTTAACTGTATTTGCATGCCCACAGCCAGCACAGGGAATCTACGTTTCCATACCCCAAACAGGCGTTCAATAGGATTTCTGCTCCTTATTTGAGATTCATTGTAGAGTACTTCCTCTGGTGTTGTTGGATTATCTAGTGGCATCATGATATAAGGCCGATTCATATAACCACTATCAGCCAATAATACTGTATCACCATACCGGCCACTTTCAAACACAGCATTTCTGTATGAGGCATTCCAAATAGTCTGATCTTGACTGCTACCGGGCCACCTTGCTACCAAATCTAAAATTTCCAGGTGTGCACTGCCAATCACTTGCACATTTATGGACATGTATCCTTTCCGATTTCTAAAATACTCTGCGTTTTCCCCACCAGGTGAACGAATGCGTACATGTGTGCAGTCTAAAGCACCCAAAGCCTTCGGAAAGCGTGCTATTTTATAAAAACTCAACTGCGCCAATTTTCGTTCTTCCTCTGTATCAGGGAATTTAATATGGTTTCGGCTGAGTGAGGCTATTGCAGCAGTGACTCTGTGTATGATCCTGTGACTTGTAGACTTGCTTATTCCACAATAGTCTCCTACGGTTATTTGTTGGGAACCAGTTGCGTAGTATCTTAACGTCAAAAGGAGTTGATTTATGGGCGAAATAGAATTATTTCTGGAACAAAATTGAGGTTATGTTAGGATGCTTATTTACATTGCATTATATTTACAGTAAAATACATACAAAGGCACATAGAATAAAATTTTCTTGGAGCTTGTAAGCTATTTACTTACCTATCTGACGAGAATTCAAGTTTGTGTTCGATTAATTCCAAAACATCCAAGACAGATTCTTTTGATAAACGGAACCGAGTGCTAAAATCGACATCATCGTACTCTTCGAAATAGTTACGTCGTTCTTTAAAAGTTCTTGGACGTCGTAATATTCTGTCCAAAATATCTATATTATCGAAAACATCACTTTCGAAATTAAAATTAAATGCGTCCATAATTATTAACTTTTCGTGTCTAGCTTTGTTTATGAAATTAAGGATTGACAGTATGTAAATTCCTATCTGACAGTTTGTTAATATTTTAACGAACCTCTAGACCAGTGATTAGATTTAACGGCTTGTTACGACAGTTAAACACCCATTAGCGCGTGGTGGGACACTCAGTAACATTAACAGTCCGTTAATTGATTTAACAAGGCATTAAATACTTAACATAGTATGGTGAAATTGGGTCTAAAGATTTCTTCGCCGCTTACGCTTTACTTTAGTCTACATACCGAAGCGACAGAAATAAAACATATCACTTTATCTCTGTGTCAGTGTTTAGTTTTATAATTTGACCTTTCCTAAGAGTGCATTTATTGTATTTATGGAAATGAAGAGTTTTTGATTTGATTTGACTTGATTTGAAAAAAATATTACTCGAGGTTATACGGGTATATTATTTGTTCAACTTAGAACGGGATTCAAATTACGTTTTTAGTTTTATCAAAGCAATGAAGTTTATTATAAAATATTATAAAATATTTAGTCTTAGCTAGTGATCTCCTGACACCCACCCAAGACACAAGCCTAATGCTTAGTTTGGGTCTCAGTAGAAATTCAGAGATTAAAATTCCATAGCTAATCTAAAGTTTTTCAACAATTAGAACCTCGACACAATAGTTTACTTAAAGTTTAACAATATAATCACCTGCCCGATAAAATCACGGGACTGTCCTCCGAAGAATAATTTTGACTGAATTTGACAAATTTTATAGTCTTTACAAGCCAAAGCCAGTCAAGGCTTGAAATGATTCGGCTTAACTTTCAACCACTCTTTTGTAATCCATTTAGTCCTAATTGTTTGCAACAGTCTGCAGTTACCTCAATTGTTTCAAATATAAATACTAGTTCTAATTTATTTCTTTTATTTGGTTGGAATGTTCTTTGTGAATAAAGATTGACTAATAAATAAAAAATTTGGTCCTTAGTTGTTATTATTATTATTTACATTTCTGTTTTTCGCGGAAACTCGGAACACTGTTGTTTTGCTCACGCGCCTAATTTTATTATTAATGAAATTAAGGTGTAAGAAATACAGTGAAGTCTTATCACATATATCCGTTAAATACAGTTTGAAGGAATAAAATAGTACAACCGCAAACCTAGGAAACAGGTGATGAGAAGGGATCGAGTTACAAGCTTGTGTTACTGAGAGGGGTGCCTCTGGACCTTTCACAAGAGGATGTGGTCAGAGATGAATGTACGAAACTAGAAGAGCATTGTTTTGAATTTGTGAATGAAGTTTTTAACTGAATAGGTAGTAGAATAGAATTTTGAATGAAGTTTTTAACTGAATAGGTAGTAGAATAGAATTTGTGAATGAAGTTTTTGACTGAATAGGTAGTAGAATAATAATAGGTCACAGGATTTTGTAACAGTTTTAGAGGCTCGTTAGAGCAATATTACAACAATATGCCTAGGCACTTTGGCTCTGGAAACTTTGGAAATGGGTGAAATTTTAGGTCAGTCGTTTCCGGGTCTAGCTTTCAGTTAGCCAACTTGATGTTAAAATATAAATACCGGAATCGGCCTAGGCGTCCATTTAGATGCCAGCGTTAAATACTTGCACGGCAAGCTTCTACTCGAAGAAAGAGCGAGGGGAGCGAGCCACGCAATATCGTGAATAGTGGCGAGTCACAATGACAACGGCCAGTGAAATCTGTCGCTGCCCCCTTACGACACTGCCGATTGACTCGAAAAGTTACATTCATTGTTTTGTTTTGTGTTACTTTATTTATTTTATCTTATTAGTTATTTTTATTAAAATGTAAAATGTTGACTTAACCAAGTGTGCCTTGTGCTCCTACGGCGAATAAATATACGAGTATGAGTATTCCTGGATTCTATAAATAGTGGTCGGTATCTAGTAGACTTGTACACCTTTATTATTTCTTCTCGTCTTCTATGGTCGAGCGATAGCAATAATAGCTCTACCGATAAGTGTTGTAAAAATAGTACTCGTAATTGATTTACCGGAGTATGGCACAGTTCTTAGAGAGAGATGATAAAAACTAGACTTACCTGAATATGATTGGAATACCTAAAAAACTCACTGGAGTGCACGTCCTTATCACGGCAAGCGAAGCACATTTTCCCTTTCGACATCCCTACTTCTCTTCATTTAAGGTGGAAGACCTAGAAGCACTTGATATCTAGTGGCTAAATAATTTATCAGAGTGTGGCGTGTAATGCGCGTGCGCTTCTATTTCGTACGGCGCGTTGAACAGCTCGACTACGGCGAGCGGAGCGAGCCCCAAAATATAGCACGCAAACTTTGCAACTTAGGTTCCAGAGCTAGTCGATACCCTTTGAAATCTATCGCTGTCGCTTCAGGACACTTTGGCTTTCGCGGTTGACCGTTTGAACATTGCTGCTGATGTTCCTACACTCTGCATTCTGCCTTCAGACATCTCTGCTTCACCTCTCCTAGGTATTGGGGACATAAAAGCACTAAAAAAAATCTGATCTATTGAGTAGTAGTAAAAGACTTACCAGAGTGTGGCGTGTAATGCGCGTGCGCTGCGTGCTCGTACGGCGCGTCGAACAGTTCACCGTAGTACGGCGGTGCGCCCCCGCCTCCTCCCAGCTCCGTTAGCAGCTTGTACTCGTCTTTTAGACTCCATTTTGATGAGGACCATAGCTGTGAGAGTAACAAAATGGTTAAAACACTAGGAATCTTAAGAGTAGATACCTACGCGACGCAGGCCTACTTGCTACCATAATTAAAATCATCATTATTAGCCCGTATAGTCCCATGTTGGGTATAAGTCTCCTCAAATTGGTGCCACTCATAATGGTCTTGGGCTGATCGCATCAAGGTTTTGGTGACAATCCTCGCAAGTTTTTCAACCCACCTAGCACCTAGGTGGTCTACTAGAATTGCGTCCATTTACTTTGAAGCTCTATTTCAATTCTAATTCAAACAAAAGTAACATAAACCTTTATCCCAAAATACCCACATTCAATAAAGTGCCCAAAAACAACGAAACGTTTTGTAACCGAGCGCGAATTGGCGCGTAAATCTGTCAGCCATCTTGTCGTGATGAATGGCGGCGGGCGCGTGTTAATGACGTCACTTCCGTCCGCCATTACACCTTTACACGAATGATGCGAGCTTTTATTGGCGATTTCAGAAGAAAGTTAATCGAAAATAAGATAAATCCATCCAATACTGCATTGTTATAAATATACATTAAAAATTAATCATTTCTGTTGGTCTGTTACCTTTCTACGCCTTAACAGCTGAACGGATCTTGATGAAATTTTGCAAGAAAAAGTTGCATCCCAGAGACCATAGGCTTTTAATGCAGATAAATCGCTTGGCAGACACAAACATTAATTAGATTTCCCAATGAAAAAATCTTTTACTTAGTTTAATACTTACGTTTGAGTATATTTGGTCTCCATTGTAGTGACTTCTTTGTCGTTTGATGTCATCCTCCGAATGACTGTTGAAATCTCTATTCTCGTCTGAAACAAGAAATATTATTAAAAATAAACCTTATTGACGTAGCAACAAAGTCGTACGTAATCTTAGGTAGGCATCTCAAAGTTCAAGAAGCAATATGAAAAAGAACTTAAGAATTATAATCTTAAGGTCATAATTTGCGCAGTAAATTTAATAGCGCAGTAAATCTCACTGGTCTCGCTCTATGAACATGGCTGGAACGACGGTAGAGGTGGGCTTGTAGTTATCGATAAGTAAGAGGCACCTACCTTAAATATCTATCGATAATACCTACTTAGGAATCTGGAGAGTCGTCTCAACGAAGTCAGCGTTGATTCGTGCCCCACGCCAAAAATACTAAGATCTGAAAATCGCACTCAAGTAACAATAATTGTTACTTGAGTGCGATAGTGGTTAATGACTTCAGAATTATTGTAAAGTCATTTACCTACTACGTGATATTTACCATGATTTGAGTTTTGAGCTTTCCAATTGTTTGGCATACTTTCATGCACCATGATCACGGAACAACTTTAGTGCTAATAACCATGATGGATTTAAAAGTTTTAGGTAAAAAATTGTTCAAAATTTAGCATATTTTATAGACTAGTTAGCCTATCAAAATTTCATATAAATTTTTGGTTGAAGGGTTTTTTGGCAGTGGGCACAAATTCCTCCTAGCCCTCTATCCGGAGTTTACCCTAAATGATTTATTAAAAGCAGACTGTAAATAAAAAACGTAGAATGTATGAACGTAGAAAATGTAGAATCTTCCATTTTAAGCAATTACTAAGTAGGTACTTTCAATTTCAACCTTACATAGTCAATTAAAAACTGTGCCTGAGGATTACTAAAACAAATTGCTTTATCACGACATTCTCAAATACTTTATATACTTAATGTATTTTACAAATAAAATTAAATTTAGCAAATTTTGTTACATTATTGTGATGAGAAAATCAAAAGCTTATCGACAAAACACCATCGACATTACTCCGTCTCTACACAGCTTACGAGGTCATAAAACCTCTACGGGAGCGAAATCTTCCCCATACTTTACTTTAGTTACAAGTTTTATATAGAACTCTACAAAGTTCTACATAGAACTCTGTTACATAGAGTTCAGAAAAGGACCCCTGTGGCTCGTAGCAAGGGGTAAGTAAGAAGGTAATTTTAATATTTCAGAGAAACAGATTACGTGACTTTCGAAAGTTTTGAACGTTTTGCAGAAAAACATTATCTTGAAAACCATTGACTTGCTTTCCTCGAGGATTTTTTTAAGAGTTGAAAGATACATTCAAACCTTTTATTCTTCAGATTTCATTCGCTAGATATTTCGATACCAAATGGTAAGCTAGATGCTATTTGATAAATATCGGTTCTTACCTAAGTCTTCATGTCGTTTTCTTTTCAGCCCGTGATCCCGTTCTGCAGCCTGGTCAATCCCCAGGATCCCATTGATGCTGTAGTTACCAATATAAACTCTATTTCTATGTTCCTAAAACTGTTCTTACCTTGGTCTTCATGTCGTTTTCTCTTCAGCCCCGTGGTCCCGTTATGCAGCCCTTCAACCTGTTCAATGCCCAGGATCCCGTTGATGCTGTAGCTGCCAGTGTTGGTGACGTGCTGCTCCGTTGTGGGAGACAGGACTGAGGTGGTGCCAGGCGCGTTGCCTGCATGGGTTATCACCTGTGAGAGAAATGGAATAATGGAATTGAAATCTTCACCCCGATTTTGAAGTGCATATTTCTTGAAAGTAATGATAATGTGCGGAATCAAAATTAGCTTCAATGTTTTCAATGTTTAAATTCTGTTGTTTGTTGACTAATAACGGTGCAGGTATTCGTAAAGGCTATTATTGATAAAGGGAAAAAACCAGGTGGATATTCACCGATGGTCTGATCAAACTGACTGCCTGTCCTGAGACAAGACGAAGAAAGGTTGGTCTACAAGCAGAAGGTCAACATCTCCATATATAAAGATATTTCAGACAGACAACCATTAACAATTAATTAAAAGACATAGAAAAGATTATTGATGAATTATCTGAATACGGAGCGGTTGGTTCTCAATGCACAAAGTCCTTGAAGGTATATAGTCCTCTAATTATAACGTCCGTTAAACGAAATCGACCACAAGGAAGATAGGCCAGGAAGCAAATCGTCCGCTATTGAAAAGGTCCTTTAAGTAAGTCGCCATCATATAAAAATATCATGAACGCAAAACGCTAACGAACAAACAAACAATCAGAGTTGATTTTGGAAATGGAATTGTGTTAAACTTACAGAAACTACGCTGCCCTGCGCTGAGCTGATCTCCTGCTCCTGCTGGGCTTGTTGCTGGTTGTGCGCGTGCTTCGCCTTCTCCGCTGCTTTGTTTCTAACAATCCTGGGGACAAAGAACAAAACATTAAAGAATGACCTCATTATTGCAGTTAAATATATAGATGCCAGCCATCATGTATACCTACTAGGCATACATGATGCATGGCATCTCGAAGATTCTGTGGTCTGATAAAATTCTAGACAATTTTAAAATTTTGGTCTCATTCGTCGCGACTTTGCTTAATACGATAATAATATTATTCAATCAATATTTTTGCGTATTAATTTAATTTTTTTGCATCCTGAAATGTCTGCAAGTATGATGTTGTTGTAACAAGCCGAACTCACCAAGTGAGCCAAAAAAATTAAATCTATACTCGTAGTATCCTAAAATTACATAACCTTGTCCGCGCCAAGTCAAACAAATCGTCAGAATCAATTCGTTTCAATTGAATTCCCTTGGCTCACTCAACGCGTTCAGAATATCGATTCGATATATTTATGAGTGTATCGCTCAGAAATATATCGAGTCTCATACTAACCTCAACTTCGCCGCTCATTGGTTTTTACTATACTTTTATTTTATAAACGTAGTAAATCTAAATGCAGCCAATGAACGGCGAACATAGTATAAGTTATACACCTACAAATAGCTCTGGAATCGACCAGCAGCTAGATAGATAAAAGTACTTCTATCCGAGAATTTTAGAAGCTAATAAAGACAACCACACAATTCTCACAGTTTTTTGGCAGGAAGCGTGACAAATCGCGGCCGCGGTCGCGAATATTGGAGAAGGATGTCACGTCGCGTGCCGGCGGTGGGGTATAATGTCGGTGCGGTATTGAAGCTAGGGATGTGTGTAGACCGCAGTCTTGCTTATTAAGGATCGCAAGACTGACTTTCATTATCTCATGATAATGAAAGCCCTGCTACTCTACTGGTGATCCATAATGAGGGCCATAGCGCCATGTCTTCAACGTGCTGCATCAGCCAAAAGACGTCATCCCACCTGGTCACATCCTGCACTACGAATAACGACTCGCAGTTCTTACTCAAAAACAAGACGTATCGGTGGCAGTGGGGCATAACGTAGGTGCAGTATTTTACGAGTAGTTGGAAATAGAGATGTGGCGGAATTAATGACTGGTTTTAATAAGATACCTATCCGAACTACAAAACAACATCTGCATTACATATAGGAGTAAAAGCTCCGTTTTGTAGAGGTCATGGTAACTTTCAAAATTTTTCATGAGTTAGAATTAGAATAAGTATGAATAAAATAAATAATAAATAATGCTGGACAATCCACACAGCTTTAACTTGCTTGTGTTATGGGTAGGTACTAGATAACTGATATAAATAGGTACAGAATACATTGTCATTGCATATAATTATTTAAGTTTTCCCACTGAAACTTGCTAACGTTGCTCTGAAAAGTTTTTGGTAATATGATTTAGATTTACCTTCTAGCATCAATGTTAAGTTAAAAAAATTACTGTGAAATACCGACATCATTCAGACTATTGGACAAAGTCCTTTTTATTCCTCCAACTGTCCCAGCACTAGTCGGCTACTGCGATGATATTCAGATGAACTTTGAGTGCATTTTTTGGAGTCCCCTCGTTCAAGTAATGGATTATTCATGTCATTGCGCCTAATTGCGTAGTTTGTATCATTATTACTTGAAAATTGGACTATTTTTTATTGTTGAATACTTGAAAAAGTTTTATAATATAACCTACCTTTTCCAAAAACAATAATTGTAACTGTGATAGGATGGAGTTCGAGTGCTTGAAGTCTGGAAGATTTTGGAAAAGGTAAGTTAGATATCAAACTCTTTCAAGTTCCTTTTATTTCATTATGAATGTAAGCGGGTTAACTACGAACCTGGTTTGTGTTGGAAGAACACCAACGTTACCTCTTATCTGTTTCGAGTTTTAGCTAAAGATTGAGGGTAGAAAGGTTTCACCGCGGCTAGGACCAAACCAAGGTCTAGGTATTGTTTAGCAAGATGAATTACGCCCTATACCTAGTTTTAAAATCTTGAATTAAAACAAAAATTTACTCTAAATAAAAACTAGTCCGCCATTTTGTTTGCCTCCATTTTCCGCGGGTGACAGTTCATTTCGCGCCATGATGGATAGCGGCGCGCTGGGCGCGCTCGACGTAGTAACCTTATTTAATCTGTGGTTCTGAGTTATCGGTTGCCAGTCGCGGGTTGACATATGCAAAAATTGTCTCGCAAACTCATCAAAAAGGTCAGATTAGGGTGTAATAGAGTTGCTTGATTGATGTTGTTTGTGTAATTGTTTCGTTTATAATGTTGTTCTGTGGATGAGCTTTTGACTTCTTGTGAACTGAAGAGTAGGTTTTAATGTTTAATTTTGTTTGAATTTGTGTTTTGGACTCTTTAGTAATATGTTTGTACAGTAGATATATATGAGATGAATATAAAACAATGTGTGTGATCCTGGTCTAGAAGCTTTTCCGTTAATTTTTCGGTTTTTCGTAATAAAGCAAGCTGAAATGGCAATTTTTCATCGTTACTGGCAAACACAAAATCCTTTCCTGGGTTGCCACTGCAAATATTCAGAATAGCCACAAAAAGCTCAGTTATCATATCCGTTTCCTGTTAGGGTCGGCCATGTTTTAACCCTAACATTTTAAATGGAATCCTCAGTAATGCAAGTGCTGTTGGCAAATATTTGTGATTTACGAGTGGTTCTGGGATTTTGTAATTTTATTGTCATTTTGCGAAAGGATTCTCGGTGTATTGTGTGCTTTTATGTTACGCAAGTTGGGTCAACCAGCGCGCGGTTGGATTATTTATCTTTTTTGCCTTTGGAGATTTTGCATAAAAGTGATGCCAACTCCTGTGGCCTACCGAGATAAACGAGATGCGAGAATCATTTTACATCAGAGTATAATTAGTATTTCTTAATAATGAATCGTGATTGCTTGATTGTTTGTGTTTTAGGTTATTCAGTCATATCACTATTTATTTTCGACCAAAAAGTGGTAACTGGCTGCCAAATGTAGGTATAGTCAAATTATCTGTTGGAGAGTTGACCCCGCTTGCAACAACGAGTTTTAAATATTTAATCAGCATTATTATCACTAACCCATTTTAGTTTTTTCATTGTAACTTGTTGGTACAATTTAAAAGTCTCTAAATCAAAGTGGATCTATTTAATTGTGTAGGCGGAAATTCCCACTTTATTTTATTCTGTCACTAAACTAAAAATCAGCATTATTCGCACCCCAAATACCTAAAAATTACGCGCTAACAAAATAATTCGCTAGCCAGCGCAAAAAATTCAAATGTCAAACCGGGGCTGCCAGAGTTATGGCTTCAATTACCCGTTGGCGGCGGGTCCGATTAAAATGTCTTGGAAATGCAAGTTAGCTTTTTTCTTTTTTATTGGAAGGGCATTTTTATGGTTATATAATGTGTTTTGGCTAGAATTTGATTAGATCAGGTTTTCTGCATAAAGTATCAACAACACATGTGGTATTGATTTGTCCTTGTGATTTATGAACTCATATTATTCCAAACTTTTTATGTAAACTTACTGTTAGATCCATGGAGCGAGAGACACTGGTGACCTGTAATACAGGTTTCTTAACCCTTTTCAGGTCATTCAGTCATTCAGTCTCTCACAAAGCAGGTTAACATTAGAGTCTCTCACTATTCTGTAAACATAACCTTTGTATATAATATATCGTTTAACCTTTGTGAGAGAAAAATAATAGATTTTTATTATAATTATATAGGTACTCATTTATTCTTATATCTCGTTATAAAATACATTTTTACTATAGAAAATAAAATATTGTATATAATATTCTATTCTATTCTATTCTACAGTAAAAAAATATCAAAACGGTGAATCACCGGCCGCGAAGCTAGGTTCAGCTCTTACTATTATGAACACATCAAAACCAGACAGAACAGAATGTTACGCAGTGTACACCAAGGTATTAACAGAACATATTCGCTATGAGACTTTTTCTAAAAAATAGTTGAAAAATTGTTTCACCACACTTATCAGTGAGGAAACTGTAGAATGGACTATTGATCGTGATCAACCGGTTGCCAAATTAAAAAGTGTTAACCAACCCAATAATTTTTTGTATCACTAACACCATACATCACCCCTTCCCCTTCACCACCTGCACTTCACCGATCATAACTTCCTTTAATAATCTAATTTAAACTTGATAAAATCTAACTCAAAACAAAACAGTCAATTCTTCTTCCATCAGCGCTCAATACAAGAACTATTTCGACCCCTAAGTGCATCCCACACGTGCCCTACACGTGCCCTAAACGTGCCCTGCGCGTGCCTGTAATGTGCTACGGAACTCGCAAATGTGGTCACAAGGGGGTAAAATAGAAATCTATTTAAGTGGAAGTGAGAATTTTGGGAATAACGATTAGGGGTTAAAGTGCCTTTCGTTCTTATTTCGAAGGATGAATTAAGCAGTTTTATTTGACTAAAAATTACTGAGCCGATTTTTATAATGCGATACTTTTATTAACCTAATCTACAATAATACTGATACTTCATTCGTAGGTAAGGTATAATTGTTGAAAAAGTTCTGAGTAGAGATTTTACAAATTTTTCAAATAAAATAGTTGGATACTAAAGTTTTCTAAAATACTGGACCTGAAACACTAGATGGAAAACTAAAAAACAACGGTTTTTTTTGTCGTTTATAAAATGTTGGAAAATTCATAAAAAATGTAACTGTTTTTGTGCTTATTTAAATCGCCTTGCATCTTATCCTAAAAATGAAGAAACTACAAAATCTAGCTACTAATACCCAATTCCTAGGAAATCCTAATAATTTTAAACAAAATAGCTAAATAACCGAGTCCAACGTTTGAAGTCCCACCGATCTCTGCATTCGCAGCCCTGCTCCATTTCAAATTGGCCCGGGGGTCCATTACTGAACAATGGACCTTCATTGATATCAATGCACGTAGGGCGTTACTGTATTCAGAAGTTGTTTTCGTTTGAATTATTTTAAGTTGGCTAACTTTTTGACAGTGTTGTAAAGATATTTAATTAATTGGATTGCAGTTGGCAAGGAGAGGAAATTTTCAATGAAACCAAAAATAGTCAACGAATTAGGAATACCACGATAGTTAGACGACATTCCTATCGTAGGGCAAGAAAGGTCCACACAGGAGGCAGTGACTACTTATACTCTAGCCGAACTCGATGTGGAATGTTTGTAAATAAACCAAGACATAAAAACTAAAACTCATTTGCTTGGCGCCGAGTAACAAAAATAATTATAAGCAATATTTATTGAAGGAAGGATCAGAATTCGAGAAGTAACGTAAATTCCGTATATAGCTAGACGCTAAAATTATTGTCCCACCACGGAAACTGAACCTGCAACTTTGCATAATAAACTTAAAAGGTCAGCAATCGCCCGATAATATCCCTCAAGTGTCACCAGTTTACAAATCCACTGTAATTGCGTGTTGCCAGATTAGATAAAACCACTTCAAGTTTCATTATTAGTTAGAGATGGTAACCCTAATCTGGGACATGCTACCGTTTATTAAATTTTGTTATCTGCTTTTTGGTGATTTTATTTGTTACAGAATATTACATAGTTAAAGATAGCCATTTTTAGAGGTTAGACATGACTAGACACATATCTATAGTGGACATAATTGTTCTGAAACCCTTTGTTGTAAACCTCTTTGCAGTGAACCAATCATGGCATAACTATTTTTTGTCCTCCATACTAATATAATAAATGTGAAATTAACTCTGTCTGTCTGTCTATCTGTCTGTCTGTTACCTCTTCACTAATATATGAAAAAATAGCTGTTTTGTCAGCTTTAGAAACTATCGAATATATATTTTTGCCCATAGTAGGCAACTTTGGGACTATTTTGTTTTTATTTTACTTTGCAGACCGTCGTATTGCATGCCATGGCGGTCCTTTATACTGGGAAGGAAGGTTGGAGGGTAGGGAAATAAGTACATCCATACTAATATCATAAATTCGAAAGTTATAAACTCTGTCTGTCTGTCTGTCCGTCTGTCTGTTACCTTTTCACGACTAAACATCTGAACGGATCTTAATAAAAAATGTGGGAGGTAACCGGTATACCGGTTACGGCCACAAGCTACTTCAAAAGCGCGTATGAAACCGCGGGCTGTAGCTAGTTGAAAATTAGATCAAGAGCTGTCATTTACTATACCGAAAACCGTAACTCGTTAGGTCTACTAGTTCCGGAGCTAAGAGGAATTTAGTGTGTAGAAGAAAAGTGGGTGCGCGTTGAAGTTTTTTGTAGACTACGCCGGTTCGTCGTAGCATCGTAGCACGTGCTACGACGAACCGAAAATAGAGAAATTATTTATTAGTAATTAGTATTCTTCCTCTTGGTACAACTCACCACTCTCCTAATCTTACCCCATCTCTTCTAGACGTAATATTCACTTCTTCCTTACATCATGTTGCTAAGCACGGTCAATGCTCAGCTGATGCTTTCTCCTATCATGATCTTATTTTCCTCTCTTATAAACTTCGCCCACCTAAGCATAAACACAAAACTCTTCTTCAGCGCAATTTTAGTGGTATGAATCTGGAAAAGCTTAGATCGGATACATCTAAGGTCGACTGGTGTTCAGTGATGGCGGTTGATACGATCGAAGATAAGCTGTCAGCCTTTAATTCTACTCTAACTAATTTGTATGACGTTCATGCACCAATCCGCTTGGTCAAAATAAAACAGCTGCCAGCTCCGTGGATCACGGATGAAATCAAGTCCCTTATGCACAAGAAGGCAGCTGCCAGAGCGAGATTCAAACGATGTGCTAACGACATAAACAAAGAAAGGTATCATATCGCCAGAAATCGCTGCAATAGGATGTGTAGGGATGCTCAACGCCGCTATATTCACTCTTCACTCTCAAATGTTGACCCAGCTAAAGCATGGAAATTTTTAAAAACTTTGGGAATTGGCAAGGCACGTCAAGAGGCGTGTACTTCTAATTTTAATATTGATTCACTGAACGTTCACTTTTCGTCGACATCTAACATGGATACTAATGTCAAAAATAGTACTCTTAATTATCTTTCTTCCTTGCCTTCTCCCGACTATCCTTCGTTTAGTTTTAGTCCATTCGCCGCATGTGATGTTAAAAAGAGCATTCTGTCCATTTCCTCTAGTGCCATGGGAGGTGACAATATCGGTCGCAACATGATCACTCCTATTATTGAGGAGATATTGCCTGTGATAAGTCACCTCCTAAACTTTTCTATTGCCTCTGAAACCGTCCCAACGGTGTGGAAGGAAGCTAATATTATTCCTCTTCCAAAAAAACCTAAGCCTTCTTCATTTTCGGATTTTCGGCCTATATCTATTCTTCCTTTCCTTTCCAAGGTCCTTGAACGCCTTGTTCATGGCCAACTCAGTACCTTCATCTCTTCTCATAATCTCCTTAATCCCTTCCAGTCCGGTTTCCGTCCCGGTCACAGTACTGTTACTACTCTTGTTAAGATCACTGATGATATCAGATCGGGAATGGAAAACGGACATCTAACAGTTCTTACACTACTTGACTTCAGCAATGCTTTCAACACTGTTGATTTCGAAATCCTCCTTGGTATAATGCGCTCTATTAACATATCTCCATCGGCGATCGGCTGGTTTCGCAGTTATCTGCAGGGGCGCCGGCAGCGGATTTGTACTGACAACTCTTTCTCGTCTTGGTGCAACACCTACGCTGGTGTCCCGCAAGGCGGCGTGTTATCTCCAGTTTTATTTGCATTGTTTATTAATTCTATATCTCTTAAATTGACTTCTTCCTACCATCTTTATGCAGACGATCTTCAAATCTACACCCAAGCTCCACTGCAAGACCTGGCCAGCGCGATTCACCGCACGAATGCCGATCTCCTCTGTATTCGTGATTGGAGCGTAGTCTACGGTCTCCGGGTTAACCCGAGCAAAACCCAGGCCATAATCATAGGTAGCTCGCGCACTTCTGCTAAAATTGACTGGTCCACTCTCCCTAAAATCGAATTTAATAGCGTTTTAGTTCCTTTTAGCAGAAGCGTCAAAAACCTGGGAATCTTCATGGATAGTGACATGTCTTGGGTCCCTCAAATGGATGCGGTGAGTCGCAAGATATTCGCCTCCGCTGCTTCATTGAGAAGACTCCGTAACTTCTTGCCCACGGCCACTAAAATTGTGCTCGCTCAATCTCTCATGCTTCCCATTATTGATTATGCTGATGTCTGCTACCTCGACTTAACTGAGGAGCAGCTTAATAAGGTTGAACGGCTCCAAAACGTGTGCATACGTTTTGTGTTTGGTCTTCGTAAATTCGATCATATTTCGGAGTTCCGCACAAAACTCAAATGGCTTCCTGTCCGTCTTCGCCGACATTCCCATATCCTTTCTCTTCTTTATAACATTCTTTTTAACCCTGTCACTCCCTTTTATTTAAAGGAGCGTTTTGAATTCCTCCACAATTCTCATCCTCATCCTTCCCGTGTCCTCCGGTCGTCAGAAAATTTGGTTTTGAATATGCCACCTCACAAAACCAGTTTCTACGACAAATCCTTCTCCATCCAGGCCATAAGGTTGTGGAATGCACTACCAGAGTTTATTAGTAAAGCAGTATCCTTACCAGTTTTCAAAGCTCATGTCAAGGAGTTTTTCCTGTCAAAAAAGTGAATATTGGTACTTACTATTAAGTTATTTATGTATATAAGTAGTCTAATATATATAAATATAAATATATATATAATATTTATTTGTATTCTTATGTTTTGTTAGGTTTTCTTTATATTTATTTATTACTAGTTTTTATTTTGTATTCAAAATGGTATGTATATATGTCTATTTACATCGTCTTTGGTACACCCCCTGCCTTTCTTAAAATACATAATTCTTTCCATCCAAAGGTTGCCTGGAAGAGATCGCTTCTAAGCGATAAGGCCGCCCATTGTACTTGTTTTATGTAATGTCTCCTTGTTATGTTATTTTATGGTGTACAATAAAGTATTTTTGTATTGTATTGTATTGTAGTATTAATAGACAGATGCTATGTGGTGTCGGCTTAGAATTTGCACCACTCCAACTCTTCCTGCGGGTGTCTTAAGAGGAAACGGGATATCCACCGGGGGTGGGCAGCAGCGCCTCCTGCAGAACTATTCTACCACCAAACTGCGATCCCCAATCCGCATGCCCAGCGTGAGAATTATGGGCACTACCCCCATGAGATAAAAGCCAATAAGGCGCTTATCAGGGGGAGGCCTGCGTCCAGCAGTGGACCAATACAGGCTGTTGAGGTTGAGGTTGAGACAGTATTATTGTAAAGTTTTAGTTATATAGTGCGTAAGCCTCACACTCTGGTTAATTTCTAAGAAATTAAACGGCTAACGGCGCTACAGTCCGTAGAAAGTCGCAAAGATTTTCGACTCCAGCGTCACTTGACCTCAGTTGGATAGCACATTCCGGTACGATGCGGGTTCAAGTCCCGCCGAAGTCGTAAATTTTTGCGATGTTATTTAATTTCTTAGTATTATTGTACTTATATTATGGAGACGAAAGATTGTGAAATATGAATTTTATTAAGTTATTTTATCTCCTAAACTACTGATCAGATCAAGATGAAATTTGTCTTACATTTAGAACATAAGCAACTGATTACACCGAAATAACGCATGCAAAACCGCGGGCGGAAGCTAGTTAACAATAAGAACATTATCTATTCTTGTCCGATTATGAAAAGAATAATCATTAGCGTCGATGGGATAGTCGTGTATCTGTCATCGAGGATGGAAGAGGAATCATTTTGTTCCTTCTTCACATTGTGTATATTCAGAGACTAAATCAAGATATAAGAAATCGTTTATGGTGACGTTGGAAAAAAAATAAACACTTTTATATCATTCCCCCTATATAAAGCTTATTATATTCACTGACAGAAGCAGTGAAGCAATTATAATCACTATTTTGGTGTTAGAATTGCTTGAATTTAGAACACACCAATATATTCGACCTCCATCTCAATACTATACAACCTTCTTGCGCAAAAAATACTCGATATAAACTCCTTGTGTAAAGAATACTGGACATACAAACTCTTTGTGCAAATAACTCGTTGAGATTTGATTGGTTCTTTTTCTCATAGTCATGTTAAGAGTATAGAATGCATCTCTTGAATAAAACGGATTTATATCGAGGGCCGTGAATCACTCGCGTTACTCAGGTTTCGAAATCATCATGAAGCACTCCCTACAGTTTTACTATAAAATCTATCGTAGTTTGACAAATTCATTACGTATGTAAGCGTTTTATGTTTTGTGTTGTATACTTAATAGACTAGTCTATACTATAATATTATAAAGAGGAAAGATTTGATTGTTTGTTTGTTTGTATTGAATAGGCTCCGAAACTACTGGACCGATTTGAAAAATTATTTTAACAATAGAAGCCCACATTATTCCTGATGAACATACTTTTTACCGGGGGAAAATGCTTCATTCCTACGGGAAAACGGCTAATAGGACCACGGGTAGTAAGAATGCAACTAGTTACTTATATTTTGGTGTTTGAGCTTAGAAAACACGAAAATATTCGACCTCCATCTTAATACTATACATATTTATATCGAGGGCTGGGAATCACTTGCCTCAGGATTCTAAATCACCATGAAATACTTTTTACCTTACGGTTTTGCTATAAAAACTATCGTAGTTTGACGAATTCGAAAAGGAAAAATATGATAAAATCATATTTTTCTTTCTATTGTATTCATCATTTTGTATTGGTTTATTTCGATTTCATCAGCTCAACCCATAAATCCATAACCATAATTTTCCTCATAACATTTAAAAGGTTTGGAGAGTACAAAAGTATCTCAGATCCACTTTTATTTAACTGTAGCAATAATTCAATGGATTGTAGGTCGGGATGTCCGGTGTAGCGAGCACGTGTCTACTTCCGGCCCGCCATCTTTGCTCCCTCACTTCCGGCGCGCTTCGTTCCGTCACACTCACGCAACTCGTTCGGGCAAGGAGATAAGCGGGTAGTTGAAGAAAATTTCTGTGTGTGTGTTTTATGAAAATCATAAAATTCTTGAATTTGAAAGTAAGTTCGTACAAAAAATATCGTAGTAATATGACCCTGACGATTAATGTATGTTTGAATGTCTAAATAATAAGTAGCATTAATAAAATTCCATCGAAAATGGTTTCCGTTTTATTCCCAATTTTTCATTTTTGTGGGCAAACATAATTTTTTTTTCAAAGAAAACTTCACACCTTATCCAATACTTTTTAAATACATTAAAAATAACATAAAAAATCAAATGATGCGCTTACCAATAAACAGTATTCTATTTTTATTATCAATCTCACAAACTTTTAGGCGCTGCGTAAACGTAGACACGTCTTTTTGTTGCCGACACGGCACACCATCATTTTTTGATCTTCAATAAGTATGTGTTAGGTGGGAGCAACTGCACACAAAAATATTTACGTATGCGCAGGGAGTGGATGATTTCATACTGGTTCTATAGATATAAAATATTCATCGGTAGCTTGTATCTGACACAAGACACAAAAGTGTCCACGTTTGCCCTGTCTTAAACTTATGTTTTGGCTTTTGTTTGCCTTCGAAATGCTTGCGTTAACACAGAAACTTAAGTTATTCGGTACAAATTTTCGAGATCCGCAAATTCGCATATTTTATAGCCCAACAATCCCTCTACCCTTCCACTCAACCGACCACACAAAAATACACCTTAACTTTCACCTAAAAGGGTTGAAATAACAATAAACAAACTTTCATGCCTAAGATCATTGTTGTAGCTTCATAAGGAAATGTTTTTCTGTTATTGTGTTCTCAGGAATAAATGTTTTTCCAACTTATTTCTTTGAGGAAAGTCTAAAAGTTAACCAAGTATAAAGAGCTTGGAGAAAGAGAGGTAAATAGTTACTATTTCCTGAAGATAAAGTTATTGGTCGAAATAACATGACTAGTATACTGTTTGATTAAGTAGGAATTCAGGGAATTTTATGTAACGTAAAATCTTGATAAAAAAGCAATTTATTTGTAGGGTAACTGACGAAATCTGAAGATGGCCCAGCAGTTGTAAGAGCATTATAAAATTAAAGCAATACCTAGCAGGGCAAAACACGATATGAATGCGCACTGCGAGGCCAGTGCCATGTCGAACCTAGTAGGCAGAGCAGCCTAGGCATCAGCAACGATACCGACAGTACATTTTGTACTAAACGAAGACGCATACGTTCTTACAAACTGCTACGATTTCGCGTTTAGCGCGCGGCGTCTAGAAATCATCGCGCTTACGAAAACATAGCGGAATCGCGACACAAGACGCGCTTCAAAATCGTGGCTGTGGGGTGGAGGCTACAATATATATGTTTTTTTTTTTTTACCAAGGGCAGAATCCTTTAATCACAAAGAAAATTATACAATTGAAACAATTGAGCTAACTACAGACTGTTGCAAACAATCTACAGGTAGCTCAACTGATCCATATCATATAATATGTACATAATGCAATAACAATTTGTTAAATATATGAGTTATCAAGTACCCACATAACACAAACTCTGCTTAGTTTGGGTCTAGATAATGCTGTGTGAATTGTTCAGCATTATTTATTTGACACAGAAAATCTATACAAGTCTTTCACAAGGACTCGCCTACACTCAAAAAAAAATCATTCCTAATGAGTTAGGAAAAACTGATAGAAACTTACCTATTGATACTGGAAACCGAAGGCACATTATCCTGGCTGCAGATCCCTTCACTCAGCAGTCTATCCCTGATCTCCCACGCGAACATCGTCGGGTTTTCTCTCTTGTACGCCGCGATGGCGTCCACCACAGGAGGCGTCGCCACCTTCGGCTTGGAACCGCCTATGACTCCGGCCTTGAAGCTGCCCGTTTCGTAGTACCTGTGGAAAGTTGTGGGTTTAGCTGTGGAGGTGTGGTGATGAAGGAAAGATGAAGGGAATTTTATAAGTGGCTATTATTATTAGTTTATTAGGGTGTTGGTAATTGAACTACTCAGTTTTTAAGTATATATTAAGGTTATAGTATTAAGCTACAAATAAAACAGGGTATCATTTTTATAAATTCCAGTTTTCTCTGAAAAGGGCCTCTGCTTCTTTTTTGATTTTTCAATAAAAATAAAATTAGACTCAAATAAATGGTAAAAACTAAAATTAAACTTTGCAGAAAACACCAAACAACCGCGAAATAATACAAAAAGATATCCCGCCAAAGCAAATATGCAGTGTGACATCACGGTTGGCTCTTGCCAATAGAGTTGCGTTTAGAAATTTTGCGATTGAGATTTAAAATATCTATTTTTCAAAGATTAAATTGGACAATAAAAACATCAAAATACAAAAATAAATATACAGATATATTTCTATATCAATAGAGAATACTGAAATAAATTAATTAGATTTTTTGAAGTCACATGCATATACCCTATTACATATTTTGAACTGTGTTTCTCACATCTTTCTACCATGATTTCTGGTTTCTTGGCTGTAACCTATATATTTTGTTTTTATTAATTTGGCATTCCTCTGCAGTATCCGGTCTATGGAAATTTCGACGAAGTCGTACCAAATGACCAATTAATCTTTAAAACACATCATGTTAGCTTATAAACTATGTAATTTATGTAAGTTCCGTAAATAAACCTTAGGTTTTACTTTCGAGTTTCTATTTATTCAACGTACTCTTCGTCTCATTCGTAGTATGGCAGAACGGTCGTGGTCGTCATGACGAATCTTTTTTTGTATGGGCTATCACTCGCCACGATATATCGGTATCTCTCCCTGTTGGTAGTCTTTCAATCAAGCTACTAAGTTGACACAATATCATTGTGAAGTTAGTGCCCTTTTTTGGATCATGCAATGCTTTCATTCATTAAGTCTTAATCAGCATGATTCATAAAGCCAACAATAACCATACCAAACAAACTGTGACGACAATAAAAACCAACACTTAAATCCATCTGCCAAAAAGCATCAACGACTCAATTAAAAAAATCCAATCAAAAAACGCTGCGTCGAAAAGAGCAAGGGGTGTATAGGGTGTCCATAATCAGATTGTCATAATACACTCCCATTATTTTATTGAGCAGGAATTTAATTTTGTTCGTCCTAATGCCAGGTCCCAAGGGCGTGACGTTTGTTTAGGGGAATAGGTACTTTTCCTTTACGATTGATTTGGGAATTTGTGACCGTATGGTGTGATTTTTTCGGACTTCGCGAGAGCGTGACATTGATTCTTTTTGAAGCACTTTGATTTTGGAGTGGTTGTACTTATAATTTGATGTTATTTATAAAAACAAAGAACTGACATCAAAATCCTTTATATTTAAACTATTTGATAAGCTTTGCGCGATAAATAGTAATGCCTCAAGAATAATTTGGATGGGACCTCCCCGGGATCATTTTCAGACAGCCAAATCGGTCTTGAATTGATTGAAGGAAAAGTCGGAAAAATACGTTAAAAAAACAGGTAAATAAAGCCAAACATAAAACCTCCTCCTTTTTTAAAAGTCGAATTAAAAAGTATTACCCGCTCGCGATCGGATTGGACAAGACCAACGCGTTACATTTACTTCACAGCGTTCCGTCGTTGGATCACGCGTGCATTGATCTGTTCCTATCGGATTAAAAGTAAATGTTCACTCACGTCAGTTCCTATGGAATTAAAAGTTAATGCTTTCCTCGTTCAGAATCACACATACACACCAATAAAAGATTTCGCACGATCCGTTCAGTTCTCACGATCCGTTCAGTTTCAGCTCAGTTGTAATTACAGTGACAAACAATAATAATTAACAATAATTTGTGTTTCATAATAGTTCGGCACAGTTGCATGCGCCATGATCACGGAATAACTGAAGTCACTCCAAGCGAGTTTTTATTGGAAAATATACCGATCTACCCTCATCTTTTGTTTTTTGCTAGGAAAACCGCTACTACCGGTTTCATTATCGAACGCAACTCGATCACGGCACACTTCTCTGACGGTATCTGAACGTGGTCCGGCGAGAATAGTCCGCGATCACGGTGTGGTAAGGCAGTGCATTACGGCTCAAACGTTGGCAGTTGAAACGTTAGGGTGCGCGTTCACAGGCCGGCATCGGACAATCCGCACTGGCCCCATCAATGGTTTGACATAATAATATAGGTACGTACCTACCGCACGGAGCGGACTGTCGGCAATGCCGGCGAGGATTCTTAAAGGCGACTTTTCATTTAATGCGAATGACGTCATTCGGATTGCCGATCAGTAGACGCACTTGTCAGCGGATACTCCGATGCCGGCCTGTGAACGCGCACCCTAACGTTTCAACTGCTAACGTCTGAGCCGTAATACCGTGCCTTACCACACCGTGATCGCGGCCCAGGGCATGCAGCCTCGACATAAATAGCGTGGCAACCGATATCGGTCGCAAAGTCTAACCGGTCACATTCTTTCATTTGGTACTAGCCTCTGCCTGCGGCTTCGCACGCTTATCTTCGGTAAAATAAGTAACTTATTATCTAAGTTAGGCTATTTTCTAAATGTAGCTAAATTTCATATTGATCTGTTCAGTAGTTTTGGAGATCTTAGGCAACAAAAATTCAGATTTCACAAACTTTCGGCTTTATAATAATATTTTTTTAAATTTCTATATACCGATAAAGTTTTAATTCATTCATAATCACGTTTTTTGATTGTTGCCACAAGAATCAAGATTCAAACGAAGCAAAATCTCTTTATTTTCGTAAATACAATACATGTAGGTAGGTACATTGAGAATGGTCCTAAAATTTAAATAGATTGACTATCGGAACTATCGATTTTTAGCCCTATTCCACTCTGATCCACTTTGCACTCCTTGCCTGATCAATGTCCACCGATTAACATGCCTTCCTATTCCACTCTTTTCTTTGCGGTGATTGCTAATTGCGGTGACTCGCTGTGCATTCAACTCGCTTTGAAATCGCAAATCGCCATCGTGTGGTAAGGCTCTTATATACTTTTATGCAAGACTAACAAGCTTAGGTTAATTTCTACCAGGAATTAGTGTAATCTACAAACACGATCCTCATGCCACCGCACTTAACCAATTTTGCAATAAGGGGTACAGGGGCTCTCGCAGCATCCAGATAAGTCAATTATGAGTGTGATCACACCCTAAAGTGAGTGTGTTGTGGGGTACTGTTGGGGTCGCAAGTGTTTTAATAATTTAATTGTTTCGAAAAACCGTCGAATCCCTTAATTTTACACTGTTTTTAAGATTTTATATTCATTATAGCGGTTTTTATCGTTGAAATTGTTAGAAGTTGGTGTGAATGCAGAAAGGTAAATTGTGAGTATCTGGCACAGGGCATCAGTATTGCCATACAGCGGGGAAATGCAGCCAGCGTCTTGCGGACCTTTCCTACTGGTATTAATATGGATCAGTTGAGCTACCTTTACATTGTTAAAAAAATTGCAATATCGCAAATTTTTACAAGTTCTATCTGCTGTCCGTGGTTTTGCACGCGTTTTTCTGTATGAAAAGCTAAAAGAATTTTCAAGGTGTAAAACAAAAATAGGTAGGTATACAAAGTTTCAGCCCAATCTGTCCAGTAGTTTTATTGTAGTCTTGACACAGACATCATCACTTTTTGGCTTATTGATAATAATAGTGACAAATTATGCGTCATCGCCTAAAAATATTAAAAACCCCTTTGAACTTTCTTAAATTTTGCTATTCTTCAGTTCTACAATAACTTCTCAATTCAAAACTTTACCCCCGACAGTACCGGGGGTGTAAAACAAGGGTGCTACGTTGCGGTCTCAGGGGACAGCCTAACATTATCGTAATGTAGCCGAGGGTTCTAGGGGTTGATATGGGGACAGACGATTTGTTTTGAATAACTAGTTTTTAGAGTGTTTGTTGCAGCTATGTTATTGTTATTAGGTTTGTAAAGCAACTAACGTGTTGAGAAACAGTAACTTTAAACTTAATTTTTTTTTGGTTAATCTTCAACTGTATCAAAATTTAGATTAACTCATAACAACACAATTATTGCCAATAGATTTTTTAACAGACAGCTTTTTTAGGGTTCCGTACCTCAAAAGGAAAAAAGGAACCCTTATAGGATCACTTTGTTGTCCATCTGTCTATCTGTCAGTCTGTCAACCCTCTTTTTTCAGGAACACGTGGATGTATCGAGTTGAAATTAACGTCAAATACGTAACCTCTTGAAGCCGCGATATAAATAAAACTTCTAAGTCAACGCACAAAAGTTACAGCCGTACCTATACGTCCGAATATTTTGAAATTTCCAAGGGATCACATGCACACTAAACCTTTATGGTACTTCCCGTAGACCTAGAATCATGAAATTTGGCGATCAGCATGGTCTTATAGCAAAATAACGGGAAAAATCCGAAAACCAGAAATTTGTAATTTATTCACTAAAAAAAAAATTTTAATGCTCGCCATGGACCAAAACCTACAGGGTACCGTTGACCTAGAATCTTGATAATTTGGCAAGACACATGGTATTACGGAACCCTTAGTGCGCGAGTCCGACCCGCACTTGACGTTTTATTTTCATTTATCCTATCACCATGTCTTGCACAATTTTAAAAATAATCAAATGCGAGTCTAGGAACCCTATACCCCAGCTCAATTCGATGTGAAATTTTTGTAAACAAACCACAACAGAAAATTTAATACTCGCGTGTCTGGCGTCGTGTTTCAGATTAATTTATTTATTGAAAGAAAGAGACGCGTGACCCGATAGCTGGTGAGTATCTGGCGCAGCGCATCAGCATTGTCATACAGCGAGGCAATGCAGCCAACAGCGTAGCGACGACGCCACGACTGGTATTATAGATTAGTTGAGCTACCCGTAGATTGTTTGCAACAGTCTGCAGTTCACTCAATTGTTTCAATTAGAAATACAAGTTCTAATTTTTCTATTATTTGATTGTAACTTTCTTTGTGAATAATGAAGAATGATTCATAATATTAAAGGAATGTTCTCAAAGATGCGAATGCCTTTTAATTTTGTAAAGTTGTCTTATTGGCGTAAGAATTGACACCTCCAACACCTCCCGTGGATGTCGATAAGAGGCGATTAAGGAAACCTACCAAAAATGGCCCCAGCGTCTTATATCCGTGTATTTTAACAACTCAACTGCGACATTCCGCCTGCCAAGCGCTGTGCTTTGGAAAAACCACCCCTTTTGACGACCGATGTGGTGCGTCTGACGAGGGTCCGCTGCGACGCAAGAGGTTGGGGGTTCGATTCCCGCCTTGGGACAAACTTTTTTACGATCTGCAAATACTTGCTCCGGGTGTTCTGGGTATTATCTATGTATAATAAAAATATCTGTCTATGAATTGTATTGTATTTAGTATTTCAGTCGTCTTGTACACATTACACAAGCCCTGCTTAGCTTGGGGCCAGAAGATGCTGAGTGGATTGTCAAGCATTTTTATTTTTACTTGTGGGAATTAGAAGACTGCCTCGTTGGTCTAGCGGTCAGCTTGTTCAACCGCTGATTATGAGGTCCTGGGTTCGAATCCCGGGTCGGGCCAATAGTTGTTATTGGGGTTTTTCTACCAAGAAAAATTCACAGTAGTAGCCCGGAGTCAGGAAGTTGGCGGTGTTACACCCCCGTGCCTAGGAAAGGACAATAAGCCGTTGGTCCTGCGCCTAACCTCTCCCCGATCGTGTCGATCTGTCGTCCCATCGGATTATGAGAGTGAAGGAACAGAGAGTGCACCTGTGTTTGCGCTCACACTTGTGCACTATAATATGTCCTGCGCATCTGGCTCCGAGAGACTGGCCGCCGTAGTCGAAATTCGGCTAGGAGAACATTATTATTTTTATTATTATTAGAAGCCAGGCTTCCTTGCGTCGGACCATATCGTCAGGGAGGCCATGAAAATGTGTATGAGGCAAAGGACCCATAAAGGCGTTAAAAGAGCAGGTCTTGGCCCAGCCGTGGGCAGCTGAGATGATGATGATGATGATCAGGAGGTAGATACTGAGATAGTGAAATTGATGTCACAAATGAAATCAATTTGCTGCATATTCGATATCTGCCATATTGCCGATCAGATAGGGGAGTAACAGGCTTATCACGGCTTTAGAGTGGCTTATTACTCTTGTAAGTGGCATTATTGGTTTGTTATTGTTTTGTTACACTTAGTTACAAGGCTGGAAATCGAACTCCCTCTCTGCACCGTGAGCGAGACTTTTGTGCATGCTGCGGCGTCTGATGAGTATGGAAATACAAGATCTGTATTGCTATATATTTCGTCTAATGTGATTTTCATGCAAGATTCCCAAAAGCTACTTTAATAGAGAGTATAGATTAAGATTTTTTCAAAAAGCTGACTAGTGAGCATTTTATGATAATTCTTCTTCTAGTTAGGTAACCGTCATTTCGCTACTGTATGTACTTTTGATTTAGGTGGGTATCAAATTTATCTTTTGTATATCACAGTAGACATTTTAATATAATGTTTTTTTTCTGTTGCCTAGACTTAATTTTTATCATAACTATGTTTATTTTTGTCATTGCTGACCTTGTGTGGTTGGCAGGCAGAAAATGCCAACGGCATTATGCCCACCATTTGTGTACTTCTTAAAATTGTGTGCAATAAAGTAGTAAATAGAGTATATTTAATAGAGGTAGTATCAAATACTAGTCTGGCTTCTTTTATGATTCTTAGCCATAATTTTTTGTCCTTTGCCTCTCTAATTTGCGAAATAAAGGTGAACAAACGTGGACCGAATTGGGTTTTTATAGTTCTTTTTTTTCTATTAATAGCTTGTCTCATCTTTTTTTTCCACTAATTTTTCTCCAAAGCAAGGTTTTAGAAATATTTCAGTCTTTTAAAAAGTTTATATGACATTGATGTTTAGTTTGTTTGATGAAGTCAACTCATTCCTCATCTGGCGTTTATTGTTTGAATCTGAGCCCAGGAATATTCAGCCGTTGGTCTTTAAGTTTCTTTATCTACACTAATGTTATAACATTCTACTTATGTTTCCAATACTTGACTTATAATTACTACTGTTATAGCGCAGATAACAAAACACTCAATTTAAGCAATTTCACATGATGGTATAATATCCACATCGATATCGTAAAATCTCATTATAACATCAATAAAACGCGACCAATTAACCTGGCGAGCCTTATGTCAAAATCCTCATACAAGTTGTATAAAATTTTGATATTAGGCTGGCTTTTGAAAACAGTTGGGTTATACGTGAAAACTTCGTCGAAACTACTAAACTTACATACACAAAACTCTTTGGTAAGATCTTATTCAAGTCTCAAATACGATCTTGAACAGTATAGAAAACAAGACGAATGAAGTAATTATAAATATTCCGACTCCGTCTACGAGCTCTACTGCTTGCCCCGCGGCCGCTACAGCTGCTGGATCAATAATTAACATTAACTTTCAAAATTGTACCATCCAAAATTTGAACAATTATTATAAATAAACTATTGTCAGCTTTTACTCTTGTTGTTTGATTAATTGCATTAGTGAAGATAAAGTAGTGTATGCAACTGCATATAACACGGGTATTAAAGCACTCGTTACTATTAATTATAACTCGCTGCGCTCGTTTCATAAACTCACACTCGTGTTTTAATACCCTTCATTATATGACAGTTGCATAAACTACTATTATTATTGAGCCCAAAACTCTTGAGCGTGCAGTTGAATACTAACAGAATTTTTGGAGCAACTCTGCAATGTTTTCTTCAAGTTTAAGTAATAAGTACTGTACTTAACAAAAAGGATAGATGGCATCAGTGAACCACTTACAAAAAACAAATTATCGATCTTATTTACTCTATCTTACAAATTACAGTGATGTTACGATGCGATTTTTTACCGTTAATAGTATATAACTGATGAGATCTATAAAGGAAAATGTATTTGTAAGTTACAGGGTAGGTACTCTGCCTACGTAACTTGCAAAAACAGTGTAAAATATTATGTAGAATACACTGCTCTACATAATTTTTACAAACAAGTTCCGTGTTACAAGAAAGTTATATAAGGTACTAGCTGCGCCCCGCGATTTCGCCCCCGTGGAAATTTATGTTTCCGACTTTCTTATTGTTTTCTTTTTTAAAACTTTACAATAACAAACACGAAAAAAAATAATTAGCGAAATTGGTCCAGCCGTTCACATGTGATGCCGTGACCAAGGGAAATAGGGATTCATTTTTATATAGGTATATAGATAATGGCCTAGATATAACTGTTTTCGGCTAGATGACTTGACTAAAGTGCCAATAAAATGCGATATTAAGATTGTGTTGTAACAAGGAGGAAACCCAAGATGATATTTTTTGTCTGTCACCCAACACGGGATGTGACACCACCAACAGGGTTGTAACGAGCGAATCAATCGATTCGCCACAAGTTGTCTCTATGTCAACCTCATTTAAAACAAAGAGCACCAACATTATAAATACAGTTAGTAACTTCTTACACGGTACCAGATGGTAATGGCATCAAAGAGGGAACAAAAGATAATTTGGCTTGTTTTAAAAAACTACGTATAAACCAACTTCAAATTGGTCTACATAGTTTAAATTTATATGGAACCCGCTTTGGAGTATATTCTTTCCAGTAAAAAAAGAATTATGTATCTAAATCGGTCTACTCTGTAAGAAGTTATGCGTGGTCAAACATTACAATAAGTGTGTAATCAATCAATCATGTCCTGTTTTCCTACCTGTTTTTTTTTTTCAAATTTAAATGGGACCACCCCCTTTCCATTAAAAAAGAATTATCGAAATCGGAGTACTCTGTAAAAACTTATGCGTGGTCATACATAAAAATATATTTATAGATACGCGTCGATTTGAGAACATTCTCCGTTTTTCGTCGGTTGAAAACCAGCAAGTAAGTAACTTCTTACACGGTACCAGATGGTACCCATCAACGAGAGAACAAAAGAAAATGACATAAGTGTCTAGCGGATGCGCACGCGCCGCGCACAGAATAGATCGCAGTCGAGCGCGCGCAGCGTAACGCGCGGATAAACGGGCACGGCGAGGAAAGTGGGCAGATGGAGAATATGACCCGGATCTACCTGGTTGTATTTATGTTTATTGTAAAGAAACAATATTCATACCCAGGCCAAACGGGTGTCACAGGGATTGGCGGAGGCATTTACCACCCATGAAGTTTTGGATGAAATCCGGGTGTAGATGCCTTTGATGAAGGATGGAATAAAATAAATAAGCCGGACTGAAAATATTAACGTCATGTAAGACAAGAATTTAATTTAAAATTTAAAACAACCCGACAGATATTCATGAAACATGGCTAAGAACACTCGAGATAAAATTATCTATGACACAAAAAAACTAAACTGAAATCGGTTCATCCGTTCGGGAGCTACGATACCACATACAGATATTATACACAGACAGACATGTTAAACTTTTAGCACCCCTCTCTTTTTGCGTCGGGGGTTAGAAAGAGCCGTAAGGTCTTAGGATGAGTTGCGCATAGTTTACGAACACTATAAAAGGTTCATTACGGATGTATGCGGGTTAACTACGAACCTTATTTGTGTTGGAAGAACACAAACGTTTCATCCCATCTTCAGGGTGAGTGCGGTTCCCTCGTCTTTGAAGCCCTTACTTACCGATTACTGAGAGGAACTATTTTTAAACGACTTCAAAAAGAAGGTTCGCAATTCGTCTGTATGTTTTTTTTTATGTATGTATGTTACTTGATATCCGCCTGTGGTTAACCCATATTACTGATTCTTTCACTATTGTATAGAGAATGATCCCGAATAGTTCACAAAAAAAATTTATTCCCAAGGAATTGGTATTTATTCCGTAAAGCTTAAAAAACCACATCGTACTTTTGATAAATTACGACTAGCCACAACAATTTTGGTGATATCTTCGCCAATTCATACCAGATTTTGATGATTCTTTCGTTGTTGTATAAAGGTTGAATTTTAAGTGATCCCATAAAAGTTTGTCTTTCGAGGAATTGATGATGTGCGCCGTAAAATCATCACCACCATGATAATTTTCTAATCACTGGAAACTAACGGTTTCCATGGTAACGGGCGTAGACAAGAGGTCTACCCACAAAAATGAAATTCCAAGGTTGACGGATGGCAGATTGCATAAAACGAAGGATGACCGATCCATTCGTTTTTAATTTTTGATTTTAAAAGGCCTGGTCTGGTGTCATTTAGTGTCACGTCCGAAGTAACGTACGTAAGCAACGTGCGTTGCTTCGGAGGTGACATTCAGCAGTAAGGTTGTTCGTTTTGTGTCATCCGCCTACCGAAACTTCGTATTTCGTGTTTCAAAGTAGGCCTTCTTTCATTCGTCGCCTTATCCATGAGTTTTGAAACTAAATTAGACTCGAATTTTAACTAGATGTCGCCACTAGAAGAATTTTAAGTCGTTTTATAGTTTTTTAAAACACGCCATATTATTCGTTGTATGATAGCGATTCAGAAGTAATTCTTTAGTAAACTGTCAAACTCTCGGTTTTTTTCCGTTTTTGCAAACTTATAATAGTCTATGTAATCTGGCTTAGATGAATGTTTTTCCTTAATTATTTTGATCTACACACGCTCTGTAATATAGATTTGGTGCAGATTGAAAGAGTAGGTAAACCGTCAGTCAAACGCTTTGCGAGACGCAGCTGTTTCCCACATGTTTTACTAGCCACCCTTCTACCTAAACCATATAATTTACCATCTAATTCACCCAGCTTTAAGGCTTAAAATCCAGCTTAATCACGGTAACCACCAACAAATCTTAGGGCCGAGCTAAACGGTGCTCATTTGTGGCTGCCACGGCAGGTTTAGTACTACCGCAGGGAACTTAGCCAGTGTAGTAGGGGTTTAATAAACTACCTACCTAGTATAAACTCTTTATTACCAAATAAAATTACAAATAAAGAATATACGAATAAAATAAATTAACCTTTCAACGTCTTGTTTTGAGAGTATGAAAAGTGCCTTACTTCTCTATATGTCAGGACAAAGAGTTTTTATTAATATGCATATTCGACGACCTCCGTAGCTCAGCGGGCGAAGGTCCGCCTGCGACGCAGGAGGTTGCGGGTTCGAATCCCGCCTCGGAACAAATTTGTGTACGATTCATAACTATCAAACATTTCGTTCATCGTTTTCTGAAGTTCGGAAGTTGTTTTCCTCATTAATATAATAGATAAATAATAATAAATAATGCTGGATATTTCACACAGCATTATCTAGCCCCAAGCTAAGCAGAGCTTGTGTTATGGGTACTAGATAACTGATATACATAATACAATACACTACATAGATAGATTTTTTTTATTATACATAGAAAACACCCAGACCAACGGAACAAATTTCTGCAGATCGTACACAAATTTGTTCCGAGGCGGGAATCGAACCCGCAACCTCTTGCGTCGCAGCCGGACTCTCGCCCGCTGCGCCGCAGAGGTTGTCTAATAATTGTAGTGTATGTTCGAGGGCGGTCTTGCTCTTAGTTGGTCTCGCTTGAGATCTAGTCCTCGCCTTATTTCCTAAAACTCGATTCACTAGAATGAAACACTAAAAGGCCAGCAAGAAAAGCCCCACAGTATGTTACGTTAGACACAACACAATGAGAAGGCAGGAACAGTCGAGTGGGGCAAATAAATTGAATATCAAAAGCGAATGTCGGACGTCCACTCAGTCCCGCGGGTAAAGGGATGGGATGGGAATTTATGGTAGGTCCGGGGCGTTTCATTCTAGGTTTAGATTTGGACAGTCCCGCCGTCTAAAGTAATGATTACTAGTGAAAGTTTGGATGATTGATAACATCTTCACGCTAAAACGAACACAGATTTTGGTTAAATAGTAATAATGCTGGACAATTCAAAATCATCTAGCTCTTAGCAGCAGAGCGTGCGTTATGGGTACATACCTGATATCCATATATGTACTTCCTACTAATATTATAAAGCCGAAAGTTTGTGACATCTGAGTTTTTGTTACCTAGGATAAATAAATAAATTAATGCTGGACAATTCACACAACATTATCTAGCCCTAAGTTAAGCAGAGCTTGGGTACTAGATAACTGATATACCTACTTAATACAATACACTACATACATAGATATTTTTTTAATTATATATCGAAAACATCCAGAACACCCTGAAAAAATATCTGCAGATCATACAAACATTTGTCCCGAGGCGGGAATCGAACCCGCAACCTCCTGCGTCGCAGACGGACCTTCGCCCGCTGCGCCACTGAGGTCGTCATTATAGGATCTCCAAAACAGAACAGATCAATATGAAATTTGGCGTGCGTTAGAGCAAAGCCTAACTTAGTTATTAGTCTACTTATTAAACCGAAAAATCGCATGCGAAGCCACGGGAAGAAGCTAGTAATATTATAAAAATTAGAAAGTAACTCTATCTGTCTGTTCATTTCCACGCCAAACGGCTGAACGGATCTTAATGAAATTTGGTAGGGAGGTAAAATGTATTCCGGAGACGAACATAGGATACTTGAAAAGCGCGTGCGCAGAAGCTAGTTCATGATACATTACATTACATTTACTTCCGTGGCGCAGCGGCCGTAGTTCCACCTGCGACACAGGAGATAACCTCTTGCGTGTTCGATTCCTGCCTTGGAACAAATGTTTGTATTGTGCGATATACAGATATTTGTTTCGGGTGCTCTATGTGTTTTCTAAGTATAATAAAAAAATATCTATCTTTTTACGTACCTAATGTCTATAGTGTATGTAGTGACACAGTTTAGCTTAAAGTACGCGGCGCAAACGCGTTTCGATTATTCGGCATTTTTACTGGCTAAGCCGATCGCCGGCAGTCACTCCTCAAACAATTATCGTAAATGTAATTTTATGTACTCGTGTTAACTGTGAATCGAATATACTCAGTATAGTGCATAAACTCATTTATTCCAACTTTATTAATTTAATATAAATACAAAATGTATACACATAACACAAGCTGTGCTTACTTTGGTGCTAGTTAGAGCTGTGTGGATTGTCCGGCATTATTTACCTACTATTATTGTTCTGTTGCAGTCAGTGTTGCCATATGTCCCCTCACTAGCGGGTCAGTTTTCAATTTAAAACAGACAATGGCAGCCCCGTCTGACTCGTTATTATTGTGAATTTGTATTGGAATCACTATTCTGTCTTTATAGGAATTTCGTTGATAATACCCTTTACAAGCTTTGAATTTTCTTGCTATTGGTAACAGTTGAAAATGTGGCAGTATTTCCAGAATTATAAATACGGAAATAATATTTTTGAAGAATTTGCTATTGTCTCTTTCAAATATCAAAGTACTTTATTTCCTTTAGACCTTACTTGGACACGTCACAAAAATTCAAATTAAATAAGTAAAACTAGGAAATAAAGTGATCTCTTCGATTTTTTGCTCACTTAAATCTTAATATGGTAAAGTAAAAAAGCGATCAAGAAACCTTTACCTTGTCAGTCAAAGTAGGTATGACGATCTGAGAAAAAGAGTATCTGGAAACGGGAATTTTCAAATTGGGGTTTTAAGCCAGTGAACTTTCTAAAGAGTTTTCATTTAGGTTCCTAAATAAAGACTCTTTAGAAAGGTCACAAAAGTGTATTACACACACTTTTATAAAAATGAGGATTTCAATTGTGTACTATTAACAGCTGCTGATCGAAATGCATCGTGAAAAGTGTCTAAAAAAGTGATATAAATTGATTTTTCGAATAGTCATCATTATGAAAGGAATTTAGACTGAATTCCGGAAACTAACGATTAAAACTGAGCTTATACATAAGCATCAAAAAAAAGCTGGACCAGACAAATGCTTATACGATTTGCAAATATTTTTTTCGGGTGTTCCGGGTTCCTTGGTATATTAAAAAATATTTATCCATGTAATGTATTGTAATATATATTTATTTATTTACTCAAACTTGACTTACAGAATACATTCCAAAACGTAAAAAAATTACGTCAAAAATCTAAAGTAGGTACGTAAAATGCTGTGTGAATTCTCCAGCATAATTTATTTATAATTTAAAATAATATATGTAAATGTCACAGTTTAAAAATATACGAGAGAAATATATGATTCGTCTAGTACCCATAACACAAGCTCTGCTTATAGCTTGGGGTTAGATGATGCTGTGTGGATGGTCCAGCATTATTATTTATTTGAAATTTATAAAAGACCAATTGATGAACGCCACTGGACTTCATAAAAAGGGATCACTACCCTAAGGTTGAAGAAGACAACACCACTTCAATTCCTCACATACTAGTTTCCAAAACAGCACACAGCGGAAGTGTGGTCGCCGTCACGCTTTCTGCGCCGGCGCAGACCAATAAAAACCGACTAATTATACCGACAGGATTGTACTACTTTCATTTATGTAGCTGAGATTTATGTGGAATGAAAACCTGGGACGTCCTGTGATGAATGACAAATTATTTTTAGTTCGTTCAAAGTTAAAATTATTGGGAATAAGTACTGAAAGCGATTCTTAGTTATATAGCATTAGGCACTAATGCGTCCTGAAGGTGATTTTTTACAGTTTTCGCTTTTTACCGACTACCGAAAGTTCCTATTCTGATAACTGTCTGAAATCCGCTATCATTACAGCATCCGCTACCAAAAGAAAACAGACCTTTATGCGTCCACTGAAGAAAATTCTTTCAAAACGTCTAATTCAGACTGAAATAACAACTTTTTGCAACTGCTGCTGAGCTAAAAAATCCAAACGTCTAAAGCAATCTCATATAGGTAGCTTTCAATTTTATTACCATCCACATACGTATTTACTTTATGTTTTCTTGAAAAATTTATATGTAATGCGAAAGAATCGGATTCCCACCTACCAAACCTAGCCCCAGCAACACTTTAAGGATATCTACTAACCTGGAAAGTATTTTGGATACGCATCCATGTGAAACGCGCAACTGTCTGCTAATGTCACAAGCCCGTACTCCTCTATGTGCCAATTCCACTATTCTCTGCCGAACCACCTCTGGTAACGCCCTCCCATTTATGGGTCCCTGGTACCAGTCCAGCGTCGCGTATTCAAAGATCTTTGTGTCATCTACCTTTGGCTCCACTATCTTATCGTATTCATAACTTGTGTTATTCTGCTTCGCGTCTATTCTTTTTGAATCATGCAAGTCGTCCAAACTTAAATAGTCCATATATCTCGGGGCTTCATTCACGTCATTCATTGATACATTCATTCTCTTATCATCATTATCTTTTGACTCTTTCATTCTCATATCATTAGGATCATTCATTCTCTTGTCATCGTCAGCTCTAGGGTCAGTCTCATTCATTCGCTCATCGATCTTAGAGTCACAGTCATCCACTGACCTGGATAGTATCTTGGAGACGCAGCCGTGTGAGACGCGAAGTTGTCTGCTGATATCACAGGGCCGAACGCCGCTGTGAGCAAGCTCCACTATCCGTTGTCGGACAACATCGGGTAGAGGCCGACCGTTAACGAAAACTCCACCGAGTTGGTTGACGCCGCCGTGACCTGTTGGAGAAAATTAGGAGTTAGTAAGGTGTTATACATCATTGCTCTTCCCACATCTCATCTCATATATTAAATTTTAGAACCTTAGTTCCGGATATTATGACACTTGCGTGAGTAGGCTTTTCCAGGAACGACGGCTATCGCATTTTACAGAGCCAGATAAAAGTCCTTTTTGGGTAATTGTTATTGCAGTTTTATTTATAGTAATTTGTAAGTCAAGAAGCACCAAGTTAATATAGGCCACAAATTACTTTATTGGCAGAGAGAAAAACTAGGCAAAACAATACGGAGTTTTAATTTCATCCCAAGTAAATAGGTCAGTAATAATCTGTATTTAGTTCCTAGATTATGAAGGAACGTAGTCATAGGATCTTTGAGATTGTATATTTGATAAAGGTGAATATCGCTTATCTTTACATACCGAGTAAGGTATGTCGTTAGTTGTTCCTCAATAAATAAATAAATAAATAAAATTCTGAATAACGTCCCACAGACAACAAAGCTCTAAACATGCACCAGACATTACATTTGTAAATATTAATGTGTAGTTTCAGAATGTGTACTTCGGCCGTGAACTGGGTATCGAGCGCGCAGCCGGGCGGAACCGGGTGTGTCGAGCATAACCGGTCGATGATCATCCGGTAAGAAGGTTGTGATCTGACTGTTTTTCACAACAATAGGTACGAGGAGTTCTGAATGTTTTAAATTCTGCAAAGATCTTCGTGGCTTGTTATGCAGGCAGGCGTTGCCTAGCTTTTTGTAGTCTTTTCCAGAGCCAGAAACTTATCTTCCAACGTAAGTTCAGTAGCACATCATTGCAGGGTTTATCCATTAGTTAACTAACTAAATCTATTACAATGGTTTATTTTTTTTATTCTTCAGTAAATAATAAAGGGCAGAAGCCTTTATTCACAAAGAAAATTATAGGTAATATAATTAGTATTTACAATTGAAACAATTGAGCTAACTGCAGACTGTTGCAAACAAACTACAGGTAGGTAGCTCAACTGATCCATATCAATACCAGTCGGAAGCGTCCCCAACATGCAAAACTTCTCTAAAACTGCTAAAACCTTTTTAACATTTTGATGTTAGGTACTAGCTCATGACAAGAACGTATTTTTCCACCAAGGACTCAAGACGCAAACCCAAACTCCAAACTACCCAGCTAAGACACGCTACCCATACACCCGGGTAAGACACTTTCAACCGGCTACACCCGGGCCGCGAGGCGTGACGATCGATCGGTCACGCCCCGTGCCCCGGTCGATATTAGGTATCTCTGGGAGTGCCTATACACGTGATCAGTGTTGGTTGGATGCTGGTTCATTGCATTGAAGTATGTGTTTTATCATCTATGGTCTTTCTTGTGCAGAATGGTCAACACGATGATATTTTACTATAAAACTATTGAAGTTTGATGAATTCATTATGAATGTAAGCGACGCACGACCGGACGTAGAGCGCGCGCGTCTAGAACCGCACTCATCGTGATGATGAACCTCGTAAATAGATGAAACGTCAGTGTTCTTCAAACACAAATTAGGTTCGTAGTTAACCCGCTTACATACTATAAGGAGGAAATTACTGGACATTTCACATAAAACGTTTAGCCCGCGTATTTTCGGTATAATAGGTAAGTAGCCTATTGTTTAAGTTAGGCTACCTTCTAAGTGAATGCCAGATTTTATCTTGATCTGTTCAGTAGTTTTGGAGATCAGTAACAAAAATTTCACATTTTACAAACTTTTGCATTTATAAGATTAGTAGGATGAGAGATAAAAAAAACTAGTACCTAATGAATATACCTAATTTACTAAAATTAGGTATTTTATTATACTCAATTACCAACAAAAATATTGATCATTAATAATAATAAATAATAATCTATCCGCATTATATTACTGGCATGCCAAGATAAATAATAAATAAATAATGCTGGACAATTCACACAGCATTATCCCAAGCTAAGCAGAGCTTGTGTTATGGGTACTAGATAACTGATAAACTTAGTACAATACACAACAAAGATAGATTTTTTTATTTCAGGTAGAAAACATCTAGAACCCCCTGAACAAATATCTGCAGATCGTACAAACATTTGTCCCGAGGCGGGAATCGAACCCGCAACCTTCAGCGTCGCAGGCGGACTTTCGCCCGCTGCGCCACAGAGGTCGTCGATTGAGATCGAGTCATCATCCTCGCTGTATAGTGAGAAAAAGTCAGAGCTCAACCGTAGTTATAGAGTTAATTTATCATTTTAAAAGCATTTTTAAACAAAATTATTCAAAATGAATTGCACGATAAAATATTGAAAAACAAGAGAAAGGAAAAATTAAAGAAAGGAAAAAGGACCTTTTCCCTGCACTAGCAGAAGTAAATAATAATAATAATAATAATAATAATAAAATCATTTATTTCAGGTCATAAAAGGAACCCATAGGTTATTTATAAATAAATTAAAATACAATTAAAATTAAAATACATACCTACTTACGGTTCCCACTCTGGTGCACAGAGAGCCAGAACCTGTACATTGGGCTACAGATGTTGTTAGCCATAAACCTGAGGATGCTATTGCTGGACCGTCTAAGATTGGCCCAGAATGACGCAATACGAGATCTGATTACAGCGAAAAAGTCCGGAACCCGTGCATCAGCGAACATGCCGGACGCGCTACAAAAACGTAGCTTCTTCATAAGGATGCGAAAAGCGTCATTGTATTGCACCCTTATGGTGCTATACGATTTTCTTTTGTATTTGAACCAGAGCTGACATGTATACATACAGAGGCAATATGCCTTAAACAACGTTACCTTTACTTCGTCACTGCATCTGGCAAATCTCCGAGCAAGCATGTTGCACCTGATAGACAGGTTCCGTCTTTCACGCTCAATATCTTGGTCATCACTCAAAAAAGTCGTAAAAAATGTGGGCTGATTTTTTTTTAATAAAAGCTCTTTCGCTATGTCAAAATCTGTAGGTACCTAAACAAAACGAAATTATTTACTTCTCAGTAGAAGACGCCTTCCCGTCCAACTAAATCATCAAAAAAATGCTAATTCAGATAATTATTTCATAGAATTTATTCCAGGCTTTCGTGCGAGCTCATTTAATTTACTTTCTCCGTAACAAGGAAAACTAGAAAATAATGAAGGAAGCTAAGCATCCGCCATTTTGGGTAATTACGCTTAATTACAAGATGGCGAACGGATGAGGACTGAAATACGGTCCAGTCTGCTTGTAGAGCTTTATAGGTAATGGCTGCAGAAATAAGCTTGCAAGTATTTATTTGCTACAGTTAACTTGCAAAAATGCATCTGGGCTGATGATAAAAAAAAATATTTATGTACTTATTTCACACACGCACAGGTGACCCAGGTTTGTCCTAGTGTGGGTCCACAACTACTTTATATTTTGCATGGCCTATGTGAAATAAAATGTGGAAATTTATCCAGTAACAGTAATTTGAACGAATGTTGAGCATTGATGACAGTGAAATTTGACAGTTGTGATTTTAAAACGAGCACTCTTGTCTACTTGTCGTCTACTTACTTATTATAAAATTTTGTAGGTAGTTATACTACCTAGACACACAGTACTGTAGACAAGAGTGATCACTCTTGAAATATCAACTGTGTAATTTTACTGTCACAAATTCGTTCAAATGCGGACTTTTCAAAATACCACACAAAACCGATTTCATTCATAAGCGCTAGCAAAGAAATCAATTACACTAGCTCAATTGTTTCAATTGTAAATACTTACTAATTAGTTCTAATATATTTCTTTTATCTTATTCAGACTCACCTTCGAGAAAGACAGTAGAATATCTCAGAAAAAGGCTCTGGAAAACCTCTGGGGAGAGTCCATAGGGACCAATTATCTAGCTGTCTGTACCTATGCATTCAATAGTGCCAATAAAAAAAATCGAGTAAATCTCAAAAAGTTTCCGCTTCAAAATGATTCACGAAAAACACTATTTCCAAGACTTGAAAAAAGATTCTCAGACGACAAAAACCCTCAGGTGCGACTTGTGTTTAAAATATGCACGAAGTTAATGAGAAAATGTCCCTTTTGTCCCAATTATGTTGGTTTTTCCTGTTATTCCGGTTTATTTGAATGGGATCGGACAAACTTCCTTATTAATCTTATGGGGACGTTCTAGGAAGCATTTAACTTATAAATACTACTAAAATTCTGATAAGCTTCGTGAGTTATTCTTACAGCGATCTTCAATCTATCAATTGAAACTATCGTCGGCGCCGCCCTGATGGTACCACCCGCCGGCGTGTAGAGACTCGCTCATAGTTAGCCGAGAAAAGCGTCTCTGCTTCAAGTCCAGCTAAATTTTGTTCTCTTATATCATTGAGGGATTTTTGATAAAAGTGATAATTTCTCCAAAAAAGGGGGGGAAAGGGGCTGCTGATTATCTTCGCCTTATTAGATCCTGATGATTTTAGTGGTTTTCTTGGAAGTAGTAGCTTTAAATTAGTCTCATAAAAATCAGTGAAGATCTGATGAGGATCTTCGGCGTGAGGATCCGAGTAGCTCCCCAAAGTGAGTTTGTGCCGCGAGGTCTGCTGTTCGCAGAACTACTAGTGTAGAATTCCATCGTACGACGAATCTGTCGCCAGCCATACAACCAGCCGTGGAGGTAATTCCATCAAAGCGATCAAAGATGGTGAACATCTCCGTACCCTGGTGGTTACCAGTCGCATTTTGAAGAATGACCCTATTTATGTCAATTTTATACCTCCTTTGAGTTTTGAGGAAAACTAGTTCAAGGACCGCATTTTAGACGGACCAAAAAATAATCAACATTGCTTGTCAGGAAAATTTACTCTCCTCAGCTATTTTATATTAAACCAGCTCCCATCACAGTCTGTCAATGACCCTAACAATATAACTCAACAATGAAAATCAAAATTCCGACATAGGAGGCACCGGAAATGCCTCCCCCAGAGCGAATTGAATGAGTTTAGTCGATTTATGGTCGTTCTTTATGTTATGAATTATTGTTAATATTTATGTGATAAGTAGATAAATTTATAAAACTGTAGTTAACATAGAAGGAAAAAAATCTGCTGTCACAGCTAGGTAAATTTAAAAGAGATGACCGTGACCATGTAAAAACCCCTTAGTACCTAGCACAAATGAGAAAACAGAAAATGACAACATCGCGACAGCAATCGTTACGGAATAGAATAACGTGTCAAATGTTTGGCAAACAGAAACCTACATGGCCCAACTCTTGCAAACTAATCGCTTTACTATGAGAATTGTATCGTCGCAGAATCGTCATGTGGAATCCTCAGATGAAAGAAACTCTAGATGGTGCGTTGCTATCTGCACGGAGAGATTCATTGAATATTTTCAAATGTCATATATAATATTTTTTTTCAGCCTTAACACTCCGACTCGCATCTCGTGTTTTAAACCTTAAAACTTCACTATTGAATAAGGAACGGTGTACATACCTTTGCAGCAGCCGAAAGACCAAAGTTCCGTCTTCGAGTTACATTCTTAACATTTTGTTTCTTGTATAAAAAATACTGATAAAGATTGGTTAGAATTGTTCAGTTTTCACAAGCGTGTACCTACTTAATACTTTCACCATCCTGCTATAACTACGCTAAGTTGCTTCAGAAACACTACAAACATTCCAATACGCAATGAAACATCACATCACCCTGTACACAGGTGCAAGGACGTCATGCGCCGGCGCACCCCCTCCGGACGCTACCTGCGACTTTAAACTTGACCCGCGCTTTGCCGATAATTGTATGTAATGAAATGTGGATGGTGGAATTTGGGGATAATTGAGGTTGATTGAAGAGAGGGGTAAATTGGTTCTGGGAACTAATGGGTTGGAATAAAAGTACTACATAACCTGACAAAGAAGAAAAGATGAGGAAGCCAATTTATTTAAGCCGCACTCTAAGGTTCTGCGGGGCAGAATAGAGCGAACATTGGCAGAATTGTGTCAAACCAGATGCAGAAGCAATTCAGGTCTTTCGATAGGTATTGTACAAATTGCATCAACCATAGAATCAAGTAAATATCAAACGCTCATTCTAATTTCCCAGCAAAGGTTTTTTAACCTGCCAAAACACTGGTCAACAAAGCCAATAAGTTTTAACAACATAAAAATCATTTATTGGTCACAATTACAGTGTTTCAGTTATTGGATCCGAGGGCCTAAATTAGCCTAGGCTGTATTTCAGGACCCAGGGCTCCTCCTTTTAAAGTTCTGCACATGTGTTTTTAAGTAATAAATAAGAAAACAATAACTTAAAATAAAAATAGAAGTGAGAACTAAAATGAAAAGAAAAATGTACGAAACAAAATCCTTAGAGAAACAATTATTAAACAAAATATACTTAAATTGCATACAATTGACACTTTTTAAACGCTTGTAGATGCACCTAAAATGTCTGTCCGGCGCGAATTTCTTGTTATGCTCGTCAGTTAAAGTATTTTTTTCTGTTTTGTAGTTATATCTTTCGACAACGATAGGATAGGTGAGGTTAACTTAAACTAAAGTCATAGACACTACTACACAAATGTAATTCTTTATCTTAATCACCGTCTGACAACACAAATCCCATAAAACCATAAAATATGTTGTGCAGTCGACCATACAAGACTCAATGTATGCATGAATGTGCCATGTAGGTATATAAAGGTACGTGGGGTAACGTGTACCATGGGAAAACGGATTAGAATTATCATTTTAAAGGCATAAACTTTAATGTTCTATAACGTGGGACACCTTTTGGAATTAAATATAATATCCGTATGGCATTATATAATGAAGGTGGAAGTTCTGATAGGACAATAAGCTGAGAAATTAATGTTGGTTGTGGACACATTTTATCCATAATTTTATTGTTTTAAAAAACTAAAAATCGACTTCGAATCCCTTAGTTATTAAGTTTTGCGGGAAAATACTATTTTTTATGGATCGCCTCGGAACCATCCTCTATACAACTGCAAAAGAATCCATATAGAAAAAGTCCATAAATGACTTTTCAAAGTCGGTTAAAAATGATTTTCTGCATTTGCTAGTTTTGTTCTTGAAGAAACTTTTACTAGATGGCGACGTATAAAACTTTAAGACCCTTTTCAAGTAGGTAACAGATTTACTGGAAGAAGTTCATATCAAAATTAAAGAACTAACTACCTATCGCATTTCAACGTAAGTCGTAAGTAAGCATCTTTTTTTTGTTATTTTCCGTCGTTTTAACCAGATTTTTCAAATCACCCATACCGATTTTGCTAATAAATAAGACATCTTCATAAATTACTAACCAACGCAACCATTTTCGCTTTTTCCACCTTCCATGATTTCACATTGTATTCTAAACTTCCCAGCATTTACCAAATCATTTATCTATCCTTTCATTATGTTATTCTGCCCTTCGGTATTAAATTTCCAGAATAACAGACATTAAATCTGCGTGGACCGCGGCTTGGACGAAGGAAACGCATTAGCATACAGGATGCGACGCCGCCGCCATCTTGTTTTTACGAGATTCGGGATTTCACAGCGTGTTTGTTTTATTTTCAGTTTTAAATGCAAAATAAAAATGTATGTTTTAAATTTAATAGAACCAGAGCAAAGGACAGCGTCCACATGTCAATTGAATAGTAAGTACCTACCTATACAATTTTTGGGTTTTACCAATCTTTATCTAGCAAAAATAAAATATCTACCGTTGTTGGTCTCTACCTACTTCATGTAATTTTTTTTGTTAGTTATGGTGGAGACTTTATGAAGGGTTAAAAAATATGGAAATGTATGTTGCAATGTCCTCCATCGACCAGAGTAGGTACCTATTGTTATTTCCTCATACAAAACCTCGTACATTTTTCAATCATAATGAATCTAAGCATAATAATTTCATATCTAACCAGTAAATCACTATGATTGGCTCCATACAAATTACTCATTAGACTATTACCTAAATATTTTGCAATTTTATTTACATAACTAGGCCCAGCCACTTTAATTGGCCATCGCCACTTCGGCCACGCAACTGTACTAGTTTTATTACAACAGACTTGATTTTCCGACCACCTTTCTAAAAATCTCCACAATTTACCGGCAAAACTAGTTTAAAACGTCAGATTTGTGCGATTATGTGCGCACGCGCCAGCCAATCAGAGAGCTTCTTTGCTTGTGTGCGTGTGTGATATATGACACTGAGTTGCGTTCATAATCTCGTGTTACAGTCTGGCTAGTGTCTCATCAATTGTGGACTCTATTTCCTCGTGGATAGAGGTTACGCTGTGTTATTTTGAGGTTATGTCGTGTAGATGTCATTCACTCCCATTGTTCGGATCTTTATGTACTGTTGCTATAATTTTCTCGTGTGCTATGGATGAGTCACTTTTACTCCGTAAGTCACAGTGAACAGGAAGTAGTTAAAATATTTGAGTTTTTGTTAGTTGTAATTTTATTGTTTTTGACATTGTTTAAGTGGGACATGGCATAAGTGTGCCTAAAATGTTTGTTCTTGGGTCGTTAGGCATATGTATGTGCCTTCCTATTTACTTAGCTATTACAAATTGCTACCTAATGATGTACCTATCGTTAAGAACCTAGGTACTAAGGTTAGATAGGCTGTATTTTCCATAACTACCTACAGTTTTTAACGTCACCGATTTTTAACCCCCGACGCAAAAAGAGAGGGGTGTTATAAGTTTAACGTGTCTGTCTGTGTATCTGTCTGTGGTATCGTAGCTCCCAAACGGATGAACCGATTTTCGTTTAGTTTTTTTTGTGTATAGAAAATTTTATCCCGATTGTTCTTAACCATGTTTCATGAAAATCTGTCGGGGGGTTTTTAATTTTTTTGTATTTTGTTCTTGTTTCAGATTTTTCGTATAAATATTATGATCACCATCATTGGTCTTCGAGATCCACTCTTGGATCTCTCCTCGCCTCACCTCTTCCCTTCCATTCAGTCCAAGGGGCCTACTCGGAAAAGGAAAATCGAATGCAAGCGAAGAGCAATATACCTAATCTCATTTTTTGTATTTTGTTTCGATAGTAGGTATAGATATCTAGTAGATATTGTTTGGCCACTTTAATTTGACCTGTTTTAAGGTCACTGTAATTTGCTACGAGAGAACGAACTTATCTCATCAAAAATGATGGTCACAAATGAATTCTTTTATAGCCCACGCTGCCATTTTCACCTCTCATAAAGTTCCATTTTCATTTGCCAGAGTAGGTAGGTATACCAAAACGAAATCTACATCTACCCAATTTGCGTTCACAAAATCAATAACCCTGTAAACCTACAGGCGTGAACCTACATCCCCATCAAACTCCCCATAAAATCTAATGTCGTCATCTCAAAGCATATCCAATTTGCTTCCAATTCGACACATGCAAGACAACCATACAGCCTCTCAATTAACCATATATTCCGAACGCACTTACGCACACAAGCACACCACGACCCGCCCACAACGAACCGACCAATCACAGCGAGAGTTCTGCCCTCCCGCGCCTTTAAACCTCTCCCATTGGCTGTGTAGTAACGATCTAAATTTCGGAGGGAAATTTTTCGGGTGGTATGAAATCTCGGGATACAGAGTGCTTTTTATGTTTGTCGTTATTATAATCTTGTTATGTGGTTGTTTTTGCGTAATGGGTATGGTATGGGTGTTTGGCAGATTTTTTTATGTTATGACGGAAGGGTTTTATTTGTGGGTTGTTATGCGGAATGGCTATCTATTTCCATCGAATTATGGGTATCGTACATCCACCCATATAGGGTTGCGAACATGTTGCCAAGAATATTTCCTTCTGATGTATATGTCATTTATATTTTAGATATAATAGATGTATAATAGGTCAGTATCTGGCACAGCGCATCAGCATTGCCATACAGCGGGGCAAAGCAGCTAGCGTCTTGGGGATGCGACGACTGGTATTGATAAGGATCAGTCGAGCTACCTGTAGAGTGCTTGCAACAGTCTGCAGTTAGCTCAATTGTTTCAATCGTAAATACTAGTTCTTATTTATTTCTATTATTTTATTGTAATTTTCTTTGTGAAAGTATAAAGGCTTCTGATATACCTAATTTTTATAGGTCACATGGCAATTTCAATTTAAAATGAATAAAAAAAATTAACGATACCAGTGTCCCTGTCCCAAGTGATCGTTTGATTTTTTAAATTGTTTCATCATTTTATTGGACTAAAGGTACAAAGGGTAATTCATGTCGAGGCATTTTCTACCTGCCAACCAGAAATCTGTTAAAAATTTCCGACACTTACCTAAGTCAATAATAATAATAAATTTCATCCATTCTTTGCATTGGAAATTGATGATAACATAATCGTGCTGAGTTAGCCTTAGGTATTCGGTTTTACTTGAGTCATGTCATCTCTATCACAAAGGAAATCAGGCTCCAACGACAAGAAGATTTTTTCAAAAACGTCCTAGAACCACCTAACCCCCCTATCTCTACTGAACCATTTTGCTTTGAAAGGTATCTTAATCTATGACAGTGCAGAATCCTTACGATCTGGTCTCTCGATCTGGTTCATACGCGGAGAAATTAATTTTAAAAACATGAAGAGTATCTTATACAAAATCCACAGTGATAACTTAACTTACATGTGTAATATTCCATCATATTCTGGTTGTATCTATAAGCGGCGGAGAGATCCACGCCGCCGCCAGCCCTTAGCCCGAAAAGGGCGGCAAAGGTAGCCTTACTTTGACCCTCCAGCTTGAAAACATTCACTTCACTTCACTTTAAATTCTAAAAGTGTTTTTCAGTCACTTTTGTTGAACACTGAATAGAATTCATCACGGCGCCATTTTGTGAACGTTCGGATTCTGAATTCGGATTTGGAACTTTTCCGTTTTCATTGGTTTTGTCTTTTTCTGGTTTTATTACACTGTGGTTTTATTAATATTTGTAATCTGCTGTCGAAAGAAAGAAAGATTTTTTAAAAGGAAAAGTGCATTAATAAAATTAAATAATTTCTGTATTTCCGAGTCCTAAAAACCGACCGAATAGACACCTCCATCAACGCCATTTAAATTAAGAACGCTTTCCTAAAAGCCAATCACTTTGCAGTGCACTTTTCAGAAACTTAAATTCCGACAAAATAAAAATAAAAGCATAAAAAAACAATGGTACCTCTTATTTGTCAAAACTTTACGATTCGCCTGTTAATTTCAATGCACTAATGGTTTTCACGAAAAAACGGAAAAGACCGTGAAAGTAGCAGAAAATCGGTGTCTCGATTGGTCAAAAGCTCAGAGATGTAAAAAACTTAATTATACTTAGTGGAGCTATCCTCCAAAATAAGGTATGAACCCATTTTGAACCTTTTACTTCTTTTTATGATATTTTTCTAGTAAGTGGATGATTTTTTCAGGAAATTTTACTTTTTCTCATTATTTTCTAACTCTAGTGTAGGTTAGGTACTAAGGTTAATTTTTTTACACTGATTTTCTTTTCCTCTCGGACAGGATGACTCATCAATTGCATACAATAAGCGAACCCGCGCGTGCTGTACGCGAATGAAGTTACTAGAGATTACGATAAATATTTGACAAAGAGGACATTTAAAAATAATCTCTAAAATAAGATATCTCTTTTTAAATCTAGAAAACATGCTTATTCTTGCAAAACGCAAAGCAGGCTCACGTCTGACCTCTATGGTTAGTTGCCCGACGTTCCGATCGGGCCAATTTCTACCGGTTTTTGGGCGATTTTCCGCAGTTTGACCACTGCTTTGCCGCTTCAGTGATAGCAGGTGGAATAATTTCTCGATTCTCATGAGATTTTTAATCGAGGAAGTCGGAATTATCGATTTTTAATCGATTGTGAAAGGAAGTTTGTCGGTTGGGTTTGGACTTTTGGTAAAGGGCCCGGAAATTTCATGGATGTTTGGTTGATTGTTATGGGCTTTTATTTTAATGATGAAATAATTATGGTTTGGTTATTTTAAGTACTTAGGTAGGTTTTGGGTAAGCACAAAGAAATTTCTTAGTTTGAAACTTAAATAGTACCTACATAAAAATCGTGTTCTTCCATCAAATTTTTATTTTAACATTTTGACGAACTCAAATGATTTTTTCCATGCTTTTGAGATCTTTTCAACGAATTGCTACATCCAACCTTTTTTTTCACAAGGTCAAAATCAAACCTTTGCAATCTTAGTTTTTCTGTATAATTTTTTCATAAAATACTATCTCTTAATTTTTACTACTTTCTCCTATTCCTTCCGCATAGGTAGTTTTCCAATTTGCACTTTTACAAAAAATAATTTCACTTTTTCGAATAACAGTTAAATTTACTTCACACTTTTCACTTCCTAATTAGAATTAAAAATACGTCCTAATCAAGCACTGTCCAGTTGATGACTTGTTCGAATTCGTGCATTTTCCGCTCGCCGACGGGCTCGATGAATTGTGACAAGGGATCGGTTTCAGTATCTTTGCCGTGGGATTGGCGTCTCATTAGATGGATTTTTTTATGAGAAGTGATTGCGTAATTTAGGGTTAAGTTACTGTCGGTGGTTTTGCTTGTGTTTACTGCTTAAGGTTTTGTTTGTATTATTTTAAAACATTACGTGAACATTCGGAAAGAATAACATTATTTGGGTTGTTCTCAAATCTTCTTGCCTAATTTTCTTCTCTATCGTTTTCCACTATCACTTTTAATTTATTATTTTTCTTCATGAAAAGGTTAAATTTTAAATTTTGCTATCATATGAAACAACTTAAAGATCAAAAATAAATAACTAATTGATTCCATATTAGTTTGTTTTAATTGTTTTTAAAGAACGTCTCTCAAAATAATTTTAAGGGAGTTATTATGGAATATGGTTTTAATATAAATGTATTGTAGGTTTCTCACAAAAATTTACAGTATAAGCTCAAATTCTGAAGCTTATCTATTGGCAGCAGGTTCCTACCTATTGTAATTAATTGTAAATTCACACGCCAAGCCGTCACCTGATCCCACGTGTCTGATTTAGACTGCGTATCAGAATTACATGCGGTATTAATTTACACTTCATATAAGTTCCTATCAATCTTATTCAATGTTGTTTACTTATAAGATATATTTTTTTAGTATTTTGCGTGCTATAAATAAAATGACAAATTCTTTTTTGCCGGAAAATGTTTAATTTTCTGAAAGTCAGATCTTCAACTCTATTTAAGTTTAAGCTTTTCGGTAGCTATTTAGATTTCTAAGTCAGTTTTAATTTTAGTTTTTGCACTGTTACATAAAATCACTTTTTAAACCACTTTAACACTTATTTAATCTTCATATTATTATAACCTGACCTCTTTGTTTTTCAAAACTCATAAAATTAAAACAAGAATCTCATTTCACAAGTTCTGAAATTCAAAACAAGAACGTCTTCCACAAATTCAAGGTAATAAAAAAACACACTCAATCCAAATTCAAATGGACCTCTGCACTCGCTAAATCAAAATTATCCCGGCGAAAAAAATCTACATTCTCATTCCAAATTTTCAAAATGAGAACGCAGCGTTCCCGCGCGTTTCGCTCGACCGCGCGCGTCGGCGCCAAAATACTCTCTACTCTCCGCACGTGGCGGGGTGCTTCGGATTCGCCACCCCTAGGGAGGGCAACAGTTTTTGCGAATGTCGATGATTATAAAGTTTTTGTACATTGTTCATCATACATTTTAGAAAGACAAAGAATGTAATAGGTAAAACAGACATGTCAATTCAGATGGTACAAAAAATAAACTAATTGGACAGTAGTTCTTAAACTCCCATTAGTTTATTTTATTTATGATAAGAAAGGGACGGCAATATTTTTAATGCTGTCAAATTAAATAAATAAATAAATAATGCTGGACAATTCACACAGCATTATCTAGCCCCAAGCTAAGCAGAGCTTGTGTTATGGGTACTAGATAACTGATATACTTAATACAATACATTACATAGATAGGTATTTTTATTATACATAGAAAACACCCAGACCAACGGAACAAATTTCTGCAGATCGTACACAAATTTGTTCCGAGGCGGGGATCGAACCCGCAACCTCCTGCCATTAGTTTAATTATGATTGTATTCAGTGTCATCTGGATCGACACAACTGTTGCAATGAATATTTTTAAGCTCTACTGTGTCCTTTTGGCATACGCCAACTTCGACGGGTAACTTAATGTCGTCTTTCGTTTTTCATAGGTACATAACCAATTATTTACCTAAAACGTGAAATTTTAGATCATTATGTCAGATTTTAAGGGTATCAGCGTTAGTTGCGTAAGGTAACATGTTACACAGCGACCTTTCATGTAGTCAGTAAGGAGAAGGAAGCGTCCACAAAGACCAACTAGCTAGACGGCCGTGTGCATCTGGCACACGGCGTAACGTATCATGCTCGCTGCAAATGGCATCACGCCCCGTAACACGGGTCAGTCCCGGATTCACGTTGTTGAAATTGAAAGCATCTTCTGAAACGTTTTCAAACTTGACTTGAGACCTCTAAACTCTAACTTGAGATGCTCTTAATAAGTAACTAAATCTAAAGCAAGGATAACTTAGGTACTGATCGTAATTTTAACTATTTTTCATTTGTGTAAAAAATAAACAAACATTCTCACATTGCATCCGTCCCCTCGGTAAAACTATGCCCCCTCACACGATAACGCGTCCATCGATAAGATTCTATCAGTGTTTGCACAACACTACACTTATTACAATGCATCGAAATTAGTTATTCTGTCATAAAAGCAGGGATTTGTTCATGGTTAGAACTTGGATATTTTAAACTTTTTAATATACCTAGTGCATACTAACTCATTTAAATTCCTTTAAACGAGGTTTTATTTATTTTATAAAACCTGTTTTTAATAAACGATTTTTCGCAATTCACAGGCAAAACCACCCTGTATATCTGTCTAACATTGTTAATGATTCAGTTAATACCAAACTAATGTGAGCTAATGATAGTATTGATTGATCGGCTACACAATATCATCTAATTTGTCAACTGTTCGATCTATGAGTAGGTAGGTAGCTAACTATTTGACATTATGTATGTAGATGTCGCCACCGTATCCTAAAATCAGCCGGTTTGTAGAATGGCTGGGCCGAAGGAAAACGTCGCAATTCTATTATTAAGGCTATTTGGCTGATATCAAATTTGGCGCAATAAATAAAGATGTTCGGTAGTATTTGACTAAATAAACCAATGTTTGTAACCAAATTCTGATCTGAAAAGTCTAAGATGACTACCTATTTTCAATTTGAATTTTTTTTTTAATTTTCAACTCTGAAAACGCTGTCGGCCATTTTGTGACGTCATAGTTCTCTAAGCAAATTTCAAGTCGGATGTTATACGAGTGAAATTCGCTATGTAGTCTGTCTATAATTTTACAATTATTGACGTTTGCTTATGTCTATTATTTGTTTTCTAGGCGCAGCTAGTATTTTTTCTGTGGTTTTCTACCCGTATGACGTCACAGCACAGATGACAGCGTTTTCGCCTGTTTACGAAAAGTAGACTTCACACTAATATTTATAAATGCGAAATTTTGGATGGATGGATGTTTGTTGCCTCTTCACGCCAAAATTTCTGAACGGATCGGGCTGAAATTAACAGGTAATTCTAATCCTGGAATCAAACATAGGCTATACCTTTTATGCAAAAATTCGGTTACCATGGGATAGAAATCACCTTTAAACGTTTCCATAGAAACAACGCCTATGTTTGATTCCAGCATTAGAATTACCTGTATGCAAAATTTCAGCCCGATCCGATCAGTAGTTTTGGCGTGAAGAGGTAACAAACATACATCCATCCATCCATCTATCCATCCATCCATCCAAACTTTCGCTTTTATAATATTAGTGTGATTTGTAATGGGGAGAAAGATGTAAGGATTCAACAAAAGATATTCGGTAGTTCAAATCTATACAAGTATACGCTAGCCAAACTCTATGTAGAATGTTTGTAAACAAAGGACGACACAAATATCTAAAGTTCACTTGCTTGTCGTCGAGTTTCAGATATACGAGTACTTAATTATATGAGATATTTATTGCGTCTTTTTATACGCAATGGTTAAGTATGGGCAATTTGTCTACAAACATTCTACATCGAGTTTGGCTAGTGTTTAAGTAAGTACGTACCTTATTACTAAAAAAGGTTTACCTAAACTTCAGATTTAATTTCAGCTTGCCAATTTTTATTTGCAATCAGTTTGAATCAAAAAAATAAAAGTAAAGTTTATCTTGTAAATTATCACCTTAAGAAATAAATTACGTCATCTCTACCAAAGATGTTTGAAATAAACTGATACTACGTGCTCAAGACATAAGATTGCTTTTGGTCTGAATCTGACTGAGACTTATGGCATTTTAAAATAAGAATAGAATAGTCTTACGCTTTGTGATTCGCGGGGCAGCTGTCAAAATTTAAACAAAGGCGTGTCTAATGGAGTGGAACCGGTCAACTATGGTTGTCTCTTTCTGGCATCAGTTAGGAATCCGCGCGGTCAGCGAGCAAACGTTTTTGGTTCCGTAGGTTATTTCTTTCTTTAATTTATTTATGTCGAGTTCTTCCAAGAGGTTACCTAGGTACTTTGAGAAAGACAGAGTCAAATTAAAGCAAAAATGATATCAAAAGTAAGTGTGTTTTGTATTATTTTTTACGTAATAGTTAACAAATGCAATAAAATAATGCTGGACAATTCACACAGCATCATCTTGCCCCGAAGTAAGAAGAGCTTGTTTACGGGTAAATAAGTAACTGATAATAAATAATTAATACAATAGGTACATAACAGATAAATTGGTACAATAATTGGTACAATAGGTACATTACATAACAGATAGATATTTTTTATTCTACAAAGACAAAAACAAAATTTAAAAACCCCTCGACAGATTTACATGAAACATGGCTTAGAACACTCGGGATAAAATTTACTTAGACACAAAAAAACTAAACATAATCGATTCATCCGTTTGGGAGGTACGATACCACAGACAGATACACAGACAGACACGTTAAACTTATAACTCCCCTCAGTTTTTGCGTCGGGGGTTAAAAATAGAAAAAACCCCGAGTCCATATGACGTTAGTACAGGACATGATCTTGACGTGTATTTTTTCAATAGGTACTATTTGGTACAGCGCCTCTATCGTTCGGACTTGGAACTACGCTCTCGATCGCTGGATGTTATTATACTAACGTAGTACAGAGATGTAAAAATTCCCAGGAAAATGACGATTTTGAATTGTGCTAGTCCGAATGATGCATACCTAATACTAACGTAAAAATTTACATATTATAACTGTTTATAGGTACAGCTTATGTCTAAAAATGCATAAGTACCTAAGTATCATATTTTTAGTAGCAAGAATAAAGGTACTTAGATAAAAATAGTTTTTTACTATGGTCAATCACATAATAATATTTTTCAGTTTTCATATTAAAACTAAGAAAATAAATTTATAACGCTTTATGTCAAATTAAGATTTGAGTTAATCTATTAGGTAGGTGCCTAAACCTATCTTTATTATTTTTGCAATATTATGACGCTGTTAGTTTTTTTAAGAATTAGGTAGTACCTTATTTTGCAGTTTATTAGCAATGAAACAATTCGTAGATCTTACATGTTTAAGGTATGAACCTTAATTATCTAATAAAGTATTTTCTGTATTTGCTTCGATTTTCTTTTTATACAGAAAACAGTGTATAAGAAACTTACTTTTAAAAGTTCTGACCCTGCTACATTGGTAGCTAAAGAAATATCTACACTAGGTACCTTCCTGTGATCAATCGATTTTTAGGTAGAGTACCTCAGTTTTGTCGGAGTGTTATAAAAATATAAAATAAAGGTAGGTACCTAAAGTAGGGCGTCAATATAATATAATATTTTTGCAGAATCACGACTCTAACGCCATCTCGTAACTGCAACTACAACTACCCCTGGTTCATAGTCCGTAATAGTAGTTTATGCAACTGTCATATAATGAAGGGTATTAAAACACGAGTGTGAGTTTATGAAACGAGCGCAGCGAGTTTCATAATAGTAACGAGTGTTTTAATACCCGTGTTATATGCAGTTGCATACATCTACTTTATCTTCACTAATGCAATTAATCAAACAACAAGAGTAAAAGCTGACAATAGTTTATTTATAATAATTGTTCAAATTTTGGATGGTACAAATTTGAAAGTTAATGTTAATTATTGATCCAGCAGCTGTAGCGACCGCGGGGCAAGCAGTAGAGCTCGTAGACGGAGTCGGAATATTTATAATTACCTACTTCATTCGTCTTGTTTTCTATATTGTTCAAGATCGTATTTGAGACTTGAATAAGATCTTACCAAAGAGTTTTGTGTATGTAAGTTTAGTAGTTTCGACGAAGTTTTCACGTATAACCCAACTGTTTTCAAAAGCCAGCCTAATATCAAAATTTTATACAACTTGTATGAGGATTTTGACATAAGGCTCGCCAGGTTAATTGGTCGCGTTTTATTGATGTTATAATGAGATTTTACGATATCGATGTGGATATTATACCATCATGTGAAATTGCTTAAATTGAGTGTTTTGTTATCTGCGCTATAACAGTAGTAATTATAAGTCAAGTATTGGAAACATAAGTAGAATGTTATAACATTAGTGTAGATAAAGTATTTTTTTTACCAAAACAAAACATAGGTAGCGCTAAAATCGCTGATTTATTTTTTTACATTTAGAGATTTGTTATTTTTTACATTTTAGAGATAATAACACAATAAAATCACGAAAACTTTACGGGCATCTCAGTTTGTTTCACAATAAAATAAGCAAATGCCTGATATAAATATCATCATCATCATAATCATAATCACTTTATTGCATGAAAAATGGTAATATAAAGGTCTTAGGCTTAAAATTAGTTCACATAATTCACCTGTTAATTCGGCATGCAAAATATACACATAAACCTATGTTAGTCCACTTCTAGACATAGGCCTCCCCTAATAAACACCACAGCGCCCTGTTTTCAGCTTGCCGCATCCAGCATCTGCCTGCAGTCTTTCGCAGGTCGTCATCCCACCTTTCCGGAGGGCGTCCTACACTACGTTTGCCGAGTCGTGGACTTCACTCAAGAACACGTTTACCCCAGCGGTTATCGGTTCTTCGCGAGATATGGCCGGCCCACTGCCACATTAGCTTGCTATGTCGATAACTTCGGTTCTCTGTCGAATGTATTCGTTACGAATCCTATTATTCAGAGAGCGATATAAAAGACCGTGACGTTATATAATTTACCAAAAAATAGCGTCAAAATCGCTGATATATCTCTCTTATTTTGTTTCTCATTTTTTCTCTTTTTCTCTCTATCTCATTTTTTTTACAATAAAATAAGGAATGCCTGAAAACTTGCGCAGTATTGGGCAAATGCTTTAATTCTGCAACCTGCTGAGGCAGGGACCCATTTTACCCTTGCCCACTAACTGTAAATTTCAGTACCTACCTAGTAAATAATAAAAAATAATAAAAATAATGTACTTATACGTAGACTTTTGCCTACTAATGTGTGCGTACATTATGGTACCTACTAGTGTGTAACATTGGCGAGGGTCTTAAGAGAGCCGAGGACGGTAATCATCAATACACACGTGTATCATACGACGTTTTTCAACATACTTGAACGTGAATAAAATAACAATAAAAACTTATTTTATTACAGAGAAAACAAAAGTTATATTTGAGTGAACGTTTTATTTATTAAACACGTACGAGTTAAAATTATCTATTTAAATAAGAAGTTGCATGAAATGAGCAAGCAATAGGAACAATAATTTATTTGTTTTATTGAACACGATCTTTTTTTTGAATAAAATCTAATAAAAATCTATAACTCACTAGTGAGTTGCAATGAAAAAGTCACAGTTTGATTATGGGTGTCATTCTGTGGCTAATTGCGGTGACCATAGAGCCACTTTATGAGCAAGTGTGTTGAAAAATAAATTATTCTACTCTCTATTTCTCTCAAATAAATATCATAATCTAGCCTTTGAGTTATCATTATCACACTAATATTATAAATGCGAAAGTTTGGATAGATGTATGGATGGATGGATGGATGTTTGTTACCTCCTAACGCCAAAACTACTGAACGAATCGTGTTGAAATTTTGAATACAATTAGATCAAATCCTGGATTCAAACATAGACTATTTATCCCATAAATCAGTTCATGGGATAGAAATCACCTTTAAACGTTTATAGAAACAACGCGTGCGAAGCCGCGGGCATAAACAAGTTTGTAATAAAAAATAACCTACGAATATACATTGGTTGTAGAAAACCTAACTTAGTTCCAGTACGACTCTATGAGAATGTATTTATACTATCCTATCCTATTCATTACGGATGTAAGCGGGTTAACTACGAACCTTATTTGTGTTGGAAGAACACCAACGTTAACTTACATCCATAATGAATTCATCAAACTACGATAGTTTTTATAGTAAAATATCCTATCCGATTTCCTATCCAATCCTTCCTGTCCTATTTACTAAACTGTTAAGCCGGAAGTTTGTGAAATTTGAATTTTTGTTACCTAGGATCTCCAAAACTACTGAACAGATCAAGATGAAATTTTGCGTACACTTAGAACATAATTAACAATAGGCTACTTATTAAACCGAAAATAAGCGTGCGAAGCCGCGTGCAGAAGCTAGCAATTAATAATTACAAAAATACCTCTACATTGACCAAACCTTAACTAAATCATATGAAATTCCATTACTTTAACCCCTCTGAATTAAAATACTATCAGGCTCAAAACGACGGCTTCCGGAGCGCGGGTTTGGTTCCCGGTGCGGAACTAATTGCGACGATGACTTACGAGTAACGAACAGGTTTGAACGTGCGCAGGATTGTGAGAAAATGTCTTTTTTGAGTTTTTTTTGTTTTTATGTTTGTAGGTATGTTAGTCATTCATTTTGTTTTTTTGATAAAGGTGAAATCCCAAACAAACGCTGAATATAAATGTTTGGCCTCACTAAAAGTCGATGAAAGTAAAACTATAAATAAATAAAATAAATAAATAATGCTGGACAATTCACACAGCATTATCTAGCCCCAAGCTAAGCAGAGCTTGTGTTATGGGTACTAGATAACTGATATACTTAATACAATACACTACATAGATATATATTTTTTATTATAGATAGAAAACACCCAGACCAACGGAACAAATTTCTGCAGATCGTACACAAATTTGTTCCGAGGCGGGAATCGAACCCGCAACCTCCAGCGTCGCAGGCGAACCTTCGCCCGCTGCGCCACGGAGGTCGTCACTACAAACTAACGGGATAAATAACACCAGCGAAGTCTAACTATCAGTAAGTCTGTTAGGAAGAGAATTTCCTGTAGTTCAACTGGTAAGACTACTCGATAAAACGGAATAGGCCAAGAAATCGACTTTCATTTTTGTATAATTGAAATGCAATGTAAGTAAATAAAAGTTTCGGATTAAAACACTTATCATTTTTCACAGCGCCATCTAGTCTAGCCATGGGAAACAACAGAAATTGGAAACGAACCACTTTCCCGTTAAACATTAGATAGATAGATAGATAATACTTTATTGCACCACACAAAGACAGATAACAATACAGAAATAAATGCTAAGAGTAGACGAAGTACAAAGGCGGCCTTATCGCTATGAGCGATCTCTTCCAGGCAACCTTGGGATGGACTGATGGATGTAAGAACAAAATAGACGGTGGCACCCGAAAAATATCAATAAAAAATAAAATAATACTTACACTACATACTATAATACCTACATAAAAGAAAAGACTAGATAATAAAAGTATTTACTGTAAATGCAATTTTTTGAAATTAATTTTATATGTTATTTATACAAAACCCTAAAAAAACAACACAGAAACTTTGTCATCCTGTTTAACCCCCTTCGAGGTTAATTTTTGCTTATGTGTTATTCTAGAGCCATTTACATTAAGTAGTTAAGGAGATACGTGGTAACAAACATTCACACAAACTCTGGCATTTATAATATTACTTAGTTGGATACGATCGGTGGTGCAGCGGCCGTAGGTCCTGCCTGCGACACAGGAGGTTGCGGGTTCCATTCCCGCCTCGGGACTTATGTTTTTACGATCTGCAGATATTTGTTACGGGTGTTCTGTGTTTTCTATATTTAAAAGTACCTTCCTATACCAGTCATCTAGAACCCGTAACACAAGCTCTGCTTAGCTTGGAGCTAGATGATGCTGTATGAACTACGGATTGTCCAGTATTATTTAAATTATTTTCAGACATTAATTTTCCTTTACAAATAAACTTACACCTAACGAAAATCCTGTAGATATAAATATCATCATCATCAGGCTATGTTAGTCCACTGCTGGAAATAGGCCTCCCCTAATGAGCGCCACAGCGCCCTGTCTTCAGCTTGCCGCATCCAGCACCTTTCCAGAGGGCGTCCTACACTACGTTTGCCCAGCCGTGCTCTTCACTCAAAAACACGTTTACCTACCCAAGCGGTTATCGGTTCTTCGCGAAATATGGCCGTCCCACTGCGACTTTATCTGGCTAATTATTAGAGCTATGTCGATAGCTTCGGTTCTCTGTCGGATGTATTCGTTACGAGTCCTATCCTTCAGAATGAGATATAAATATAATAAAACACAATACTCTCATCACAATGGTAAGATAAGGATGGGATACCAGTTCCCAAGGAAGCGTTTGCGGCTGCGGTTTCGGTGTTAGTTTCAACGGGGTCCATTCACTACGGAGCTGAATGAAGTACAGAGATGAATTACTTTTATCCTATAAATAATATAGGACCTATATTATCATCAACAACCATGGGCAGGTCAATTCAAGTTGTATTTATGTCGTCCTAGACGAATCTTTCTACCAGTCTCAACGCAGACCCAGGTGACCAGGATATATTATTCTGAAATACTACTTTATTATGCCATCTTATAAAAACCACGTATCTACTTAAAACTATTGTAAGGTACTAATACAATAAAAAAATTATAATGCACAAGTGTGTGCACGCACTTGGGCTTCTCAATAGAGAGTGCCTGTGGGGTGTGTGGTTTTACCCACGCAGGACCAATGGCTTAACGTGCTTTCCGAGGTACGCTGGTGTAACACCGCCAACTTCCTGACTCCGGGCTGTGAATTTTTCTTGCTAGAAAAAATTCAATAACAACTTTGGCCCGACCCGGGATTTCAATCCCTCATTAATCATATGTGTTCGTGAGTAAGTCACACTATGTATAATCGCCTCCTCCAATTTTTGGAAACACACGAACCAAAGAGCGGCGCAAATCGAATGATTGAATACACAAGAGTTTATCTGAATGAAATAGCTGATGTACAGAATGTTCGGCATAACTTTTGTCGTTGGAAACAAGTGCAATAGTTTCGCGTCTTTTTTACCCTGAAAAGCCTTTTAGCTCTTTTTTTTCTGAAATTTGAACTATTTAGTCCCGTAAATTTATTTTTACGAAAGAACATGGCTTACAATTTTTTTTAATTACATCTGGCTTGTTAGCCCTTTTTAACAAAATCGATATTATTAATTACGTGATATCAATGTCTAACAAAGGCTAATGTATCGTGGTAGTGGCTAGATCCGTGGATGAATCATGCAGGTAGGTACAGTTATGATGATGTAAACATGTGAAGAAAAAACTGACGCTATCAACAGACTAGGAAAAGAGAACAGATAGATAAATTGTGAGGAAGATGACATTTAGTAAGAATCAAGTGAAGGCTGATGTGACGGCTGATAGAAATGGATGGAAGAAGACAAATTTGTCGACCCCGCATAGAAAAGAATATAGAGAAAGCCGTCGCCGAGCTGTTTTTACAGCCAGTTAATTTTTGGCATGATTGTCACAAATTTACTTGTACCCACCAAAATGCGGTATAAATGGCATCAGCAAAACCGCATTTTGAGTACGCGCAGAAAAAGTACCAATGAATAGCAGTGAATTTGTATGAGTGGATAACTCACTGATTGTCATAGACAGAGTTACTGGCTATGATGATGATAATAAACAAGATATAGGAAATAATACAAGTAAGCATACAACACTCAATGGTGGACACAGTAACAGGGTACAGTCACGCGCGCCGAGAGTGAAACCTACAGCTGATCAGCAAAAAACGGAAAAACACGTCTCAGACCTTTTTTTTACTCAAAGGTACAGACGTGAATGCTTTCTGTTAGTGTGTTTATGCATACCTTGAAGTGCTTGATAAATCTCAGCTTGGAGAATCAGAACAAATTGTTCGTTATACACTTAAATATATAAATAATGCTGGACAATCCACAGAGCATCTTATAGCCCCAAACTAAGCAAAGCTTGTTTTATGGGTATACTAGATAATTTAGATAATAAAATTACATAGATTTTGTTTATTAATTATGCATCTTTGTTAAATGCTTGCCCAGTAACACAGTCACCGTTGACGAAATCGGCTGGAAGACATCAGATCAAATCATAAGTTTAAAAAAACCCAGACCCGGAACAAATTATTCGCAGACTTTATGTATACTTACTCACCGTCCTAGTTATTTGAGCTCCAAGCCAGTCCAGCTCCAACTGTTTTAATGAACAGACATGTAAAAGAGACGAACAAAATAATGATAATATGTGAAGAAAAGAAAAGATATGGCCAAATACCGCGACCCGTCCATTTTGAGCATAATCATTAAAGTAGATTAAAATATTGACGTTCCATTGTTTTTCAAAATACAAGACCCTAAAAGTTCAAAAATATATGAACACATCAATTCGATTTGAACAATATCAAAACTTTATTGATGATTATGAAGTTCGAAAAGTTTGATCTTAAAATGGTTTTTTTTTAATTTAGGTACACCTATAATGCTATAAATCAACTCTAAAGTCACTTATAACGGGATATTTACCATGATTTGAGTTTTGAGCTTTAAATATTCCGTTTTATGTGACTTTAGTGTTAATAACCATGATGGGTTTAAAAGCTAAAAATCAAGTTTTCCACTAAACTTTATTCTATATTTTTCCAGCTGTAAAATGCAATTCAATACATAAACAAAAATTATCTTTAAGAAGTAGCTGTTATCAAGTTCTCAGCTAAAGAAAAAGTGTGAAAGATCGTTCACTTTTTCAATGGAACTCACACAGAGTCTGCTGTGTGTAGTTACTCTATATTTGTGTGTGTGAACGTATTGATATCGATAAGGTTGGGTCAAAGTATTGGCGGTTAGAAGAGCGGAACTAGTAGCGATTCTAGTAGCTTTTAGCAAAATGAAAAGAAACATTTCAGGTGAATTTAAGAATCGTTTATTAAATCAGTTAAGTAAATAGCTCTAACAAAAAAGAATGAATCAAAACTTACAATAATACAAAATAATTAGGGCTTTTAAATCCAATAGACAATGAAAATGAAAACTAGGCCCCAATAGATCTCAACATTACTTTATCTGTGACGCTATGAAATGATTTAGATTAGAAATTGAGCGTAGTAATGTTTAATTCTTTCATTCATACATTATCTCATCGTAATTAAAGTAATTTGACGTATTTAAATGGAACAGCAGAATAACCTGGAAAAAGTACATTTAAATAAATAAAGGATGTCTTAACAATAGTGTAGAATATAGAATGTAGAAGAAATGTAGAATAACATATTTTATACCAAAAAACAATTTTCTAAAATTAATATCTATTGGTGTATATTAATATTTTAATTTCTATGAGCCAGTTCTTACTCCAACCACACCCAATAATAACAAAACTAAGACCGTCGAACTAATTTCACAGCGATTTAGGCAAGTGTACTCGCACAAAAAACCGCCCATTCACAGCGCGGCTACTCGATCCGAACGTGTTCCAGTGAAACCGCACATGAATGGCTTTAAAATTATGTGTTTGACGGGTTTGATGACGAAACAACTTTTTATTTTTTGATGGTTAATGTCCTTATAATACTTGCGGATGAAATCATGGGATTTGACGCCTTGTTTGTGTCTCAGGGTGTTAAAACTAACTTTTTATTGTTTAAAAGCTACATTATAGACGAGAAGTAAAAGTGGGCTTAGTAGTGAACCTTGGGGACCCCTATTAACAACTTTTTCAAACAAGAATTATATATTAATATTGCTTCTGTTTCGATATTGCGATGAAAGTCGAAAACCTTCTGTTTTCGATATGTCAAAATTAGATGACACCATTTGTCTCTCAGCTTTTAAAACACAGACAAGGAATTAAAGCGATCACAACTGTGCCCTTGAAAGCCTGCCCTTGAAAGGTCCTATTGCCAACCACAAAAAATCATAGAAATCTGCTTTACGAAAATGAATGTGTGTTTGTAAACGGTTTTTACACATCATACATTTTCCTTCGTAAAACTTATAAAAGTACAAAAGATTACAGTTAATGCATTCCTTATGTTGAGTTTGTTTCGTTTGTCATGTTGTATAAGTATGGTTATATTGTTGGTATTTACGAAACAAATTATCAATACAAAAAAGTCTTCTTTCGTTTTTTTTTTTTGCCTGAGGTCAGAAATGTTGTCACCAATATTGAAATTAAAATTAAAATCTATATATATATATAGTACTCACCATCACCACTCTGGTTGCTGCTGTGCGCCTGGTACTGCTCATCTGAAAAGTCGTACTCTACATCAGATAAGACATCTGCTCTCGGCTCCAACATTTTGTTTTAAAACTACTTGGACATCATCAGAAATAAGTATTTTCATTTACTTTATTTGAGTCAGTAGTTGTACATAATTGAACTTTATTGTTATGAGGCTTGTTAAAAGTAGTAAAAACTGGAAAGAACAAATCCTTTTCCTATCCTTCTAATATTACAAAGACGAAAACTTGTGATCGACCTAAAATTTGGTTTAGTAAAGTTCTAGGCCTGTATAACTTTATATAAGCTACCTTTCATATCAATCATTCCAAAAATCGTGAGCAGAGCCGGAAACTGAAACTATTAAAATAATAAATATCTTCGTGTCAGGTAACAAACTAATTGATCAAATCAAATCAAATCAAATCAAAAACTCTTTATTTCCATAAATACAATAAATGTACACTTAGAAAAGGTCAAATTATAAAACTATACACTGACACGGAAATAAAGTGATATTTTTGATTTCTGTCGCTTCGGTATGTAGACCAAAGTAAAGAAGCGACGAAGAAACCTTTAGCCTGTTAGTTGTTATTCTTCGAGTTGGAGCAAAACCCGTTCCAAGCTTTTTTATCTTCTAGATAATCTGATATTTTATAGTAAGCCTTTTTGCACAGCAAGGTTTTGACAATTTGTTTGAATTTATTTACTGATAATTTTTGCAACTCACTAGGAGTTTTGTTGTAGAAGCGTATACATTGCCCTTTAAAAGATACATTAATTTTGTGTAGCCTAGTTGTGGGCACAGCGAGTTTATGTTTATTTCTGGTATTAAAGTTATGTTTATCACAATTTTTAGGGAACAGATTTTTATTTCTATGAGTGTACAACAAGTTTTCATAAATATATTGACATGGTACTGTCATTATATTTATTTCTTTGAATTTATCACGTAGGGATTCTCTGGGACCCATATTATAGATTGCACGAACAGCCCTCTTCTGCAGCACAAATACGGTGTTAATATCTGCAGCGTTCCCCCACAGCAGTATGCCATAAGACATAATACTATGGAAGTAGCTGAAATAAACAAGTCTAGATGTATCCACGTCTGTAAGATGACGGATTTTTTTGACTGCATACGCTGCAGAACTAAGTCTCTTCGATAGCTTATCTATGTGTGGGCCCCATTGAAGTTTATGATCTAAGGTGATTCCTAAGAATACGGTACTTTCTACTATTTCTAACGTTTCTCCTTTAACGTTTACATCCGCCTTCACTTGTTTAACATTAGGTAGAATAAATCTAATACATTTTGTTTTGCTTTCGTTTAGCAAAAGATTATTGACACTAAACCAATGGACTACTTTTGAGATTGCATTATTCACATCGTCGAAATTTGTGTTTTGTCGTTTCATTTTAAAAATTAATGAAGTATCATCAGCAAACAATACAATCTCGTGATTATTCTTTACTAGATGAGGCAGGTCGTTAATATAAACTAAAAATAGGAAAGGACCGAGGATAGAACCCTGCGGTACACCCATTGAAACTACAGACCCCGAAGACCGTTTCCCATTAATGTCAACTCTTTGTATCCTATCACTCAAATAAGAAGTAAGAAGATCCAAAGAGGTGTTTCTTATTCCATAGTGATGTAATTTCCTGATTAATGTTTCATGGTGTACGCAATCGAACGCTTTTGACAAGTCGCAAAAAACGCCTAAAGCATCTTGCGACTTCTCCCAAGCATCAAAAATATGCGATACTAACTCTACACCGGCATCAGTAGTTGATCTGCCGCGAGTAAACCCGAATTGCTTACAATGCAGCAGGTCATTGCCATTGAAATGCCTAAGCAATTGATGTAAAATAAGTTTTTCAAAAACTTTGCTGAATGTAGGCAGTACTGATATTGGTCTAAAGTTAGTGGGGTCAGACCTACTACCCGATTTATACAGTGGGATTATTTTACTACATTTCATTAGATCAGGAAATACGCCGCAATCAATAGATTCATTAAATATAAAAGCTAGATCTGTGGCAATGGTATCAATCAAAGGTTTAATAATTGTAACGGAAATGCCCCAGAGATCTGCAGTTTTCTTAATATTTAAAAGTTTAAAGGCTTTTTTAATATCTGTTTCATCAACGTGGCTGAAGTTAAATTTATTTTTGCATTTAGATACATTTTCTATTAGTAATGACTCGGCAATTACAGTAGAAGAGTTTAAACACTTTGTAGTAGAGATTGGAATTTCAGTAAAAAAGTTTTCAAATGCTTGGGCCACTTCAACATCATTTTTGATTGAGTAATCATTAATCTTTAAATTGTAATCATTAACGTATGTACTGACCTTTCCAGTCTCACTTTTTATAATATTCCAAGTTGATTTTATTACATTTTCACTATTTCTAATTTTCGAGCTAATATAGTTTGATTTTGCTATTTGACAAACTTTTCTAAATATTTTTGAGTAATTTTTTACTTTTTCTTTGAACTCCTGGCTAAAATTGTATTGTTTTTCACTATACAGTTCATACAACTTTTGTCTACTTTTATGTATACCCACTGTTGCCCACTCACTAAAGGTAAGTTTTTCTGAGACCATAATCGATTTGGGTGTGAATATTGAATTGAACGCATTTGTAAATTTGTTAAAAAAATTGCAATACGACTCATTTGGGTTGTTAAGTGAGTAATTAGGTGATGGTTTAGAATCCCAATTCAATATTAACCGTTCAAATCGATTGGTGGTCACAGGTATGTATGTTATTTTCTTTTTACAATTATTATTTTTTACTTGAAGTTCTAATTTTATTAGTTGACCTAAGTGGTCTGATTTTAAATTACTTATTACTTTTTTTGTAACAATTTTTTCACTTTGGCAAACAAATACATTGTCAATACATTTTGCTGAGGTTTCAGTTATTCTAGTAGGTTCCATAAATAATGGCCTTAGATTATAAGAATTTAATAAATTAGTTAATCTCGTACTGAGGGAGTAAACTTCTAAAAGGTCAACATTAAAGTCTCCACATACCATAATAGTTTTATTTGATTTTGATAATTTAAATAAAATGTCCTCCATAACATTTTCAAATATTTCAAAAGACGCTGATGGTGGGCTGTATACGCTTACTACAATAGTTTGCTCCAACTCTACACATGCTACTTCGATGTGGCTTTCAACGGATAAGCATATTATGTCCTTACGGTCTTTGAATTTCATGAATTTATTTAGTAATATTAATGAGCCTCCACGAATAGCATGTGATCTGCAAAAATAGCTGCCAACCTGGTGGTTACTAAAATTGAACATGAGCTCATAGCTTTTCAGCCAGTGTTCTGTTAAGCAGATAATGTCAATATGAAAAGAGTTCATGTACAATTCCAACTCTAGTAGTTTACTTTTTAATCCTTGAATATTTTGATGCACCAAGTTAGTAAACTTTGCATTTATTTTACAGGTTTGGTTTCTTTGACTTTTTATGTAACCAATATTGATTGACTGTTTATGGCTAGAGACTTCCTCTATTGTCGTTAAATCTAATTTAAATGGCTTGGAAGAACTTCCAAGGTCTTTGTTGTAAATTTATTACAATGCTCAAAAGAAGCATCTTGTTTAGCCAAATTTTTGGCTGTAATATTAAAGTAATAGGATAGCGACACAGCTATTTGTTTTTTGCAATAATTTGAAAGGTAGTAATTACCTTTTTTAGTCAAGCAATATTTTTTACTAACAATGCTGTTAGTGTCAATCACATGTATATTATTATTGCATGAAATAGTATGCAATGTCATATTTAGCTTATATCTAATGTTATTTTCTATATTTGGCAAGCTGTCGCTGTAGGGGAATGTGAACATTACAATTTTATTTAACTGTAGGGAACATAATTTGTCCATATATTTAATTAAATCTGATTTGTTCACATTACCCCTATTTCCAAGTAATATTATCAAGTTTGAGTTTTTATGAAATCTTTCATTATCAATTCTGTGCATAATATCATGAAGATTACAATTAGGTAAGCAAATATTTAAAGAGTGCTCCATATTCATGTTTAAAAACTGGCCCATATTTTTTCCAAATCTCAATCCAGATCTATCTATCTATAAGACAGCTGGCTATATAGCTGTTTTCGCTGAACAGCAAAAACAGCGTATCAGTTTAAGAACCACTAGCATTACGCTTGGCAACTTAATGGTAAATGAAATAATCCCCACTAACCTCCATTCCGATGATCACCCATCAGGTCCTGGCTATGCAGCGTCGGAGCATGGATCAGGACCTTCTGCTGAGGACTATGAGGATCCAAGCCCTCCACCTCCAATAACGGAGCATGGTGCTCATACGAATGCACCACCAGTGGTTGCGCGTGTAAATCCATCGTTTGTAATGTCTAGCACATCACTATTAGTGGTGAGAATGTTTATACCATCACTCTTAAGTTACAGAATGTCAAGTCCACCATTTATAAGTTCAAAAATGTCTGAAATATCACATGAAAGTTTGTGAATGTCTATAACGTCACTATGAAATTGGAACGCGTCCGCCACTTCACAATCAGGTATGAAAATGTTTAGCACAGCACTATTTTGTTCGTCCACGATCTCGATTTGGCACTTTGCGTTGTTTCCATTCGTTGACAGCTCTCTATTAGATGCTACTTCATCAGCTCTTTTGTTGTCTTCTTTTTTCAGTTCTACTGGTTCTTTGTCTGACTCGTCAAGCTTTTTTTGTTAAGTGAAGTTCTTTGTATTTCTATTGGCACTAGCTAAGACTAAAGGAGAATTGCTGGAGTATTTTAGTAGAAAATTTTGCTTCTCTTGTTACATCGTTGTGTTGTGTTACTTATTTTGTGTTAGCTGTCATAAGGCTTTTTTCGGATCTTCTGTATTTTTACCATTGCTACCTGCAACAAAATCATTAAAATTATTGACATTGCTACGAATAACATTATACTGACATAGTGTTGTCGTTGCGATATCTGCAGATATCTACGACTTCAATTTTATAATCTCATCCCTATGATAAGATTATAAAATTGAAGTCGTCACTGTAAGCATTAACGGATAAAGCTGTGTTGAGTCCATGACGAGTTTTGTCTTACCCTGTATTCAAACTCCTTTTAAGAATACCTTTTTTAAGTTCTAATAATGTCAATATATTCTTAAAATTAGTCCAGACTGGGCGGCCTCGCAAGGCTACCTGAAAATTATGTATCTCAGCGTTGCGACGACCAATTGCCTGGCGCGGTGCTTGCCCAGTCTTACAACACTTAGGTAATTCATCATCATCAGCACATATCTACCTGCCACTATAAGTTTCTTCCTCAAAATGGGGACAACAACTAGTTTCTTCTCCAATATTATTTTGATCTTGGACTTCATCTGATAACCATTAAGCATAATGCAAACGATAATATAATCTAGCTATATTTCACAAAGACCGTAAAGCAAGGAGACTAAACAATAACCTAAGTAAGCTTGGGTATAAATCATGTTACATCCGCCTGCGAATAAAATGTATGTTTGTTTGTATGTATTATTTAACGGAACCTACACTGGACACCCATTGTTTGCGGCTCGCTACTTGCAATCACTAAATTATGGACATGACTATGTTATTTTAAAATAATTTGAATAAAGGGGAGAAATAATCGTCATCCAAATCCGCTGACATAATTTGGTACCAAATGATTATTGGTCAAAATAATTTAGTTCCTTAGTTTTGTGTTTAGTTACATGTTAACAAACCTACATACACCTACAAGCTGTCAAAGTCATATAAAGGTCATTAGCGATGACTCAGCCAACAATAAAACAACATATGCATGGGTTTTAGTGAGGTGTACTACATTTGTGGTTCTACCTACAAGAAAAAAAGAAAATGGCTAAACGTATGTAAAGACGTGTATTTCTAAAATTAATAAAAAAAAGGCAATTAATAACTTTAGTTATTTTAGACAAGGGCCTTAGTCGCTCTAACCTGTCCACAAAATGGACAATTTATTATGTACAATTAATTATGTATAGTAATATACTTAATAGTTTTTAGCTTTCCAATACTTCGGCACAGTTTCATACGCCATAGTCTTACTACATTTTTTTCAGACTGATACCTTCACTTCATCAAAATTTTATAAAATGAATCTTACGTGAGGCAACACTACCTCACGTAGACTGGTAGATTATCCGGTATTTTGACTTCCGGTATTCCGTAGGACAGTCGTAGACACTGCGTAGATACCGCATCTATTTCGTCATTCACCTTCATGTCCCAACGTCCAGTTACGACCAGGATCCTGGTTTTGCATATTCAAATGTCACTGCATTCGTTATAATTCATATTTTAGAAAACGGTGTAATTTACCGGCATGAATGTTGAGCTCAAATATCAAATACCAAAGTGCTTTCTTTCCTTTAGACCTTACAGTCACAAAAATTTAAATGACATAAGTAAAACAAGGAAATAAAGTGATCACATTGATTTTTCGTAAAGTAAAGAAGTTTTAAGGTAAAGTAATGAAGTGAACAAGAAACCTTTACCTTGTTGAGGAGTTAGTTTTCGAGCTGGAGCAAAACTCGTCCCAAGCTTTTTTATCCTCTAGATAATCTGATACTTTGTAGTAAGTCTTCTTACAAAGGATATGTTTGTCAATTTGTTACAACTTAATTGTTTGAGCTCTCGGAGAGTAAGATTTGCAGACTATAATGGTGCATTGCTGTGGCGGTTGCAGCGTAAGAATCGACCCCTCGAACTCTGCCCGTGGATGACTTAAGTGTCGACTAAGGAAACCAGAAGAAAAGTAGAAGATTCCTTCTGTGTATTTATAACACTTGCTTTCACCTGCTTTCACCAATCTGCCTGCCAAGCGTGGTGATAAAAACAAAACCCCCCTTGTTTGGGGGATGCGCCCCCAAATAAGGGGGTGCATTTACATGAGAGTTACATTCAACTATCTCTTTCTGTGATAGCCGATTTGACAGCCTGTAAAATCTTATACAAACTTACGAATTGGCCAACATGTATCTGCACCATTATGTATTTCTATGGATTTAATGATGGAGGTGGTAACATTTTTCACTAGTGAGTGACTTACAACGCAATATTAACAATGTTTTTTTTAGTTTTATAGGCTTAATAGTTACATTGACTTAGATTCATAGCGAGTTGAGTTTGAAAAAGAACCTTTTATTACGTAGATATTACATTAAAAGTATAGCTCGGTTTTTCACTTTGCAGGCTTCCCTTCCAACCGGCAGAATTTCGTATTGAGAAGTATACAAATCGATGCAGTTTCAGTTCAAAAAAGGCTTTATGCGCTATCCAGCTCAAAAGAGGTTTTAATTCGCAAGCGTAGGTCTAAACTTATCCACTCAAGTCCTCATTTAGACCAAAATCTCTGTAATCACTTAATTCCTCGTATTCAAGAGGTCAACACTCGAGTTAAAAACGTGTATTAAGTTACAGTGTTGTGAACCTATGACTTCATTTGGTGAATCATCCAAAATCCGCAAAGATCTTTGTTGTTATTCTGAAAGACAAAGAACAATGTCTTCCTATTGAAAAATTAATTGTGCCGTGTGGTTGCCGGCTTAGTATTCGCACCACCCCAATTCTTCCCGCGGGTGTCGTAAGAGGCAACTGAGGTATATCCAACGGGGTGCGGGTAGCAGCGCCTCCTGCAGAACAATTCTACCACCGATTTGCGATCCCCAATCCGCATGCCCAGCGTGGGAATATGGGAATTACCCTCCCCTCCCTGAGATAAAAGCCAATAAGGCGCTTATCATAGGGAGGCCTGCGTCAAGCAGTGGTCCATAATAAGCTGTTGATGTTGAGGTCAAATTAATACATATCCAGAAAGTCTCAACAAGATTTTCTTCAATGGAAATCAACCGTTTTTATATACTTTCTTTTATCATCTACATCACGTTTCTCCCAGTTCCCTCATAGGACATATTTTACTACCTATTTCTCACATATACGTCCGCTCCAAAACAAGGGAAGTTTTGTCGACGCATGTAGCGTCCCACACAATGGGCCTCCCCAACTCCCATGGGACTACTGTCATACCATTGGGCCTCTTACCACCGGCACGTAACAGACCATTCGGTTCGAGAATAACTGGTACGTTAACGGTGACAAAGCCCGCCGGATGATGTCGTTAAGGCTGGCGTGGCGAGATTTCCGACCGGCGGCGGCGGCCCTAGTACACCATAATCCGTGATGACCAAGCTGTTCGACAACAGTACCGCACTGGCATTGATGAGGCGCGCAGCACCTTGCACTCAACCGAAGACAGAAAGTTACGGGATCCAATAAAGTACCAGTGTATACTTAGTTTACTTTTTTTACTACCTATTTGAAATAGGTACTTTGTTCTATTCATGTTCTAAAAATATTAAATTTTAATTTACAATAATGTAAAATTCTTAATAATTTTTTGATTATTATAAAACGAGTGGAAGGCGGATTGGAAGTCTCAGCGGGGGAGGTGGAATATACAGTAGAAAGCTACTGGAGGTCCTCTGGAGGTTCCCTTAGCCGGCTGGCTCTTACGACATCCACGGGGTGAGTTGCAGGTTTCTTATCTTGCGTTCTTAAAGATTATAATGTCTTAGCCGAATTTCGACCACGGCGGCCACTCTCATCGGAGACTAGCTTGATGCGCAGTTTGTGCGCAAACACAGGTGCATTCTCTATTCATTCTCTCACTCTCATAATACGACACGAACGAGGAGAGATCGAGCGCAGGATCAAGCTTAACGTGCTTTCTGAGGCACGGGGGTGTAAGAACGCCAACCTCCTGACTCCAAGCTGCTACTTTTAATTTTCCTTGATAGAAAAATCCCAATAAAAACTATAGGCCCGACCCAGGATTTGAACCCAGGACCTCATAATCAGCAGTTGAACAAGCTGACCGCTAGACCAACGAGGCAGTCCATAGGGACATCTAAATAATAAGTAGGTATTTATTGAGTCGATATTAATTATGCCTAGTTTTGAAAGACATTGTATGAATTTTAATGTGTATAAAACACGATTCGTTAACATAGAAAAATTGAATTTTGCAAATATGGCACCATTGGCGCTGGACTATATGATTTTTATTCAATGTATTTTATTTTATTATATATAAAACATTTTTGGATAGTTTCCAGGTTGAATGAGAAAGATGAAACATAAAACAAAAAAACTCTCTGTTAAAAATCCATATTGAATCATATTATTTACACTAAAAACTTTTAATAAAATACTCCTCGTAAACATAGGCTCAGCCACAAAAAGGTTACCCCGATGCCCACAAGGTTATGGGAAACTTTGGACAATACAATGTGTGCTACACGATTACCATGTCTGAGGATATGGGTGGAGATTGGAAATTATTCAAATTGAAACGTTGTAAATCTTGAAAAACTGAGAAATGTACAAAGAACCTGAAGTTGTTTTGTAAGTACCTAAGTGGAAAGGTGCATTTTATTATGAAAATATTCTTAATTACAACAAAATATTATTAAATACACTCGTAAAATATTTTTACTATGTCTAATACAATTTTTATATGTAACTATTCTAATACCTGCAAAAATTTTTTTTTGTGTAGTTACATACATATTTCAGATAGAGTTCGCGATTAAAAAACTTGTACCTACTTGTAAAAATGTACAAGATAACATTTTTGAATACATTTATTTTCTATCTTACCTACCTAATACTCCAAAATTATATTGTCTATGGTAACACCACGCACAGTTTTAAAAGTTGTTTGGGCATTTCTTTTTGAACTTAGTATGATTCTTTATATTTTTCCTATGTCCAACACTGGAGTACTCAAAATGGGTTGTGATGATGATGTTTTTTTTTTTGCAAAATCAAATATTTCCACATTTACCTTAGTACACAAATAACAAAAACACATATCTTCAGACATATCCCTAGCACTTTGTGACCGTATGTGTCGTCTTTCCCACGGATTGTTCACATTCGCAGATCTATATCTCATGTGTATAAAACTACCTACATTTAAAAAACACCTATAATCATTCAGATAGCTTGAAAGTAAAATTGTATTAATTAAATTTAAAAGTCTTTGCTTGACCTTTAATATTTTTAATATATCAAATACTTGGTAGACATTTTTTTTACGTTAGGTACCCCTATCTGAGCAACAGGTTGATTATATATTTGTGAGTGAATCACTCATAGTGTTTTCTCATATATAAAATAAATATCTATATGATGTTTGTGTGAAATAAACGAATAAAATGTATATTTTTTGATTATTAGTACCTACCTCACCTCACCTCGACAGCCTATATTGGTCCACTTGTAACACTCCAAACCATCGTAACATACCCTACCTGTTCAGTATTGATTATTATAGTTAGATTTGTATATTTTACTGTAACTTTAGTAGTATAATTATGATTTAAAGTGGCCAATGATCGTCTAGCTAGCGGAAGGACGCGTACGTTGTGTAGCAGTAACTCAGATTCTTTTAGGAGCTTTAGACAAACGAACTAACTCTTCAACTTACTTGAAATCATCAATTCTTCAATTCTGGTGTAGCATAACCAGCCTTTTTCACGGTCGGTTAAACCTAACCTTCTCTCTCTCTGAAACAGCTTAGATTACGTAGTACCTAAGATTAGAATTCAATCCCGGGCATTCAAGGTAAAGATAATTAGGTGAAGAAGTAGATTTAAGTATAGATTATGATAATAAATGGATCATTTTATGATTTCGGTTACAATGCCTCCACTGTGCGGTTACCAGAGAACTTTGCTTTGGCCTGTGCAGGTCCAGACCAAAGCTTCCTGTTATTAAGGGCTCCCATTCAGAATCACATTCAGCGCCTCGGGGACAGTCGAAAGTAGAAGACTATCGCCTGGCCCGTACTCAGTGCAACCAGACATTTAAGTGCAAAGCGATTGAAAGACGCTAACTCAGTAGAGTTTTACGGGGAATGGTCTAAAGCGACCCAAATACACCTACCTACCTCTCCTACCCCTATCCTACCTCAACCTATACCTATAACTACCTAGAAGCTGCTGCTTCTGTAAACGGGGTGGAACCACACTCCAGGCTAACCGTAGATCTAATCAATAGACATAATAAACCCTCAGTTCTTCCACAATCGGGATGACGCTTGCAAAGAACCGTTTAACAGGAAGACAATTCCACAGACTTGGAACGTAAATGGTCTCCCAAGTCTGCTTGTTAAATTTAATACACAATCCAAGGTCTACTGGATGTGCTTGATAAACATAATAAGAATTTAGATTAGCCAACTCTTGGATGTAACACCATCCGTCTACAACGTAGAGAATCGATAGAATTAAATAATGTGTTTACGTAACCTGAATCCTCACTCTCCGGAACGATAGAATGCTCTCTCCGAAATCCTCGCTGGTCCGAAGGATCTCAACGCTAAAATCCGATCCATTCTGAAGCCGTTCATCATATGTACTAGGTCGACCCAGCATTCTCTCAATCAGGCACACAATTCCACACAGTTTCTGGAAAAATCTAGCAAAAACCCCACAGCCCACCGACTCCTTTTTCTACCTAGACCCGACTGTCACCTCCCCAAAAAACGCCTTTTTTTTTCCTAGAGTAATCAAATTCAAATATTGTATTTTGCTGAACAAGATTTAAGAAGGTTTTATTCCTTCGGTGTTACAAGTTATATCAGAAAGTGTTAAATGTTTCTATATTTGCAAATTGAATGATCCAGCATAATCTGGACCGTTACACACTGCTGGACGCAGGCCTCCTCCTAATAAGCGCCTTAAGGGCTTTTATCTCATGGGGGTAGTGCCCATAATCCCCACGCTGGGCATGTGGGGGATCGCGGTTCGGTGGTTCTACCTACTAAATATAAGGTTTTTGATGAAAAGAGACCGAGGTGTATATATACATGTTATTCCAGGTGTAGACTTACATTTGTGCAAAGTATCAGTCCGATCTCTTCAGTAATGTTAGCATAAAGAAGTAACGAAGATACATCCATCTATACATCCAAACTTTCCAAACTTTGCATTTAAAATTTGACTAGTTTTTGCCCACAGCCTCACACGCGTTGTTTCTACGGAATAGTGGTAGGTTATTTCTATCCCATAGGAACTGTTTTATGGAATAGTGGTAGGTTATTTCTATCCCATAGGAACTGTTTTATGGGATAATATATTCCAGGTCGAGACCTATGTATATCTATGCAAAATTTCAGCCTGATTCGTATAGAAATTTTGGCGTGAAAAAGTAACAAATATACCGCATCCATACATCCAAATTTTCGCATTTATATTATTTGTGTGATGTTTGGGACCAGTCCTTGAAATTAGTACCATGTCACCCCACACGAATATAAATTGTGAACAGGTAGAGACACGTTACGAAACTGGTTATCTAAGTACGTCCTATAGTGTGAGTACGGTGACCATGAAGTGAAGACTTTTCAGGACAAATTCGTGACGAAAATAAGAACTACAAGTGATAATGATGATGTATCTTTGTGGTTTACGGAGGTTCAGTCAGCATCAGTAAAATAGCTACGAGTATGTGGCGCCGCCTTAGAATTTGCACCACTCCAACTCTTCTCGCGGGTGTCGTAAGAGGCGACTAAGGGATATCCACCGGGGGCGGGCAGCAGAGCCCCCTGCAGAACAATTATACTACCAAACTGCAATCCCCAACCCGCATATCCAGCGTGGGGATTGTGGGCATTACCTACCCCCCATGAGATAAAAGCCAATAAGGCGCAGTGGGAGGCCTGCGTCCAGCAGTGGACCAATACAGGCTGTTGAGGTTGAGGTACGCCATTAAAGTACTTGATGAGCGTTGCTCGATCTATAAGTAATGTTCAAATTCAGCTTTGTAATATAACATTCTAATATCGAAGGAATCAAAGATGGTAAGTGCTGTCCGCCGGTATATGCAATTTAAACTTGAATACCTTAAATCTATTTTAGATGATTGCCTCGTTGGTCTAACGGTCAGCATGTTCAACCGCTGATTATGAGGTCCTGGATTCAAATCTCAGGTCGGTCCAATAGTTGTTTGTATTAAATATAAATAATAAATAAATAAATAATGCTGGACAATTCACACAGCATTATCTAGCCCCAAGCTAAGCAGAGCTTGTGTTATGGGTACTAGTTAACTGATATATTTAATACAATACACTACATAGATAGATATTGGGATTTTTCTAACTAGAAAAATTCACAGTAGCAGCCCGGAGTCAGGAAGTTGGCGGTGTTACACCCCCATGCCTCGGAAAGCACGTTAAGCCATTAGTCCTGCGCTTGACCTCTCCCCGGTCGTGTCGGTTTGCCGTCCCATCGGATTATGAGAGCGGGGTAATAGAGCGTGCACCTGTGTTTGCGCACACACTTGTGCACTAGAATATGTCCTGTGCATCTGGTTAGTCTCCGATGAGACTGGCCGCCGTGGTCGAAATTCGGCTAGGAGGACATTATCTTAGATAGCTTAGTTTTTCTTCTCTCGATTTTCAGTTAGGTTACTACGTAAATAAAAAGAGTTTCATATTTCCTTTCGATTTAGTACTATTCTCGGTTCAGTTAGGAAGAAAAACATTTTGGAAACTTTTTTCGAAAATCTGTGAAATATAGGGATTTAAATTTCCCTGCAGCCTGGACACCCTAGTCATAATTAAATAATACCTTTGTCTAACATTTCGGCTGCTAACAGCAATTATCCGTTCAATGTCATCGTTTTTTGTCCACTTTTATCATTCGGCGCCATTTTGTTTTCGGCCATCTTGTCATAAATCCTTTCATTGTTATTATTTTTTAAAATAAATAAAGGTTTTCCTGCAACCTTGGTTATATCCTTCTAGAATGTTATTCGGTTGATAAAGGCCTAGGTTATTTCAACCACATAACAACTTATTCTAATAAATCTATAGGTTTGAGAATAAATAAACCGAAACTGATATAATGTAAAATATTACCTAACAAACTTTGAATATGAAGCCGATGAGCTATTAGTACGATATAACCTTAAAATAGCCTGGAACCCAAATCATTACTATATTTTTTGGGTTCCGTACCTCAAAATGAAAAGAGGAACCCTTGTTGTCCGTCTGTCTGTCTGTCTGTCCGTCTGTCAACTCCCTTTTTTCAAGAACGCGTGGAGGTATCGAGTTGAAATTAACATAAATATTCAAATCCATAACCCCTTGGTGTAGTTCTAAAGTATTTTAAAGTGTCTGTCCTCGTGTTAGCAGAGTCAACAAACCTCTTTGGTTTTGTTTGATTTGCTAATTTCTGTAAGATTTAGCGAATCAAGAATGTTCATGACTCCGCCAACATATGGATGCCCTGCTGTGCAATTACGCTAAAATCCCCCATTCAATGGGTTAACATTCGGGGACACTAGGTATGGTTAAATGATTTCGGTCAAACTAAATTGTAATTCTATATTTTTTGCTGTAATCAACCAAAATAGTTCAAGTGTGAGTAATAAATATGGCAATTGACTTTTTAAGTTATGTTTTGACGTTGACGTTAAAATTCCCGTCATCGATCGCTTCCATCCCGCTTGAAAGTTGTATGTAATTTTAATACGGAATGGAAAACGAAATCGTTAATGCGCAGTTTCTACTTACTAATTTCATGTATTAGTTTGGCCTTCTTGCATGATTTTAATTCTGTATGTATGTAACGCATATGTGGATAGCGCCGTGGGCTACATTTATAATATTACTCATCTTTACTAGTTAAGTACTAACACAAATGTATAAATAGTTTAATGTAGTCGTCAGTTATTCCTCAATAAATAAATTAAAAATTAAAGTCTCCTCAGATGCCCATTCAATGGGAATGGGCGATTTTAGCGTAATCGTACTGCTGATGATGACTCCTATCCTCCTAGCCGAATTTCGACCATATCGGTCAGTCTCATCGGAGACTAACGAGATGCACAGGACATATTACGTGCACAAGCGTGTGCGCAAATACAGGTGCACTCTCTATTCCCTCACTCTCATAATCCGACACGACCGGGGAGAAGTCAAGCGCAGGACCAATGGCTTAACTTGATTTCCGAGGAACGTGTTTAACACCGCCTCCAGGCTGCCACCGTGAATTTTTCTTGCTAGAAAAACCCCAATAACAACTATTGGTCCGACCCGGGTTCGAACCCAGGACTTTATAATCAGCGGTTGACCGCTAGACCAACGAAGCAGTCATGGATGCCCTATAAGATTTCAATAAAACAAAAGAAACCCAGATAACTTGAACCCCCAATTAGTATCCAAAGCCTTCGCAACCCTCATCACCCCCGGACCGTGACGACTGGGTAAAATGTAAAAATGACTTATTTTGTAAACAATAGCAATTTTACGGTACATTAAACATGCCCTGCGTAAGCGCAAGACGATAATTGAGCTACCCTTTGTTCTACCCTACTACGAATTCTCGATTTTATTTTTGTCTTTTAATTTTATTTCTTCAGGAAAAGGTAACGGCTACAAAATGTATAGTTATTTATCTTGATTAGGTATACTTAATAATATGACAATCTTAGATAATTCCTACTACAAGTTCTCGATCTAAAACCGTTTATAAATGACTTAGCTTCCGCCCGCGGCTTAGGGTGCTTTTTCTCGGGATAAAAAATACCCATATAACCATAAAAAATACCAATATACTTTAACACAGGTCTAGAACAACATTGCCGCAAAATTTGAGCTTGATCCGTTTAGTAGTTTTGGCGACAAGAGGTAACAAACATCCAAACTTTCGTCTTTAATATTATTAGTATAATTTTAGGGTCTACTAATTTAAGACAATATTCGATTTTTTTTTCAATTTCTCTATTCATACTATAGATTCACAGGGAACACGCAGTGACCAACATAAGCAAAAGTTGGTCCCTTAAAACTTGTCAACGTGAGACTCGAATTGATCAATACATCGAATTCTGTTGATTACTAGTACATTTTAACTAAGCATAGGAAGATATATTGCACGTTAGCCTTCAGAAAACTTAATGTAATTAAAATAACACCTATATTCACCGACGACGTGAAAACTAGCCCCTGAAAAAATAACGTTAGTCTACGTTATTTTTCCCAGTTCCACGAAAAACCTAAGAATTTCCACAGCTAAGTATAGCTGAAATTCGACGATCTCTCGCGAATTTATTGATCACAAGTAAATGACGATCTCGAACCAATTCTCACCTGACAATCGAAAACAAATAGTAAAACATTCCCACATAAAACGATAATTGGTCACTCTGACTCCCCTTGCACCCTACGTGCACCCCTTGAACCCCGCATGCCGATGGGCCCGTGCGTGAGTTAAACCGATTGCCTTTTTAATTAATAGGGTTAAATGTTAACCCGGTAACTTTTGAGCATGGGAATTTTATTTGTGCATGTATATGTTTCATAGTCTGAATATAGTTTATTTAAGGGATATAAGGGGCCAGAAAAACCGAAGAAAGGATGGTATGTGTAAAAGAGGAAATGGGTAAGAAAGGTTATAATAATGTCCTCCTAGCCGAATTTCGACCTCATCGGAGACTAGCCAGATGCGTAGGACATATGTGTGTGCGCAAACACAGGCGCACTCTCTATTCCCTCACTCTCCTAGTCCGATGGGACGACTGACCGACACGATCGGGGAGAGGTAAGGCGCAGGACCAACGGCTTAACATGCTTCCCGAGGCACGTAAGAAAGTTAAGTACAGAGATGATGGCTGATAGATAGAAAAGTGTAAGAAAAATACATGATGTGCCGACCCCACCTAGCATGGCATAAGGACTGGAAGACTTTTGGTCCACAGCTGGACGCAGGCCTCCCTCTGATAAGCGCCTTGTTGGCTTTTATCTCATGAGGGTAATGCCCATAATCCCCACGCTAGACATGCGGGTTGGGGATCGCAGTTCGGTGGTAGAATTGTTCTGCAGGGGGCGCTGCTGCCCGCCGCCGGTGGATATCCCTTAGTCGCCTCTTACGACACCCGCGGGAAGAGTTGGGGTGGTGCAAATTCTAAGCCGGTACCACACAGCTGATGATGAATATAAATTATTTTGAAGGGTTATATGAATAAGAATATTTTAATGTAAAAATTGTGTACATCATACGAGTAAGGGTCTTAAATTAGTAGGTATCAACAAACTTATCCATTTCGGACTTACAATACAATTCTCTAAGCAAACTATAAGACCCTATGTAGGTAAATACTTCTTAAAAGCCTTCACTAATGCCGACGCCGCGCGCCGCCGCCTCCGCCGTCGCGTGTGACACTTCCACGTAAAACAAAAAGCTCGCAACACGTAATAAGAAGAGATTTCCTTTCGCCGCCACTCATGAATGTCGTGACATAACCCCACATAACACGGCGTAACACGGCCTAGACATTGGCCCGTGGGAAACCTCGTGTGAAATGGATCTTATTGTGTTTTTCTAGGTTAGTTTACTGAGCTTTGCGGGTCTTGACCAGATTTTGTTCCGAGAGTTTAAAGGAGTTTATGGATTTTAAAGGTAAGTCACAATTTTCCAGAAATTACAGAAGAATTTTACCAACGAACTGCGATGCCTAATGCCCACTGTCGGGATTATGGGCAATACCCCCCATGAGATGAAGGCCAAGAGGCCAGATGAGGCCTGCGTCCAGCAGTGGACCAATACAGGCTGTTGAGGTGAGGTGAGGATACCTTAACAAAATAATCTATATTCAAAATTACAATCAAATAATAGAAACTGCAGACCGTTGCAAACAATCTACAGGTAGCTCAACTAATCCACACCAATATCATTCTTTGCGTCCCTCAGACGCTGGCTGCATTGCCCCGCTGTATGGCAATGCTGATGCGCTGCGACAGATACTCACCAGCTCTCGGGTCACGCGTCAATAGTTAATAAATACTAATTGCGATTTTTATCAATGTTGACGATGTTGTTGACTCTTCTGACTAGATAAAAATAGTTATAGACCTATACCTATATTTTGCATTTAACACAAATGTATTAAAAGCAAAATACAGGTCTCTAAAAGCCGTCACACAGAAGCCGTGGCCGGGCCGGAGGCGAAGGCGTGCAGGTTGTAATGCGTGAATTTATATGAGAGACTACACACACGCCGCCCGGCGGTGTATGCGCAGTCTCTCATATAAATTCATGATTGCAATTTTCTTAAATAAAAAAATATTTTTATGTCAGTTTAAGTACGTAATTTTCAGGACTAATAATAAACCAATTCTGATTTTTTTTTCAATAATAGGTGGAGCTACATGATCTTTCAGGCCACAGGCAAGAACCCGTACTCTTAAAAACGAAACCGAAGTTTATGATTCGCTTTCGCGCAAACGCATATCTTATGCAAGCAACATAAGAGTTGGTTTTGCACGACAACGAAAACTAAACTTCGATTTTCCTTTTTCGAGTAGGCCAAGTACAACATAAACGAAGCCACGGGCAGTACCAACCATTTTAAATTTATATGTAAAGATCCTACAAATTGAAATACGTACATTAGCTACACGATTTCCGTCTGTCAGTCGCACAATAGTGTTATTAGGAAAGGAGCGGCGAAGGTCAGGTGACGTTGTCTATGACTCATGTTTCGTAGAGTTTATGTCAAGAGCATAAAGTCATGAAGTTTAGAAAAATTTTAGACGCCAAAAACTTACCGTTGGAGCCTGTACATGGGTAATCTATGGGTTAACTATACCAAACACGATCCGTCAAGTGCGAGTGTAACTCGCGCGCCGAGGGTTTTGAACGTTTGTCAACAAATATGTACTATACTATACATTACTACTACTATAGTACTAGTATCTGTAGGATTCATGCTTTTATTAATATTTTGAAAAAAGTCAAAAAATTATCCATTACACCTTCTATCACCAACGATTGCAGAGCGATACATCGAAAATGTATATAGCGTTTGTAAATATGGATCTATATTTTACAGGAAAAATATAGAGAACACTGATGAAAACTGGTCAAAAAGGAGGGGGGATAATTTTCAAAAAGGGAGGCTACTGGTCGAAGTGCCGCGTGACCCGAGAGCTGGTGAGTGTGCATCAAAATTGCCATCTTCTCATCATCTTCTACAGCATATACCGGTCCACCGGTGGATATTGCTTTCGCCTCTTACGACACCCGCGGGAAGAGTTGGGGTGGCGCAAATTCTAAGCCGGCACCACATGGTCGAAAATTGACATACATCGGGGAATGCAGCCAGCGTCTTGGGAACGCTTCCGAATAGTAGGTATTTAAACATAGTAAATTTTTATTTTTTACTCCATCATCAAAGAGCTTAATTTTTTTTTGTCACTATCTATAGATATTAAACACCAGTTTTTCTTGTAATTTAACTAACCTATAAAATCAAACACTTTACTCATTAGGCCTTCGATAAAAAAACTTCAGCTAACATCTCGTGTCTACGATAATTATTGAATAATCGTCGTTTTTGCCCTATTCTATTGTAACGGAATTATCCTCAGAGGTCATTGCACCTTTTACTGATAAGGAACCGGTTATCTATTATCTAGGTAGAGAACTTTACTTGCTAACAAGGTATGTCTTTTAAGTTTAAAGAGGTTTTTTTAGCATACAAATAAGCTTAAAATCTGAATTCTGAAAACGCTGTCGGTCATGTTGTAATTGTAACGTCATAGGATTTGAAGGTAAATTTTATGTCGGATCTTATACTTGTAAAATTCGATGTGTAGTCTGTCCATATTTTAACAATGATGAACGTTTGCCTTATGCCAATTGTTGAAAACGAGGTGTATGACGTCACAACATAGACGACAGCGTTTTCAGAGTTCAAAATTAAAAATTAACAAACAATTTTTAAATTGAAAATATATCTTACACTTTTAATATCAGAAATCTATAAGTACCTATTGGTTTTTTAAGTCAAATACTTTCTACAGAAAATCTTATTTAGGGCGCCAAATTTAAAAAAGTCTGAATTATTATTTTCTGAGTATTTGATTATCTCCTTTCCTTCGATTTTATACAGAAATTAGTACATATTTTCAGAGAAAGTTTGTACAGTGCACGATATAAAATCATTCTTCCACTAAATCCAAAAAAACTACTCTCACCTTCATTAACAATTATCCTATCTGCCCTATCTGAAATCAACACAACCTGTCGTGGGGTAGCTACCCCGCAGGTGGCAGTCAGCTGACGTAACGGCGCGCGCGCACGTGCCTTTCGCGCCTAAACGGGGTTGCCAACTAAGGTTCACGGATGCCACGACGCGGACGGTTGGATTTTAGGGGCGGCATGCGGCAGTTGGGTAATGATTGATAATTTGAATGAGGTTGTAAGTTTCCTTTTTTTGTTTATTTTTTATTTTATTTTATTAGGTTTACCAATGGTTACATATACAGAGTTTTAACATCTAAATATCTTATAAAAATATTAATATTCATATAATTTATTGTGATTTTATACATACAGGTATTGTTCATAGGTGTAGGTAGTCTTAGTGGGTACACAATGCATAAAAACCCTGTCAGGGCGCTACAACTATTTTGAGTACTTCATTGGAATTAGATAATTTAGGAACGTCATTTTTAAATGAAGTAGTAATGGGCAGAAGCCTTTATTCACAAAGAAAATTACAAAAAAAATAATAGAAATAAATTAGAACTAGTATTTACAATTGAAACAATTGAGCTAACTACAGACTGTTGCAAACAATCTACAGGTAGCTCAACTGATCCATATCAATACCAGTCGTCGCGTCCCCAAGACGCTGGCTGCATTGCCCCGCTGTATGGCAATGCTGATGCGCTGTGCCAGATACTGACCAGCTCTCGGGTCACGGGTCAAGTAGTAATGCAGATGTAGTAGATGGCATCACGGCTTTCGTGTGTGGCTGAAAAGGCCTATTCGAAAGCGACAATTTCGGCTGCATCTTGTGCAGATAAAGGATCCCGTGGGTGGCAACGGGTTAGCAACACGTTCGTGTCTGAGAGTCCGCTTTCGGGCTAACATTTCTAGCTAAGCTTGGTCATGCGCAACTACACCATCTTTCTCCAAGACCAACTAACCATCACATTGTCTGTCACACTGGTGTAAAGGTTAGGAATTTTTATTGTTATCCTTCATACCATACACGATTTTTCACCCTAGTGTGAAGCTTAAGAATAAAAAGTCCTAACCTTCAATTGTTACGTAAAAAAGCAGTAGGAATTATTTCATTAATTGTTATTGTAGGTTTCATCACTGATGGTGATGACGATAAACTTTTGGCCACAAATTAAAACTAGAAAAAATTTATAAAGTTGTTGTCGACAATCCAGGAATCGCGGTTTTCAGCCTGGCTCTCCCAGTTAGCCGTATCAATCCGGTTGTCATGTCCCGCTGGACACTGTCTTTCCAAAGCAACATGGGGGACCGACTGGTCGTTTAGCATTTGAGACTTCTTAAAGGAAGTTATCTAGGCAAACTAGATTAGTTCATATTGAGCTCATGCCCCAGCCATCGTAAATGTCTTTGCTTCAGCAGGGCGATAATGCTGGCAGAAAAATACTATACTATACATTTTATTGTATGTTATGTAATGTGCGAGTTTTAGGGCAAAAATTACCAGACTAGACAAAGGCCTTGCTTAGGATAGGTACTTGCTATAGTCAATAACCTTGAATCTTGCGCAGTCGGGTAAAAATAACATAGAATCGGTGTCAAAAGCATATTATATTTGTAACGAGCTTCTACCCGCGGCTTCGCTTGCGTTCTTTTGGAATAAAAAGTAGCCTATGTTTTGACTCAACCAAGCCCAGAATTTTGAAATCAGTTTAGTAGTTTTTGAGTTTTTTCGTTACAAACATGCAAAGAATACGAATCTTTCCTCTAGTGTAGATATAGATTTAAATGGGTTTATAATTACACATTTGAAAACAAAAGTCGTTTTTTTTTTGTTTTTATAGTGTCAAGTCAAATCGAAATTTATTTGGGACATTATTTGATATCTTAATTATTTGATTATTTGATTTTTATTTATTTTGTTGGTAGGTTTCTAGGTATTTTTATGTTTCCTTCCATTCAGTTCATGTTTATTCATAAGTGCCATTTCTTTTTCGAAAAAAGAAGGAGGTTCTTTGTTCGGCTGTATTATTGTTTTTTTTTGTATTGTATTGTATTGTATTTATTTATTTACCATTTATAACATAGGTCGTTATACAAGGCATGTCAGAAATTGTACAATTTGAAATGATAAAACATACTTAGTTCACTAAACAAAATTAAAAAGTCCTAAATAAAAAAAAATTCAATTAATTCCAGATCATAAAATTCAATGTCATGTTTAGGTATTATTTAAAGAAAAGGATTGAAATAAATTAGTACTAATAAATTCACTGATACTATAGAATGCATGGCTTTCAAAGAAATGCTTGATTAAGGTTTTAAAACGTTCAAAATTATCAATGTTCGTTACGTTAATTGGTAGTTTATTATATAATTGTATTTTGATATATTCTCCCTGCTTTTGTACCTTTGCAAGGCGTACCGCTGGTTTGACTAATTTTTCCTTACATCTTAAATTATAGTTACGAGTATGAGTGTCTTTTTTTTGTAGATAGTTTTTTTTGTTACTATGTATTTCTAAAAGACTTTTATATATATAGAGTGATACCACAGTCATTATTTTATGTTTTTCAAAATATCTCTTAGCTGACGTTCTCCTGTGTAGTCCGCAAATTGATCTCAGACCCTTCTGACCCGCATGTTTTGACCCTATCTTTAAAAAAGTACCCGTTTGACCCGCTTCGTTTTTTCATGTCCCGTTTGACCCGGTTTTCTAACAGGTACAGTCAATGATAACTTTCCAAGGATCTGTCATGCAGGTGGCCCGTTGAAATAAAAAGCCTAATGTAAATAAATGTCAAAGTGGACCCCGCGCTCGAGAGGTAATGTAAAGTAGAGAATTGACATAGTGCTTTGTCGAAAGGGTAGGATGGTTTTGTTGGTAAAATCAAACCAGATAAGGATTGTAAAATATAGTATTTATTACTTTTTAAACACATACGTTAACAATTTTTCCAGACAATGACCAAGAGTAATGTCTTTGTTATGAAATTGTTCTAAAATAAAACTAATTCTCCTATCTTTTTCAATGTCACTGTTTCTACGATTTTTCGAGGATGCTACGTTTTCAAATTTAGCCATCTTTATTGTAGTTAAAGATGCTTCTTCATCTAAAATTTCTAAAAATTTTAATATGTTTGGCTTTGTCTTGCCATTCAAATATTTATTTATTTTTGAATGCCACCCCTCTACATTATTAGTGGTTCTATGGATTTGACCACAAAAATTCCATCTGCTTCTTAAATGTTCATCTTTTAACCACGTATTAATGAAATAATCATTAAAATCACATACATTTTTATTTTCTGTCGGACAATCTTCCATTATATACAACCATCCGTTGTCGACTTCTTCTAATGGCACTAAAGAGAGGGCAGCACATAATGCAATGTGTCTTTTGTGGCTTGGCTCTTTGAAAACATTTAACTTTTTCGCCTTTTTACACAAGGCCTGACTAAAATGAAAATAGCATCCTCCAATAGTAACATTTGGGAAAATCACTTTGATTGCATTCATTGCAGCCTTTTCATAGTCTGTAGTCATTTTAGAAGGACACCAATTTGGCAATTGCAATTTTATCACAGAAAATAGTTTTTCATATGTGTCTTGTTTTTTATCTGGCAGCAATGCGTAAATCAATGGCACGACATTCTTTGAATTTTCATCGGAGTAAATATCGCCAAATATGGTGTATAATTGATAAAATGGCTTTACCACACATCTAAAAGTGCCATCTGCGAAAAAGTCCTTAATTTTGGTAATATTTTTCCTCGCTTCTTGATTTGCGAATACTAAAATTCTTTTTGTGTCGTCATTATAATCAGCTAACAAAAAATCACTGTATTTTTCCGGAATCCGCAACTTCAGCATATCTTTTTCAACAATGCGATCGATTCCAAATCCTTTTTTTCTACTGTTATATAATCCATGTTTTACATTCGCGAATTCCGGAATTTTCGCCACTATATTAATTCCACTGTCTGTTAATGAAGTCATGGCTTCGTTATAAATCTTTTGCAATGATCTTGTTTCATTAGCTGCTTTTGTTTTGCATTCTTCAAGTTTTTTCTTTATTTCATTCGTAGCAAAATTTGCTTCACACTGGTGATTAACTTCATTAAGAATATTCATTTCTTTTGTTGTGATTCTTCCGTGACATGTGGATCTGTGAATGCAGTGCCAAAGTGTTGTTCCATTCTTATTGTCTCTTTTCTTATTATATTGATGACCGCCATGAAGCAATACAACGCCGCCTCGTTTCGATGTGACGAAACATAGGTCAGACGCACCAGACGAAGAACTTGCCATTATTTCAATGTTGTAATAAGTATCTAGAACAAGAGAGTAAATATTTTAATTCACAGAAACTATTCTTTGTCCAAAAATGGATTCATTACACTGTACACCGTAATTATAAGAAAAACTCGTAGATTGTGCAGAATTTAATTCGTAAGACTTTTGTTGACATTTCAAGACAGAGAAAAAATATTGACAGATAAAAACAAAACTAAAAATTCTAATGGCCAGCGGCCGATGAGGTTTTACCGAAGAGGCCGTCACATATACTTTGTCAAAAAATAGATTCATTACACAAAAGGGGCAGTTGTGGCTATTAGGTAAATATCGACAAATTTAAATATAAGGACACAAGGACATTAACAAGTGTCTAAACAAAATGTTTCATTAGATGTTGTCATGTCTCTCTTATACCATTTAATAGCATACATATGTTCAAATAATATGTCACTAATAATATATGGGTACTTACCAGATATAGAATAAAGTAGACAGAAGAATCGGTTTGCAACAAATATCCAAATCGCAGATCAAACTCGAGGTCCAGGAAAAACTAAGTCCAAAACTAAGTCACAATTCACAAAGAACAAATCGGAGTCCAGTAAGCAATAGCGTTATGTCGAAAATGGGGTAACAATCACACAGCGAAATAAATCACACGAGAGCACTTTACTAATCGCAGGCAAAAAGCAGGGTGCAGAAAGCAAGTACTTAATCTTTCGCTAGGTGTGTTTAAAGGTTAGTTGTAAACTTCTACGTATTGAACCATATCATACCATTATAAAAATGTGAAAATACTATCTATAATATCTCAAGTACACGTCACATTCCTAAATAATATAATACCCATACACCATAATTATAAATAAAAATAATTTCAATTTTTTTTGGTAACTGTACATTCTATATAATTTATTAACAAAAAATGTTTTGATCCACAGTGGGTCAAATGGGTACTTGAAAGTGGGTCATAAGGGAACTTTTATTAAGCGGGTCAGAACATGCGGGTCAGAAGGGTCTGAGATCCGCAAATTATTCTTATGGCCCGTTTCTGACAAATCAAGACCTTACATACAGCAGCACTGTTTCCCAGATTGTTATGGCATAGCTTATTATAGAATGGACATAAGCATAATACACTGTGACCAATGTCCTTTGAGTAACAATTGATTTTAATTTTAAAAGAGCATAGTTGGCACTTGCTAGTCTTTTGCACATTGTTTCAATTTTTGTTTAGAGAATTCTTTTGTATAGAGAGTTAACCCGAGGTGGTCACAGAAAAATTTGATTCTCGAGGGATATGTAAGTATATCTATCCCCCAAAATTTAAAAAAGAGTAAAATCAAGGGATTCGAATTCAGTTTTCATCAAATTATATTAGTTTTCTAACGTTCAGGTTGATACATTTATAAAGTCACATTTCATTTTCAAACTAAATTAGCATTTTGCATGAATTGAAAATCCATAAACAATACAGTTCAAAAACCATTGCCATGTTTACCACAATTCCGAGCAGTTATGCAAATAATAACGTTTTCTCACATAAATTTAGCACCTGTTGTAGTGAATTTAAATTTCAAATGTGTGACAGCCCTGTGAGGGTGTAACGACTAATTTAATTGTAAGGGATGATTAGAAGTGCCCGCTTTCTTTTAACGGTGGAGCATTTACCTATTCCTAATTGTTTATAGAAGCAATACATGACCGGAAACTTGGGCTTTTGAAAGACAGAAATACCTTCCGACTATGGTAAGTTTCAACAAAAATAGACCTCAACGTATGCCTAATTTTTATTTAGCGCTATAATTTGTCAAAATGTTTTTTTTTTCGCCATTTATAGGCATCGAAAATTCTTACCTCGCTTATCTCTATTAAATACACTAATGCCCGAATACTCAAACCGAAATTAGATTTGAGCATGTCTTAAGTCGCGATTTTTTGACAGTTTTCAATTAAAATCTGTCAAAATTTAGGTTTGAACTTTTTGATGATAATATTTTAACCGTCAGTTTATTTATTTATTTATTAAAAAGTACACCTATCCTTACAGGCACACCTAATGCGATAGGGTACATAATAATTCTCAATCTTAATAAGTAGAGTCACAATCATGTCATACAATATTTGGTCATTTTTAAAGTAACTAATTAAAATTCTAATATTAACAAAAAATTATACAAATTAATTAAACAATAATAATAATAACAATAATAGTAATTAATTAATTAAATTAAATTTGAAATTAATTATTCAAATACACCAATATAAAATAAGAAAATAACAATTAATTCAATCATACTCGTAAATAGGTCACACGACGTTAAAAACATAAAATAAACAATAAAGCCTTTGCCAACTCGTTCAGAGAGCAGTAAAACAAGTCCAGACTACAAATCAAGTTAGTCGTCCTGTAACTTTGTGTAATATTGTTTTCAGTCGCTTTTTGTGAAAAAATTTAATTAATCTTCAGTATTTAGTCACATACATACCTACACATTAAGTTAATTTCTTGAACATTGTTAAAATAAAAATAAATTGGTCACTTGAGACGTGTTTAAATCTGAGTTGCGTTTGAGTATTCGAGGGTTAATGAACATAAGCAGACAAAAGCGACAATTAAAAAAAACACACCTGTCAATGGTTTTTTGATCATAAAGTACTAGGACAAGGCTTATATTTTTTTCGTGTTCTTTTAAAAGAAAAAAAAATTAAAACAATTCTTCTTCTAAAAGTTATTTCTTCTCATTCACAAAAATCGTTGGAACGTCGTTTGAATAGAAACGACCTTTCAACGATTTTTGTAACATATTTTGATATTTTTCGTGATTTTAAGTATTTTTATTTATTGCAATCATACAATCAGTTAATTTAATAGTGACAATATAAAAATGTATACCCAATTTTTTCCTGGCCTCGACCCACAATCTCAAAAGCAGTTAAACAGTTAGTAAAGGCGCCAAACCGCACGCGCAGGCGCACAGGTGTGCAGCGCTCGTGCGCTCGTGCGCAATGTGGGCATGCGTGATTTTTTGCGCGCAAATGTCAACCCCGGTCAGCAGGGTCCTTAACCTTTGTAGGGTTGGCGGCAGGAGCTTTGTAAGAACCCTTAGAAAATTGTCTTATTATTTTTTGTTTAATGTGGGTGGGTTTTAAGAAACTATCTGTGTTTTATAAAACTGTTGAACGATTTACAAGGAAAGTTAGGGTTATTCCCAACGTCTAACGAAAGTTATCACATCGTCTCACGTCTGACGTCACCTATTCTCAGGGTCTCATGAAAAGTCAGAGGAGCTTCTTATTACTACAGAAATATCAAAAATTGGTACACTGTTGATATTTCATTGTATTTTTAATTTTATTTCTTGATTCTGGAAATCTAACTAAATTTTCCAAAAATTAAAACATCCAACTGGTTTTGTTTCAATCTTTTGGAAATAAATTGTTTTTTATGATTTAATAAACAGTATTTTAATCTCGACTCTTTAAATCATACGTACCATCGATTCAGTTGAGTAGTGAAAAACCTTAAGCTTATTTAATAAAAACATTCTAATACAGTACTTACTCGTACATGCTTAATTTTTTTACTCAATGTGTGTACTATATACCTAGTATTGATAATTGAATACTAAGATGGGCAAAAATTTTCGAATTTTATAAAACAAGCAACAAGTTCTAAATCGATTTACTACAATTTAATACCAAATCCACCAAAAAAAATGTAACGTCTAACACATGCCGCTATTGAATTAAATACAATAGATATAATAGTTTTTTTTTATTTAAATTTGACGCGTGGATCCTCTAATTTAGAGGGTGAAGTCATTTCCTGCGATGACAATGATACGGAAAGTGCTCAGAAATTTAACATCCTGTATTATTTGAATAACGTATTTTGAAACTGTAATTTTATAAATTATCGGCGCTTAGTTTTTAAGCACCTCTCGTACTTCATCAGCAAACATATGTCCACCGCTGGACATGTCTTTGCAAAACAAGGTGGTTTTGCCACAAGAACAATCGTTTCTTATTGGCGCGAAATTCAATTCTTTGCTAGAATAAGACTAAGAAACTTTATATTGTTTAAACTGTGTACATAGTTAGTCTTATGAACTATTTATAAATTGTTCAACAGTTTGTCCGTCCGGACATATAATATTAAATTATTTTTAACATTTGTTGATAAACTTTTAATTGTAGGAATTGCACATTCCTTCCTTATCAACTAATATTATAAGTGCTAGTTTGGATGGATGGATAGATGGATGGATGTTTATTACATCTTCACGCGAAAACTACTGAACAGATTGAGCTGAAATTTTGCATCGGTGTAGCTCTAAGCCTGGAATCAAATATGGGCTAATTTTTATCCCAAAATCAGTTCCCATAGGATAGCCATTACCTTTGAACTTTCATTTTTCACATTAAAACATCGCGTGCGAAGCCGCGGGCAGAAGCTAGTACTTAAAAAAGGTTTTAATTTTTTTTGTCGTTATATTTTAATGCCGTGACTACTATCGGAATAGTACTTTGTCGGAAACTTACGCCTAAGCATTTCCTACTAACTTATGAAAAAACTAACTTCGATTCACTAGTATTTTTGGAGCATTTGGGAAATTAAGAGATTTTGGTCTAAAATTCAACATATTCCCATTAAGAAATTAATTAAAAGACTACACTCAACAGTCAAAAGTGAATCGAAGTAAGTTTTTTCATAAAATACTAGAAAATGGCTTAAGATTTCTGAGCTACGATATTTTTTTGAACTTCTATAATTAAAAAATCCTGTTTGTAAAAATCAATCGCCTTCGATTAAAAATTAAAAAGATAAAGAGTAGAATTTGTTTAAAAATTTCATCGAATCCAAATCGAATGAATCAATTTTGGCAATGCATTATTTATAGTATTTGGATCATTGATATTTTCGATGATTGCTTTTAATCAGTTTTTAACCCCTGACGCAAAAAGAGAGGAGTGTTATAAGTTTAACGTGTCTGTCTGTGTATCTGTGATTCTGTCTGTGGATTATAGCTCCCAAACGGATCAACCGATTTTAGTTTAGTTTTTTTTTTGTGTCATTGACAATTTTATCCCGAGTATAGTATTATAATATCTGAGCCCGAGTGTTCTTAGCCATGTTTCATGAAAATATGTCAAGGTGTTTTTTTTTATTTTAAATTTTGTTCTTGTTAAAACCTAGTCTCGTCTTATTGTAGATTTCTCTAGTTGCGGTCTACTTCCGTATTTAACAACGTCATCAAAATCATTCATCCATTCAAAGTCATCCTAATTATCTACTTAAAAAACTAGGAACTATGTAATTTCGCTGCTTCCTAGTACTACTTCTTACAAATATAAAACTTCATCGCTTATTTTATTCCCAACCTTAACTGTAGAAGCTTAAGGTTAATAATTAAAGTCGTGAATTTTCGGTGAAATTTCGTTAACTGCCAACCCTAATTCTTCAGCTATAGGGTTGATAATTTCTATCTTTTCTTTGCCCTTAACTTTGTATAAAACAGCTGATTGTTAGGGTTGATTCTTTTTCTAGTAAGTGGTTTCTTGGGGGTGTTTTTTAAATATTAACGGATGGTGCCACCTGTCGAAGTAATGACCTTTTGAACGTTAGAAAGAGGTCAACGTGGGGTTAGAAAACGTTTTTTTTTATTGTTTCTTGCGGTCAAGTGTCTAACAGTGTCTTTGTAGAGTACCTACCTAATTAGAATTTTTGCTTTGTATTGATAGTTTTGTTAAACAAAATCTGCTATCAAAATATTTTTTTAAAATAAAACTACAAATTGTAAACGAAGAAAAAACTTATTAATAGCAAATTTTAATTTCTTTAGAATGTCAATAGTAAAAAATCTAGGGTAAAGTGTGTGATAAATAAATAATTTTTCTATTTTTTTAACTTTCGTGGTTAGATACCAAATATGACTATTTTTTTATCCATGATAGTTAAATTAAATTATTACCCTTTTTATTAATTATCATTAAAAATAACCACATATCATGGTAGTTTCAATAATATTTTTTTCCATAGTAATGTATTATGGTGGTTTCAGTTATTACTAAAATACAATCTTATTTTTGCGCATGCGCTATAATCACGGAATAACTTAATTTGTTTTTGTTAAATTTCTCTTGTTACTCCTAAAATTAGTTTTTCCTTATATTGATTTTCCATCAATTCATCTGTTCCATTACTTTCAATGAGACCTAGTACAATATTATCTAGATTATTTTACTCTAGATCCCGCTAAACCAACTGGCTACCGCCTGCGGCTAGGTCTGCCCAGTTATCCCAGATTACAGCTTTGGTACTAAATAAATATTGACCACTTTCACAAATCACTCATTTTGGTATGACGTTCTTCTAAGGACAAGAAAACTTTGCAATGTGTGATTTAAAAAGTCACTCAAAAACTTACTTCAGCGTCAGCGGGTTTTCGACTAGAACTATCGAATTGGCAAATTTTAAAAGCTTAATTTTTAAACTGATGATCGATGTGGCTTGCTGGGCGAAGATCCACCTGCGACGCAGGAGGTTGCGGGTTTGATTCCCGCCTTGCGACAAATGTTAGTACGATCTGTAAATATTTATTCCGGTTGTTTTGGGTATTTCTATCTACATAGATAGAAAAAAAATATGTATAACTGTCATCTAGTACCAAGCTCTGCTTAGCTTGGAGCTAGATGATGATGTGTGGAGTGTTGAACATTGTTTATTTATTATTTATACTAATTTATATTTTATATTAGCTTTCTTATTCCTTTAGTCATTAACTGCCTTTTTGTGTACCTCATGCGAACCGTTTGCTTTCTTCCTGACTGCTTTCTAAAGCCAAATAATCTAAATATATAATAGTCTAAATAGATTTTAATTTTTCATGTTTTCATAATAGGTTGTTACCTAATCATAACTGTGTTTAAAGATCTAAATACTAATAAACACCAAAAGCGATAAGGCCGCCTTTTGTACTATGTGTATTTCTAATTTAGAAATAAGACTTTTGTTTATGTTAATTACTAGTACTATAAAGTGTTCATTCATTCATTCATTCATACACCTTCACCACGATAGAACCATTTCGACCTGAAACCTAAGCAGTCGGAGATAAACTTTGACAAAGTTCCATTTATTAACAACGCTTGATAAGTTTGACATGGTCCCATACCATTCTGATCACAAGCGGTCACAAAGGTCATCCGCGGCCTTCAAGCCGTCCCAGTGACCACTAGTCCACGAGAGCCGTAATACCAGCACTTCAGCCGGCGTGCTATAATCAAATGCACTGTTATCCGATCCTTCTCATCGATCGATACTGTTATTGGAAAGCTGCGCAAGAGTTCTATATTGTTCTATTTGTGGAATTATTCTGTTCTAACTTATTCATACCAAAGTTATTATAATAAATTATAAAAATAAAAATAATAAAGCTCAGAATCGTGATGCATGGAGGGATCAGGGGAGGCCTTTGCCCAACAGTGGGACACAGGCTAACTTTAATTGTTGTAATAATTGTATCCTAAAACATAGGAGTATTATGCGTTTAATGGATTGACGATGCTAACGATGATGATAGAATTTGTCGTACGGATAGAGCCCGGTGTCAGACGGACGGACAGACAAACAGACATAAAAACGACGGAGGCTTAGTAATAGATATGGTCCTATTGGCAACCTTTGGGTACATCATCATCATCAGCCTATGATCGTCCACTGCTTGACATAGGCCTCCCCTAATGAACGCCATAGCGCCCTGTCTTCAGCTTGCCGCATCCAGCATCTGCCTGCAGTCTTTCACAGGTCGTCATCTCAAAAAAAACAAAAGTTTTATTTATTAAACACGTACGAGTTAAAATTATCTATTTAAATAATTGCATGAAATGAGCAAGCAATAGGAACATTAATTTATTTGTTCTATTGAACACGGTCTTTTTTTAAATAAAAACTTTTTTAGGAACAAAGCAACTCAACCAATAATATTAAAAAAAATCTATAACTCACTAGTGAGTTATAGCAATGAAAAAGTCACAGTTTGATTATGGGTGTCATTCTGTGGCTAATTGCGGTGACCATAGAGCCACTTTAAGAGCAAGTGTGTTGAAAATAAAGTAATTCGCAACAATTCGCATCTTTCCAAAAGTCTCTATCAAGCTCGGGATGCTCAATTACCACTGTGGTCGAAATAGATCCAATCTCCACTGATGACAGCAGGTGGTCACTGCTGACCACAACCACAGAATAGATGGTACGACCACCACTTCCGCTGAACTGACCTTTTGTTGATCAAGCTTTTGTATTATCCTTAAGATAAAAAATAAATAAATAAAATAAATAATACTGGACAATTCACACAGCATTATCTAGTCCCAAGCTAAGCAGAGCTTGTGTTATGGGTACTAGATAACTGTTAAACATATAATATAATACACTACATAGATAGATATTTTTTATTATACATTTAAGACGTAAGAAGTTAATGTACATTTGAGGATAAATTTAAAAAAGTACTGGTTTTGTTAAAAGTATTTCTTCTAACATCATAGAAAGACTTGGCTTTGAAACAGAAAATAAATAATAATGGTGGATAATTTACACAGCATTATCTAGCCCCAATGTAAGTAGAGTTTGTCCTATGGGTACTGGATAACTAATATACTTAATTATAACCTAGGTCCGTGGGGTACCGAGGCTCTTCGGGTTTTTAATAAATTATCTGAGCGTCTGGTTGAAGCGACGCGTGACCCGAGAGCTGGTCAGTATCAGCATTGCCATACAGCGGGGCAATGTAGCCAGCAGCGTAGCGAGGACGCTTCTGATTGATATAGATCAGTTGAGCTACTTGTAGATTGTTTGCAACAGTCTGCAATGAGCTCAATCGTTTCAATTATAAGTACTAGTTCTAATTTATTTCTATAATTTGAATATAATTTTCATTATACGTACTATAATGATAGATTTTTTTTTATTATCTATACTTAAAAAACACCCAGAATACCCTGAACAAATATCTGCAGATCCTACAAACAATGTTCTGAGGCGAGAATCGAACCTGCAACCCGCTGCGCCAAGGTCGTCGATTTTGGAAAGAGCCAATAAAGCGCTTTTTAGTGGAGGCCTATGTTCAGTACCTATCGGTACTTGACCACAGCTGAACTATCTATAGGCTGATGGTGTGATGAAGTTTTCAAAAGCCCTATTCGATTACTTGATCATATCCCGATATCAAAAACTAATAATATTAGAATTATAGAAAACAAAGTACCTACCTAAACAAATTTAACTCCTTATCAATCAACACAGAAGATCTTATTTTATCCAGATTGATCAATTTACAAACCTACCATAATCTACCATCTTCCGAAAACAAAAATCAATATTGTTTCTAGCCACCGGTGTTCAGAAATTATAAGTATAATAGTGTTGTAGTCAACAACTATCGATAAATCGATGATCTGTCGATAATTTGTTTTGCATAGATAGTTGACAAGCGCGAAACGTAACGGTGAGCGAATGATTAGCTAATTATTTTACGGTATAGGTAATTGATTGTAACATTGCAATCAAAAATCTTTTGAGAATGTACTGTTTGGAAAAATTTAGGTTTCTTTTAAATATGAAACGTGCTTCGAAATTATGCCTCCTAATATATTTTGAAGTTCTGCCTTCTTCTTCTCGGGTGCGTCTCTCACCCGTCCGTCATCTAGTATAACACAAGCTCTGCTTAGCGTGGGGCTAGATGATGCTGTGAGGATTGTCCGGCATTATATATTTATTATTATTTATTATAGACGCCATGTGGTGCCGGCTTAGAATTTGCACCATCCCAACTCTTCCCGCGGGTGTCGTAAAAAGCTACTAAGGGATATCCACCGGGGGCAGCGTCCACTACGGAACAATTCTACCAACAAACTACGATCCCCAACCCGCATGCCCAGCATGGGGATTATGGGGAATACCCCCCATGAGATGAAGGCCAATAAGGACCTTATCAGAAGGAGGCCTGCGTCCAGTAGTGGACCAATACAGGCTGTTGAGGTTGATGTGAGGTCGAGGATTATAGGCAACTATGTCCACCGCTGAACGTGCCTTGAAGAGGAATTTGCCATAATCACGACAACAGAGGTTGCAGTAATGAAGTTGTTTAATAATACACAGACGAAAGCTACGTTACGGTTACGTTACATAAATGTAGAGAAACTATCAGAAGAAGGGTCTTCTGATAGTTTCTCTACATTTATGGTCATTATATTGAATCTGTTCCATTAAGAAACCTTTAAAAATAAAATAAAAATTAAAAAACTCTTTATTTCCGTAAATACAAAGTACACTTAGAAAAGGCTTTTGACACTTTACATTTTTCATGCACATTGTTCACACAAGACAGGTACAAAAAAATGGTGGAATAATACAGTAGTAATACAGTAGCTGCATATCTCGCCCAAGTACACGCACGTGAATATTATAGAAGTAAATAGTACTTAACTAGTTATAGAAATAATAAACATTACAATTAGATGTCATTGAATTAATTGGATATATAAACGCAAATATTCATAAATTGTCTGCTGAACTCACTAGGAATCAAATCTTTCCGTGTCGGTTCTGTCTTGTGTTATTCGATATGATTTGTATCGACATAAATAATCACATCCCTAGAAAACCGCAATTATCGATGTTTACAATTTCGATCATTACTGTCCGTCTATAAATCTTACGGGAACTGTTAGTGGTCAGAATAATACCTACCAACTACCCATCTAGTGGTAAATTCAAAGACGGTTGCCGTATTGTATAAACTAAGATATTCGGAAGCTTATTAAGGAAGATAGGTCTTTTTGAGAAGTAGCGTTGGTTTACAATAAGATATTATGTACTTGGTTTGAATTTAGGAAGTTTTAATCGCAAAATTTTTAAGAATTTGTGATATTTTATGTTATCGCTGGGTAGTAGAACAAGCCCGTTTGTAGAATGGCTAGGCCGTTTACTATTCCGATTTTTGATCGATCAACGTTCGACAATATGGCTAAACATTACTTATTCATCTCGTCAAATGAAATTATTACTCACATCTTAACAAATCAGGGTTCGTTTTGTAAGCGGCCTTGGCAACAAACGGCCTGATTCTATGATCTGGCGGGGACATTAATTACCTCACCTCACCTCAGTAGCCTATATTGGTGCACTGCTAGACGCAAGTCTCCCCCTGATAAGCGCATTGGCTTTTATCTTTAGTGTCCATAATCCCCACGCTGGACATGCGGGTTGGGGGTCGTAGTTCGGTGGTAGAATTTTTCTGCAGGGGGCGCTATGCCTATATACCTTAGACCTTACAGGACTCTTGGACATGTCACAAAAATTCAAATTACATAAGTAAAACTAGGAAATAAAGTGAGCATTTAGAATTTTTGTTCACTTCATTCTTTTAAAGGTAAAGTTAAGAAGCGAAGACTGCTGATGAGGAAAGTCGAGTAAAACCTTTCAATTCGAATAAAAGTAACCAGGAAGCCAACAAACTCAAAACAATCCCAAAAACATTAGCAACTGCCACCAATAAAGATCGAAAACAATACTTATCTAGAGCATATCCCATCATGGACGCACTGAATGAAACGTCTTCACCGGATGTACCGCCATTGCTCGTTCGACCGTTCCGAATTCAAAACGGAGCCGTTTCCGGCGTGACGTCACTGCCCGCCATTTTGCCTGCGCTCGCGCATGGGAATCGGGAGCGAGTGAAATGAGTTTCCCTCAGGAAAGGATGTTAACTTTTTATGGGGAATTTTAAGTAGGTGGAATTTTTTGTGTGATTTCATCACATTGCATTGTGACAGTGAATTTTCAGTTTGGGAATGTGGTAATGACAATAATTGTTAAATAGGTATGTGGTAGCGATCAGATAAAAATGACGCCAGTGGAAAATATTGTCGAGAGGAATGAAACAATTTGATAAGCTAAAATGGGACAATGAACACCTCGGTGACGCGGCGGGTGAATGTCTGCTTGCGACGCAGGAGGTTGCGGGTTCGATTCCCGCCTCGGGACAAATGTTGTTACGATCTACAGATATTTGTTCCGGGCGTTCTGGGTGTTTTCTATGGATACAAAAAAATCTATCTATGCAGTGTACATAATGTCAAAAATATAATAGTTATCTAGTACCCATAACACAAGCTGTGCTTAGCTTGGGGCTAGGCGATGCTGTGTAGATTGCCCAGCATTATTTATTTAATTTTTAATGTAAAAGTCATCTTGGGGACACTTCCCACTGGTGTTAATATGGACCAGTTGAGCTACCTGAAAATTGTTTGCAACAGTCTGCGGTCGGCTCAATTGTTTTAACTGTAAATATTATGTATGTAGTACTAATTTGTTTCTAATATTTTATTATATTTTTTTTTTGTTATTAAAGTTTCAAATGACACATTATTAGTGATTGCCGGTAACGTTTCAAAAAAGGCTCAAAATTCCGGTTCAATTAAAGAACCGAACTACTGAAACGTCGAGCGACTCAGAAGTTCGGTCCTCAACCTCAACAGCCTGTATTGGTCCACTGCTGAACGCAGGCCTTCCCCTGATAAGCGCCTTATTGGATTTTATCACATGGAGGGTAATGCCCATAATCCCTACGCTGGGCATGCGGTTTCGGATCGCAGTCTGGTGGTATAATTGTTCTGCAGGAGGCGCTGCTGCCCGCCCCCGGTCGATATCCCTTAGTCACCTCTTACGACACCCGCGGAAGAGTTGGTGAAGTTCGGTTCACTTAATTAAATAAATAAATAAATACATAACAGCGTGTTTTATAGGCTGAATAAGTTGAAAAAACATGAGTTAACGCATAAGAAAAAGGCTCAGAAACAAGAGTGATAGCGTGCGCTTGTTAAAAATTAGATCTTAACAAAATCAAAATCGAAATTGTATACAAACTCATAAAAAGCTTATCGTAATCCTTAAAATAATAAATAATGCTGGACAATTCACACAGCATTACATTATCTAGCCCCAAGTTAAGCAGAGCTTGTGTTATGGGTACTAGATAACTGATATACATAATATAATACACTACATAGAAAGATATTTTTGTTATACATAGAAAAACACCCAGAACACCCTGAACTAATATCTGTAGAACGTACACACATTTGTCCCGAGGCCGGAATCGAACCCTTAACCTCCTGCGTCGCAAGCGGACCTTCGCCCGCTGCGCCACAGAGGTGTTCATTGTCCCATTTTAGCGTATCAAATTTATTAAAGTTAATTGTAACCGGACTACTGAGACAACACAAATCGTTGGCTAGTTTAAGTAACTACTTACTGAAATATTGTTTGCAATATTAGGAACACAATGACAATGAAGTAGTGCGACAAAAAAGCGTGTAAAATTTCACGGTCTTAGCATAAACTTGGCCTAACCTTCGTTTAAACAAGATTTAGATGAGCCGCTAATAATTTCAGTAATCGGAGGCCATTTTGTAATCGATCGGTAAGTGATTGTGTCATTTGTTTTTAATTAGAGTGATCACTTCATTTGTTTTTAATTTAATGATAAAGATCATTTTTTGCGTAAACATATCGTACCTACGGTGCAATAACGTCACTTATGCAAGTGATGTAATTTTTCAGGAGAGGCGTTTGAAAATTCAACTTCCTATTACAATTGATAGTTCGTCTCGACTAAAAAAATAAGATGATAATACCTAAACTACATCTATAAACGTTATTTTAAAATAAAAGCATACATCTCACTAATTACTATTTTAAAAATATACACGTTTAAAAATTACTACCCTCGCAGAAGTGACGATAAGACACTAGAAAATAATTAACCGGTCAATTATGTCAAAACAAATAAAACACGAAATCATAAAAATCTAAAACAATATTTATTAAAGTAGCAAATAAGTATAACAAAAATTATTATCATTACGCATTAATCAATAATTGTTTTACTTATATCTAATAGAAATTTGGTAAACAATTGGAGAAATAACGTCTGGTAAAAACAATTGGAGAAATAACGTCACTACTACACAAGTGTCATTTAAGCTCCAAAAACATAAAAATAAATTGTCACAATTACCTTAAGTAACGTTGTAGCTCCAGGAGACTGCTTCTCGTGCGGGGGCCCGCGCGCAACTGACCAATGAAACGTTGTTTCTCCTAGTGCCGTCCAGATTCGCGCCAAAACCATAACGACACTTGTGCTCTCAAGTGGAAAGTATGCGTACCACACAAGTGACAATAACGCACCAAGTAAAGAGGTAGATTAGGTGTATTTTCTCATACTCAGTTCAGTTTTGGAAAAAATTGCATAAGTGACGTTATTGCACCGTAGGTACGATATGTAGATATAACATTTTACAAACAGGTATGCAGGTCAACATGTTTTACCGATTACAGTTTACAAATTGTGAGAAATGGCAGGCAACAGAGACAGTAACTAAAATAATAATTGAGTTATTAGAAGTTATGTCATGAAATTAAATATGTATAGGTTAGTGATTAATGAATCCTAATAATAATTCTATACGTTTTCATTAAAAAGTTATAATTTATCATTTAGAAAGTCGTCAACTTTATAATAACATTTTTCAATTAAAGAAGAACATATTCAGGTATTTGGTTTTCAATCTAGATTTACCTACTAGCTCAGATATAAAGCCCACGACATAACTACAGAAATTTCTGTGCCGTGTAATCTACCAATACTTGTTTAGATTTATTAGTTTCTAGAATATTTTCTATTTATTCCTTGGATGTAGGAGTAGGTGTATTGACCAATAACATTTTTTTTATGTACAACTTATTTTTCTCATCTGGTTTACACATCGGTTTACATAACGCAAGCTCTATTTACTTGGTATCTAGAAATCAAAAGTTATACAGCCCTGCGAATGAATATGTTATGTTCAGGGTTTTTATTATTATTGCACGACATGATTACAGCTCATCACTCAAAAAAACCTTACTTTCTGGATGCTGGCCAAATTTTTTATTATTTAATTACTTACTAGCTGCACTCTTACTACCCGTTGTCCTATTACCCGTTTTCCCGTAGGAAGGAAGCATTTTCCCGTGGTTAAAAGTAGCCTATGTTCATCAGGAATAATGTGGGCTTCTAATGGTAAAAGATTTTTTCAAATCGGTGCAGTAATTTCGGAGCCTATTCAACAAACAAATTAGTATAGATAATATTACTATAGATTTAAGGAAAACCAGCAGCACATACAAAAAAATACAAATAGCAAGCGAAGGCTATTAAGAGGTTTTCACGACTCAGAAGAATAGTAGATACAATAGAAGTGTGAACAAGAGAAGTAAACAGATAACCTACAATATTACAATCAATTTAGTTCGTACATAGCACAAAACTATAATAAGTGAGAAATTAATACTAAAGCCATTCATAAGCCGGGATATTTACCATGATTTGAGCTACTAATAACGATTTATTCCGTGATCATGGCGCATGAAACTGTGCCGAAATATTGGAAATCTCAAAATTCAAATCATGGTATATATCCCGTTAGAAATGATTTTAGTGTTTATAACCATGATGAATTTAAAAGAGAGATTACCTAATAATTATAATGTTACTGTGGCTTCATTTACAATTAGCATAGTTCATTCACTAGCAAATGCAACTACCAGCCAATAACCCTTTAGTTCATTCAGTTTGATTATCATTCAGTTCAGACCTAAACGCAACCGCTATCGCATAGTCACCGCGCCCCACCGGACCATGACTCCGGTTCGATACCCGAACGATCTTGACCTTTTGCTTTCATACATACAAACAACATACATACATACGGGTGAACAACTAGAACCTTAACATTGCACACGTGTGGGACCTGGATCTCTGAGTCAAACGTTACATGGATGAAATGATGATACCACACTTTTTATGAGACGTGTTTCCACGTCTCATAAAAAGTGTGGTATCCGATGTCCGTACTGAACGCTCCGGACTCGATTAGCTTGCTCTGTCACTCCGGAATCTCCCGCTCTTTCCCACAACCCTTCGTAATGTAGGTTGTGTCTCTTACGGAAATATACAGTAGATATACCATATATTGTAGCTTATTTATTTATTTATTTATTTATTGGATTAATTATAGCATATTGGACTGCTCATTTTTATGCTATGCGGTAGCACTACTATTGCACTATGTCCCCAAAGATGTAGTCTCGTGATCAGACCGCACAACGCAACGATGTAGCAAACACTTCAGTCTGTGGACAGAATTAGTTTTGCACTCCTTGATGAGGCAGAATGAATTAGAGTATTATTTTTATTACTTAGGACCTCTTTATTGTATCTACATTTCTGCAAATTTATGATTTATGATTTTAAACCGAGATTCGTGTTTTTTTTCGTCACAGTAACCGTCAGCGGTGTGAAGCAAGTCATTACTGTGCGTTGGAATCGCATACCGTGCGCTGTGCGTTGCAATCACGCGAACCAAAACGTTAGAGCCATCTAAATTGCAATAGCCTACAATGTAAGTAAACTTCATCAGCACATATAACGTTCATGAACATGCCTACCCCAAGCAAGGGCTTTGCTAAAATCACCACGCATAGCAGACTTCAATAAGTCTGCTATGCGATGGATACTGTGATCACGTAAATGTGTTAAAAGTACACAGAAGGAATCTGGGCAATGTGATCATGTGATCACAGTAAATGTGTTAAAAGTACACAGAAGGAATCTGGGCCGCGATCACGGTGTGGAAAGTGTAGTTACCTATTGGCATTACGGCTCAAGCGTTAGCAGTTGAAACGTAACAGTGCGCGTTCACAGGCCGGCATCAGACAATCCGCACTGGGGCCTCATCAATGGTTTGCGACAAAAGATTCGCGCCGCACGGAGTGGTCTGTCGGCAATTCCGGCGAGGATTCTTGAAGGCAACTTTTCCGTTTAGTGCGAATGACGTCATTCTGATTGGCAATCAGTGGACGCACTTGTCAGTGGATTGTTCGATGCCGGCCTGTAAAGGCGCACACTAACGTTTCAACTGCTAACGTTTGAGCCGTAATGCCAATAGATAATTACTCCCCTCCTCAGGCCAAGTTTATCCCTTAGTCGCCTCTTACGACACCTGTGGAAAGAGTTGGAGCAAATTCTAAGATGGCACCACACAGCTATCGGTATATTATCGGGCTGAGTTGAGTCAATCCTTATGCCGCGAACGTCATGGCTGTATTATTTACGCCATGGACTTAGTACAAAATGAAATACATCGTAAACATACACAGCGTATTTATCCACGAAAGTGTAACAACCAAAACAAACGCCCAATTGAAGCCAAGATCCATTGAGCACGTCTGCAAGCAGCCACCGAGACCTCAATGCTTCAGTGAAGCATGCACCATGTGGACGCACTGGCCCATTCAACTTGGCCGCTCTTTCAGACCTGTCATGCGTCACTTTGACGTGAAACTCGATTGACAGGTGGTAGAAATGGCGGGGGGTGACGTTAGGTTTTTTGCTACGCCTAGCAAGTTCCCGAAGCTTCGGGATTTCTTCCGACAATGGCTTGTGTTTCTCGAAATTATTGTGTATCCGGACATTTCTTTGTTTTTATGTAGATACTATGTATTACGGTGGGTAGAGTTGGTTCGAGTGAAATCTTTCATTTTAGAGTGAGCTTTGGGTTATGCCGCCATTGACTTGATTGAAAAGGCTGTCATGTCTCAAAACATGTTGGAAAATTCTTGAATTGCCAGTTTTTGATCAGCGTTTAAAAAATGAGCCATTAGATGTCTTGTTTTTAAAACACAAACTGTACGCGTGTTACGCGATAAATACCGTATAAAGATCATTAATTATGCTAATAAATGGGGAAAGTTTATTTTTTTTTACCAAGTGCAAATCCGGATTCTGACAATAAGTTCATGATGTTACTATATTTTTTTTTATTTCCTTTTAATATTCCACACACACACGATAGAAGCATTGTTCTAATTGTGTCTAAAATAACTCGCCCATCCATAGGTACCCCATATTTTTCTTTCCAAATGATTTCTTTTCATACGAAGATTACCGTTAACTACTTTGACTTGAAGCTCTACATTAAACGGAACTAAGTACCATCGCTCAATAAATTCCGCAATATTGTGGATGGTCTACCATAGTAGAGTGAGCATCTACAGTGCGGATCCTGAATGCTTCAGTGGAGCATGGCCCACGTGGATGCGTTGGGCCATTCAAGTTTGCCTGCGGTTCACGCACTGAGGATATATACGTCACTTTTGACGTAACTGTCACTTTGACAGTTATTGGCTATGGTCAGGTTATATCAACAAAATTATTGTCGAATGGCTTCTGTCCGCACCCGTCCGAGTTTTCCTGGGATTAAATGTAGCCTATGACCACATCAACTAAAATTAACGTAAGCCGTAAGTCTTGATATGTAAAATATTTGTATTAATAAATGGCTGTGGATTTTGTCTAACAAATAAATAAATAAATAAATAAACTTTAACTCGCTAAGTTAACTACATCTATGCAAAAGTTCATCCCAATCTATTCAGTACTTTTCAATTCAATTCATTTATTCTTGGGGACGCTTCCGACTGGTATTGATATGGATCAGTTGAGCTACCTGTAGATTGTTTGCAATAGTCTTCAGTTAGCTCAATTGTTTCATTTGTAAATACTAATTCTAATTTATTTCTATTATTTAATTGTAATTTTCTTTGTGAATAAAGGCTTCTGCCCTTATAATTCATTTATTCATTTGTGAAACACAGGTATTACAGGGATGTTCAGGCATATAACTAAGAGCACTGTGATCTGCCATTAGGCGTACAAATTTTACTTGTGGCGTGTTGTGTAAGAAACATCCAAACTCTCGTATTTATTATAGTAGTTTTTTAGAAAATAACAAGAAAATTTTGTAAATAGCATATATACAAATGACATTTTGTGTCGGAAATATCTGCAGACCTCAATGCAATGCGTGGAAAATCTCGTCCCATTCATGAGACGTCGTTTTCCATGTTTATCTGAATTCTATACATAAATTGAATTCAAATAAACCTGGTAACTAGGTCCATACCCCTAGACGTAAGATTTTTTTTCATGCCGGACAATTCACACAGCATTATCTAGCCCCAAGCTAAGCAGAGCTTGTGTTATGGGTACTTGATAACTGATATGTTTAATACAATACAATAAATAGATAGATATTTTTTATTATACATCCAGAACACCATGAACAAATATCTGCAGATCATACAAACATTTGTCCCGAGGCGGGAATCGAACCCGCAACCTCTTGCGTCGCAGGCGAACCTTCGCCCGCTGCGCCACAGAGGTCGTCAAACTTAAAATAAAATTTAATTCGGGTACTCACCGGTGTTACGGGTTACGGGGCGGAATGTACCATTTGCAGCGAGCATTTACTAACGTCACTGTCGTCAAAAATCCGTCTCTTTGTTCGTTACAGCGCCTTCTTTCTCCGTACTGACTGCACGAACGTTCGCTGTGTAACTCGTTACATTACCCGTAACAACGGCCAGTACCCAGCGTATTGCATTTTGCATTTGTTTGCACAAATGCATCATGGCGGCGTATATAGTTAATTGAAAACAGTTTGAGTTTTCAATTTTTATCTCATACATATGTGCGACAAAGCCGTAAAGAATAAAAAAAAAGATAAGCTCAATTGTTTCAATTGTAAAAACTAGTTCAAATTTATTTCTATACTAGCTGCATTCTTACTACCTGTTGTCTTATTACACGTTTCCCCGTAGGAATGAAGCATTTTACCGAGGTAAAAAGTAGCCTATGTTCATCAGGAATAATGTGGCAAAAGAATTTTTCAAATCGGTCCAGTAGTTTCGGAGCCTATTCAATACAAACAAACAATCAAATCTTTCCTCTTTATAATATTAGTTAGATTATTAAATAAAATTATTTTCGTTCTTTCATTTCTTCTTTCCTTATCTATAATTTGATTGTAACTTGCTTTGTGAATAAAGATTCTCTCCAAAAAAAAATATCTCATATTTTTTTATTCGCATCTTTTCTATCGAATATATTTAATATTAAAACAGCAAGTGACTTTTTAAAAAACACATGTACAAAGAGTTCTCAAAAATGTCTTGTTTGTCTTCAAAAATACTTTCAAGTTAAAATCTTTCTGTGATCAAGTTTTAAAACAAGATGTAAAACATTTTCTAAAACTATTAACGGTAAACCAGGGCAACATTGCGCAAAGAACCTAAGGTTGTGTGGCCTCGCCATCGACATCGATAAAAAACCAGAGGTCGATAGTTTTTATCGATACCGGGATGCGATGGTCAATGTTTTTGTACGGCACTATTTAGGGTCAATTATAATTAGAAAATCCTTGACTGAATTTTCAGCTAAATGTGCCCATAACTTATTTAAAAAATTCAACACTAGACCTATTTAAGTTTATGTTTCGACAAATCTAAATCAAAAATATCTAAGTTAACCCAATCAATTCTTAGATAAACAATTTCTTAAAACTTTAAAAAGAATAGATGTGTTAAATATAACGCTGATATTATTTTGGTCAGTTACCCCAAATTCAAAATAACCTTAAAAGCTGACAGCTTAGAGCTTAATTAGATCGTTAATCGCGTTTAACAGGCTAGTGTTGTAGGTAATAAATTGACATTTATATAAAACAAACTTAATGTCATTTAAGTCCAACATAGCTCTACCTTTCCAACGTGTATAAAAAAGGTAAAAAGCGCAAAACATCACAATGGTCCGGCAAGCGCTTTCTAAAACGCTGGCGACTGCCAATTTCAATTAGGTTGGTTGGTGACTGATTACGATGGTTCATAGTGGCATATCTTAGACAAGTTATGTTTCAGACAAAATACAGGGACTAAGACAACTAGCTGTTACCCGCAACTTCATTCGCATGGTAGGTAGGGTGCCTAACCTATTGGCAATATTGCATGTTTTATTTCGCCGTTGGACTTAATGTGTAAGTTATCAAGCCCTTATTTAAATCCTAAGTTGAGGGCGAATCCCCAAAAAAACCTGTTATCTAAGTAAGGCTTTGCTCTAAACGTACGCCAAATTTCATCTTGATCTGTTCAGTAGTTTTGGAGATCCTAGGTAACAAAAATTCAGATTGTATAAACTTTCAGTTTTATAATATTAGTAGGATTAGGCCGTGTATATAATATCCACCGGTGGCGGCAACAACGCCACTTGAAGAACAATTTTACCACCTAACTGCGATACCTAACCCGCATGCCCAGCGTGGGTATTATGGGCATCACCCCTCATATGATGATGTTATTCCAACCGTTGATGTTACTCTATATTTGTTGTACTGTTGTCATCATGTGTAAACGCAATTTGGTTTTTTCTTGCCCCATTTATGTATTTTTATATTTTCCTTTGATATAATTGTTTTTACTTGCATATTAAGCTCTGAACTGTCTGTTTTCCATTAATTTTATTTTGGTTTTCTTTGGAATCTTTGCTGGTTAAATAAAGTATTTTATGTTTAATTTATAATAACTGTATGTTCCCAAATAAATAAATAAATAAAATGATAAGAGACAATATGGCGCAGGGATAGGCCTGCGTGGACCAGTGTGGGCTGTATATGTTATGACAGAATGTACTACAAGAAGAGATTGGTAGGAGTTCAACTTTCTTATGAACTGATATTTTTCGGGATTACAATTATTTGTTCTGTCATGTTTGCATGTACTGAAAAAAACCATCACTGACGTGCAACCACGAGGAAAAAAGAAAGCTAAATTTAAAATCGATAAAAAATACCAGATCTAAATTTTATTAGTTAAGATCATTTTGAATTTGACTGGACTTTAGCTTTTGGATTTTCCGATAATAATGAAAATAAGACATTCAATCTTTCACTTCAACGATTATAATCATCCGTCAAATTATTACCTCAACAGGTAGTTCCAAAGTTTTTACAAACACTGCCATGGGAACCCGCGACTATAACAAAGAGTAACCTAGACCCGACCACAATGCCTCCCACACTTGAATTGAGATAATGCTTTTCACTTGCTTATGTAATGTGGAAGCTTAATTTGTGTTGACCTTTTTAATTTCTTGAACTTACTCTTCTACAATAATATTTTAACGCTTTGAACGTTTTTCTGTCAAAATTTACCCTATACTCTTTCAATTACAACTAATATTGCATCTATTTCTTTAAATCTAAGCCGTTACCAGAAGGCAAAGTGCCCAGAATGCTGGCAGAATTGCCACATTGAATGGCAATGCTAATTCGTTGACCAAAATAGAAGTCACAATTCCGTGGACTCTATGAAAAGTTTTAAATATTATCTTTCTCTCTTTTACTTATTTTAACAATACATAGCTCTCAATCTTAGTAGAAAAAAGCCTGCATCACAAAATTCTATACCCAAATAAATTTTTGGCGTTTCCATCTCTTTTTCAGCCGGTCATCTGATTTTAATTTTTTTAGGTTTTATAAATTTAATTTTATATTTTTATATGCATTAATAAGCATAATTTTTATAAATTTGTGTGGAAATTTATAATTTATTAATGTTAACGCTTTCACGATAAATAAAAAACTTACTTTGACCGATTTTTGGTTTTGTTCATCAAATTGAATTCAAAAACCTGCAGAAAACGCCCAAAAAATTATCTTAATCTTGGCAACAACTAGCATTTTTGAAAATTTTGTCAATGATTACATTTTATTTTTTCCGGATTTTTATGAAGGTGACGTCGACGTGAGAACGGAGTTCTTCAAATAACTAATTAAACAATTCAATGAGAAAATGACTATTTGTTTAATCATAAGGATAATTTTCTGGCGTTTGTTAAAATAATGATTATTATCTTTATGTTGAAAATACAATTGTTTAGTTACCTAAAATTATATTGTATAAAATACCCTTGCAAAATGTAAAGATAAAAGAAGAATGAAAGGAAACGGAAGCGTTTGACTTTTTTTTTTGTAGAATAATAATTTTCCAGTCAAAGCTGTAAAAAGATTGTCTTGCGCTACGCAACCCGGGAATTTATTTAAATTCCCGGGTTTATAAATGTCACTCCATATTTCTCATAGAGCACAACATAATTTAAAAGGCATAAAGCTACCTCTTCCATAATTTTTTCAGATACAATACCAGTCAGTCACATAACATTTTTAGCACTCATATGGAGCGGAATATTAAGTACCAGACATTCATAATAATTGCAAATCCATAGGTTTGATAATGTATGAGATACAGAAGGGATCAACTTTGTTCCCAATGGATCATGTATACACACTGCTATTGCGTCGCCCGATTCTTTCAGAACTTGACTGACGCTCTATCGCGAATGTAAGTTTTACAGGCTTCATTAATATTTATAATATCTACATCAGTAACAAATATGGTGGAGATAGCTAAATCATCAGTTACCAAACTTATGAAGACAATCAAAACAAAAAGTTGTATTTTCGTGCCAAAATCCGTCGGCAATCGATCATTACGTAAAAACGCAATAGAATTGCCTAAGTTTTAGAATGTCGGCTTGAAATGACGTAAATTCTGACAAATAATGTTTTTGTCCTTTGTAATTGTAACCGAGCTATTTAGGGGCTCGTCCGGGGAAGTTCAGCCATGTTCTTTCTAAGTATTTGTTGGTAGAATACACTTTCTGTGAAGTTACAGTTACATGAGGGGTGCTTATATCATGACTCATGAGGAAGGCGTCACGAAGCAAATCGGTAGGGCAATGCAAGGCATATATACCTTTATTATAGGGAAAATTCCTAGCTGGTATTTAAGGCCTAGTTTTAAATATTTGTACTAAAGTTTCGTATTCTAAACAGAGTTTTAATAGATTTAAAGATTGATTCATCAATGCACACGAGTTTTTTTAACGTGGTTTCGTAAGTAACGCTTTTCCTATTTTGATTCTTATAGAAATCAAATTGGATAAATCTGTACACCTTAACATTTTCTAATAATCCTAAGCACCTCGTTTTAGTAATCCTAAACCCCTCTTTTAAGGGCATACGTTGCTTAAACGTTAAAGATATAGTTGTACTTTGTAATTCATAAGGCTAATTTAATATGTTCCAGTCTTCAATACAGTACGTTCATTATTTTAGAGAAAAACACGTCAATTTATTGTCAATACCGTCTAGTTCTTTTCAGCAAAACATATATTACCCAAAAGAGTAACCAACGTCCATAAAACGCAACAGCAAAAAGTCTCATGCAACACGTAAATTCCTGAAATCGACTTTCATTATTACTTACCTCAGGAAAAACAGATTAGGCAACACCTTTTTTCAACTTTCTATGCACATTCACTTACACAAGCACTTTTCACGCGCGTGCGCGCTGCACGACGGTCCGGACTCAAATGCGGTAAAGTGGAACAGCGTAGAAGCAAGCGCACTGACTCGCGACTGGCCGGCTCGCGTGTGCGTGAGCGCAGGCTAACGAACACACATGGATATGTGAGGCGTATCCTTATGTAAAGTATATGATTTCGACGGAAAAGCGCGATTTGCCTTACGGTTGAGACATGACGTTTTGAACAGATTAGAGGGGATATTTTATTTGATGTGCTGGTTTTTGTTAGGTTTAAATTGCTCTATCTCCATTTTTTTTTAACTAAAAAGCATCGGTGGTTTGACTGAATGATTTTACCGATGAATATTTTAATAGCGAGAGCAATGAATATCATCAAACAAGACAAGTAATACTAATATAATTTACGATACGATTGTGTTACCAACGAAAAAAGCTTCATTAAAAATTAGTTCATTTGTTCAGGCATCACAATGGGTGAGACAGGGACACAGCTATACACGTAAAACTTATAACAACAAAGCCGAAATTAATGTATGACTTGCAAAAGCGTCTACAAATACCAACTTAATATTTTTTTCTGCAATTTTGGGTAATTAAATTTATTGTAATAAGGTAATTTATTAAAACAAATTTAAAATAATTCATGCAGCTTCATAACGTTGTTGGTTAAATAAAAATTATATGTGGTTAATTTTAATAAGCCACCCATTATTAACTTTTTATTATAAAGAAACCATTTTGGTGCCCAGTAGAATTTTTACGTACAAGTTTATGAGAATAGTCTTCATTGGATGATTCTGATTCTCCACTTTGTTCTCATCATCATCAGCCTATGTTACTCCACTGCTGGAGATAGGCCTCCCCTAATGAGCGCCACAGCGCCCTGTCTTCAGCTTGCCGCATCCAGCATCTGCCTGCAGTCTTTCGCAAATCATCGTCCCACTTGGCCGGAGGGCGTCCTACACTACGTTTGCCGAGTCGTGGTCTCCACTCAAGAACACGTTTGCCCCAGCGGTTGTCGGTTCTTTGCGAGATATGGCCGGCCCACCGCCACTTCAGCTTGTTAATTCTTTTGAGCTATGTCGATAACTTTGGTTCTCTGTCGGATGTGTTCGCCCACTTTGTTCTATCCAGTGCAGTCTTTGGAAATATTGCAATCTACGAAATTAGATTCTAAAGTCTCATGATTTGTTGTTTTGAGATTTCAACCTCAAAATAACAGAAATCTTATTAAAGTGCTTTATTTTTTAGACCTTATTACAGGACTGTTGGCTACGTCACAAAATTCAAATTACATAAGTAAAACAAGGAAATAAAATGATCACTTTTGTTCACTTCAATATTTTTAAGGTAAAGTAAAGTAGCGAACAAGAAAACTTTACCTTGTTAGTTTTCGAGTTGAAGCAAAACTCATCCCAAGTTTTTTTATGTACAAATCTTGTGTTTGACAATTTGTTTGAATTTATTTATAATTTTTGCAAGTCACTTGGTTTTGTTGTGGAAGCGTATACATTGGCTTTGAAATCATCCCATTAAAAGTGATTTCGGTGATAATAACCCTTAAGAATGTTTTTAACAAACCTGTCGATTTTTTTTGGTCTTCCTCATAGAAAATGATCTCACTATTGGAAATTTTTGTTATCCAACTCCTTAGTTATATCTTTGTGTCCAATTCATCGCAGCCTTTTTTACATTTGTCGTAGATATCAGGCTCATTGTGACACCTCGAATGTATACGTTTCGTTGCTCATACTAACCTACCTACTACAGTTTTTAAGGCTTCTTTTTACCTTTCTTAGGCTATAGTTATTTTTTCATAGCTGTATATAAAAATAAAAAAGGGATCGCGCCTTTTTTTAAAAATGTACCCCATGAGGCTGACCCAGAGTATTTTTTGAATTGCGTATCAGTCGTGTTCTTTCAACAAAAATGACTATTTTATTTTGCGTCGCGGACCGCGGTGTAGCTCAAACATGTTGCCTTTCGTATACGCGAGTTACGGCATCTCATTTAAAGCACAATTTCGATAAGAATATAATATGATTTCAGGAATTTTGAATAAATTAAATTTTCTAAAAATTCTCTCCGTTCAAAAGATTTCAACGCGCCTTCCAGCCATTTTAACTTGTGCTCACTTTGGCCCTTTGGCATAATGGTTTGTTAGCTGAGGCAAATAAACTGGGTTTGATTCTCATTTTATAAATAAATAAAAATAATGCAGGACAATTCACACAGCATTATCTAGCCCCAAAGTAAGCTACTCAAAGCTTGTGTTATGGGTACTAGATAACTGATATATTTAATACCTTATATACATAGATAGATATTTTTTATTATACATAGAAAACACCCAGACCAACGGAACGAATTTCTGCAGATCGTACACAAATTTGTTCCGAGGCGGGAATCGAACCCGCAACCTCTTGCGTCGCAGGCGGACTCTCGCCCGCTGCGCCACTGAGGTCGTCATTAGCACAAAGAAAGAGAAAAGTCCACTTAAAAATATAATTTTTATACAGAAGTCAGATTACCAGCCAGCCTCTTGGAGATGCTTGCGACTGGTATTGATATGGATCAGTTGAACTACCTGTAGATTGTTTGCAACAGTCTTCAGTTAGCTCAATTGTTTCAATTGTAACTACGATTTCTAATTTTTTTCTATTATATGATTGTAATTTTCTTTGTCAATAAGGTTGCCTATATGTATAAATCGTACCTATTTAGATAGAGGAATGCCTGTTTGACTGAAGCGGAAAAGGTTTTGATTTTCACCTTTTAAAAAACTTGGTTGCGGAATATTAGAGTGTGGACGAATTTCGCCAGAGTGACGGTAAAAAATTGGCTGAGGTGACGGTCAATCTCCAGTAGTGGAGAGCCGCCTCTATGAAGAAGTTTACGCCGCGCATCATTTTACACGAAATATATATGATCGAAATAAAAGGGATTTGTGGCTGCAGAAGTGTAGAAAGTTAAGTAACAGAACATTTGTCCCGAGGTCGGAATCGAACTTCCAACCTCTGCGGTGTAAGAGAACTTTCCCACAACGCAACCGAGGTCGTCAACCTGCACGTTTAATTAAATGTTCAATTTTAGTAGCTTCAATAAAGAAATTATTTAAAAATACCTGCATTACAGAAAGAAGTCCTCATGCAACAAGTTTTATAATAAAATCGTAAAACACTCATCTAATATTTCACCATAACTATGCAATTAAACTCAACAAAAAAGATGGTACTAACAGACAGGTGAAATACTCGCGACTCTTTCTAGTTTGTAGAAAGCTGTATCATGCTGTCTCTGTCTACCGGAAGACAGTAGAACTGTAACGGCCGGTTGTCGTAACTGACTTTTGTTGAGTGCGGTTCTCAAAGTTTCGTAAATTGGTTCCGGTTGGCGGGGTAGGAGAAAAATAAGGCAAATCAAATCAAATCCTTTATTTACAAGAATACATAATCAATTCACAATATCAGATCTTTTAACTATTTATTCAATTGTATTCAGCCTGCAAAACAAAAGGAAGGCGTGCAAATTATATGTGTGAGTCATAGTAATATAAGGTTATATTAAAATAATTAAGTAACAAATCAATCTACCCAATATTTAACACTATAGAAACAGGCTTAGATATAATAGATCATTCTATTCTAGAAAGTACCTTCAAACACCCTGATTTCGCCTTTTGTACCTTAATTCGCCTGATATTATTAAATGGTCATGACATGGACTGCAACACAGAAAGCGGTTCCTACGCCTACCATTTAGTATACAATTTTTTAATGCAACATTCTGCAATCGAATAGTAGCTAACTTCATGTAGGAGATGACAGTCACATTTTGAGTTAAGTCATTGAAGGCAAGTTTTTCTGGTGATCTGCAAAACTTCATCCAAAATCGAAGAAAATAAGAGGCGACCATTAGCATTATGTAGATTTATTGAAGACTCTAAATGTGGTTCAAAAGTTATAAAATTTATGTGACACATAATAGAACAACTTAAATTTTTAGGATAAGGTACTACTTCTTAGAATAACATTTATATTTTAATGAATAAATTTTTTTTTTTTTTTATATGCATTCAATTATCATTTTATTTTAAACATGCAATATAGGTAGGATAGGTATACCTACTAGGTTTGCTTTACATTCGCGCAAGCGACCGACGACGTAGGTACTCATATTGATCTCACTATACGTTAAAAAATATTTGTGGCAGCCCTAACCACAGCTCGCTCAACGTATGGAGCTGATCTGTGCAATGTTGAAAAGTGTGCCTAACTCTCATTTTTGTGAACAGTGAATATATTTTTACTAAACTTACAACAACGCAATTTGCCACGACTACAGGGAATGAAAAATGAGGATAGGAGTATTTAGGCACTTGTGCCTATATTCAACTCGCACATCTGCGGCTTTTTAGTATGAAAAGAATTAACATTTTTCTCTTTTATATTATCTTTAGATAACTCGAAGTAATAGAAAGTGACTGGTAGTAAAATGAAGTGGTTGATTTTGTTCGAAACTACATATGTCTAGAATAACAAACGAAAATGTGTAAAAAGTAGGCAAACTTAGGGTGTTTAAAGGAAAATAATTTTTTTGGCACAGTCACAAATATACATTATATTTGAGACTGTGTCAAAAAAATTATTTTCACCGCTCATCCATACTAATTTTCTCCTTGTTATTTTCTCTAATGCGCTAACCCGACCCAAATCAGCGGCACCACCTATTTTATCTTATTACTATGTTAAACGAAGGAATTTTCAAAAATCGAACGTCCAGTTTGTGATAGTTATCATAAGCATATTATTATTTCTAATGCCTCTGTAAAAGTTTTATTTTGAAGGAAGAGATGCGAAGTCGCTTTTTTTGGCCGCGATGATGGTGGGGCTCGTTTGGATCGAGTATGCGCCTTAATAAAGATCTATCATATAAAAGAAGGTAAAAGTAAAAGTTTGAGGTCCACTTGCGGGTAACAAAGAACAAAGCGCACGCGCCGGTAGCTGCGCGCACAATCGCCCGACGGTACTGTTCCGTGAGATGATGCCTTACTGTTTGGACAACTGGACTTTTAGAGTCAATTTTTAATCTAGACGCAAATCATGCATTAAGCAACGTTGACAGTAGGTACCTTGAACAAAATTAAAAAAATTAAAACTCATGAAACATGGTTTAGAACACTCAGGATTAAATTACCTATGACACAAAAAAAAACCGTAAATCGGTTCATCCGTGTGGGACCTACGATACCACAGACAGATACACAGAACAGACAGACACGTTAAACTTATAACACCTCTCTTTTTTCGTCGGGGGTAAAAAATAAAGTAATCACGAATAAAGTACAGCAATAAAATTAAGAAATAAAGTGTTATTTCCTAGTTTTACTGGTGTACTTAGAATTTTCTGACGTTCAACGTATGTAACCTGTAAGGGCTAAAGGAAATAAAGCACGAGAGTTTTTTGAGTTTTAAGTAAATTAATTCAGTAAGCACCTACCTACATTGTACTATACCTACACTAGCCAAACTAGATGTGTTTTAACAAACCGCCCATACTTAACCTGAAATTCACTCTGTTGCCGCGTCTTTTTTACGCAATTTACATGAATTAATTGTCGAAATGAGCTATTGCATTGCAGGCTATTGTATAGCTATTTAGAAAACCTATTCAAAAAATCGCTCCATAATGGTCCGTCAATTTTATTATTACCTCTATAATATATAACATTTAGGAAAACAATTCGAAATTGTGCTAGCTACCAATATGGTTTTGTATCGAAATATGCATGCACCTTCTTAAAAATATTACAGATCCCAGGTATGATATCTTTATACGTTTTTTTTTATCTTCAAAACAGCATATCTTGCAAAAATCAAAAGTTACGAGGTTATTGCTTGAATTCTTGTTGAACAATATCTAACAATGATCCAGCTTGGTTCACTGAGCCAGGATGATTCTCGTTAGATCCATTGACTAGATCCATGATGGATCTATTGAGACTTTTATTTAGTTTAATTTTATTTCCATTTATATGGGCAACATACAGTTACAGCAATACAGTACAACAAAAAAAACTAATGATAATCACTTAAACCAGCAAAATTTCCACCATTTCAGATAAGATCCACAGTGGAAGGTGTGGATTGTGGATCTATCGAGAACTTTATTTCTCAGTACATCCATGATGGATCTATGGCACGGGACGGACGGTACAGTTGCCCGTGGACATATTGATAATGATAATGCTTACGTAGGTCCTTACTCCTATCAAAGAACCCGAGCCGACTGTACTAACAAAGTCTTTCATAGTAATTGTTATTTCCAATCGAGAAGAAATGGAACTGGAATGGGTTTTATTTAATTTGTATTTTCATTTGGAACCTACCATCATTTATATTCTTATATTATATTCATACGCCTGAAAAGGCAGGTTTTGGTTAAAGTAACTGATAATAATTGTAAGATCTATGCATAAACCTGAAACTTTATGAATAAATGAATTATGAACGAGTTGGCTTTTAATTGGTCGACCAGGACCAAAATTAATATCTAAGCTACTGCCAACTTCTGCTCATAGGAATTTTCGCTATGAAAAAATTCTACTCTCCTGTTCTAGACACATTAACAGATCGATTCAAATGTATTTACGAGTGTATTACTCATATTTCGTTCATGGGCTGCATTTTATACTATTTTGGAATGCAAATAGTAAACAAAAAAATTAACCAATGCGTGGCGAAAATAGTGGGAGTGATACACTGACGAATACATCTGCGACTAGCTACCAACTGATTTCGGACAATAAGTAGTCACACATTACTATTTATAATAAAATAATTATTTGTTTTAGGAAACTAGCAGCTTAATAAACCTTAATATTTTTAACTTATTGGAAAACTAAACCCTACAGTTTCCACGTATGAGTACATTATATATATCTAATTAAGTGATATATATAATGTATGGCTGCCTCGTTGGTCTAGCGGTCAGCTTGTTCAATCGCTGACTGAGGTCCTGGGTTTAAGTCCCGGGTCGGGTTATTAGTTGTTATTGGGGTTTTTCTAGCAAGAAATAATCATACTAGCAGCCCGGAGTCAAGAAGTGGTGTACGGGGGTGTAACACTGCCAGTGTTACACCCCCGTGCCTCGGAAAGCACGTTAAACCGTTGGTCCTGCGCCTGACCTCTCCCTGGTCGTGTCGATCTGTCGTCCCAGCGGATTATGAGTGTGAGGGAATAGAGAGTGCACCTGTGTTTGCGCACACACTTGTGTACTATAATATGTCCTGCAAATCCGGCTAGACTCCGATCCGGGCCGCCGTGGTCGAAATTTGGCTAGGAGGACATTATTATTTTATAGAAGTCGGGCTTTGCCGCCATAAAAATATTTTGGAGGGAAACAGTTGGATGTTCTTACCGTCCCTTCCCACCGTTGTACTTTCTTCGTCACGGTCCGCCGCCCGCGCAGGCGGGGTTGCTAGTGCTGTGCTGTTGCGTCATCGATTATCGATGAATAGGTTGTTATGTGACTGAATCTATTTATAACTTCGGTACTTAATGAGAAAAGAAATTACGTATAATCCTAATCGTGTTAAACCCCGTATAATCATAATCGTGTACTCACTCGCACTGTCGGATCAATCGTCAGGTTTCTCGTCATCGACTATCGTTGAAAAGGGTATAATGTGACTGAATCTATTTATAAATTTGGTACCTATTGAGAAAATCTTACGATATAACCATAATTGTGCAAAATCTCGCATATCTTCTTACCCACACTGACGGATCATTTGACAGGTATCTGGTCAATTAAATTATTAATAATCTTTGGCTTTTCATTTAATGGGTCCATTTTTTTACTTGTTAAAACTTTTAGGTCAAAACGTATATTGAACTAGACGTTTCAAAGATAATGCACAAAAAACATTATGAATAATTACATTTTAGTGCCATAAAGTGGTTTAATATAAATCAGATGTTTATCAAATAATTACCATACTTCATTATTTATCCTTAATAATAGATTTTACCTTCAAATGTTCTGTTTGACCTTCGTGATGAAGTCATGACTGAAATATTATAATGAATTAAAATACACTAACACAAATCTTTATGAAATTTAAAATGTTTTTTTGATTAATTCTATCGCTAAATCTCTTATCATTCACCATCAAAACCTCACAAAAGTTTCATAAATAGTCAGGTTCCTCTTTTGAAATACGTATTCTCACTAAACCATCGCTTGGATTCGAAATATTTCTAATAATATGTTATTTTGACTATTTTCAAACACATGCCGTAGACGTGTAATCTTGCCGAAGTCTGAAAACCAAATTAAAAAATATATGTAATGGTTTACAAAAAATACTGAATGAACAACGAAATTCACTCTATTCAAGTTTCGATTCCTTTTCGAAGAATAGCGAGTTATTATCATTGATAAATCGATGCTTAAAGGTAGTATTATCATCGATATCGATATAACGAGTGTAACAACCCTACACCCCTGCAGCGGAAGCACTATAATTGCGTCTTCCCCTCACTCCAGACGATGAGGTGCGTAATGCACTTTCTTATTATTATCGCCGTTGAAACGGTCAACTTTGTTGAGCTACTGTTTATTTAGATACCTTTTTTTCTATGGTATTTATTCACCATGGAGGATCAGTAGGCACGGAGATTATTTCCAGGGTAGAATAGTCATAAATAAATAAATAATGCTGGACAATTCACACAGCATTATCTAGCCCCAAGCTAAGCAGAGCTTGTGTTATGGGTACTAGATAACTGATATACTTAATACAATACACTACATAGATATTTTTTATCATACATAGAAAACACCCAGACCGACGAAACAAATTTCTGCAGATCGTACACAAATTTGTTCCGAGGCGGGAATCGAACCCGCAACCTCCTGTTTCGCAGGCGGACCTTCGCCCGCTGCGCCACGGAGGTCGTCAGTGACAAAATGACATCGCATCGTCATATATTGCATACATTATTGAATTTGAAGGATATGATTCAAATAATTTACGTATTCGTAGACAAAGTGACGTCATTTTTAACCCCCGACGCAATAAGTGTTATAAATTTAACGTGTCTGTCTGTGTATCTATGTATCTGTCTGTGGTATCGTAGCTACCAAACGGATGAACCGATTTTCATGTAGTTTTTTTTCATGTTTCATGAAAATCTGTCGGGGCGTTTTTAAAATTTTCAATTTTGTTCTTTTTAATGCGAAAGTTTGTGTGTGATGTTTGACCGAAGACAACGACAAAACTATATTATAAATCGGACTGAAATTTTTCACACAATTGGAATCCGCGCGAAGCCGCAGACAGAAGCTAGTTTTTTATACATTTAAATCCAACAGTGAGCCCTAGGGCCAAAATGCTGATGTCATAATAACAACACCAAACAATAATGATAAAATAAAATACCAGAGTTTTAAGTTCCAAATGAAAAACACTAAAGATTCATAAAAGGCATTTAAAGATAATATAACAGGAAAAACCAGATCATCAAAAGCCTAAGACTCGACTCATAAAGGTATGTATGTATGTATGTATGTACCTAGAATGATACAATCACTGTTAGGTACAGACGACCGGTAATGTACTGTAATTACATACGGGTGCGAGCGAGACAACGCAACCGAAAACACGAGACGGACAGAGACAGCAACGGTCATCTTTTATGTGGCGTAAGTGAGCGCACGCGCGGCCTCACACACACTAACATACTGTGATGTATAGCGTTTGTATGTGTTTGTGTGCATGTGATATATGCCTTAACGGAAATTTCTAGAAAGATTACTGTCTTGACATCGCGATTGTATCAGGGAATTAGATAGAAAAAAGCTTTTAATGGTGGAGGGACGAGCTTTAAGACTTTTATTTAATGATTTCGCACAACTTTATGAAGCAACGATTTTATAGGTAAAGCGAATAATTTTGAAAATAACAATCAATTCACTACATAGTACAAAACAAAGTCGCTTCCTGTCCGTCTGTCTGTCCCTATGTATGCTAAGATCTTTAAAACTACGCAACGGATTTTGATGCGGTTTTTTTTAATAGATAGAGTAATCCAAGAAAAAGGTTCATAATTATGTATAATATATGATTAATATAGTAGAGAAACCACTGATAATTTTAGAGGTTTCTAATGTGATGTCGTAAATATACACACTTTTTGCGCTTACATTGCAAGCGCTGGCTGAACCCTACAAGATAGATCAAAATAATGTACTACAGTATTATACACCTAAAGAAGGTCATAAAAAAATCCGGGATGGTATATGTCTATCTCTTAGGGATAACTCACATTATCCATATTTATCCTTTACTTTTTACGAGAAATAATGGCTTATTTACGAAGCGATTTTAAGCAATACAGCATTAATTTTTATCCAATTGAGTACTTTAAATACATTGTGCATTTAATAAAGATTAATTATGGCCCTTTACAGCATGTATCTAATTTGAATGAATTTTTTTGAAGATATCACATATTTAAATGCAGGGACATAGCGGTTGCAAGCCGTACCGGCCGGGGTCCGATTCTGTAGTATATTTAGTATCAGCATTGCACCCGTGCGAAGCCGGGGCGGGTCGCTAGTAATAGAAATAAATTAGAACTTGTATTTACAATTGAAACAATTGAGCTAACTGCAGACTGTTGCAAACAATCTACAGGTAGCTCAACTGATCCATATCAATACCAGTTGGAAGCGTCCCCAAGACGCTGGCTGCATTGTACAGCTGTATGGCAATATAATTTTGTATTAAGTATAATAGAAATTCGTAACATAGGTACAACTAATAATGCAGGCAGGTACATTTTACTAAAAGGATCTTCTAGAAAGCCATAGGAGTTAACCAAAATCAAAATAAATCGAGGTACTTAGGTAGGTAGGTAGGTACTTTATTTCCCTAAAAACCACGATACAGGGAATGGTCCGTAGAAGAGATGTATTATTTTCACATAAGTACTGAACCAAAAAACACTTGAGTACGCATAAAAATCTTGTTATCAAGTAATAAACCAAAAAAAATATCTTACCTACTCTCTAAAATATTAGATTTTATGTTATTTTTGTTTATTCCTCAATTTTTAGTTGACAACAGTTTCTTAAATGGTTTAAGATTTTCGGTCAAATTAGTAAATTTATTTATTTATTTATTTATCTATAAACATCTACATCTATCCTAACAGGCACACCCAATGCGATATAGTATATATAGTATATAGTAGTAGTATATAGTATATTCTAGTCTTATTATAGTTAATATATAAATTATCAAATCCTTATACATTATAGAAACATTATAGAAAATACTACAAAAAAATTAAATAAATTTAAATGTCAAAGATAGATACAATAATATGCAGATAATATCGTCAAAGTAATTTGATTGTAAGGTTTAATAATTATTTATTTATTTATTCTTTATTATCAAAGTAAGAATGATAATAATCCTAAAGTCAGCCTTAATAACCAAAATATACCTAACCTAATCGGATTATAAAAGAAAAATATTTTATTTGGTAGACAAAGTATCTAATATTATTAAAAAACATCCTGGCTACCTATATCATCTAGGTTCCTATATCACTTAGCTTTGCAAGAAATATGTATAGGTATATCTGTCAAATAAATTGCATTAATAAATCTATCATCATTAATCAAGCAAGCTCTACAATTATACTTCTTATTTCTTTGAATTTCACTGCTTTTAATTTAGAATTCATAGTATGCCATTTATTTTTTGTGAATGAAAGGGTAACATAAGTGAATGGCATCTCTCATAGGTTAGGTTAGTTAACCTAGCTATAATAAGGGAATGTAAAGTAATAATCATCATCATCATCATCAATGGTCATCACATCAACGAAGGATGGTTTATGTAGTGTTCGTTTATCGGCACTTAAGTAGATGACTTGTTAAGACTATACAAGGTGGTACAAACGTACGTTACCTCAATAAAATAAATAATGCTGGACAATTCACACAGCATTAGGTATCTGGCCCCAAGCTAAGCAGAGCTTGTGTTCTGGGTACTAGATAACTGATATACCTACTTAATACAGTACACTACATAGATAGATATTTTTTATTATACATAGAAAAGAACGACTTTTCTCTAACTCTCGTGGTTTCGGACTTGGTCATCATCGCCCTTCTCAAAAAACCACCTATAATGGTACTAAATTGTATATGCCTTACAGCTTTGCACCCATCTCGCAATCACCTTAGAAAGGATGGAAAACTCTTTTATGGTTAAGCTCGCCTTTGTACATGTCCATACAATACACTACATAGCTAGATATTTTTTATTATAGACACCGTGAGGTGCCGGCTTAGAATTTGCACCACCCCATCTCTTCCCGCTGGTGTCGTAAGAGGTGACTAAGGTATATCCACCGGGGGTAGGCAGCATTGCCTCCCGCAGAATAATTCTACTACTGAACTACGATCCCCAACCAGCATGCCTAGCGTGGGGATTATGGGCACTAACCCCCTTGAGACTAGTCAATAACTCGATCATCAGGGGGAGGGTTGCGTCTAGCAGTGGACCAATATAAGCTGTAAGGTAAGCCTAAGGTAAGTTTATTAGAGACTAGTGTTTAGTTCTGATGTATTACTAGGAGATTTGAACTTCTCGCTCTACTAGCCAGCAACTGAAGAAGTGTAGAGTGAGAAGCCGAGATCCGGCCATAGACTATTAGGAATAGCGTTAGCATCCTCACCTGCAGACATACAAGTGTGTTGACCCGGGCGCACGTGTCGTTATTTATCAATTACAAGGAGATTTGAACTTCTCGCTCTGCCAGCCAGCTGTGGCCAGTCGGAACGGCGGCCGCTATGTACGTACGCTGGGGATACTGAGGTATTGTAGAGCATGATTATAGAAGGCAAACTACACATGGTTTTGCGCGCGCTTTTCCGGCATAAAAGGAAAGCGCACAAAGTCTTGGGGCACCAAGTTCTTATTTATCTGCCTGCCACCTAAATTCGGATAGTTCAAAGTTTTATTTATTTATTTTATTAAGGTAATGCCGACAAAACACATAGTAAAACATTTTTTTGTGCGAATTTTTTTTTCGAGTGCAAAAATTATACTATAGAATGTATGTTCATAACAGACTTCCACAACATTTTTATAAGGTGCACAAACAACACCTAAAATAAATAAATACATTCAAAAAAGATATTAAAAAATTAAACTAACAATAAACAAATTACACTTAAAAAGTGATTATAACATGAAAAGGTAAGAAAGAGACAGAGTTCCTTATAATTAAAACCTTTGTTTTACTCATGGAAGTAAGTACGGATTTCTATGAAATAAAATATTCACGAAAACTTCGGGTTGATCTTTCACACTATCATCAATTACATAAGATTGTAAATATAATCTAAAAAAATTACCACAACTAACCCTTTCACATCATCAAATAGAATGTCAAATAAAAAATCTATTGGGGCCCCTGTAGGCTTTTAGGAATGGCTCTACTTTAGATCTTCAGTCCTACGAATTCTTTTCAATCTACAAAATCCCTGATAACTCGATACCTAAAATAGTTGAAAGATCCCTAATATAAATAAATACAATATTTCCTATAAGCTGATTAGTGAAAATTATAATGAATAAGTAACGATAAATCCAAAAATATTTCCAATATGAAAACTTGTCCATTTTCAATAAATAAATTCAGACCAGTTGTCAAAACCTTGCTGTGCAAAAAGGCTTACTTACTATAAAATATCAGACTATCTAAAGGATGCAAACTCGAAAAATAAAAACTAACAGGCTAAGGTTTCTTAGTCGCTTCTTTACTTTAGTCTACATACCGAAGCGACAGAAATCAAAAATATCACTTTGTTTCCGTATCAGTGTTTAATTTGACCTTTATCAATGTACATTTATTGTATTTTTGGAAATAAAGAGTTTTTGAGTATGATTTTCATTATTCTTAGGATCGTCCCACAATCACCAGCGTCCATACAAACCTCACCGCGCGCAAGTAAGGCACACTTAGCGCAATTTTTTGTATTCTCTCCTCAATTACTGCGTATAATGTATGTATGATTGTATGTATGTTATGTACAGATGTATGTGTGCGTTACCGGGTTAACTGTTAATTCAAAATGGTTGCTGCTACTCGAGATGTATTTTTGTGATTTAATTGGGGAATGGGTTTGAATTCCATGTTGAGTATGTAAGGTCGGTATCTTAGAAATAATAATTAAGTACTTCAGTTGGCTTGGCATAGACAGATACACCAAACAGAACAAAAAACATTTAGAACATTTTTTCAGTAATTACCTCTAGACAAAATAACTGAAAAAAATTTATTAAATGTTTTTTTAGAGACTAACGAGATTCATTCACAGCTAGCGTTAAGCGATTGTCTAAATCTTAGAAAGGTAGAGTTCATAATTACAGTAGGTATTTCTGTATCTCAAAACAGTTTTTAGATTTAATTTCTACTTAGATTTTGCAATTTTTAGGTTCATTCTAGGCCTAAACTCATCCTAAGACCTGGGAAGAATACCTAGAATTAGATAGAAAATTCTATTTATATTGCATAATTTTCTCCCTTGTCTTATAAACAACAAAATTAACAATTATAATTTAATGACACTTTACGCTAAGCTAAGCCGAGCTTAGAAGCCAGTTTTTTAATATTAATACTAATAATAATGCTGGACGATTCACACAGCATTATCTAGCCCCAAGCTAAGCAGAGCTTTTGTTATGGGGATAACTAATATACATAATACAATACACTACATACATAGATATTTTTTATTAAACATAGAAAAACATCCAGAACACCCTGAACAAATATCTGCAGATCGTACAAACATACAGAGGTCGTCAATATAATATAACTGCAACTATCACTACAATCTTAAACCATTTAAAAAAGACTATAAATTCAACAAAGCACAAAACCACCCTTACATAAACGAGGAATATTGATGAACTTCTACGTAATGATAATTATTTATTACCCTTTGATGAAAACACGTAACATCCGAGTTGCATGCACCAGCTTCCACTCAGCCGTGGCAGCCGCTTTGTATGCGAGGTTCCTACCGGTTCGCAGCCAAAGAAAAGGTACGAGGCGTACCTTTTTTTGGCTACTATACCTACGTATTTTTTAAAGAAAAAAATATAATCAGCGGGAAACTTATGATATTTTGACATTAATATCGGTAGCAATTGCATAAAAGCAGCGCGATTGTTGTCTCTGGTTCACTTTTACTCGAGCCGTCGTAAGGTAATAATATACGGTTTTGTTTAATCGCATACTTTTTCATCTCAATAGGGCTTTCACTGTAGAACCAATGATTAGATTAAAGATTAACTGATTATAAGAAACAATGTTGAATTTTATGTAGTTCGTGTTTTCACCACAGGGACCAAGTACTGAGATCTAATCCTGATTTGACAACCAAACCCATTAGGTTCGCTCCTTAAAAGATACGTTGCTCTGTGATGAAAGTGATAATGTAGCGAGTGAGTTAAATTTTCTCAGAATATGAAAAAGAAGTAACATCACATTTGGTCGGCTTTTAGTGCATCTGTGCCGCCAACTAATCTTTGTCTACTTATTATTTTCTTGTCGGAACTTTATCGATTGTAAATAGAGTAATAAATGGGCAGCACTGCTCACGTTTTATAGTATATTAAGTACAGTTTTTATTAGCTATCATTTTATAGATAAATTCATTATGCGAGCGGAGATGTAGATTTTATTTATAAAACAAAGTACCTACTACCTAATTTGTGAACACTTAATAGTGATTTTGCACCGTGTGGTGTCGGCTTAGAATTTGTACCACCACAACTTTTCCCGCGGGTGTCGTAAGAGGCGACTAAGGGATATCCACCGGGGGCGGACAGCAGCGCCTTCTGCAACAACTCTTCCACCTACCTGCATGCCTAGCTTGGGGATTATGGACATTATAGCCCCCCCCCCCCCCCCCCATGAGATAAAAGCCAATAAGGCGCTAATCAGGGGAGGCCTGCGCCCAGCAGTGGACCAATATAGGCTGTTGAGGTTGAGGTTATAGTGATTTACTATTTTTTCACAGATCGGGATCCACACTGAACACTTTAGATAGTGATAGATTTAAATATAATTAAGAAAGTAGGTTTATACCTAGCCTAGGTATAGCTTGAGGTACCTATTCAGTTTTCCAGCCTTTCTACAAATAATCAAACCAAACCAAGCGAACCTGCGACGTTAACATAGGGATACATGATTATAAAGTACCTGAATTGAGTTAGGTTGGTCATATTTTCACAAATTACAGCGAAAACAATTGCTAAGATTGTAAAAATTCAGATTTTGAGAGCGATTTTCAAATAAAAACTGTAAACTTCCATCTTATTTCATAAATAAATAAATAATTAATAAATAAATAACAACCTATGTGACGAAACATGAAAAAGCGAAGTAAATAAAACATACAACGAAATATGCGTCTGAGGCGTTCTTATAATAAACGTGTTTATTGGCTCTTTATATCGTGGTAGGCTTAATCTGTAACACAAACGCCATCTATACTCAACTAATAGAATCACATACAGGTCTTACCTACCAACTACATCACAGGTCTCCTTAAAACCCTCGTGGAGCGAGTTTTTTGTAAACCACAGTAACGGCATACAACACAACGTAGTACAAACTGAATCTCATAGATGTCGCCTCTACATAGTTGGGCAATGTAGAGTACCCTAGGGATAGCTTCTGATAGAGCAGAGAAATTTCCTGTTAGAGTAATTTGCCAGTGGTAATTTTTGTACAGTTTTATCTTATCGGTGTAACTTGCGAATAACGTGGCTAGTCATACTTTTAGTACCTATATAGTTTACTCAAGTATGATTGTTTGTTATCCCATAAGAGTAATAATTTGGCGTGTTTTAAAAACGATAAACCGACTTCAAATTCTAGTGGCGACATCTAGTTAAAGAGTCTAATTTAGTTTGATGACACATCAAAGTATACCCTATCCAATAAAAAAATAATTATTAACCGATCGCGTGTTCTTTCCAAAAATAGCTTTTAACTATCAAGGATTAAATCGGCCTACTCTGTAAAAGTTATGCGTGGTCAAACATTACAATCAGTGTGTGAACAATAAATCATCCCCTGTTTAACTGGGTGATTCACCAACTCGACACGAAAGACTGGACACACGTGTGTCCAGTGAAACTCAGAAATAGTATAACTTATAAAATGTATTTAAATAATTTTTCTAAGAGTAATAATTACTCTATATTATTACCCGAAATTATCATATGATAATTTCGGGAACTCTAAACCTATCTGCTTAATACAATACCTATATAAATAAAATATCTATTTGTGAACCAATTCAAACTTTTTTGAAATGTTATCAATAAAAACTGCCCAAGGTATGTACATAATATTTATTTTCCTTTTCAAAATAACAAAGAATCGTTAAGCTAAAGGTTCTGAACCAAGGACCTTACACTAAAAACATGAAATTTTAATTTTCGATAAGTCGATAGCTATAAATAAATTTAAAAATTACGATAGCCAAACATTCTCACATTAATCGAACCTAACACTCTTTTTAAGCCCACCTGCGAAAGGAAGTGCTCTCTAAAAACAAAATGTCAATAAAAAATCGAATAGTTTATGGACCCGATACTATTAATTTTCCAAAGATCTTGCATTATACGGCACGTATTATATATACTCTCTATATATCTACTGTATCGCGGCCATTTGCATGAAATTCCGCACACTCATGGATGGCTTTGCGAGAAATCGGCACGTACTATTAAAACACCGATATTTCTCAAATTTATTATAAGAGCTATATATAAATATTATGTTGTTGCAATTGCAATGAAATATACTAACAGATTGTACATTAAAATATAAGTTAAAGGCGGTCCGATACTCTGGAGGTTATGAAATTAAGCTCAGTCATCGATTTGAGAAAAAATTACTTGGATGGCCCGTGTTTAGTCATCTATGCTTGATTAACGATTTTCTATGGCAGAAGCGTTAATGATAAGTTAAGGAAAGCCTTACTGTTAAGGAGTGTCGTAAATTTGAAAAAAACAATACGCTTCAAAAATAATATCATCGTTGATGGTATAGAACAACCTTTTTGTATTCAGGAGATCCTTCGCAGGTCGGTTCAAATTTATGTCTTAATCCTTTGCACCACACGCTAGACTTTTAGAAGGGATGTATTTATTGCAGTCATTCTGTCACAATGTCTGAGCTTATTGACTATACTCATTCTTGAATCCAATATATTTTAAGAATTAATGATTTTATCGGGTATTTATCGCGTACCTTTTGTTATTATTTTCCCTCCGTTTCTACCGCGTGACCACGAATGAAATAATAACAAATGGTACGCGATAAATACCCAATAAATTCACTAACTATGTTAACAAACCGCGAAAGTTTAACAAGATATTTTTGTTTCACACAGACATTTTTTTGACTTTACTCAGAGTGATAACAATAACAGAAAACAAGGTAGCAGCCAGGTAATCACAAAAAAATATTTTGCCATAATCACCACCGCTTGGCAGGTGGTGGTTGGTGATCGTAGTGGATGTGTTCAAAATGCACAGAAGGAAGCTGGTCTCCTTTCTCTGGTAAGTTAGTTAGTTCTTACAACATCCACAGGGGGGGTTGGAAGGGTCGATTCTTAAGCAACCGCCATCGGGGAACCGGGGCGCATGGATTAAGAATATCTACGTTTACAAGCTGTAAAATCTTGCATGTGACGCAAAAGGTTCAGACTTTGTGTCCTGACAGATTACCAATTCGCACACGCGTTAACATCCAGAGATTGGTCCGACGACACTCACAACTCTATCCAATTTAAAACGATACAGTCTTGAAACACACTGTATAAATAAAAATATTTATTACCAGACATAATACGAAATGTTTTGATTTGAAACTTTTGTTAGTTTTTGTGTACATTTACGTATTTTATTTCCGGCTCACTTAATCAGACGAGAAGTAACTATGAAAGATTGTTAATTAAACATTATATAAAAAAGTGATTTAAAATAGAAAAACCGTATATTTAGCAAACAAAAGCTTCAGATCGGTATACAAAGTATAATTCAATGACAATGTTATTATACGAAGGTAGTCTACACCTACACAAAATTACCGGATGTTACCTGAAAGGTATGCATATTCTATAATCTCTATAGGTTTTAACATTTTGCGGTACATCGAATACATTTTGATACTAATTAAATATTTATTCATCTCATAAAAATTAGATGGCAGTCTAATTGACTTTCTAAATAAGTTAAAGTCGGAACAGCTTTGCGACTTCTATTTGGATTTCACGACATCAATTTTCTGATACAGTATTTATTTACATTATTGACTTTGAAATTTATTACTGTAATTAATAACTAGTAAGATGCAAATAAATCCAAAAAGTACGCCGTGATTTATTACATGATTAAAAATATATAACAATTTGGTTTTAGTATAAATTAGAAATAATTCAAGGCGTATTTACAACGGCAAACAAGGCTTAGATAGTGAAATAATATTAAATAATACACTGTTAAACAGCCTATAATCACAGGGATATTTTTAATATAATTTATAACAACGTACGTGGTGGAAATTATGTAAACATATTTTTTATTCTACTTTAACTTTCTAATTACAAAAAACGGATTATTGTAGAATGGCATGCTTTTATTCTTTAAAATAAACATTAAATTAAATGACTTGGACATAATTTTGTAGAATTACTTGTTTCCTAAAATTAAATATATTTCTTAACGCAGAAATGTGATAGTTGAACCAAATACATTTTATCTTTAATCTATATGAAAATATTTATTTACTTACTATTTTATTAAAAAATAATTTCCACCTATAAACAAAATACATTTATTCAACAATTATCAGATGTAAACATTATTAATAAAACAAGGTAAATGTTACTTGAGTTATATAAGAAGGTATTTTATCTTCATTGTATCGGCTAGGTGATGTAATGAAAAAGTGGGTCTTAAATTAAAATATATTTAAAGTTCGTTATTAAATTCCGTAAATTTAATTAGTTAAATCAGTTAAATTACACAATTACTTTCAAGTTGACGTTATTATTAAACGAATCAATATATAAATACATTTTATTATCTAAACAATAACTTATTCGTACCAAGATTACGTTTTTAAAATGTAATTGTGGCAATATTTTGGAAGAATTAATTTTAATATTGAATTAACCCTACTACTTTAAAATATAACGCATTGCATGCGTTTTTTCAATTAATCATTTAACATTAATTTTCTAAAACAATCATTTATCATCAACACCTTCAACTATTGCGATCATAAGACATCATAGTTCTTAACTACAGGGGTTTCAAATAACGAGACATACAAATGCCACGAAAATATTTCATTGTTTGACATTCATTGCACATTTTCATCACTGACAGTGAAATATCTCGTAAAATAGAACAATGTTTGATAGACTAGGATTGTAACTTTGGTACATTCAAAAGTGATTTACAATAGGAAGAATTAACCCTTCGAAAAATATTGATTTCTCGGATTTCTTATTGTCTTTATCAAACTATTGTGTAAATGGTATGTTTCCAAATATAGAAATTTCATCCTTTTCAAAAGTCATTTACGGGTTTGAGTTTAACCCTGGTAAATTCTAATTTACCAAATTGCCACACAAACTTAACTTGTCATTTTTAAAATTTGTCCCATGCAGTGAAAACTTGTTACATTTCTTACTATTGAAAATATGTAGATTCAATTTTGACAATGACTCTACTCGTAAAATGAAACAAAAGAAATTATTATATCAAAGGCACTAGAAACACTAGTGGACAAACTAAATAGTTTCAATACATTGAACAATAACAAGTGCGTTATAGAAATCGCATTTCAATAGTCCTTCTAGACTTACAACTATAGAATCAATTTTATATTCTATTTTAACTATTTTTCAATTTTGTGGCGACGCAGAACATACAAATGCAAATCGAAATGTAGTAGCTCGATTTAAGTGTACATTTTGAAAATAATATGACCCCTTATTTCATAAATAAAAATCTTGACTATAGGTTGACATTATTACGTGAACACTTAGGGATTAATTTATTTCATACCTACAAATCTATACAATGATTTCAACTATTAATGACTAGATCTTATATAAGGGGTCTGGAATTTTACTTAGGTCTCTATAATGCTCTGACATCACCATGGGAACCTATTCTGAGTACACAGTTTATCTATGTTACTGGACTAATTGATATGATTTGAACTATTGACTATATTGAACTTTGAAACTATTTGTCTTTTAAAATATCAACAAATCCATACCTCCTTATAGTATACAACAAACATCATTCATTTCTAATATTAAAACCTTAATACTGTAATTAGTGCTATCAATATTAGGAATCTACGAGCAAAGGACTGAAATCTTAACCTGCTCTTATCAGACAGATTTTACTGTTGAACATTAATTTGGACATTAATCTGCCATTTATTACATCTCCTGACTCATTCTCACATTTCTTGACAGATACTGTCGTATATTTTCTATAACCTAGTTCTCCCAACCCACTAGTTTCGGCGAACGGGCACCCATTTCACGACACCATTCCAAAAAAACGTTCAGATTAGTAAATAACTTCTAGTTAGTGACTAGAACAAACGGAATGATATCTTACTCAGGCCTCACCATGAAACAATTTAATTCTTCAACGTTATTACGGCAAAGTGCCAAACTGTATTAAGCAATCTCAATCGAGTCGGTTTTCTGTAATCGCATGTAAGCAAGGATTTGACTCCGTATGTAACACAGCAGGTCAATTCAATGTAGGTATTCGTGAGAATTTCACAGATTTGCCGCTCATTGGTTCATTTTCTTTTGTTTTTTATTAGATATGAAAAAGTAGCGGTGAAAATAGTATATGTAAAACTCACAAATACATCTGAATCTGAATCGACCAGCTGTGGTGAACTTGTGATTCATGATGAGGCCCTGATTAGAAATAAAGGAATGGGCATGAAATAGAGGTCATTCCATTTCTACAAACTCCAATATTTCTAAAACAATTGATATTTCAACATAGGCAGTATATTGTTAGACTTACAAGACATTAAAATTACGTTTCGTATCCTAGTAATTGTTGAATACCGTAATTTTTGGCAAACATTTACTCAAGTTTTGCACTTGTCAACGTCAATGTCATGCGACATGTCACTGTCATACCCGACGGGTTTTTTAAACGTAGCTTTCCATATGAGAGCTAGTGGACGGACCCTAGAAGGATGCCTCGACCAGATAAGTCCCGTCCATAGCTACACCAGTCTGGTTTCCTTGCACTGTGCTCCCCGCCGGTATGTATTTGCCGCAGGCTTGCTGTAACACAAAAAGGAACATTAATTTTGTGTTCTCTCATAATTTAAACTTGTGGCTGGTGGATATAGAGCCTACCTAATCTACACAACACTTAAGCTAACACCGATAGGTACTAAGCTGATTAACTTGTGCGATTATGTATGAATTCTAAAATGGACTGATCGTTACCAGAACCGTTCTTCAGAAAAGTTTATGATTCTAAAAAAGATTAAGTTACCTACATAATTATAATGAAGAAGTATATTTGAACTTTTACTTGAATCTTTCACTTTTCATTTCAGAATTCAACAAAGCACAAGTTACACTATATCTTACAAAAATACACAAACACGACAACATCAATAAGTGTAAAGTGAAATCTTGCTACAGCAGTGATTTGGAGTAAAATGTATAATGTAGTGGATAAATTTATATGTGCCGCATGCCAATTCGTCAAAATTTGTAGACCCATTGTTGTGACATGTAAATGTAAGCGTTAATTTGAGGTTTTAAAGTGTTTTAAAAGATATAACCTTAATGTTTGGATGTCAGTATTTTGTGTTCAGGTCCCACTTAGATTTTTCTTTATCAGGTTTCTGAAGTTTTTTCAATTTTATGTATGCAGTTAATAATGCTTTGATATTTTATTTGAGTAAAAATGGTTAAAGGATACAATTATTGTTATTTACTTACTGCAATTTTGTTGTATCTAAAATTTTATTTGCCAATCGATGAATAAAATGTGTGCAGTGTGTTGGCATCATTTTGTTTGTAAGTACTTGAATAATAATATAATAATATACGACAACGAAGACAAAACATTCCCATGACATCCTACTGATAATAATATACGTATATTTTTAGTAGAACATTTACAAACACTCCTGGATCTACTATAAAATCGCTGCATTCTTTACTTTGTAAAATAAAGAATGGAGAGATCAGTTGACAAAAAAATACAATATAAAAAATACTTTGCTTTCACAACATCAGCATCAGCATAAGCCATAAATACAATACAACATTGAGATACCGACATACATACATGTATACCTACTGGTAATACAAAAATATGTTATAAAAGTTTTATAATTAATATAAAAAGCAACGATTTTTTGCAGCCAACACACTGCAGACATATAAATAAAGCCTCAATTTGGAAATGACGGTTATTACCACACAGCGATTTTATCAGGAATATTGTTTTATATACAAATCCTAAGATACATCCAAGGATATTTTTCTCTTACACAACACTTGTATTTGACATCAAAACAATTTTTTTTGTTAAATAAGTGTATTTTTTATATCAGAAAATCTTTGTTAGGAAATTTACAAAAATCTCAAATAGTTGTTGTATGTAGGTAAGGTCCCAACATTGAACAAAATGTAGAGTAAGAGCCAAGTGATTGCAACAACAAAACAAACATGAAAATACCTACAAACAAAATGACCATAAACCAAAAAAAGTATTTCCACTTTACTCCATCTACCCTCAAGCACTACAATAAAAAAATCCGAACCAAATAAAGCTGTCTATTCACGGCGCGATATCGCTGCGTGGTAACACCGTGCCACATACTGGTAGCGCGTCTTCGCTCGGCGCGGCGGAAATTGACGTCTCTGACGGCCGTGAGGTAGCCGTGTACCGTCGAGCACCCTTCCGACTCTTTCTACTCGAATCTAATAGCAGGACCTGTTAGAGCCAATCACTATAAGTGTCTACGTGTAAGAAAGTGTAGTGTAAAAAATAGCGAACAGGATGTTACTGCAGATTTTAAAAGAAATAGATAATAAATTAGAAATGAAAGTAGATACTACGGTCCTTCTAGTATCTACGATGACTATAGCATTCACTAAAACACAATATTTAAATGGGAACAAAGAACAGAAAAACATTACCTCTTTAATTTTGAGTAGGTAATTTAAGAGGTCATTGACCGCTCCGTGACCAAAGGACGAGGCAAAATTTAAATTTAGAGATGACTTTAATTTGTATCGGTCGTCCATCACTAATTCTGATATACTTACCCATAAATTGCAACAAAGCGTCACAAATTAAACATTCAGAGTATATTATAAATATTAAAACGCATAATTAGCCTGTAATAAATACCAGATAAATCATGTATACACATTAAACATCAAGCTGGACAGAGATTAGCGTGGCAAACAGCTTAGCCACATGAATCACATAGCGATGGTGAAGCTGTCACGTTTGGATCCCAGTTTACGTGTAAATTTAAGGCTTATTTAACTCTACCACAGTAAATTTTCTATTGTGCAGAGTTTAAACAGAGAGATAAGCCACCAGAGACCACTATCTGGTACGAAAAATAATGCTCCTAGGCCCAGTTCATATTTTGTAGTATAGCAAGTCCTGATAAGTCTAAGGACTTTCTCACATTTGAACTTCAATCTGGTCTAAGTTATTGTCTTACTTTTTAGAGGCAAAGTTATAAGCCGTTCCAAAAGTTAAGGTTAGGTACCTTTAAATTCACCAATATTTCAAGCAATAAATTTCAACATTTCTAGCAATAACTGCACGTAAAGAGGATCCATCACAAATACGCTTTTATTCTGGCACTGTACATAGCACATGAAGTACCTCGCGTATCGTCCGAGTCGATAGTCCGATCGGACTGATGCATCGGACCGTCCGCCGACGTCTCTGTCGTGAGAAATTTGTAGGTGAATAGCAACCTTTGTTGACGAACAAGAAAGAAACTAGAAAGGAAACTAAAAAATATTGTAAGTGTAAAACTTAACCCATGCAATGACGCTAATAACCAATTTATCTGTTAGGTAATTATTTATCCTGAGTTTATAATGACAACGATTTATATTACCATGAAAGTGTTTTGTGACTAACTTTTTCTCAGCATCGTTTCAGTAGTGACATCTATCGTAACTGTAAATAACAACGTAGAAGAATTTGTTGCTGGAAACGCCGAACTGAACTGCCGAAGTTTACCTGGTTCACATACAGATGGCGGCAGTTTCCTCCAGATAGGTTGAAAGCTGATGTCGAAATGTGCCTTCTAAAGTTATAACGTACCGTCCGATACCTTTCACTTTATAAAAAAAATTAATGGAATTTTAGCCTGATTTAACATAGTTAAAAGCTTTATTTATTACCATCTTTAATTACCTATGTACTACTTATTTCAATCCTATGATATCTTACTGTAGGTGTTTAAGGCGCTACCCCGACCCAAACCAGCGCCACCATCTTATTATTTTATTAAACGAAAGAATTTTCAAAAATCGATTGGCTAGTTTGTGAATACTATCATAAGCTTTTTTAAGGCCTCTATAAATGTTTTAGTTTGTATAGTTTAGGCAGAGATGCGAAGTTGCAATTTTTGGCCTCAACGAGCAATTTCGCATCTCTATAATAAATAAAACTTATACAGAGACATTACATTTTTTTATGCTAAAAAACTGGCGAATCAATTTTTAAAAATTCCTTCGTTTAACAGAATAATAATAAAAAATAGGTGGTGGCGCTGTTTTGGGTCGGGGTAACGCCTTAAATACCTATGAATGAAAGTATAATAGGTAAAATTTTATTTGTAATATTTAGCAGTAAAGTAAATGGCTTTTTATTTATTTTATTTTATTACTACTTACTTATTTCAGAAAAAGAATATCTTTAAATTCTCTCAAAGGCTTTCTTTTTTTTTATTTTTGTTAGGTAAGTAGATACCTTCTGTTATCCTTTACCTGCCAAGACGTCACTATTCAAAATCTACATCAGAACCTAGGTCTTTTACTACGATATTGTGTTATTGTCATGCATCCATAATTACGTAGTACTGTATAGTTATTTCGTGCCATAACCCGATGGGGCTTCAATTTTTTGTTTTAACTTCTTCAAAAAAATTTTTTTTATCGTCAATAAACCTTCATTTGACAAGAATCTCACCTGATGCTAAGAGAATATGTGGCCGACGAACCAACAAGATTCAGAAGCTTCTATACTGAAAAGGGATAACTCGCCCACAGGCCAGTTTTTTCGCTGGCGAGATGTTCCCTAACCAATTTGTTTAAGTATATCTGTATTAGAAGAGGTCAAACGTCACCTGGTACTTCTGCGGGCAGCAACCGCAGCGAGCGCAACAAGCCAGCAGCGCAGGCGCACGGCCCGAGTGCGCGGGGGAAGCGAGAGGGGAGGGCGAGCCTGGCCGCTTCACCGCCCCGTTGAAGGGGTTCTCCATCTCCACGAACTCTCGGTCCTGGAATGTGGGGGTTAGGATCATTGTAGAAGAAGGGGCGGGCCGCTGGTTAAAGGCCTGTTGATATTAGGTTGGTTAGCTGCTGTAAGATAGTTAGTATCCACGATGTGCCAGGCAGATAAACGGCGTTATGTGTGAAAATTGTGAGGCCACCAACACAATTTTCGTTAAATAAGTAGATGTCTGGTGCGGCGTCACTTAAAATGTGTTAATCAAGCAATACTATTGTTTGATTTACTTGAACTATGTATCTGCCACGCAAATCTTCGCTGGTCAATTCAGATTTTCTGATATTATTTGTGAGTGTCTCACTTATATTATTTTTGCCGCTCATCGGTTCATTTTCTTTTGTTTTTTAACCGTAACCAAATGGAACCAATAAACAAAATAAAAAACAAAAGAAGATAGTATGATAGATACCCTGATGAATAGGAACATCCGAATTGAAATGCGCAGGTGCGCCTTCTAAAAAACTTCTCGCAATTGCTAAGAGTTGTTTTCTTTTGCTGATAAAAGCCAGAAACAACTAAACACTGCTTATCAAAGCTAGATTTACGCAAATGCTAGGGGCAAGATTAGATCACCGGATTGTTTAAGGGATTGGTAATCCTGAATAAATAAGGTGTTGATAAAATCCCTTAGAGATTTAATCCCATCCTGTATTTAATCATTCATTCAAGGTATTCGAGTAGATGCTGGATAGAGCAACCGATTCCAGGTACTATTCTGTTTCCAGGCATCTTGACCAACTGGCATAATACACCTGCAGGTAGGAGAGCTATTTTATTCTAGGGCACACAAAAAGTTTGGAGTCAGTTTCAAAACACAAGTAAATAGTTTCACGATTAGAAAAATACAATCATGCACACGACATTTCAGCCAAAATTATAAAAAAAACGTCACAACATGCAAATTAAGTCACATTAGATTGATGATTTTCGAATTTTGTTATGATAAAACTAGTTACTAGAATAAAATGACATCTCCTCAAGCGAGTGTTCACGTCAAGTCTTTAGAAATAATAAAGCGAAGTCGCACACACTGATATTGAAAAACTCTCGCGATGCACTCGCTGGCAGAGATGGTCCTTTAGTTAGGGCACTGATTGGTCCAAAGTAATCTAGTCTTACTCTTGAAAACAGTTACAAACTCGATACCAATTATTCTAATGACAATTTCACCAAATAGTTTGAGATCGGGGATTATGAGCTGGAACGAATCCATCAGAAAGTCATTTTATTTAGTTTCGCTATCATGGCACCATATTTTTTATTCCTTTTAAACGTTTCTAATTAGGAGGGCATTGGGGACTAAACCTACTTCGCCTCAAAACATCAAAACGGCTAAAGCGATTTTGACAAATGAGACAACAAATTACTTGTCTAAACTCCAGTTAGCTACAATTTAAATGCCTATGTCTCATCATTTTGCAAATAAAAAGGAATCTAAACCACAAAACAGTAAACAAGCGGGACCAAATCGGGTTTTTTATATTTCAATTACTTGTTACAATATAAAATACTTAGGCCTTCGTTTGCCTACAACTCGCCTGATGCGAAGCGTTGATGGGGCTTATTGGTGACAGGCTTGCCTAGAAAGATACGAATAATAAAGTTTGATTAGTGATGAGAAAGGTAGATTTTTCTTCAAGAAGATAGCAAAGCTACAAATTCAAGTATTAAAATATTGAACGGTACGGACGTTCAATATTTTAGCGTCGTCGGTGGATTAAGCTCCAAAGTAAGCAGAAGCGAAGTAACCAATCTATGGAAGAACTTCAATTTCTTGTCTGATGGCTCTGCGTCTGAATTGGAAAATCTAAATTGACTGTTCTAGAGCGAAGTAGCAATGAGGTAAAAAATCTTACCAATAATCTGTCTAATATATTTGTGATAAAATTTGCTTTTTTTTATTGATATTTATAAAGACCTGTTTTCAAGAGTACACACCAATGGAAGTAATTTCTTCACTAAACACTATTCCTCCCATTACAAAATCATCTCAACTCTTAAGTAGTTGCCCAGCGGTAATTTTTCTTTGCAATAGCTAAACACAGTTTTTTCTTTTGTTTACAATATATCAGAAAAAAATACATTTAGCTGTTGTCATATGCATTTGTCTGTGTAATTGATTAAAGTTGAGGGAGGTTTATATGTATAAGTCGTGTAAATTAAGATCGTGATTGAAAATCTCATGCAGTCTCGCATAGACTTTTGTCAAATATGATCCAAGCGGGACAGTATGACATTTGCAATCCCAAGCTTTATCTACACAATTTATAATAAGAAATATATAATTTTTAATGTCCCTACTTAGGCTCCTATACTCACAGTAGTACGCTCCAAACACCTCAGTAGATGGTGGTGTTGCAACTCGAAGATGTCTTCATCGCGTCCTGCGTCATCCAGCTCGACGCCCGACTCCTGCGCAGCCAGGCGGGCCTCTGCTGCTTTCTTCTTATTGACAAAAGCGGCGCCGGAGGAGGCTTTGGCAATGCGGATGCGGGCGAGGCGGGCTTTCTGGAAGGGGAAAGTAATAACAAAATGATTTTAGATAAGCTCTGAGAGATGTAATGTCGTAGTAGAAAAGTTTGTTTAAGGCCAGGTATTCCTGCAGCAGCAGGCGTAAGGGCCAACTCACGCCTGCCAAGCCGCTGCTTTCGTGTTTTTTGTAGTTATTTAGGCAAAGTGACTAAGAAAATCATTTTATCTTTTCAGAATTTTAAACACTATTTTCTAAGTCTCAGATGATTTCAAAAAACACAAATTTTCGGCCTCTGCTGGACTACCAAGCCTTAAAAATGAACTGCTTTTTTTTATTCGACATGATCTTTGATTCTGTTTCTGACGTAATGACGTCAGAATTAAATACCATGTCAAAATAAAGGAAATATAGTGTTTTTTTTTATTCCGATAAAGTCTATCTCATGAGTCTAAGCATATAATGAGAAGAGATAAAGTTTGTTAGTTAGTTTTACTTATTTTCGAGGAACCACATCACCTGTCTTAAAATTAAAATCATCATCAGTCATTTAAACATATTAGAACCCTTACCCGCTGCGCCTTCCGTTTATCCGCCCGTTGATTCTGATGGTAAATCCTGGAGAAGTTGGACACGATGACCGGCACAGGCAGCGCGATCACTAGCACACCGGAGAGGGAACAGACACCGCCGACGATCTTGCCTGCGATGGTCCCTGGTACCATGTCTCCGTACCTGGAATCAGGAGTGGTCGTGTCAGATTTGGTGCTTTACAAGGTTTATTACAGTTTTGTGTTTGTGAATCTACTGGTCAATTCAAATATATTTGTGTTTGTATCACTCATAATATATTCGCCGTCCATTGGCATTTTCATAACGAATAAAAACCAAAGAAAATAAACCAATGAGCGTCGAGTAGTACATGTGATACACACACGTCACATATAAATAGACCGGCAGGTGTGCCTGTGATAGGTTTTGTGCCAAAATTGCTTTACTTAAGTTTTGTATGTGAAGGATGAGTAAACGTGTTAGATTTGTGTCTGCTTTTGCGATTGTCTTGTCTGTCAATCAGGCGAGGCTGTGTTAAATTTTGTAGAATTTTAAAGAATATTAGGAGTGTGAGAAGTCTTGTGTTGGAGACCAAGAATACTTGAGTTATTTGGAAAGAGGATGCGAGAGCTTTTGTGATATTTGTACGTATCGGAGGTCAGGACCCGCTTCGGGGTTGTATTGTAACTTTAATCTGGTGTGATCGTGTTAGATTTTTGCTTTCCTAGATGGCCCCTATACTTAAGGCGCTACCCCGATCCAAATCAGCGCCACCACCTTTTTTATCTTATTATTGTGTAAACGAAGATATTTTCAAAAATCTAACTTGCAGTTTATGATACCTATCATAGGCTGATTTTTAATGCCTCTGTAAAAATTTTATATGTGATAGATGCTTGAAGTTGCTTTGTTAAAAAAACACTTTTTTCACAATTGTCGATTTGACCTCTTTCTTAGAACGCCGACAAAAAGTGAATTTAGGTTTTATTTTTATTTTTAGTTATTTACAACATTGTGTCAAACTTGAGAATAACTTGAGTTATGTATGTGAAGTGAATCCATGTTGGTGTGTAAGGTTTCGTTGTTTACTAGCTTTGATGATGATGTCCTCCGAGAACCGGCCACGGCGGCCAGTTTCAATTTCAACTAGCCATGTGTGCGGACATATTATGACGTAAATCAGGAGGGCGACGGTGTGGTAAGTCACGGCATTACGGCTCAAACGTTAGCAGTTGAAACGTTCGGGTGCGAGTTCACAGGCCGGCATCGGACAATCCGCACTAACCCCATTAATAGGTTGTCATAAAAAAATCCTTACCGCACGGAGCGGACTGTCGGCAATGCCGGCGAGGATTCTTGAAGGCTACTTTTTCGTTGAATGCAAATGACGTCATTCGGATTGCCGATCAGTAGACGCACTTGTCAGCGCATTGTCCGAATACGGCTGGTGAACCTTAACGTTTCAACTGCTAACGTTTGAGCCGTAATGCCGTTTCTTACCACACCGTGATCGCGGCCCAGGTAAATATGCGCGATTGCGAATGATCTGGCTAGTCGAATGATCTACAACTACTAATTTACTGAATTAAATTTTAATATTAGTAATATACTAATCTTCAAAGTCAAATGACAACTACTAATTAGTAATATCCAATGCCTCTACGAATTGATCAAGGCGTCGAATAACGAATTTAGTTCGACTGCCGCATCGGGCAGTCGCCATTACTTACCAAATTAGTTACTAATTTACCCTAGTCATTCGAATGATTTGTGAAGTCGAATATTTCGAATGAAATCATTCACAGTCGCGCATCTTTAGTCCCAGGTTTGACCGTATTTTTTACAATAATACAATTACACAGTTAGGTATAATCCAAAATATGTAAATATATATGTTGAACGAAGATGGGGACCACAAAAGTTAAAAACTGCGTCGTATTAGATTTTTGATTTAGAATGTCTTACCTGGTGGCTGTTTATCAGTTTCACATTGTGTTTTGTTTTTATTTATTTATTTTATAGCTATACCTAGCTCAAATTAATGCTCCAGCATGTCACCATACTATAGCGCTGGTATTGTGCTCAGGGTTGCATTTAGGTCACGGACACCTTGGTAACACAAAAATATGTATATATATATATATATATGTTTTTGTTAATACAGTTTCTTCATAGGTTGTATAGTTTTCTTGTTTATAAGCAAAAACATAATTTTTGCACTTCCGCCCCGTTTCAAAACGTATGGCAAATAAAGGATTTCGTTGATGACCTATTTAGCGTCACCAATCATGATAGCAGTGTGGTACCGGTTGAGAACTTACACCACCTCTATTCTTCCCGCGAGTGTCGTAAGAGGCAACTAATAATAATAGGCCTAATAGATAATAGGCCTGCGTCCAGCAGTGGACCAATACAGGCTGTCGAGGAGAGTTGAATCACGTTAAAGCAAATGTGCTTTATTTATTTTGGACTGCAGCGGCCTGAGAAGCAATTGTATAGTAATTTTGTGATGCAGTTGGTAATTTGGAGTGCCTGATTAGAGTCTAGGGAGATAAAAAACTAACAGTTAGAAAAGGTGCCCGAAGTTCAAGCTAATATTCATAACACTAAAGAAAATTAAGAATAAAACTAGTATTTACAATTGAAACAATTGAACTAACTGCAGACTGTTGAAGACGCTGGCTGCATTGCCCCGCTGTATATCAATGCTGATGCGCTGCGCCAGATACTCACCAGCTCTCGGGTCATAAGTCATAACACTAGATTTATTAATAACGGGATATTCACCAAGATTTAAATTATTTTGAGTTTTCCGCTATTTTCAGAGAGCAGAAATCAATAACATTTTTAGGTTTACAAAATAAGCTCATAGACAAGTCAAATTTCAAACTATAAATTATTATCAGATAAAAATAAGTGTTAATTAATTTGACTCTTTGCTTACAATTTTTGTCCACTATAGTACCTAATATTTTTTTATTTTTTATTTATTCATGAACAAATATTAAATAATTGACATTCGTATTTGAATGTTAGATGTAAGAAGAAGTTATGAGGAAACCCAGTAAACTTAACTAACTAGCACGTTTGGCATGCGCTATGATCACGGCATAACTGAAGTCTGTGTTAATTACCATGATAGTTTTAAAAGTTTACCTAAATATTTACTAAGAGAGTGCCGCAAGTGACCTTGCCTATCAAAGCAAATTGTTTTCCATCACAATGAACTCACTCACATACCCGTAAAACAAACATACCCGTAAATTCAAACAACATTCCTAACACACGCCTACCCCGTTAATCTCAAGCACACGTATGAATCACTCTGGCGCAGGCAAAACACGTAAAAACGTCAGAAATTAAGTGTCTAGTTTATCACATTTTTCTGAACACTGGAATTGCGTCTTTAGTACGACAAAACTAACAAGCTAGACGTTTTTTTGTCACTTCCGAATTGTATCTAGTTTGATTGTTTTGAAAAAAAAATTGAATTCAAATTCCGATTTGGTTGAAATTGTTTTCGGCGCGATTATCTTCTATACAGCTGCAAAAGAATCACCGAAATCAGTTCATAAATGAGAGAGATAAAAAAGACCATGTTTTTTTACAGACGAACATATAACCTGCTCTTTAAAAATCATCATAATTTATTCAACTTGTAAAAAGATGACCGTGATCAAAAAAATATTTGTTCCGCCCATACAACCAACCGAAGCGAAGGAGTTACTTTAATCCTGAGTGCGGGGTGAAAGACGAAGACAGCTTTATGCTTTATGAACGTGGAGACTACCCTATTTTTCACACTTTCTCCGAGTAAAGTCATTCACACAACATTGGTATATTTCGCGGCATAAGTTTTTCATTCCGCCTTCTGAACAGAGTGGTAGGTTCTAACTTCGTAGATCTTAGAGATTTCGAATTTTCTTAAAAAAAATCACACATACTTTTGATGTTCCAAATTCAATCTCATTATTCCCAAGGGAGAAATGAGTTTGCATTTGGAACCTCAAATATGTTTGGAAATGTTGGCCAAGGAGACTCTAGCTAAGAGTTCTCACTCGATATGTTTGAATTTGGTTAAACCTTAACCTTTTTCAGCTAACAGGACAATAAATCACTTGCACGTTTTTTTCACCTTAAAAATCTAAGGTTAATTTGCCATAATGTGCAGGCTCGGTTGTCAACGTTGTATGAATCACTATGGAAGCTTGTTGACGGCGCTGGGCCTACATACGGCGGATAAACCGTATTATTATATATACCTAGTAGCTCGGATTCACTTATCCATTATGTTATTATAACAATTAGAAATACTATTATAAAAAAAAACGCATAACTTATGGCCAGCTCATTTTGTTTTACAATAGACAAGTAAATAATCTTGACTTTGAGTCGTCAGGTGGTGACCATTGATACTTATCTATGGTTCTTATATGAGCTGCGTTTCGGATAAAAAACCATTTTTATATCCCTGTTCAACACGTCCACGATACCTACTGGACAACCAACAGTCGAAACGTGATCGAGAAGTCGACGTCTTGATCACGCCTTGCCAGATTCACCCCTCAGTACCTACTCCCTAATCTCTGAACTTTTGTCAATTTACTTATAATATAGGTAATATTATAAGTAAATTGACAAAAGTTCGAAGTCCTTAGAGCGCGATTCACACACGCACTTGACGGATCTTGTTTATTTTCTGATGATAATAATAATAACTTGCTAAGCTATTGCATTTTTTTGTACATCAATCCTACCAAAGCTTCAAGTACCAAGATTTGTTAGTTAATGTATGAAAACACGCGTAAAGCGGGTTCAATGTGTGCGTGGAGTTTTCGTTTTAGTGTGCAGGCTCAGAAACCTAAATTCGAGCTAGTCTTTGTAATTACGTCCTTAACACACATAAAACTACAGATAAAACTTTTCATCTTCCAACGTGTAAAACCAACTACAGGCAGAACACATTTTTGGTAAGTTCATGCAGATATTTTAACGTTCTTTCGAGAGAGGTTAATTAGGATATTTTCACTAATCCTCCCGCTAAACTAAAAAGAATAGTAAGTTGTAAATTTTTTGGTACATCTTTTTGATTATTTTCATAAGTCATATAATAAACCAAAATTGGTAGGAATTTCTCACCTATCTGTGAACAAACTTTTAGATAATATTTTAACCATCAGTAGTCGTGTTTAGTATTATTTTCAATCGCTTTTTGTGGAAAATTTTAACTAGCTTTCAGTATTTAGTCATAAACCTACTCATTAAGTTGTTAATTTTCTGAATATTGTTAAAATAAAATATTTACGGCGAAAAAAACGTGTGTGTACCAATCCCCTTAGCTATGACGCATAAGGTGCGTTTCACGAGTATATTATGTAGAATGAAAAGTCTATTAGGTATAGTAAAAGTAATTGCTAGTTGCAACATTGCAATGTTACATGCAGTCCTATTTTACCCTCGATGCAACGTAAAGCTATCTTCAGAACCACTGGGGCGATCTTAAATATAGTTTTAGTGTTCTTTGAACTCCGACGTTAGGTTTGTTTGTTTGTACAACTAGTTTGTATTGTATCTTTAACCTATTGAGGCAGACTAATCTCGGTTCTAGAATATTAGATAATGTTTGTATATCGGCCAAATTAAACGGTTAGTTTTAGCATAAGCCACAGAGACCTTTCCCTTTTACTCCTTTGTAATGTGTCTCGTTCCCACTCATCCTTTACCTATCTACCTTGAAGAAAAATACAACATGGCGTAATTAGCCGAACCGATATCAAAAATAACGAAGTGTACAGTGTTGTGTTTGAGTGATCTTGCAGCGCTGCAAAATTGGACATTGGCGACCACAGGTACGTTCCTTTCTATTTCCTTTCTTGTCCCAATGTCTGTGGCTTTGGTGTTTTTTTTTACAATCTTGCGGGTTCGAATACCGGTTCATACAGGCGATTATTCAAAAATCTTTGAATGCAATAAATATTTTCATACCTACGCGATCTGTATAAATTATAATTAGTATTATATAACGGGTTTAAAAAAAATACTCTTTGAACGCAGTTTAAATTGTTTTCTAAGTTAAAATGAAGTCTTCTTTCAATAAAATTTTCTATCTACAATATTTAAGTTACTTTCCCTTCATGTAGCATGGCCGTAAGATGCCCTGTATTTGTATATGAAACACTAGCTTCTGCCCGCGGCTTCACGCGTGTATTTTTGGTATAATAAGTATATTAAGTAAGCCTATTATCTAAGTTAGGCTTTGCTCTAAACTTACGCCAAATTTCATTTTGATCTGTTCTGTAGTTTTGGAGATCCTAGAAAACAAAAATTCCGATTTCACAAACTTTCGGCTTTATAATATTAGTAGGAAGTAGGATTCTCGTATTTATTACGGACTAGCTGCATTCTTACTATCCGTTGTTCTATTACCCGTTTTTCCGTAGGAATAAAGCATTTTCCCGCGGTAAAAGTAGCCTATGTTCATCAGGAATAACGTGGGCTTCTAATGGTAAAAGATTTTTTCAAATCGGTCCAGTAGTTTCGGAGCCTATTCAATACAAACAAACAAACACACAATCAAATATTTCCTCTTTATCTGTACAATTTACGTCACGTGGTTTGCGGTCCCAGTTGATGGATTCAAAAATGTTATCCAGCGACTTGGGTTCGCGGTCTCAATACCTAGTGATCCCAGTCGACGGAAGCCTCAGATGTCACCAAAACCAAAATAAATTAATGTAGTACTAAAATGATGCCGTCCTTATTATTTTGATCGTTATAAAAGGGACGAATATATTTTTACTGCTGTAAAATTAGTTAAATTTAGTTTTAGCGCCATCTGAATTGACACTACTTCATTCTTGTTATCATCATCATTATCAAGCAAATCGCACAAGTTCGAAAATAATTTTGGATTGGAAGGTTTTCATTCATCCTTTCATTCGTGCGCAATTATGCATTGTTTTAGTTTCTTTTGTTTTGTTTATGTTACCTTGTGATTTTCTGTTATAGCTATCAGTTTTTCTTGAGTTTTCATTCATAAATATCTTCGTTGTCATAAAATATGGTGGAGTATTTTTTTTTCTTTGCTATTTAAATATTTGATCGATAGTTCAAAACCATCTCCTATCAGTTTCTAAATAGTGGTGTCGATTCAGATGTTCCTACAACTAAACAAAACTTTTACAACGTTAAATTAATACGGCATAGGTTTTACTGCCTTTTACTGTTAATTTTAGTTTTGGCGACATGAGAATTGACTCCTTGCCGATTGATTGACTGATTGCCGTGTGGTGCCGGCTTAGAATTTATACCATCCCAACTCTTCCGGCGGGTGTCGTAAGAGGCGACTAAGGGATATCCACCCGGAGCGGGCAGCAGCGCCCTCTACAGAACATTTCTACCAACGAACTGCGATCCCCAACCAGCACACCCATATGGCCATGATATAACAGCCAATAAGGTACTTATCAGGGGGGCCTGCGTCCAGTAGTGGACCAATATAAGCTGTTGAGATGAGGTGAGGAACCATTATTATTTTGTAGTATTTGTAATTATAAATTTGAGCTAGATTTATACCAGCAGAAGATGTCTCATTTTTTCGATGAGGAGTATTATCGAGATGAAAATTGTTTGTACCAAAACGGTCATGGCCTCTTCAATTATAATATTATTCCAGCAATTTTATTTCAAGATCTCTCTGAGCCGCAAGGGTCGAAATATCTGTTTTATTATTTACGAAAATTTCGGGAAATTCCCTAACCAGATATAAACTAAATGTGTACCTTACCTTCAGAAGAGGGGTGAAAGTTATGGTTGCACAGTTCTAGAGTCTACGTATATAATTTTAATAGTTTTTTTTATGAATTTTCATTCATCTCTTGAACTCTTAAAATGAATTATTTGATTATTTATAATTAAGCGTGTTTTAAATAACTATAAACCGACTTCAAATTCTTCTAGTGACGACATCTAGTTAAAATTCGTGTCTCATTTCGTTTGATAACAGATGGATGAAACGATGAATGAAAGAAAGAAGGACTACCTTGAAACACGAAATACGAAGTTTCGGTAGACAGATCGTAAACGAAAAACTTTACTGCTGCGCCATCCGTCAACTTTGTAATTTATTTTTTAGGTAGACCTCTTGTTTACGCCCGTTGCCATAGAAACCATTAGTGATTGTGAAAATTATCATGTGATGATGTTTTTACGGCGCACATCATCAATTCCTCGAGATACAAACTTTTATGGGATCACTTAAAAATCAACCTTTATACAACAACGAAAGAATCATCAAAATCTATTATGAAATGGCGAAGATATCACCAAAATTGTTTTAGCTAGTCGAATACGTGAGTTTTCGAAAGTTGCATATGGTTTTTTAAGCTTTACGGGATAAACACCGATCCCTCGGGAATAAAATTTTTATGGAACCAATTCGGGATCATTTTCTATACAATAGTGAAGAAATCGACGGGAATACATAAATAAAACGTTAAGTGCAAGTTGGACTCGCGCACTAAGGGTTTCGCTTGATTTCTAAGACCTTGTTTCTTGCCAAATATCATGGTCGACGGGGAGTATATTTTAGTCCAGGGAGAGAATCAAATTTTTTTTTGTAAATAAATTACAAATTTACGATTTTTACTTGTGCTTCTTGCCAAATTTTATGATTCTAGGCCCGGCCTTCTAGGCCGGGAAGTACCCTATACATTTTGTGTACATGTGATTCCCTTGGAAATTTGAAAATATTCGGCTGTAACTTTCGATTTGGTTGACCTAGAAGTTTTATTTATATCGCGGCTTCAAGAAGTTACGGACTTGAGTATTTAATTTAATTTCAAATCGATACCTCCACGCGTTCCTGAGAAAAGGGGATTGATAGACAGACAGACAACAAAGTGATCCTATAAGGGCTCCTTTTTTCCTTTTGAGGTAACCCTATAAAACACATAACCTAATTAGAATCGCCTCCTTTTTTCGAAGACGGTTAAAAAAATAATTTGATTAGTGCACTTGGTAATGTTTCGTGGCAGAAGTCAATACCTCCGAAAATATCATTAAATTATCTCACTGAATCTCATAATAGCTACTCACGGGTATTTAACGTGATTAGTATTATATTTCACACTACGTTGGTCACAAGATGACTGGGATACTGAAGCTACCGGCTCTGCGAAGTGGAGACACCATTATTCGTAACTACCCTCAATTGTTTTTCATAATTTAAAGACTATCGTCCTTAATTTTTAAAACTTATTTTAAATTCTGTTGTTGGCTTTTCGTGACATGTTTAAGTTTTCATTTATTTACATATATCATTTGATACAGTCACTTTAGTGTCACAACTTAAAATTTAGTCATTAAATAACCCGCCCCTGATCATTCTCGGTGCAAAGGTGCCCATAATGCTTGCAGCATTACCTCGCTGGATAGAGATGGCAATCCTTTGCACCAAGAACGACCCGGAGCGGGAGTCTACTGTCTCTTCGTTAATTTTACGGCCTAATTCTCCCACACACTTCGCATCCACACTCCAACTGCCCAAGGTCTTCGCATCCACACTCCAACTGCCCAAGGTCTTCGCATCCACACTCCAACTGCCCAAGGTCTTCGCATCCACACTCCAACTGCCCAAGGTCTTCGCATCCACACTCCAACTGCCCAAGGTCTTCGCATCCACACTCCAACTGCCCAAGGTCTTCGCATCCACACTCCAACTGCCCAAGGTCTTCGCATCCACACTCAAACTGCCCAAGGTCTTCGCATCCACACTCCAACTGCCCAAGGTCTTCGCATCCACACTTCAACTGCCTAAGGTCCACCCAACGACCCGTGAATAGTTATTATTATTATGTTCTTATCGTTTAAAAAACTTCGGCGTTCATTTATCATAATTATTATGTTATTCTATTAAGATTATTAAAAATCACTATGATTGCTTAAAAGATCGTTAACTAACACATTAGTGTATTGTGGTAGGTAAATCAGTTATCTAGTACCCATAACACAAGCTCTGCTTAGCTTGGGGCTAGATAATGTGAATTGTTCAACATTATAAATTATTTATTTTATTCATTTATTTAAAAAAAATACAGTGAATAGCCCCGAGTTCGGTTTAACGATACTTCCTATTAATAATAATAATAATAATAATAAAGCCTTTTTATTCCAAACTCCTAAATTACATTATATACAAAGTCTTTCGACTCAAAGTGTGTTATGGTTTAGTTTATAGGTGCCTAAATATTTACACTTGGTATTTACACTTGTTGAGAGAGTTGGATCCCTTCTTGGGTAAAGGCCTCCTCCATCTTCATCCACGACTGTCTGTCGAGTGTCTGGCTCATCCAGTTTTTTCCCGCTATTTGTATTATGTCATCAGCGCACCGTCTATATGGTCTGCCAACATTTCTTTTGCCATCTGGTCCCTTCCATCGTGTAGTCTGTATGGTCCATCTTTTATCAGTGAGGCGTGAGATGTGCCCAGCCCATTTCCACTTAAGTTTTAAAGCTTGTGTGAGTGCGTCTGTTAGCCTGGTTTTTTGTCTGATTGAGCTGCTTCTTATTTTATGTATTTTCCTTATCTTGAGTATGCTCCGTTCCATTGCTCTTTGTGTAGACCTGACCTTGCCTTTGGCTTTATTCGTAAATACCCAAGTTTGGCATCCATACAGTAGACAAGGTAAGAGACAACTTTCAATGACCACCTTTTTCATACTTAAGCTGTAGTTTCCTTTCAGTATTTCTTTTAATGACCAAAACTTCCTCCAGGTGACATTTACTCGGCGTTCTATTTCTTCTTCATTGCTAGTCTTACTGAATGATACTTGTTTGCCCAAATAGACATAGTTATTTGCATATTCTATGTTGTTACCATTCACATTGATAGGCATTTTGTCACTGTTTGTCATTATTTTTGTTTTGTTTGTGTTCATTTCTAGTCCTACCTTGGAGCTTTCTTGGGCAAGCAATTGTATCATTTCTTGAATAGTTTCTGATTTTTCGGCTAATATTACTATATCGTCAGCAAATTGTAGATGGCTAAGGTAAGCTCCGTTTATTTTTATGCCTTTGTGTTTCCAATCTAGCTTTCTGAATATGTTCTCCAGTACTGCAATGAACAGCTTGGGTGACATAGGGTCTCCTTGTCTTACTCCTCTTTCTATTTTGATGTCAACACCTCTGGTTTCGAGCTTTACCTTGCTAGTGCTGTTGGCATATATGTGTTTTATAATATTTATGTATTTATCATCAATATTAAATAGTCGTAGTGCATTCCAGATTGACTTATGGCTGATGCTGTCAAAAGCTTTGCTATAATCTATAAACGCTACATACAGAGGTTTGTTGAACTCCTTGTATTTATTTATAACCTGTTCTAATGTGCATCTTTCAGTTTGTTTTTGTTCTTCATAATCTCGATTTTTTTCCATCCGCTAACAAATGAAACCAGTATTGGTCTGTCTTTTCCATTGTTGTTGTCTTTTCGTCCGATGCGGTAGATGTTGTTTATATCTCTATCGTCGAGGGAGATTTTCAAGTCATTTTTGATTTTTTCTCGTGTTAATTCCATTAGCTCTGATGGAGAGCGTTCGTTTTCTTTCATTCCAAAGATTAACAAGTTGTTGAATCTTTTGTTTTTCTCCATGCTGGTTATTTTACTTTTCAGTTGTTGATTTTCCGATTTTAGTTCTGCAATATCACGTGTAAATGGGACAAGTTTTTCATCCATTTGTGAAATAATTTCTCTGGTTTGTTTGACCATTTCCATTTTTATCTTGTTGAAGAATTCGCTCAGATCGTTCATTTCTTTGTTCTTGGCTTCACTTTCAATCATTTGGAGAAGATGTAGGTATGGGGTAAATGGAACGTAGTTAGGTTCGAACTGTTTCGGTTTTCGTATAATTTGTCGCGTACGATGGAACGTAATTGGAGTGAGTGAACTAAAGATTGGCTTGGCTTCTTGTTTTTGGCTGCAGTCAGAGATTTTGGAGGGTGTTCAATTTCCTTCGTCCAAGTCTGATTAGTTGTGCAAAGTTATCTGACAGATTTCCAATTTGACACTTCACTGTTTGCGTCACTTACTGATCGGCTGGCAATTCTTGATGAATTCTTGATGGATAACCTCAACAGCTGAGTTTGTAATTTCGTCGAAACTCACAGTTTTATGCGCGTGATCACTGAGTTTATTAATTATGTATGCACTTCGGGTTGTTACAAGCGTGATTGAAGAGTTTTTGCACTGGATGGGGTGTTTTTTCCACAGTTTTTGGAGGTTTTATAGGAGCACATCAATGACGTGTGTTTGTCTTTCGGCGACCGGAAGTCCTACTTCCTATTGAGACGTCATATTTTTTATAGGATTAACGTACATAGTTCTGTCTAAAGTTTTTGTTTTTATAGTGCGTAAGCCTCACACTCTGGCTTAATTCTAAGAAATAAAATTTAATTAAATTAAAGACTCTGGAACGCCCTTCTTGTTTCCATTCGGCATGCCAAATCCCTTCCTATCTTCAAAGGTTTGGTTCATCAGCACTATCTGTCCACTCATAATATATCTTCATAATAGGTAAAATCAATTATTTTTAAAGTCCTTGTTTTTCTTATTTTTTATTTTTCTTTTATTTTTATAATTTAGTGCTTTAGTTTTAGTTTTCTTAGTATAGTTTCTGATCGTATGTCATTCCAATTATATTCTCTTTGTGTTCTAATTTCTAATTCTAGCCAAATATTTATTTAGATTTTTGTAGTATCATATACCTACGCCACCGTCAAGTTCTATACTTACCAATCCTATCCATCCAAAGATTGCCTGGAAGAGATCGCTGTCAGCGATAAGGCCGCCGATTGTGCCATACTCGATTTAATAAGTAGTTTTTAAGATATTTTATAAGTATTAATGGTACAATAAAGATATTATCTATCTATCTATCTATCTAATTAAATAGTTGCGATATTATTTAATTTCTTAGTTCTATGTATGTGCGCTTCGAAAATTTCTGCCACGCGATAGACCGCTGTACCAAATCCCATAGAAAAATTACACGTCACGATAACGTCTCGATAATATCGTAAACCGAACTCAGGGTTCTGAACACAAAAGCCAGAGTTAATCCATGCAATAAACTTCGACGACTGTTGTTTATATAACTGTGTAAACATTATATTAATAGTCCTTTGTTCAATATTAGTTACTAATTTGGTTAGTAATAGCGAGTCGGGCAGTCGACACGAAATCAATTCTTTATTCGACGCCACTCGCCATTACTAACCAAATTAGTTACTAATTGGCCCTAGTCATTCGAATGTTTCGAATGATTTATGAAGTCGAATAATTCGAATGAAATCATTCACAGGCATCTTTAGTCTACGTGACGCTACGACGTAGAGGGTCTACAAACTTCGTAGCACGCCTACGTGCCTGGGTCTACGGCGTAGCAAATCTCGTAGCAAACATTTCTGACTATAATTCATAAACCTAATTAAAATACCTCGACTGAAGGAAACGATTAACAAATAAACTAAACTACTCCTTCCAAGCATCGAAGAGCGTAAATTCGTCAACAACTCAAGCAATTTTAGGCCTTATGGGAGTGTAGTAAAGTTTATTTCTTTTTAGAGCGATGAAGAAGGGTCGACCTTGGGGAGTTGTGTGGATACACGGGAGGATATTTTGCGTTTAATTTTATTAGCTTTGAAGAACCTCAATTAAGTTTATAGTTTTCTAAGTTTATAGCGTGCTAAATGCTCTTCTAACTTCATCGGTAGGTATAATCTTACTTTCTTGTTAGCATCCTACGTGTTGATAACATCTTGCTTATTGTAAGCAGGTTCCAGGAAAACCAAGTGATGTTTAGCAGACTCCTTTGTAAGAAAAAGAGCTCTATATTTAAGATTCTTCCAACGATTTAAATAATTGTAAAATCAGGAAAATCTTAATGAATTTTATTTTAAAAACATACATGATGCGTCCATTCTTTGTAGATTACCGATAAGGAGAAACACCCTGTATCATACGTCGACATACAGAGTGTTCCTGTATTGTATGTAATTTTAATGAATCAAATGAAAAATCTACGAAGAGAACTCCTGTACCTATGTTTTATGTAATGTAGTGAAATTCAAATTACATTTTTTCCACGATTTTATTATTTTTAACAATTAAGTAAATCATTGGAAAAATCTCATTCCACTAGCAATAATCTAAGAATTTCACAGAACTGAATTTTACCTTTAATTCGACATCAGGCCAAATTCTGTTCTCACTCCTAAACCGACACTGATCGAAAAAAGCATAGCAAACTACATATGTTATCATCATAATATTCAGTATTATTTTATTCCTTCAAGAAACTGTTAAACACCAATTTTTTTCTTTAATTACCGGATTCACCCCCGTACGTAGACGAGACCGATGAAAGTTTAACTCGACTAACACATTAGGCAGAAACAGGAAATACTGTAATTAGCGTTATACGCTACCGTGTGTTTACATTACGGGCAACACTTTGTTTACTGACGGGATTAATTCACGTTTTATAGGATAGATTTGTTCATGTCTTTAGAGAAAGGATTTTCAAGCATGTTGAGGTCTTATAGCTGTTTTCTATGATTGATTCTGAACCACTCCTGAAAGTTTCGATCATACTTTTGCAAGCCCTGTTTGTAAGTGTGAGACAATTCTTGGAACTGAATTTTAGATCAGTTATCTTCAACCGATTGAGCTGAAATTTGGCATACTTATGTAAATTTGGTGAGAATGTAATGTTACCGTACCATTGAGCTGATATCAGACCAGATAGAGATGAAGGTAGGCATAGGAACTCCTTAACGATTCGACGTAACCTCGTCAAGTTTGGGCTCGTTGGATTAGTCTTCCCAAGCGCTTAAAAGCTAGTTTAAAAAAGTGGTTTTAAGATATTGAAAATTATTGTTACAATTAGGTCCTACAGCGATGGCTGCACGTCAAACGCTTAGGTAGGAGTGGAGAAAAAACGTGTGTAAATATACGGAACCAGCCATCCGGCAAACGTCTAGCTTATTATAGCCCGATGCATGACATGTAGTTGGATGGTTCTGTTGTCTATTTTTTTTCCTCCACAGATGATAAATGGATAATTTAAAACGAAGTTTTACAGTCTCTAGCTAGTGCCACCAGTCAAATTAACTATGGTCAAAGTAAATTGGGATTCGTCCCCGCACGATGAAAGTTTAACTCGACTAACACAATAGGCACAAACAGGAAATACTGTAATTAGCGGTATGCGCTACCGTGTGTTTACATTATGGGCAACGTGTTTACTAACGGGATTAAACGGATTTATTCATGTCTTTACAAAAACAAAGGTAAAGATTTTGGCCCTAATTTCGGTCACATTTTTTTTACATCATCAATGGCCAATAATTAGTTATAAATTTGGATAGAGGACACAAATAAAAATTCTCTAAAAAGTATTTGATTAGAATTGAATAAACATCAATGCTTCCCCTGTAGGTGGAGCTAACGGCGCTACAGTCTGTATGAAGTCGCAGGGATTTTCGACTCCTACATCACTTGACCTCGTGGTGTAGTTGGTTAGCACATTCCGGTACTGACGGAAGGATGCGGGTTCAAGTCCCGTAAAAGTCGACAATTTTTGCGATATTATTTGATTTCACAAATAAAAATATGTTGTAAAATAATGTCCTAAACCTTTAGGTTTCTGAGAATTATATTCACTGATAAAAATAACTATATAATTTCTTCATAAATCATATCTCAGAAAACCAACCCTTCAGGTCATTATGTTATAGAACATTTTTCATTTTTTTTGGTGTCCTCTATCCAAATATGTAACGTTGATTGTGATTCTTGCATGGAGGGCGGCGCTAACATCAGTCAACATTTAGTTTTTTTTTTTCAAAATGGCGGTGCGTAATAAAATTTATGTAAATAGATAGAATAGCTCCAAAGCGTCAGGCTTCTGAGATATTAACGTTTGAAAAAAAATTATACATATTTTCATTTGTCACTATTTGAGAAACTTGATGCTTTAGGACATTATTTTACAGACTTTTTTATGTGTTTTAGTGTACTCTATCCAAATTTGTAACTTTGTGGTCAGCGGCGATTTTGAAAAAAATACAAAATCGTAGGGTCCATACAAAAATCTTCAAATCCATTTACGTCTTCGAGCGTGCGTCTATTTTTCATCAGACCGCAAGAGATGTCAGTGTTTTATTTCACTTCTTCCTCCTCTTGCCATGCGTACCCATACGTTTGTCTGCCAGTCCGTCTGTCAATCGCATTAATCTTCTGTGCATTTGTCCGTCGTCGGTTCGTTTCATCATCAAAAATAGCTACGGGCTTTCTATCTACGGAATAAAAAAGCTTAATAGCTTTTGTAAGAATTAGTTTTGACCTACTCTTACCTACTTTTCACTGACCTTTTGGTAGATCTATTCAGATGTATGCATAAGTGTATCACTCTATCCGGTCCATTTTTCTTTGTTTCAAGTCAGTATGTTTTTTTAACTTAAAATAACTTAAAACGACAAATTTAGTAAAGTGTTGACTAGTTAGTACGTAAAGCCAACATGTGGCTCTGACGGAAGACCAGCGTTGGTTGCTAGCTTGCTAGTCAACGAACTCATGCTGAGGCCGAGCCATTTAGTTACTGGGTTTACACTTTGTATTTTAATCTGAGTTTATTATGTATTTTAGTCTAAGTTTAGTGTGTTTAAGTCTTTTAAAGGTAGCCACCGAGTGGCTTCTTCCCTTTTGTCAATCTTTACATCTCCAAAACCTCTTTATGCAACCGAACAAAAGTTCTACATTTTGATACATATGACTGAGGTCGTGAAAACCTTACCACCTGAAGGCAAGGACTATAAATAAATTTAGCACAAGCATTCGGTGCAGCCTGACATTTGACAGACTGAATTTTTTTTGTATAAAGATTAGTTTAGATAAAGATTAGATAAAGATGAGATAAAGATGAGATAAAGATGAGATAAAGATGAGATAAAGATGAGATAAAGATGAGATAAAGATGAGATAAAGATGAGATAAAGATGAGATAAAGATGAGATAAAGATGAGATAAAGATGAGATAAAGATGAGATAAAGATGAGATAAAGATGAGATAAAGATGAGATAAAGATGAGATAAAGATGAGATAAAGATTTGATAAAGATTTGATAAAGATTCGATAAAGATGAGATAAAGATGAGATAAAGATGAGATAAAGATGAGATAAAGATGAGATAAAGATGAGATAAAGATGAGATAAAGATGAGATAAAGATGAGATAAAGATTCGATAAAGATATTAGATAAAGATTAGATTAGATTAGACATAAAGACCCGGAATAATATAATAATATATAATAGGCAATAATATATAATAGGCTACTTTTTATTCCACAAACGCGTGCGAAGCCGCGGACAGAAGCTTATATATAATAAAAATAGCTTGGCAAGACGATTGCCGTATGGCCAGTTCCTTACATATACACGTTTGTTTTCTCCGAAATAATTATTAAGGTCAGGTAGTCCTGCAGCAGTAGGCGTAAGGGAAAACGCGCGCCTGCCAAGCCGCCGCGCTCGTGTTTTTTGTAGTTATTTAAACATGGTGATTAAAAAAATAATTATATCAAGTCAAACTCTGCGAATTTGTTTAGAAATATTAAGTGACCTTAGTTGAGTACAAAAGATGTGTGATATCAGTAGTTCGCTAGTCTTAATATTGAAAAAACGTTAGAAAAAGTGGTAACTTTGGGATTTTTTTCTATCGAGTTAAGTTCATTAGATCTTGTAACTGAATGCGACTTTGACTAAACTAAATCCTTAAGTAATATATATCTTTTTTTCAGAATTTTAAACAACGTTTTCTAAGTTTCAGATGATTTTAAAAATCACAAAAATGCGGCCTCTGCTGGCCTACCAAGCCTTGCTGGTAACCGCCGAGTGGGTGGCTTCTTCCCATTTTCAACCTTAACCTAACAAAACTTTTACATCTTGCTGCAAATAACTGAGATGAAAATCTTACAACCTGAAGGCACAAACTATAAATAAATTTAGCGTTGGGTACTTTAGTTGAAGAGGAGGTGCACTTAATCTAATATTGTTGCAAGCCGCTCGCAGAGTCTGGGCAAATTGATGAAACTGGAATGTACCCCCTCCCCTTGTAAGTTCCACCCTTCGCCCCCCCCCCCCCCCCTCCCCACCCTTTCCAAGTTCTCCAATTTTCCCATTTCCTGCCTATTGCTGTTTGCCCCGTTTCTAATGACCGCCATAACACAATCTTATGTAACGTACTGGTAGATTGGTTTTGATGAAATTGATTGAGAGTTCCAGACTTTTTTTTGGAACTTATTAGTTAAGTCATGTATACAGGGTTATTGGTAATACACTGACACTAAAACTGCAGGTTTCACCCAACGAACACGCTCGTAGAGACACCAGGTCTGAATTCCTATATTTTTGTAAATAAAATATCCACTCCTAAAAAATTAATGACAAGTCATTTTAGAATACGAAATTTTGATATGTTTTTAAAGAAGATGATATAAGAATCTTGCAAACGAAAGTCTCATGAAATAAATGAACATTACCACATTAAAGTTTCTCTCGTTTCGACTTGTCTTTTTTTACTTTCGAAAATCCGCGTCATTCCCGCTGTGTGCTGTAAATCCATAATTCTTTACTATTAATATCCGAATGTAATTCCGTCTGTCTGTAACCTTTTCACGCCTAAACGTCTAAACGGATACCAATGAAATTAGGCATTGAAATACATGGTGTCTCGTGGAAGGACATTTTACCCTTATCCGATTATATTTCCAAGCTGTCCGTACCGTCTATCTCATCTCAACCTCAACAGCCTGTATCGGTCCACTACTGGACGCAAGCCTGATAAGCGGCTAATTGGCTTTTATCACATGGGGGGTATTACCCAGAATTCCTATGTTAGGCATGCGGGTTGGTGATCACAATTCGGTGGTAGAATTGTTTTACAGAGGGCGCTGTTGCTCACCCCCGGTGGATTTCCCTTAGTCGCCTCTTACGACACCCGCGGGAAGAGTTGGGGTGGTGCAAATTCTAAGCCGGCACCACACAGCGAGATCACTATCTCATCTATTTCTGGATTATAAGGGCTACTTTTATCCCGGAAAAACATGTAAGAAGCCGCGGGCGGAAAGTAGTAACAAATAAAATTTACGATTGGGTGCCCTTATTGCTAGAAGTTATCTTACGAAATAGAAAATGTTTAATTGTTTCATCTGAAATGAACCTTGACACAATAATTTCAAATTATGAAAGAGTTGTAAAATATATCACTCCATTTTATTGTCCATAATTTTGAGAAGTTTTACGACATAATTACGCAATTTTTCTTAAATGTTTGGTACGAGAAGACCAGCTTTTGCCAGTGGTTTTGATCAAGAATCAACCGACACATAATTAACGCAATAGTAAAAGAGTTAATTTTTAGAAACCTAAAAAAATATTTCGACTTGCTTGCAACGTAAGTTTTCAATCAGTGTGCATCGCAGCGACAAAAAGTGGTGAAGCAGTGGTTAGGAGTGGTTAGTCGCTGCAGCTTCGCCACATCGACGTTTTTAGTTGCCACATTGCAACTGCATGTATCGTTGGTGGTTGCGGTGTGGTCGGTATCGCCCACACTGTTGAAATACACGGCAAAATGTGGTCCGTGTGAATAAATAATAAATAATGCTGGACAATTCACACAGCATTATCTAGCCCCAAGCTAAGCAGAGCGTGTGTTATGGGTACTGGATAACTGATATACTTAATACAATTTAATAATAATAATAATAAAATCTTTATTCAGAACATTTTTACAGGATCTTAAATACAAATTGAAAAGATAACACTACCGAAGCTTCACAAACTGTGTGGTAGTGTTAACGCCCGTCTCCTAGATTTCTGAATAATTAAATTACCTACGTTAATTACTAAATAAAATTACAAGCTACTTATTTATTAATCTATTTATGGTTTTTATTACTGGCTATTACAAATTCAAATAAAAACATTGTATGGTTTGTGAGTGTTGGTGTATGTGTGTGTGTGTGGTCTCCTGAGGCACCAGTCTCTTAAGTCTAACAATACACTACATAGATAGATATTTTTTTTATTATACATAGAAAACACCAGACCAACGGAACAAATTTCTGCAGATCGTGCACAAATTTGTTCCGAGGCGGGAATCGAACCCGCAACCTCCTGCGTCGCAGACGGACCTTCGCCCGCTGCGCCACGGAGGTCATCGAATGGAACTAACTACTCATTTTCATACAAAATAGCGCCTGCCCACGTGTTGTATTTGTAATTTGGTTGTGGTCTGGTTGTGGTGTGGTCGTAGCGTCATTGTGGTGTGGTTGCGCCATGTTGGGATCCAATTTTTTCAGCGACATGTCCGCAACATTACGCGACTTGTCAAAAGTTCCTGATTTCGTGCCGCTGACATTGTTTACAAACCCGGCAACAATCCGCCGACGATGGTGTGCTGCCTGCTAGATGTGAAGTCGCCAACATGTCGCCGAACAAGCCAACATCCAACCCGCCGAGCTGTATCGGCAGTGTTGGCGACTTGAGTAGAAGACGCCTAAAGATATCCTAAAATGACTAGTGTTCATGCAAGCATGCTCGTACATTTTCTCATGCAAACGTCAAAAATGCAGATTGGATATGTTAGTAAAGTGGTGTATTGTCAAATCGTGGATATTCATAAGCCTTTATTCACAACGAAAATTATAATATAATTAGACGATTCCGACTGGTATTGAAATGGATCAGTTGAGCTACCTGTAGACCGTTTGCAACAGTCTGCAGTTAGCTCAATTGTTTCAATTGTAAATACTAATTCTAATTTATTTATATTATTTGTTTGTAATTTTCTTTGTCAATTAAGATTAATTAATTTTGATGTAGATCTAATTTGTTTCTATTTTGATTTTCATTTTCTTTGTCAAAAAAGCTACTTTATTAGCACCTCCTTTATTAAAATATATTTGGCGACTTCCAAAAACAATTTTTCAGGAAGTCGCGGCATCTGCCTTTGAAAAAGATATTTTTCAAAAGCACATGAGACATTTCTAGTTAAATGACAAGATACAAGCCAGGTTGGATTCCGCTCCAAAACAAACATATCAAATTGTTTGTGTTGGCGTCTCGCTAGAATAAAATGATGTTTGTTGTTTGACACGGCGTAAATATCGGTTTCTTTAGAATAGTTGGGCCAACCTTTTAATAAAGAAAGAAAGACAACATTTAGAACTAGTCGCTTCCTGTGATTTCGCTCACGCAGTCACTACTGCGTTTGTATATTAATGGTTTCTGCCCGTCGTCGCATGCGTTGTTTCTATGAAAATGTTATAGATAACATGGGATAGATCCCATGGGAACAGATTTTTCATATGCCTGTTTGATTTCAGGTTTACCTGGCATTACCTGTATGCAAAATTTCAGCCCAATCCGTTCCGTGCCGATCATCCGTACATTTTAACATCAAAACTTTCGCATTTATAATAAAGAAAGAAAAATATAAATATTGTTTAGAATTATAATATAAATGCATGCTTCTTAATAAAATAACTAACTTAGATTGTTAGTTCCAATGTTCATAAATATGTATATTGAAATGTTTGTACGCCCAAGTGGCAGAATCCAGCGATCTAAAATAAGTCTCATGAACTGACTGTAATAATACCTGATTCACAAACAATAAATGAATTATGAATTATAATATTAGTGTGAAGTAACGAAATTTCAGCTCAATCGGTTGAGGATAACTGGTATAAAATTCAGTTGATGAATATTTTTCCCACACATACATACGTACACATACATACTAACAGGCAAGTTAAATAAGCTTCTAAGAAAGTCTCATTGTTCGTGGTCCACCTGAGTGGTCCACTTTGGTGAACAAGAAAAAAAATAATTATCCGTAGTCCACCAGAAATTCCAAATTTTTTCGCCTTGATTTCTACGATTTTTTTTTGCGAAGAAGATCACGGCAGTTGACATATACGGGAAGATGATGATGATGATGATGATTGTTGAACATTTCGAATCCTGCCGACTGGGAGCTATACTTAAACGTGCCGCATAAACCAATAATGTTATACGAAGTCCAGACTTAACATTGTTTTCAAGTAAACGTGCTACTGCGAAATTCTAACATCTGAAAATCGTTTTCAAAGGGGTTTGAAGATTTTTGTAAGGTGTGGCTCTAACATTTATTGAATTATTTTTTCATAATCGAAGCGAACAATAAAAGTTAAATATATTTGGAAAAGGGACCTAAAACAAATAAAAAATGTCCTGTGACATAATGACCAAAACCGTAAGGTTTCTGAGATATTCACATAATGAAGAATATAGTATATAAACTACACCTGCTCAAAAAGTTGTTTATTCCTTTTCCAAAGATAAGGTAGAAAGAAGATAAGGTTTTTGCAGGCGCACTGAAAGGCGGGAAGGAAAACTCTATGGAATTTCATTTCCCACGCGTTTAGCGGCAGAGAAAAGTGTATGGAAATCCATTTCTAACGTGTTATCAGCTGAAATATCAGCCGGTAGCTATGGTTACTTTTATAATAGGTCAAACTGCAAAAAGTTTTTACCTACTCCGAATCCGCCGTATGACATCGGCCTCTTCCGTATTCGGGACAATAATTCAAAAAAAGAACCATGTGAAAAAAGCACGTGCGCCTATTTATTGCTACATTCGAGTTTACAATTTGAATTTACTCGAGTGATTTTGAAGATTCTAAAGCGATGATGACCGATGAACTCAAATGTCACACTCGATAGGAATTGGGCATTTTCTTGCCTAGGTTGTACAATGTACTATTTATATTTGGGAGTATCTCAGAAACCTGACGCTTCAGGACGTTATTTTACAAGACACTTTTTTGTGTTTTCTATCATACATAATAAAACGTTCTTATTGTGAGTGGCAATTTTGAAAAAAAAAACAAACGGTGACCGTTGTTAGGGTCAAATTTTCAAACCCCTTTAATATTGATTGTGACAAAATTCAGATTCAAAACTTGACTGTCATGTCATTTCGACATCATAGTACGAATCCGGAATTTACAACTTTACATAGGTGTCGACATAATTAATTTTCATATTCATTTATGTCAGAGATCAGGCCGCCGCCGCTGCATTGATTCGTTCGTGGTTCGGTCTCCAACGCCATCTGTTAGCTAGTCGAGGAGTGTATAGTAGGAAACGTCAAGTAGACAACTGTCATTGTCACAACTGTCGTCGTTACAAATGTCATTGTCACTTGGGCATGGTCAAGGCGGAGAGCCATAGAGGTTAGGTTGGACCGTGAGTGACGGCACTTCTTGTTGGCGACTCTCGAGGAGAGCACGGGGTCTCATCTGGCCTCTGCCTTGAACTTGCCGCGTTTCACAATTTGCGAGAATATACCATACCTACATAGTGAAGTGATTGTAATTAAACAATAAGTACACCTGAACAATAACGTTGCATTACTTCATTTGAACTTCGAGGCATGTCTGACGCTCCGGAGGGCAGGACTCCGGATTCCTCTCCGTTATATATTTATTGTGATCTCATGCATACAGGTATTGTTCTTAGGTGTAGGTAGTCTTAGTGGGTACACAATGCATAAAAACCCTGACAGGGCGCTACAATTATTTTGGATTCGCTCATGTTAGATTGACTACTTTGATACTACTTCATATTTATGGAATTAGATAATTTAGGAATGTCATTTTTAAAATAAGTGGTAATTATAAAAGGCAAAAATAAATAATTAATTGAGTTGAATAAGATCAGGTTTTCAATTTAATAGAACGACCGCAAATTAACGTCAGATATGCAATAATCAAATTTTATCAATTTATTCAATTTATTGTCTCTATAATTAAATGTATGTTTAGCTATAAAAATTTATAGCTGCTCTGGTACCCGTGTGGGGCGGTTTACAGGTTCACTGATAAAACCCATCACTGTAACTTATGGTCTTTATGTACCTAGTAGGTGTTAAAAAGTCGGAGCGCTTTTATTTTTGTAATTACCTTGTGTAGATTTTGTTACAAATCGCGCTCGCCTCCGTTTCAGCTACCCACCTCAAAACCACTCCATTGTCCTAGTGCTATTTTAATAAACCACTAAAATACATTGTTTGCTTTGTTTAACGATATTCCCTGAAATTGACACGATGTTTACAATTCGAGCTTTATGGAAGTTTCGAGATGCAGATCCAATGACTTTTATTTGCTCATGGTTCTATTTAGGGCTTTTGTGTAGGTTTAACTTAACACTTCGTTGTCTATGGATCTTGTGGATCTAGCACGCTTACTAGGTAGGTACTACCGGAACCGAGTCAGAACTCGATTTTTCCCCCACTGCCCAACGCGGCGCCTAGCCACGCGCCGTCGTCGTCGTGCCAGTAACAGAATTACCATTAATTGGGTAATTCTGTTACTATCGCTACAGCCAGCAAGAGATAAACTCGAAAGTTTTACAGGTGCAAACCCATGCATGTTTGTGAAAAATACAAATTTTTGAGATTTTCTCTTGCTGGCTGTAGCTATAGCTGCTGTTTGTTATTATTATTGGAATTTAGGAAATAAGTTTTTGTTAGAACCAGGTTAGGTGTAGGAACCGGTTAGAACCTACTACCCGGGCGAATTAACAGAGTACTGTTAATTCGCCCGGGTAGAAGTGGCAGCTGGCAGTGAATGAGTTAAAAGTATCTACTATTGAAGTGAAAACTTCTTTAGCGGCGTTGAGCACTTTTTCTGTAATGGGTATAAAATCTTAAACTCGCGTCAGGACACGTGACCTGATCGAAAAAGCGTAAGACGGATGGAGAGTAGACAGCTATCCCCTCTCTACGGCGCGCGGCGCGGCGAAAATGTATACCTGGGCCTACTGTTTCGTTTAGGCAGCGCAGGGCGCTTGCGCGAATGTTCGTGTATGTTACAGCGTGCCACGCGCATCCATGGATGGTGACAGCTGATGGCTCGACCGTCTGTGTAGTGATCACATTGTTGTGTATTCGTAAAATTCGTGAATGTAAAGTGCTTAAAATATGGAAATTGAACAAAGTGCATCTATTAATGATAAAAGTGATGAAGAAATAGCGAAAGAAAATGAGTGAGTACTTTATAAATATATTAGATGAAAATTTAATAAGTTTTAATTTTTAATTAATAAAATTTTATTACTCAGGTTAGGTTAGGTTTAATTAATTTTCATTTATTCATTAATATAATTTTATAATTAAGGTTAGGTTTCGATCGAGTCTATCGTACTGCTTAACGGGTGTAAACAGACCCTTCACGAAGCCGTCAACCATTATGTACATGAAACTAAGTAACACTGCGCAAAAATAATTGCTGGGAAACGGATTTTTTTTTTGGACTTATCGATCAAAAGACGAAAAGAAAAAAAAAATATCTAATAAAATATCAAACATGCTCAACGTTAATAATCAAGTTTTCACTTCTGCCGGCACTCCCGGAGTGCAACCCGTCTTTTTTTTTTAGAATTTTAAAGTTGGCATCACTGACGTTTGCTCGTATCGATGTATTGCTCAAAATAAGAAACGAATCCATAAGCGTATGAATTGTTATCCGAATTATACAGTTATTCTTTCTTTGTGTTCCGTTTCGTAGGTAATAGTTTTGAAAAGTAAACGAGTAAACGCCCAAGTGAAACTAATTCCACCAATTATACCTTTTCAAACTAAATCTATTATTAAAATTAATAACAGTATACTCAGGTGGCTATTATGTACTACTTACATAATAATAATAGTTTCGTTCGTCCATCACACCCACCTTACTATTGTTTCCTATAGAATTCCTTCAGGCCTTGGTCCGCCATGTTAGTTTTACCTATTTGCCTTCCAACTCTGACCCCGTCTTTTATTGTGTTCTAAGGTATTGTTAAAGTGTATGAAAAAGCTGATACGTAATAGTTTTACTCACACGGGTGGTATAAAAATTGATAATTTCTACCAAGTTAGTAATTTTTGTGTGTGGTGCCGGCTTAGAATTTACACACCACATTCTTCCAGCGGGTGTCGTAAGAGGCGACAAAGGGATATCGACCGGGAACGGGCAGCAGCGCCCCCTGCAGAACAATTCTACCACCGGACTGCGACCCGCTTGCCCAGAGTGGGGATTATGGGCACTACCCCTCATGAGATAAAAGTCAATAAGGCTCTTATCAGGGGGAACCCTGCGTATGGCACTTTATTACCAATATAGGCTGTTGAGGTTGAGGTTGAGGAAGTAATTTTTCAGACAGGGAGCTTCATGAGAAACATAAAGTGTCATAAAGATATATGTAAAAGAAATGTTTACAACATTTGCATCACTATTTACAATAAATTACCGGAAGAATTAAAAGAACTAAATGGAAATATATGTAGGAAAATGTTAAAAGGATGACTACTTGAAAAATGTTTTTATACGGTGAATATTTAGAAATTTGAATAATAACTTACATGATATAATTATATAATTATAATAATCAGACTCGCATAATATTTGCACGCCTGCGTGCAGGCTGAATACAAATTACTATAATAGTTATAAGATCGGACATATTGTATGTATCTCAATTTTGTATTCTGGCAAATAAGCGATTGATTTGATCTGACATCATAGAAGGAAAAGTAGAAGGAAGACGAGGAAGGGAAAGACCAAGAGTTAACTATATGAGTCAGATCAAGAAGAAAGTCGCCGTCATATGGTATGAAGAAGTAAAAAAGACCGCATTGGAAACAGAAAAGGGGAAGAAATTGCATCATTAATAATAAAATAATAATAAATAAATAATAAATAATGCTGGACAATTCACACAGCATTATCTAGCCCCAAGCTAAGCAGAGCTTGTGTTATGGGTACTAGATAACTGATATACTTAATACAATACACTACATAGATAGATATTTTTTATTATACATAGAAAACACCCAGACCAACGAAACAAATTTCTGCAGATCGTACCCAAATTTGTTCCGAGGCGGGAATCGAACCCGCAACCTCCTGCGTCGCAGGCGGACCTTCGCCCGCATTGCACAGACAAGAGTTGGGGTTCCGTTGAAACAAGACAAAATGAAACCCAAAGTAGGTAGTTATTATCTAGCAGCCCCAATCTTTCTTTCCTTGTATTGGTAGGTACTTGTGTGATCTACTTCTTTTAACCTAATTCTAAAATTTTCTAAAAAGGTTGGTAGGTAGGTGTTTGTTTTGACTCCATTTTTAACCTCTGACGCAAAAAAAGAGGTGTGTCATAAGTTTAACGTATCTGTCTGTGGTATAACGGATGAACCGATTTTCGTTTAGTTTTTTTTATGTCATAGATAATTTTATCCCGAGTGTTCTTAGCCATCTTTCATGAAAATCTGTCTGGGGTTTTTTAATTTTGTTTTTGATATATAATAATATTATAAATTCCCTCAACTGACCCTTCCAACTAAGCTCAGATATCTTAAGAGCAACTAAGGAAATCTTTTAAGACAGTGGCTTCATTTAGTGTATTTAACAAATCCGAAAGATATAAAACAACTTACGCTAGATCAAATATCTACGTCAAAATTAGTTTTTGAATAAAGCATAGGAGATGGAGAGATAATATTTTTATTTTGCCCTAAAACTACTTTACACAATTAGCCTTAAGACCAAATTAAGTAATACTACCAAATAGTTACAAAATAGATTTGTTTTGTGCGTAGCAGCGTTTATGGTGGATAGGTACCAGTTCACAGGACAGTTACTCTATGACTGAGGATTTCCTCATGATAGATAGATAATATCTTTATTGTACCATCAATGCTTATAAAATATCTTACAAACTACTATATTATATATTACTATACATGATTTTCCAGTACAAAACACAGTAGGTTTAGTGCAGTCCACTGGTTATTATGCAACTGCTTTTGGCGCAGCAATTTGATCATCCGCTGCCAAAACCTTCTAAGCAGTTTATAAAAGAAGTTCCTATTTCCATTTCGATTACACAACCTCTTTGGTACGACTCGACATCTCGATGGTTGACGTCAGGTGGCTCGATATTTAAACTGGAAAGCACTTTATGTTTCGCGTTCTATTTTTGAAACATGATGACATGATTTTTTCAATTTAATACTATTTTTATACAGGGGATAACGTAGTATTGAAAATCCTAATTACAAGAACGGTCATAGCATAAGTCAAAATGTAATAGTGATTTTGCGTTCTATTTTTTTATTTGAAACCGTAGTTTTTTAATTCTATTATTATTTTCATACAAGGGATGACGTAGTTGATGCAAAAAATCCTGTTTCAAGATGGATACAAGTCAAAATGTAATAGTGCACAGCATGGAGAAAAAAAAATCTAAATCTTTTCTGAGTGAAACTGATGTCTTAATAACTACGTGCACTAAATCTAGACCTTGCTGGTTCTGACACTTATAATACCAATTAGAAAAAAATCTGTTCCTGTAAATACCTACCTACCTATATCTAATGTTATGTATCAGTATGTTGGTTAGGTAAAGTGTATCCGTGTTGTTTTCAATAAAGGTTTCTCCATCCTTTATCTAACTCTATTTTTGCTTATATTTTTGATAAAATGAGATTTTGAGTTTTTTTAAATTCCTTTCTAAATAACCACTCGCATGGACGAACCTGGCATTTCACTGTCGAAAATTTCCTGTTTTTGTAGAGCAACCGATGTTCGATGTTGAGGTCAAAAAAAAAAAAAAAAACAAAGCCCGTGTCTTGTCTAGGGAAAAATTCTTTGTTCCCCGCAAGATACGCGAGGCGATAGAAATAGAACGATGGCCCAATTTCAACAGAGACAGAGGTTGGAACCTACCACCCGCCTGGAAGCCGTGTCTTCATGAGAAGTCGAATGCCAGTCTGGAGCCGGGTGTGGATACTGTTAGTTACATATGTACCCAGGGAATACCGACACCCGACACAGTAGGATCTTTACGAGGAGATGACTCTCACGCCCTACAGCATCTACTAGCAGCGCTCCCCCCACCACCCCCACCCCCGGCGCTCACGTCGCGGGCTCAACGCGCGCTCGCGCGCAATGCTCGGAGGGATGCGGAACGCGCGCGTCTAGAACCGCACTCACCCTGAAGATGTCCCTCGTTAAGGGATGAAACGTTGGTGTTCTTCCAACACAAATAAGGTTCGTAGTTAACCCGCTTACATCCGTAATGAATTCGTCAAACTACGATAGTTTTTATAGTAAAATAGAAGAGTACTTGAATTCCATAAAACCAACAATGTCGTAGAAACATGGAATGGACATATAAAAATATATGTAAAAATAAACCCAACATAGCTCAACTTTTAGAAGGGCTGTGTAGTGATATGGCTAACTTCTCGACTGCGTTGAAAAACCCTACCGATCTCAAAATTTCAAAGAGGTTGCCTGAAACCAAAGAGAGAAAAAAAAAGATTGACTATGCAATAAACGATTTACTTAGCGGCAAAATTAATGTAGGCCGTTGTTTAGAGAAATTAAAGTTTTAATTTTTTTTATATGTTTTTAAGACTGATTCTAAGGTACATTTTTTGTATATTAGTTAAGGACATTCAATCAAAGAGCAAGTTTTATTTATTTATTTATGTTATTTGTTTACGTTAGCATGTGATCATTAATGAAATGACTGTGATTTTTAAGTAGCTATTTCAATTTCATCGATGTATATTGTTGATTTTTAAATAGTTTTAAGTACCTAAGCATCAAGAATCAATCAAACAACTGTGATTATTAAGTATCTTTTTTAATTTAGTATAAGTGTATAATGTTGATTTTGGATATTTCTAAGTAAGCATTTTTCAAAAGACTCGTTTACCAATATTTTAAATTTTACTTTATTATGTACTTATTGTTGATTTTGAATAGTTCTCAGTAAGCAAGTATATATCAAAAGTCTGATTTTTAAATATTTTAATTTTATGTTGTTGATTAGAATAGCTACTTCTGTTAAAGCATTAATCAAACGACTGTGACTTTTAAGAACTTTAATTTTACATTGTGTTATATTGTTGATTTTGACTAGTTCTAAATAAATCAAAATACCCCAGTAAACATATTAAGTATCATATAACCATGGTGTTTCATTTTTGTTTATCTTATTTAAGTTTTGTACACATCTGTACACGGGTTTTAAATTAGACTATAGATTTTTTATTGAAATTAGTAATGGGCCCAATCGACTAAACAAAAGTAATAAATTAAATGCATTAGGTCAACTGGCCCTGTAGGGCCAGTTTTTTCCGGGGCCAGTTGACTAAAGAGCCTTTAAAATGGAGCTAAAAACACTCCCAAAATCAGACGAATATTTTGATATCTCATTTATCTAGCTTTAGCCATTTTTAAAGAGCCCTAGCCAACCAAATACATAGGCGTGAAAAACAACCCTCGTGGGTAAAATAGGTTGGCGCTAGTGTTATGACTCCTTTTTAGGGTTTTGAAGATCGAAGATCGGTTTCAAAACCCTTATGGTCTCGCTTTGTCTGTCCTTTTTTCCCTCCTTAATAACTCAAAAACTACTGCAGCTATCAACTTGATATTTAAAATAATAATATCTTTCGTGCGCCTGTACAGATTTAGAGAAAAATAAATGAAAAATGAAAATGAATATTTTCCATACAAATTGTGATGCCGAAATTTTAAAAGATACCTACAGAGTCATGTGGGGTATCAAATGAAAGGTATCATTTTGTACATTTCAAAATATTTATTGAAATTTTTGTAGGTTTCATACTTTTTAAAATATTTCGAAAAAAGTCGAAAAAATACTCATTCCCCCCCCCCCCCTATCTCCGAAGATTGCAGAGCGATCCATGTAAAATGTATGGAGCGTTTATAGACATAGATCTATATTTTACAGGAAAAATATAGAGAAGTTTGAAAAAAGAACACTTTTTGAAAAATGGTCAAAAAGGGGGGGAATAATTTTCAAAAGAGGGGGCTACCTCAGCGAGTGGGGTATCAAATAAAAGGTATTGGTTTGTACGTTTCAAAACAGTTTTTCAAATTTCTGTAGATTTCATAGTTTTTGAAATATTTTGAAAAAAGTCGGAAAAAAACCCATTCCACCCCCCCTATCTCCGAAGTTTGCCGAGCGATCCACTTAAAATGTATGAAGCGTTTGTAGATATGAATCTATATTTTACAGGAAAAATATAGAGAAGTCTGTAAAAAGAACACATTTTGAAAAATGGTCAAAAAGGAATAATTTTCAAAAGGGGGGCTACCCCACCGAGTGGGGTATCAAATGAAAGGTATCAGTTTGGACATTTCAAACCAGTTTTTTAAATTTCTGTAGTTTTCATACTTTTTGAAATATTTTGAAAAAAGTCGAAAAATTTACCATTACCCACCTTAACCGAACCACCCATTTAACCGAAGCATGCAGAGAGAATTTTTGTCGCAGACAGAATTAAATGCGTTGAAAATAGGGACGTAACTAGTTTATCAGTTGAAAAAATTTGCGAAATATCGGCGGTAGATCTACTAGATTTTGACATGACTATCATTTGTATTTATAGAAGCAACAATTTTGTTTCTAATATTGAATTTATTGACAAGTTGGAAGGAGTGCTCGATAAAGTCAGCGATTTAGGTATAAATTGTGTTATTGTTGGTGACTTCAATATCGATGTTATGTGTAATCTTGTCGGTTCAGTCAAGCAACTATCTGATATACTTTCGGCCCATAATTTGAGTAATTTAGTTGACTTCCCGACTCGTACTACGGCGACCAGCTCCACCAGCCTGGACCACCTGTACACCAACCTGGCGGGCAGTGCTGTGAGCGTGACTCCCGTAGAGACCAACATTAGTGACCACTTCGCCGTAAAGGCCGTTTTCATGCGCCGCAAGTTACAACCTCACTCTGTCGCTTATGTTAGGATTTTCAGTAATGCACATAAAGCCAATTTTGTTGCATCATTAGACAGTGTGGACTGGGATGATATACTAACTAGAAGGTACCAGCCAGCTGACACGCTGACATCAATTATTAATGTAATAAGAAATAAAATTGACATTTGCTTTCCATATAGAAAGGTAAACAGAAATAAAAGAACTGACTTATCCTGGGTATCTCAGGATATTATAGACTATAAGCTATTATTATTCGACATTTTAAGATTAAGTAAATTAGATTCTAATAATGAGATAATTCAACATTTAATAATTGACATGAACAAACATTATGACATTTTATTAAATAACACTAAGCGCGACTATTATAATAGTATTATTCAGACTAACACGAACCCCACAAAAGGCATGTGGAGTGTAGTAAATAAGGAGAGAGGTAAAAATAATACCCCTCGGCTAGATATAACGGAAGTGGTCACTAACTCCAACGGTGCCAGTTTTTCAAACAAAAAAGAACTTTTGAATGCCATGAACTGTCGGCTCGTTATGCTCGGCGCGGGCGCCGGTGGACCGCTCGCTCCGTCTCCGCCCGTTCACAGCGGACGAAGTCTTTGTTATTATAACAAAACGGATTCCCGCTAAGCCGGCACAAGACGTGTATGGCATTTCAATGAAGTTGCTGCGCCTTGCTGTACTTATACTCGCTCCTATACTTGCCTATGCTTTTAACATCTGCATTCGACAGGGCGAGTATCCAACGTCCTTAAAACAGAGCAAAGTTTCTCCGTTGTTCAAAGGCAAAGGAAAAAAGAGCGACATGGACAGTTATCGGCCAGTGTCGATAATTCCCGCACTGGCAAAAGTTTTGGAAAACGGCCTGAGTCAACGTCTAACAGAGTTCCTGTCGTCGACTGATGCGCTGTCAGACCGACAATACGCGTACCGCGAGGGTCGGTCTACGACGTCGATGACACGGAGGGTCGTTAGCCTTGTGATCGCCGCGCGGGAGAGGAAGCAGCAGGTCGCAGTTATGTGCTGCGACCTGTCAAAAGCGTTTGATGTTGCCGACCACACTATACTCGCAGTGAAGCTGAAGCACTACGGCATAGATGGACCAGCGTATGCGCTGCTGACGGACCTCATGCGGGACAGGTCGCAGGTGGTGAAGGGAGGCGGCATCATGTCGGAACCACAGCAGTCGTACATGGGCGTGGCGCAGGGATCCTCGGTCTCGAACATCTTATTCTCAATCCTATTGAATGACTTACCGGAAGCAGTTCCTGAGGCCGAGATCCTTATGTACGCGGACGACGTGGCCGCAGTTGTCTCCGCCCCTTCAATCGACGCTCTGGAGATCCAACTCAATGCCGTGGCAGCACGACTAGCTGTGTGGTTTAGAGTAAATGGACTTGCTCTTAACTTGAAAAAAACGCATTTTATTCACTTCCGATTCTCGGGTGTACCCGTCAGGGCGCTGGCCGTGACCATAGACGACAAAGCTATCGATCAGGTTGAGTGCACAGGGTTCTTAGGATTCCAGATAGATAGGGGTCTGATGTGGGCGAAACACATCGATGTGCTGTGCGGACGGCTGGGCAGTGCGTGTTACGCGCTGAGCCGGGTGAGCCGGGTGGTGTCCGCGGACGTGGCCCGAGCATGCTACTTCGCCACTGTTCACTCGCAACTCCAGTATGGCGCCGAGCTGTGGTCGCGCGCTGCCGACTGGGAGCGCGCGTTCCGCATGCAAAAAAGGGCTATACGTGCGATGGTAGGGATACGCAGCGATGTCTCGGCCAGGCCGCACTTTAAGAGCCTAGGCATCCTTACTCTACCCTGCATAGCCATCTCGCAGGTAGCCCTCTATGTGAGGAGCAACTTCGACTCTTACACAACGCACGGTGACTTCGCGTACAGCACTCGTAACCAGCACAGACTGGTGTCACTAGCGCGATCCCTGACTAAGTCGTCGAAGCTGACTCACATTATGGGTCCGCAAGTGTACAACAGGTTACCAGACTCGATTAAGGAGGCTGCGGGCATTGGTAGTTTTAAACGTCGCCTAAAACGTTGGCTTATTGAGCAATCGTTTTATAGCTATGATGAGTTCATAAGCTCAAAATGATATTTTTTATTATTAATTCTAGTGAATGTTATTATTTATTTATTATTTCTGTTAATTGCCTTTAGTAAGTATGCTAAAGATAAGTAATTTTTTCATGTTGTGTTTAAGTAGGTACAATTGTAGAATTGTATAACATATTTAGATAATGAATACCCTGACATGTAACATTTTTCTGTTATCAATAAAAAACTATGAACTATGAACTATGAACTATGAGATCCATCTGAAATGTAGGTTGGTACCTACTATTCTTAGGTATTCGTTAAATTTCAAAGTCTCTAACCGGTACTTTTGGTACATATTTGTTGACAAACGTTCAAAACCCTCGGCGCGCGAGTTACACTCGCACTTGACGGGTCTTGTTTTATCTTGGCGAAATCCTTTTGAAATCCTGGATATCTCTAGGCCTGAGGGGACCCAAATATGAAGTCAGAATCCTTGTACCGACTAAAACCACCACGAGTTTTTTCGTCACACGCCTTGTGTCTGGGCCGCAGGGACACGTTTGCACTCTTCCGTATCCCAGACGGCATCGACCTCTAACTACGGGTCCTCTATCTGAATGTCTATGTGACGCAAACCCAATGTCGCGCGGAAACATAATGCGCACGCCACCACGGGGCATTCTAAAATCGACGGCAGAGTCCCCCGACTAAGCAAAATAGAACAACTTAAGCAAAATAGAAAAGACAGGTATAACTAAAAACCGACTTCAAATTTCTGTTTTTTAAGGACAAATACTAATCCCTCGAGAATAATAATTAAATGGGACCACCCCGGGGTCATACTCTATATAAAATCAAAAGAACCATAGACAGCAGCCCATAATTGACGGATCGGCGAACATACATAAAAATAACACAAACATCCGAAACCAGAAGCTTTTACTTATTTCGTAGTCTGTTAAAAAGAGAAGCTACACTGGCAATGTCGGAATAAACATTATTTATCCAATCTTCAACTCACAAAGCATCAAACGATTTTCCCTCAAGATCAAACTATTTTATTTAGTTTACGAGTTGTTTTCCTTTGTCTATTGTTTCTTGTTTATGCGAACTGCTCTGTATTCAAATGGTAGTCGAATGTAAATTTTTAGTATTTGATGTTCTTTTTATTAGGATGAGGTAACTTTGCATTCTGTACTGTGGTTTTCTGCACAGATATTAAATTTTTAAAGTACTAACAATATTATATACATTACGAGCTGTGCCCCGTGGCTTTGCCCGCGTAGAATTTAAATTTTGGCGCAGCCGTTCTCGAGTTGTAAATGGTGTAACTAACACGATTTTGTTTTATTTAAATATATATATAATAGGAAATCAAAATCTACAGGATGTTCCATTATTAGAGGAACAACTAAAGTAGGGTGCCCAACAGCCCACTTCCGTTGATCCTCTTAGACCGTTCCGATCTGCATCGAATGATTACTTACTGTGAGTTTTGTGATTTTATCACTGCATATTAAAATTATTTTCTATATTTTTTATGAACTTTTATTTAATTTTTTTCTAATTGTTAAGTTAATAATTAATTAGTATAATTGGTGTGCCCTGTAGTAATTAAAAATAAATGAATGACTAATTAAGTGTTTTGTAACAATTTAATTTCTATAACTACCAGTCCAACTGTGAAAATTATTTCAACTACGTTATCCGTGCGTGCATTACACTAGTTGTAACCAGGTACTAGACAAGTGAAGCCGCGAGCAATAGTTAGCAATAAATAAATCTTCACATTACACAAAAGAATATTTGAAACAAAAAGCAACCAAGGGGTACACTTTGTTTGCCTTTTATTCCAAATATAAAAAAAAAACAATCCGACTACTCAATCATTTATCATCCAACTATAGTCCATTTAAAAGTAGAAAGAAAATTATTTTTATTTTTCCAACAAATTTTGAGCCGTTGAAACCTATCAAAATTAAGTGTATATCGGTATATATCCAAGGCTCACACTAAATGACAGATTGCTCTATTTTTATAATGGACTATAGATAGAGACAGATATAAGTTAAATACATGCGTTTCAGACCGTGCTAAGTGCGGTGAATTTCAAAATAAAACAATCAGAAGAAATTACGGGTTTCTACGAAGTTATAATTATTAAAAAAGACCCTTCGGATTTTTTTCGCCTAATAAACCTTTAAAAATGTAGCCTAAACAATGAGTTGAAATGTGTTTTTTAACCTCATTTATCTAAACAGCACGCGGCTTGGATGTTTCGAGGTAATAAAAAACCCAATTATGTAATCAAATTGAATAGGATAATAAAAAAAACAATTATACAATTAAATAGTAATATAAGATAAGAACAAAAAACATGAGTAACAAAGAGTATAAATAAAATGCTGAGAGAGAGAGAGAGAGAGAGAGAGAGAGAGAGAGAGAGAGAGAGAGAGAGAGAGAGAGAGAGAGAGAGAGAGAGAGAAGCTTAAAGAGCATGTCTCACTGATAAAAAGAATAATCTTGATTTTGCGATCAATACTGAAATACTCAGGTATATATAAAATGTATATTTTGTAATGAAATGTCGTAAACGGTATAATTTCAACTAAATTACACAAGTTATTTGTGATCGACTTAATAAAAATACATGTCTTATTTTTTTCAATTGTTAAAAATATTTCAGACAATTATTGTACATGTGTGATTAGACTGAAATGGCGGAAAAAACCGAGAAGTATGCCAGCTCCTATACAATAATATTTTGTTTGCTTGTTGGATGCTCTTTAGCTACTGCCTGTATTATACGAAATTACCCGAACATCTGTCCGAACGAACACCAGCTGTCTTAAACTGAAACATATGATAAGCAGCTATTTTGCAGTTCCAAATTTGAACCGATCAATTCAAATTAGGAACACTATTTATAGAAACCGTTACATCATACAATACGTGCGTTCTATTTATGAATTTCGCGCGCAATGCATCGATCTGTTTTGATTATGTCGTTTATAACACTTTAACATGCCTTTTCTGTTTGGGGATGAATGATAGCTTGTTTTTTCAGGTGATAGCTTGTTACCGTTCACTTCAATTCTGTCCCTGGATTTCGTAAGAGTGGACTAAGAGATTCTACCAGAGGAAAAGCTTTAAGACACTACCTAGGCAACTTTCAATCGAAGGACAGTTCACAAATTGTGAATATAACGACACAATTCACACACTCACTACAAAATAACGTTTTAGCGACCCGTCCCGGCTTTGCACGTGTGGATTTTTATTATTAAACATAAAAATTTAGCCTGTGTTACTTAGGTTTAATGTAGCATTCTAATGTTGAAAGATTTTTTTAAAATCGGTCCAGAAGTTTTTGAGTTAATTCGTTACAAACATATAAATCTTTCCTCTTTACAATATTAGTATAGATGACAAGATACATGTCAACGAATGACAGTTCACTAACTGTGGATATAACGACAAAATAAGCCTTTATTCCCAAAGAAAATTATAATGTAATTGGTATTTACAATTGAAACAATTGAGCTAACTGCAGACCGTTGCAAACAATCTACAGGTAGCTCAACTGATCCATATCAATACCAGTCGGAAGCAAAATACACACACTACAATATAGCGAATGACATGATCTCATTATGAGTCCGTAAAATTGTAAAACAAGGCAGCGAGTGCTTTACGGCTTTGTTGTTTATTATTTTACGGATACGGATTAGACGGCTTCGGTAAATTATAATAAACTAACGTATTTTTGTGCGTAATATTGTAAGTGCTATGACCCTGTTGTTTATTTTCCGAAATTTAATAAACTGACTAGAAAAATCATGTTTGCCTAATTTTACGGATCTTTCTATCCAACGGTGACAGATATGTGGATTATCTAAAACTATTTATTTATTTATTATGTATTCATGATGATGATGTCCTCCTAGCCGGCGGCCAGTCTCATCGGAGACTAGCCAGATGCGCAGGACATATTATAGTGCACAAGTGTCTGCGCAAACAGAGGTGCACTCGTATTCCGTTGCTCTCATGATCTGATGGGATGGCAGACCGACACGACCGGGGAGAGGTTAGGTGCAGGACCAACGGCTTAACGTACTTTCCGAGGCACGCGGGTGTAACACCAATTTCTTGACTCTTGGCTGCTACTGTGAATTTTTCTTGCAAGAAAAATCCCAATGAAAACTATTGGCCCGACCCAGGATTTGAACCCAGGACCTCATAATCAGCAGTTGAACAAACTGACCGATAGACCAACGAGGCAGTCAATTTATTATGTAAATACCTAAATAGTAAATATAAATATTTTCTTTGTAACCTACATTCACAAAGATCCTATCTTTATTAATATATCTGTACGTTGTTATGACGCCTGCTTTGTGCTAAAAAACAACGTAAAAGTCTTTTGTTATGAATGTCTTTGAGATGGGCGGTTTGTTTGATTTATCTGTTTTGTGTTATGAAACATAAATTAACTACATTGTTATGTAGTTAATGGATATGAGATACTTATGAAAGGTTCTTCGGACTGATGCTAATATCTACATATTATGTAAAAAAACACAAAAATGTTTTGAAGGTAGGATTGAAATTAAATACTTATAGAGCAAGAAAGCTTTAAATCGAATTTTGTAAAATTTACGGAAAAGACCGGGGTAAATGGTAATCCATTCTATCCATGATTGAATCTGCATCATATATATTTTTTATAATTTTTCCTCCTAGTCCCTAACTCACCACTACGTCTGTATTTCGCACAATGCCGTGACCTCGTGACGTCACACGTCGCCAGATTCCGCGTACGTTTGTTTACATGCTTAAGGAATGATTTATTGACTATGAAGACGGTTTGCGTAGTTGGGTTGACAGTTTTCTAAAACATTGTAAAGGTCTACCCGTAGGTAGGTAGAAACGGATAGAGGAAGGTATTCGCGTCTTGTAAAATTGTGAAGTAATCAATTAACCTAACTCAATTAGTAAGAAGCTTATTATGACGGTTGGCTAATCAATACAATTATATATAATTATTCTTAGAAGAAAGGTATTATGATAAGACTCAGAATGGAGTATTTCTTAAACACCATTTCTTACACTCAAAAGTCTCTTATCGCATAAAACATACTACACGCCTTTAACAACATTTTCAGGATGCTGTTGGGCCTGCCGCGTTACTGCAGTACGTCAGAGATGTTCGCGAATACCTTCACTGATCTTCCTGGCAATTATGCGGAAGCGAGTGGCATAATTCATGAGCAGATTGAGAGGTGGTAACATCAATATCCTGAAAGTTAAATCTGACAAGTTTGACTGTCCTATACTGCACTGGGTAAATTATTTAAGACCTAGTTTTTTTTCATTCCGTGATCATGGCGCATGAAACTGTGCGGAAATATTGGAAAGCTCAAAACTCAAATCTTGGTAAATATCCCGGTGTAAATGACTTTAATGTTAATAAACCATGATGGATTTAAAAGTTTTAACCTAGATTTCTTTATTGTACGTTGTCTGTAATTTTGTTTTCTGTGGGTCTTTCTTTGTAAGGAAATAAAGAATTTGATTGATTAATTCACAAGATCAGTCACGGTTTTTCAAATTTGGTATTTTATACCTACAAAGTTACTTTTTTTTGGCATTTTAGGTTTTACCCAAAGGTGACCAAGTTTACCTTTACTTCATTATTATAACGAGTAACGCGGTAAATAATAATGCCTTACAAAAAAAGTTAATTATGTGAATGAACTTTTTATGCGTGATTTTTCGATTAAACAGATTATTAGAGTCGGGAATAACTTTACTATGTCTCTAACACCGAATTTATTTTACGAGTTTTTTTAGTTCAGCAGGTCAATTGAAGGTACCTATGTTTCATACTAGGTATATTCGCCAATCATACGCTGCATTTGGATAAAAAGTAAAAAAAAGAAAAATATATATTCAATGAGCAAATAGTATGAGTCATAGAGTAAAAACACGCTGCTATCACAGCAAAGGGAATGACAATTTCCCTTTGCTGTGACAGCAGCGTGTTTTTGCAACATTTTCTTAATTTTGAGGTCAAAAACTAATCTATGTGTAAGCGTATGCTTGACGTTGACGTTGCTTGAAGTTGCATAACTTCAGTGCTTTCACGCACACAAGCCCACGTATACGAATAATAAATTGAAACTAATTTATCGCAATTTTTTGGCTACACCTCGTTTGTGTCTCCTATCATTATAAGTCTTCTTCTTCTATGGTAAAGTCTGTGCAAAAAGAGAACCGTCGTGGCGTTACGGTGAACTAACATTAAGGTTGTTACAGTTGGTGTCTACGATGTCTAGCAAGTATCAAACACTTTTAGTCGCACTTGCAGATGACAGAGCAGTATTGCCAACACAACAAAATTAAATTTCTAGACAATGGGCACACGCGCGACTTGAATTCCTAAGACGCTACTCTTCTTGCACAGACTCTATGAGTGATACACTCACGACTTCAGCGGCAGTAGTTTCAGAGAATACGTAAATTTCACCCATAGGTGCATGCAGTCTTTGGTAGGTGCCCAATAATATAACTGCGTAGTCACGCCATCGATCGCCACCACTATTTGTTTACGCGCGTAGAAAAGACATAGCCGTTTTACGAGGTAGTACGGTTCTATTCATGTCTGAATGTATTTCTTTTGTTAAATGGAAATAGGTCTTTTGGTTTCGACGCATTTTACTGCGTAAGAAACTTTGAGTATTGTTTTAAAGCTCCGTTACAAATTACTAGCTTCTCTCACTTGCTTCGCTCGCGTAGAATTTACAATTTCATTTGTTTTAGTTTTTGCACGGGGCCCTAAAATTATTATTAACCGATGCAAAAAGAGAGGGGTGTTATAAGTTTACCGTGTCTGTCTGTTTATCTGTCTGTGGTATCGTAGCTCACAAGCGGATGAACGATTTTCTTTTAGTTTTTTTTGTGTCATAGATAATTTTGTCCCGAGTGTTCTTAGCCATGATTCATGAAAATCTTTAAGGGGTTTTTTAATTTTTTAATTTTGTTCTTGTTCTTTAATAAAATTAGTCTAACCGCTATCTACAACATTAGCTAACTGGCACTGAGAATCTTCCTAACCTAATTTCGGCTATGGTGCAGGACACATTATAGTACACAATTTAAGCGTATGAGCAACACAGGTGCATTCTCATTCCCCGTACTCTTAAATGCCAATGAGACGGCAGAACGATACGACCGAGGAGAGGTCAGGCGCAGGACCAACGGCTTAACGTGCTTTCCGAGGCACGGAGGTCTAACCCCGCCAACTTCTTGACTCCAGGCTGTTACTGTGAATTTTCTGACTAGAAAATCCTAATATCAACTTTGGCTCGACCTAGGATTTGAACCCGGGACCTCAATAGCAGTGGCTAGACCGACGAGGCAGTCCATAAATATATACTCATGTACGTACCTCCGTGTAAAATGTAGTATTGTTTGCATACCTACAGAAAGTATTAAAGCCTGTACTCAAATACATTTACAAATGAAACTGGGTCAGTATTTCATACAGAATGAAATTTTCATTTCATTTCCAATATCGGCTCCAATCCGTATTTCCTCTGAAAAGGATTCAAAGAGCATTTACTAGGTTTTAATATAAACAGGGAAATATTTATAAGAAATGGTATTTCCAATAAAGGCACCGACTATGAGCTATGATTTCAATTTATTAAGAAAAGGAAGACAGACGAACGCTTTCTTACGCTTTAACACACTAATATTATAAATGCAAACGTTTGGATGTTTAGATGTATGGATATGGATGGGTGGATGTTTGTTACCTCGTCACGCCAAAACTACTAAACGGATTGAGCCAAAATAAAGAAAATTGCATACAGGTATGCTAAGCTGGAATCAAACATAGGCTTTTTATCCCATAAAGCAGTTCCCATGGGATAGAAAACGTTTCCATAGAAACAACGCGTGCGAAGCCGCGGGCAGAAACTAGTTTTTCATAAATGTTGTCTCCAAAAGTTAAGGAGTTCTATATTTTTTTTATAGGCAGAAGCCTTTATTCACAAAGAAAATTACAATAAATTAATAGAAATAAATTAGAACTAGTATTTATAACTGAAACAATTGAGCTAACTGCAGACTGTTGCAAACAATCTATAGGTAGCTCAACTGATCCATATCAATACCAGTTGGAAGCGTCCCCAAGACGCTGGCTGCATTGCCCCGCTGTATGGCAATGCTGATGCGCTGCGCCAGATACTGACCAGCTAGGTCACGCGTCGCTTCGACCAGACGCTCAGATAATTTTTTAAAAACCCGAAGAGCCTCGGTACCCCACGGACCTAGGGTCTCGACTCCAAGAGGAGCAAATGTGTAGGCTCTGTCGAGACCTGCATATTTGCGCCTCTTGAGATCTTCGGCCAAATCTGCCTCGATGTTCTCGGAAGATGGGAAGGCGCAAGTGTGTCGACGCATGTAGCGTCCCACACAATGGGCCTCCCCAACTCCCATGGGACTAGTGTCATACCACTATAATACTGTAATACCCGTGAATAATTATAATAATGTGTTCTGATCGCGTAAGTTTTAAAAACTTTAGTGTCATACCGTCTGTACGTTAGCGGTGACAAAGGCCTGCCGGATGATGTCGTTAAGGCTGGCGTGGCGAGATATCCGAACAGCGGCCCTAGTACACGATAATCCGTGATGACCAAGCTGACAGCAGTACCGCACTGGCATTGATGAGGCGCGCAACACCTTGCACCCAACCGAAGACATGTTGCGATACGGAAAGTTACGGGATCCAATAAAGTACCAGTGAAGGAAATTCTTGCTACCAATGTCCTGACTCTCATTTAGAAACGGCTAGGAGGTGGAAATTTTGTGCCTCCCAATTTGACAGGCAGGGAGGCCTGCGACCATGCTTTGTCATCTAAATCAGTATTCAAAACCGATGATAAAGTATTCTTTATTATGTTATCTAAGCCTTCCAAGAGCTCGCTGCGTTTTCACAGTTGACTAGATCTCAATGAATACGTAAATTTAGGTACAAATAGACAGAACCGAATAATTGTAAAAGCCATATAATATATGACTATTAATTTTGAGCAAGTTTTGTTGAAATTTTGAATTTTCTCATCTTCAAATGACTGAAAAGATCTACAACTGTAATGTTGGGGGCTAAACTATTGAATTTTCCAATGATATTGTTTTGTCTACACAAGAGTCCGAAATAAAAAGCTCGCATTATGAAAAATTTCATTCCAAACCTATTTTTTTGAAATTCGTCTGTGATGATTTTCAGATCATCAAAAACTCTGTTCACCTCTCCACCTAATGTTCCATCATCCAAATACCAAACATTGAGCTTTGATTGTAGACGTTGAATGATTAGTTGGATGGCAGGCAAGGCTAAATATGGCCGGACCAAGAGGGTCGCCAGCCAACTGCGGACAAAATTACTTTGTTCCTGTAAATTAATTTTGAAGGTGAACCATAACTTTGCCAAAGAAAAGGGTAAATTTCTGGTATTTTGTCTCTAATTTCTTTTAGCAAGGCGCTGTCTACGGAATTGAAGGCGTTTTTGACGTCTACAAATGTACGAATGTACTGCAGCCTCACATCCGCCTCGCGAACCAAAACCTAGCTGAATTGGTCGGAAAGAGTCGCCTAGATAGTCGGCTTCTTTCCGACAGCAGACTTTAGCCGCAAGGCGGCGGTTGTGCCCACAGCTATGGGTAAATAGGAGTTCTAAATACATGAAAAACTTAAACTAATTAAGCTTATTTTCTGAGATTCACCAAAACAAACTTTGTTTTGTTTACTTATCAAAATTGATGTATTCGTAGTCCATCACACTAATATTATCAATGCAAAAGTTTGGATGTTGAGATGTATGTATGGATGATGTATGGTGAGAGATGGATGTTTATTATGACTTCACACCGCCATAACGACAGAACAGATCGGGCTGAAATTTGGCATAGATGTATCAAACATAGGCTTTTAATCCCATAAAAAAGTTCCCATGGGATAGAAAACAACCTTTAAACGTTTCCATAGAAACAACGCGTGCGAAGCCGGGGGCATAAACTAGTCTATAATAAATTAATCGAAATCCTCGCCTAGGAATTGGGGTAGGTACAGCTTCAATCAGTGGGATCCGTATTTATCAATACTAGCGTGCATCTCGCGACCCAATTCCACGAGTCACGCTGTCACGTCACTCGAACGACTTCCGGTCCCATTCCCGCGTATTATTTGAATTTGGAATGGCATTTTTATCTGTAATAAAAATACGTTACAAAATTGTAACTCCATTGTTCCTGATCTGAATTTAGTTTGAAAACTTTGTGTACGATTTATTTTCTAAATTTGGTAGGAAATTTATAAATCATAGTTGAGATCTTTTCTTCAATAAACAGAGATTTTTTTTCTGTGGTTTGTTCACAAACGTATCAAATCGAATTTCAGTGGAGTAGATACCCAACGGAAATTCTCGGCGGAAAAACATCGCGGACGAATGGAGACATAACTTTACCTACTGATTTCCAATCTTCAAAATTTTATAATCTTTATTGTACACGAATAAAAAAACACACAAAAGTTTGTAAAAAGGCGAGCTTAACTCCCCAAGAGTTTTCTTACAGAAAACCTTTTGGGTGTGGAGAAAGGTAGTTCAATGAATATGGATAGATATCAAAATCAAAAACTCTTTATTTCCATAAATACACTAAATGTAGGTACACTAAGAAAAGGTCAAATTATAAAACTAAACACTGACACGGAAATAAAGTTATATTTTTGATTTCTGTCGCTTCGGTATGTTGACTAAAGTAAAGAAGCAACGAAGAAACATTTAGCCTGTTAGTTGTTATTTTTCGGGTTTGAGTTAAACACGTCCCAAGCTTTTTATGTTATGAATAATATGTATATTTTTCTGACTGCCTCGTTGGTCTAGCAGTCAGTTTGTTCAACCGCTGATTACGGTCCAGGTTTCAAGTCCCGGGTCTGACCACTAGTTGCCATTGGGATTTTTCTAGCAAGAAAAATTCACAGTAGCAGCCCGGAGTCAGGAAGTTGGTGTTACACGCTAATCCGTTGATCCTAGACTTGACCTCTCCCCGGCCGTGCCGGTCTGCCGTCCTATCGGATTAGAGAGTGAGGAAATAGAGAGTGCACAAGTGTTTGCACACACACTTGTACACTATAATATGTCCTGCACATCCGGCTTGTCTCCGATGAGACTGGCCGCCTTGATCGAAATTAGTCTACGGCATTAAGACGACGCATTGAAGATATTGGCGTCAGGGATTCCAAGTTTTTTCAGCAATTACTAGACATTCGGAATATATTTTTTATGTTTTGAATTTTTCATGTTTTTTACTTTATTTATTTATTTATTGTTTACTCAAACTTGACTTACAGAATACATTCCAAAACGTCAAATATTATTATAAAATCTAGCGTAGGTACGTTAAATTATATAAAATAATACTTATGGATATGTCACAATTAAAAAAAATATCTATTATCTAATGGTCAAAATAATAGCAATGTCAAAATAATAGCAATAGTCAAAGTAATAGAAATAATGGCAATAGTCAAAATAATAGAAATAATAGCCAGGTCAAAAAGTACAATTTAAAAATGAGAGGATCAAATGGTCTAATTTGGCGATGCTGTCAAAGAATACGTCGGCGTCAGTTGAGGAGATGAACTCGTTTAGGAGGGTAAGTACTCTAGGGGTGGGAGCACTCTCCCCGGCATGCGTCCGATATCCGGGTGGTAGCGCAAATAGCACCGGCCGACGCCGCGGGCCAACAGCTCCTACTGCGCCTGCCATGTGCCGTCTCGGGACCGCAAGGCCCATTTGCTGTAGAGCTACTGGGTTATCAACTCTACCACGCAACACCATAATATAGTGCATAAGCAGGAGGAGCTTCCGTCTCGAGTCCAGAGTGTCCAAACCGACCATACCAGAGACAAACAAGGATGGGTAGAGGTATAGATAATACCCATACATACGTTTATAGGAATAACGTGCAAACTTTCTCTGTACCCTTTCGATTATCATCCTATACTTGGCCTCGTGAGGATCCCAAACAATCGCTCCAAACTCCAAAAAAAAATTGGTTGTTGGTTTTCACGATTGGTTAACTTTCATAGCAGAAAAAAAAATCCGGAAACTGCTCTATAAAACCATAGATTTTCACTTTACAAGCAAACGGAACTATAAAAGTTATTTATTATTAATATTGAACTTATTTTCTGGTTCGCTACCTCCAACTTTGTCGTGCCGATAAAATTTTCACAGGGGACTTCCAAGCTAGCCTGCCTACTCCGCTATTCTCAATCCGGATGCAATAACGCATTATCCCGGTCTCTCCGCGTTTTCTAAGATAAACTAAAGTAGGATACTTATTGAAATATTTGACGGAAGTTGTGGGTTCGATTGCTGACTCGGAACAAATGTTTGTACGTTCTGTATATATTTGTTTCATTGGGTATTTGCTTAGTAAAAATATCTATCTTTTATTGTACATTAGTAATGCTTTATTCATATGCATATCATTTATTTTGATTGTATGCATAGGTAGGTATTGTTCTTAGGTGTAGGTAGTCTTAGTGGTTACACAATGCACAAAAATCCTGTCAGGGCGCTACAACTCAAATTACAAATTTTGGGTTTGCTCTTGTTAGATTGATAAGTTTGATCCTTCATATTAACGGACGACCTCTGTGGCGCAGCGGGCGAAGGTCCGCCTGCGACGCAGGAGGTTGCGGGTTCGATTCCTGCCTCGGGACAAGTGTTTGTACGATCTGCAGATATTTGTTCAAGGTGTTCTGGATGTTTTCCAAATATAGTAAAAAATATCTATCTATGTAGTGTATTGTATTAAGTATATCAGTTATCTAGTACCCATAACACAAGCTCTGCTCAGCTTGGGGCTAGATAATGCTGTGTGAATAAATTTAATAATAATATGCTGGATAATATTATTATTATATTATATTATTATGATATTCATATAATTTATTGTGATTTTATGCATCCATGTATGGTTCTTAGGTGGAGGTAGTCTTTGCATATAAACCCTATCAGGGCGCTACAATTATTTTGGTTTTGCTCTAGATTGATAACTTTGATACTTCATAGTAACGGAATTAATAATTAATTAAGGAATGTAATTTTAAAATTAGTACTTACTATAAAAGGCAAGAATAAATAATATTTGAATTGAATAAGATCATGTTTTCAATTTAATACGAACGATCGCAAATTAACGTTAGTCATCTAGTAGGTACCCATAACACAACGCACACGCTCTACTAGCTGGGGGTAGATGATGCTGAAATTAGTCAGTTATATGCAGCCAGCGTCTTGGGGACGCTTCCGACTGGTATTGATATGGATCAGTTGAGCTACCTGTAGATTGTTTGCAACAGTCTGCAGTTAGCTCAATTGTTTCAATTGTAAATATTATAATATAATTTTCTTTGTGAATAAAGGCTTCTGTCAGTTATAAATATTATAAATTTGCTCCTCTTGGAGTCGAGACCCTAGGTCTGTGAGGTACCGAGGCTCTTCGGGTTTTTAAAAAAATATCTGAGCGTCTGGTCGAAGCGACGCGTGACCCGAGAGCTGGTCAGTATCAGCATTGCCATACAGCGGGCCAATGCAGCCAGAGCGTCTTGGGGACGCTTCCGACTAGTATTGATAGGGATCAGTTGAGCTACCTGTAGATTGTTTGCAACAGTCTGCAGTTAGCTACATTATTTCAATTGTAAATACTAGTTCTAATTTATTTCTATTATTTAATTGTAATTTTCTTTGTGAATAAAGGCATGTTTTAAATTATTTATTAATTTATAACTGACTGACTTCTGCCCGTGGCTTCGCACGCGTTGTTTCTATGAGAACGTTTTCTATTCCATGGGAACTGATTTATGGGATAAAAAGTAGCCTATGTTTGATTCCACGATTAGAATTACCTGTATGCAAATTTCCGTATCCGTTACGTAATTTTGGCGTAAAGAGATAACAAACATCCATCCATCCGTACATCCATATCCAAACTTTCGCATTTAATATTAGTGTGATTCGCTACCCCCCCCTTCGGAAAACTGTCGATCTTGCAGCCTGCTATACTCCGCTATTCTCGTGTCCGGATGCTATTCCGGATTATCCCGGTTCATCTGTTATATCTGTACCTATGTATCTGTGTTCTGTAGGATTTAGAAATGTAGGTATACAAAGGTACTTAACCATTTAGAGTTGGCAGAAACGGATTGGCATGCTTAACCTCCGACGAATAGATTTTCTATGTAAAATATTTAGATAGTCAGGTACAGAGATGAATAGGTTTTTAGAATAGAATAGAAAATCATTTATTGTCAACGTTAAGGAGAAGTTACAGAAAATACACAAAATAAAACGAGACTCATTACCTAATTACAACAAAAAACTAAGACAAAGGAGTAAATTCGGCATTTTGCTATAATAAATTGCGAGCAGCGTTGTTTTTCAATTTACTCCTCTTGGATAGCTAGTCACCGAGAGGTTTGAGTGATAGCGGGATTAAAACGATTTAACGATTTATTTTTGTAAATATCCATGAACCTACTTACTCACTTAGTGCCCAGCCTCTGCGGCGCAACCCGCAGAACGACGAATATAAAACATGACACATTTTTGCGTTTTGTTCGAGTTTTTTTGCAAAAATTGGTACATTTTGTTATCACATCAAATTCCTTTGTAGAACAGAAAATTATTAATAAAAGAAAATTTAAAACCGACGACTAATTCTAATGTTACATTTGATACGAATTAAAAGCCCTTAATTTTTACAGTGTAAAATTTAAGGTTTTTGTACGAAAAAACTCAGAACCCTTATAAATCTTTACATAATGTAAATTTAGAGGCTCTCAGTGTAATTTATTTTTAACTTTGTTCTTCCCGGTACTTTAATACCTCCATAAATATTTTATTTTAATCCACGACCAATGAAAATTTAGTTTCATAGTTTCACACATAACAGTTTTAATCGACGAAAAAGAAAGAGGAATTTCTCAATTCGGCTGTATGTTTGCAAAGATAGAAGCATCCACACAGTCAGACAATATTAGTCCACTGCAAAATAAATTCAAATTCTATTTATATAATGATGCCATGCTGTTTGTTGGTCAAATATAGAAAACAGTTCCAAACATGGACCCGGCTAGGGCACCACAATAAATTATGTTGAAAGTAACAAACGTAGCAAAGTAGGTATTAAAACTTGAATCTAACACGATAAGACATAAGAACAAATGATTAATTCTACAGTACAAAATTTTTACGAAATAAGAAAAAGGAAAAATGTTTTTTTAACAGATTTGAGGATAATGACAGCCTACATGAGCCGTGATTTTTGCAGAAGAGACAGATTCTAATTTTAGTACAAACCTAATGTCATTCTCGATGACAGCTGCCTCTCATAAATCTACAGTGACAGTTCTATGCTATGTCACTATGTAGTGACATAGCGATATAGTATAGAACTGTCACTCTCTTATTAAGGTGTTTACTTTCCAACACTTCGTACCTATAAACCCTTTAAGATATTACCTATACCCTTAATTACTTCGCAAACAAGCCAAACCTAAATAAAATCAAAACCGAGTTCTCATTGAAGATAATTTATTAAAATAGCTTACGGATGAGGATGTTTATAATTTATCAAACTGTAATCGACCAGCAGTAGTACCTACCTGCATACTACCCACACACTTTCATTTCATCTACTTCCCACTTCATTATCATCATCAATCTGTGTTAGTCCACAGATGAAAATAGAGCTGTAATGAGCGCCATAGCGCCCTGTAACCAGCTTGCCGCATGCAGCATCTGCCATCAGTCTCCCGCAAGTCGCCATTCCACCTTGCTGTACGACTTCCCACTTGATCTGGCAATTCTGATCTTGTTTCATACTCTATGGATCTCATACGAAGTGTGCAGTTTTTTGTTTTCTCGAGCTCCATCGAGTAAAATGTAAATCGAGGTCATGACTCCTTTAGACGACTTTCCTCTACGTTTCTCGTAGGTATTTTTCTACTTGTAAAAAAAAAGTTATAGTGCAGAGAAAATCAATAACACTTTATTTCTTACTAGTTTCAGCCCGCGGTTTTGCACGCGTTGTTTCTATTATTATCTATTCTTCTTTTAATCAGATAATTTATTCCTATCCCATGGTAACTGATTTATGGGTTAAAACGTAGCCTATGTTTTATTCCAAGCCTATATCTATGCAAAATACATCACACAATTGCCCGATCTGTTCAGTAGATTTGGCGTGAAGAAGGGACAAACATCAATCCATCTAAACATCCGAACTTTCGCTTTAATAATATTAGCGTGATGTGATTAAATAATAATTAAAAGTTTAAAATACGACTTATCCTGCTTATTTTGTAAGTCTAAAGAAATAAAGTTAGTGCCTTCTGACTTCTTATTCTCATAAGTTCAAATCCGAACTTATGAGAATAGTGAACTTATGAGGCATACACTCCCATCTCAAAAAGCTACCCTGTATACTGTATGACCATTTATAGCAAATGTGCTGGACATTATGTCCAGCACATTTGCCATTGACAAATCAAAGATCCTGAAAAAAAAATATTCATACAACTTGGCTTGTATTAGTAGCAAACTGTGGCGCCATTTTTATTTCCGTAACGGCCAGTCCGACCGCCGTTCTAAATTTAAAACACAATTGACAGTCGATACATTCGCGATTTATGTTTCGAACGCCTCAAGAACTTTTTAAACTGATTCATTGGCTCAATAAAAGCATTACAAAAATAAACGTGGAATGCGAAACTTCGAGGAACTTTACGAAATAACGAAAATGAAAATTAACTACAACGAACCTCAACGGCCTGTATTGGTCCACTGCTGGACGCAGGCCTCCCCTAATAAGCGCCTTATTGACTTTAATCTCATAGGGGGTAGTGCCCATAATCCCCATGGTAGGCATGCGGGTTGGGGATCGCAGTTCGGTGTCAGAATTGTTCTGCAGAGGGCGCTGCTGCCCGCCCCCGGTGGATATCCCTTAGTAGCCTCTTACGACACCCGTAAGAGTTGGGGTGGTATAAATTCTAAGCCGGCACCACATAGTTCTCTGTCTCATATAAAAACATATATTTTCCTATATTTATTTATTTATGAGATGTTACGTATTACCAACTCACAAATTTATAAAAAGAAAAGTATTTTGTTGTTTAAGAAGTGTTATGTACCTAAGTAAATTTATAATTTTTTAAACTACACCAATATTATACATACCTACCTAATAGATCTCTAAAATTTTGTATGAAATACAAAATACTAATTTGAGTACTTTTCATAGGTTAGGACTTAAGATAAGGACTTAATATAATATTTTGTTTTTATTGCATTAAGATCTATTGCCATACCGTACCTGACAGGGTACATTAATACTTACAAAACCTTGATGATAACAAGAACAAAATTAAAAAATTTCAAAAACCCCCCGACAGATTTTCGTGAAATAGCTATGTGTTTTTAAATTTGTCTAAGGATGCAAAACGAACACACCCTGATGAAGAACGTTGATGTTCTTCCAACACAAACTATAGGCTCGTAGTTAACCCGCTGACATTCATATTGGACTTTGGAAAATCTCAAATAGTTTTGGTTGCTTCAAATAATAGTTGTATGTATCTCTCACGTCCACTGCTAAACGTAACGATAATTTGTAGCAAAATCGAAGCTCAAACTTTTTTAAAAGATAAAATCAAGAACAAAATTTAAAAAATTTAAAACCACCCAGATTTTCATGAAACATGACTAAGAACACTCGGGATAAAATTATCTATGACACAAAAAACTAAACGAAAATCGGTTCATCCGTTTGGGAGCTACGATACCACAGACAGATACACAGACAGACACGTTAAACTTATACCACCCCTCTCTTTTTGCGTCATGGGTTGAAAATACCACAAAATTCTCTACCCTCATCTTCAACTTCTTTCTTAATGGCGCCGCTTGTTTTTCGCTACGACTCTGCCACTAAGAAGTATCGTTATCTTCAAAAATTATATATTCTGTTCTACTTTCAATTCAAATATTTGAATTGACAACGCAAGTGACAGTTCCATCTAAGCGTTATTTCTAAACGCACAAATATTCCACAGCCATTTTGCCAGCAACACCCCGATCTTTTTGCGTCGTGAGTTAAAAATATAATAATACGACAAACACCAAGTATCACAATGGATCATGAGAAGCGAGAAGCCGTGGATTTATTATCGCTGCAGTTAAAGTTTACGACCGTGATTTAACGGCGAACGAACGTAGGTGCGCCCGGGATAAAATACATTGACGTATTGATGGACGCGAGTACAAGGAATATACCATACGTTACGAGATACTTTTGAAAATGGGGCTTACGGATAATATTGGTCAGTTACTGCAACGAAAATATGTATGTAATTTTTATTATATTTATTGATGTATTTAAAACGGCCTTAGACCAGTTTATACTAATTGAATCGGTATTTCTAAAACCCCAAATGTGATCGACTTTTTACTCTAAATATCTGCCCGTAGAATTATTCTAGAAAAAATGTATTGATATTAAATAACTTGCATAATCATAAACTAGTACATAAAAATAAAAATCTAAACTTTAACTGTTATTTATTATTATTATTATTCAGGTTTTATTGTCTACTGAAAAAAATGGTTCGTTTAACATGTGGGGTTTTAGAAATCACCGATTCAACTACAGCAGGTTTTAATATTAAATAATAATAATAATGTCCTCCTAGCCGAATTTCGACCACGGCGGCCAGTCTCATCGGAGACTAGCCAGATGCGCAGGACATATTATAGTGCACAAGTGTATGCGCAAACACAGGTGCAATCTCTATTCCCTCACTCTCATAATCCGATGGGACGGCAGACCGACACGACCGGAGAGAGGTCAAGCGCAGGACCAACGGCTTAACGTGCTTTCCGAGGCACGGGGTTATGACACCGCCAACTTCCCGACTCCGGGCTGCTACTGTGAATTTTTCTTGCTAGAAAAACCGCAATAACAACTATTGGCCCGACCCGGGATTTGAACCCAGGACCTCATAATCAGCGGTTGAACAAGCTGACCGCTAGACCAACGAGGCAGTCAATAATAAACGTCGACGACGAGGCAGTTAATATTAAATATAGTAAGATTAAGTACATAATGCTAGACTTAGTTACATACCTATGTCAAATAATAAACAATGACCAAGCTCAATAAACGTATAAACTTTATTCACTAAGAAAATTACAATCAAATAATATAAATAAATTAGAACTAGTATTTACAATTGAAATAATTGGGCTAACTGCAGACTGTTGCAAACAATCTACAGGTAGCTCAACTGATCCATATGAACACCAGGCGTCGCGTCGTCGCTACGCTGGCTGCATTGCCCCGCTGTATGGCAATGCTGATGCGCTGCGCCAGATACTCACCAGCTCTCGGGTCACGCGATCTATCTAGTGAAATAACGCTACACTCCCTAGTATTGTGCGCAAGGATGCAAAACGAACTTACCCTGATGAAGAACGTTGGTGTTCTTCGAACACAAACTATAGGCTCGTAGTTAACCCGCTGACATTCATATTGGACTTTGGAAAATCTCAAATAGTTTTGGTTGCTTCAAATAATAGTTGTATGTATCTCTCACGTCCACTGCTAAACATGTACATAATTTGCAGCAAAATCGAAGCTCAAACTTTTTTAAAAGATAAAATCAAGAGCAAAATTAAAAAATTTAAAAACCCCCCGACAGATTTTCATGAAACATGGCTAAGAACACTCGGGATAAAATTATCTATGACACAAAAAAAACTAAACGAAAATCGGTTCATCTGCTTGGGAGCTACGATAACACAGACAGATACACAGATACACAGACAGACACGTTAAACTTATAACACCATTCTTTTTGAGTCGCGTCGGGGGTTAATAACAAGCCGACCCTTGGTAATAACGAACAAAGTCATATGCATCGTAAATCTTCCATTCATCTCGTTTCATTACGGGACGCTGTCATCGTATAATTAATTACCATCATTAGGTAGTACCTACATAATCGTATTATTTGCACAGTCGGGTAACCGCTATGATGTTTCGTTAGCTCGTTTGCAAACAGATTAAGCAACTAACAATTACACATGTTTATTGAAATGATGATGATGCCATCCTAGCCGAATTTCGGCTACGGCGGCCAGTCTCAACGAAAGACTAGCCGAGTGCGCAGGACATTTATAGTGCACAAATGTGTGCGCAAACTCAATTGTACTCTCTATTCCCTTACTCACATAATTCGATGGGGTGGCAGACCGACACGACCGAGGAGAGGTCAGGCACAGGACCAACAGCTGTTGGTCCAACGCAAAGCACGTAAAGGCGCTGCCTCCCCTCACACTAGCGCTGCCACCTATTTTATCTAATTATTACGTTTAAGAAAGGAATTTCCAAAAATTAAGATGCCAGTTTGTGATACCTATTATAAGCTTTTGTCAATGCCTCTGTAATAGTTTTATTTTGTATAGTTTAGACAGAGATTCGAAAATAGAGTTTAGTGGCCACCAAGAGCAACTTCGAATCTCTGCCTAAACTATAAAAAATAAAACTATTACAGAGGCATTAAGAAAAACTTATAATAGGTATCATAAACTGGCTAACGTAATATTTGGATATTCCGCAGCGCAGCGCAGCGCCTTAAGGGTCCGGCGGCGAATGAATTTCCTTTACAATCGTAATACCAAAATGATTTGTAATTTGAGCATATTTTCACCATGGTCTGCTATTATTTGTATTAAAATAGTATTTATCTAGGTTCCTGCCACAATTTTTTTCTTGATTTGAATCAATAATAAATAATGTAAATAATTCTGGACAATCCACACAGCACCATCTAGCCCCTAAGTAAGCTACTCAAAGCTTGTGTTATGTGTACTAGATAACTGATATATTTTATACATTATATACATAGATAGATATTTTTTTTATTATACATAGAAACACCCAGACCAACGGAACAAATTTCTGCAAATCGTACACAAATTTGTTCCGAGGCGGAAATCGAACCCGCAACCTCTTACGTCGCAGGCGGACTCTCGCCCGCTGCGCCATTGAGGTCCTCTTTTAATTTAATTTGATAAGCAATTCATAATATCCCTTTTATTAGAAAGCGACCAATTTCATGTTAAAAATCGCACATAATACACTCACATTTTACACTTAAACAAGCAAAATGAAATTAAAACCCACACATTTATTATTCACGCAAATCCCAAAACAATAGAACTTAATTTCCTTCAAAAATGTTTACTTTACAGAAGTTTATCTTTCTGACCTTCATCGTACGTTCCTTTATCGTTTCGACTCAACGTTTTGTTTACCCTAAAGCTCTGCGCACATTTATCAAACACTGCTATCACTATCACACAGCACAAACATGAGTATTCAAATAGAATTATTCGTAGATATTTCAAGCCCGTTTTAAGGGGACTAAACTCGTTATCTTTTTATTAATTAACCTACTTCAAAAAAGGAGGAGGTTCTCAATTCGGCTGTATGGTATTTTCTACAGAGAATAAATGGCTTCCCACAAGCTTCAAACTAATGGTCCACGAGCTATATGTCATTTGATGCCGTCAATATAAAATGCAAGTTAATGTTAAGTTACGAGTTTAAGACCGTTTTTGAATGCTGTAGGGTGCACATCAGATCATGTACTCGTTCGACACGTATGTACCTGTAGGCGACCTCAAGGCAACAACAGCCGAACTACAAGGCTAACGTGTCAATAGAGTCGCTTACACCGAAAAACTGAAGCTAGTAAAAACCTACCTAAACGCTTCAATGAACATCCGCTAGATGTCGATAAAAATTATGGGAAAAAGCAAAAAGAAAATCAATCCTAGATCGCAAAAACGCTTGATTCAGTTACAACTGACATACGACTATCCGACAACAACTGTCGGTCGAAAGACTACCGGGCTCAGTGGACCAGATGGGTCGGGCGGGCCCGGTTCAGAGGAGATCTCCTTCTGTTCCTATTTGGGGGAAATCCACTTTACCCCCAAATATCTTTACATCGAATAAATGATTATGCGAAATCTTACAATGTACATTATTGTCCTGTACGGTTGCAGTGTGGGCCTGATCTGCGACAACCTTTAGGCCACAGCCGCACTGCAGGCTGGCAGTTGAATAATAATAAGAAATTCTTTATTTATAGCATTTACATATGAAGAGATCTCAAAGAGTACGTAAATTTAGGTACAAATAGACAGAACCGAATAATTGTAAAAGCCATATGCCTATTAATTTTGAGCAATCTGTGCGAAGTTTTGTTGAAATTTCTCATCTACAAATGGCTGCAAAGACTCATCAAGAATTGGTGAACCAAGGAGTCGAAGTGAACATTTATCTACAACTGTAATGTTGGGGGCTAAACTATTGAATTTTCCAATGATATTGTTTTTGTCTACACAAGAGTCCGAAATAAAAAGCTCGCATTTTGAAAAATTTAATTCCAAACCTATTTTTTTAAATTCGTCTGTGATGATTTTTAGATCATCTAAAACTGTGTTCACCTCTCCACCTAATGTTCCATTTATCATAATATAATATAATAATAAAAATACTATGAAGGATTTTTTCCCCGTTACTTCAATAATTATATTAAATATTCAATGAAAGCACAAAGGAGCAACTTTTTCGTGCTTCCGCATCAAGTTGGTCGCTCCGTGTGCGGACGCTCTTAGTAATAAAACCCGAGTGCCCTTCGGAGATGTTCGAGTAAACTCGGAATAAGCGGGAAACTGCTCTGCTGTAATAATAACGTTGTAAAAAGCTATTCATTGTGGAATAAAATTCCGACTGGACTTTACATTGTGTTTTTAAAGTCATATTGATGTGTTGCAGTCTTTAACTTTACTTTTACATTTATGTTTTTGATTCTTGCTATGAACCGAAAACCTATAGGGTACTTCCCATTGACCTAGTATCATAAAATAAATAATAATAATAGAGGCGGTAGCTCCAGTACTCCAGTCATCCCGTGACCACGACAGTGTGTAAACCTGTTGAAACGTCGGGAAAATAGGTAAATAAACGCGATAAATACCCGTTTAACAATACTAATAATAATGTGTTCAGATCGCGTAAGTTTGAAAACATTTATCATAAAATAAGGCAAGAATGTCTTATAGCACAAATAACGGGAAACATCAGAAAATAGTAAACTTGTAGTTTATGAACAAAAAAAATTAAATCCGTCATGGTCATTAACACTTAAGTCATTTACAAAGGGATCATCATCATCATCATCATCATCAGCCCATATTAGTCCACTGTTGGACATAGGCCTCCCCTAATGAGCGCCATAAACAATATACATTTACAAAGGGATATCTACCATGATTTGAGTTTTGAATTTATAATATTTAGGCACAGTTTCATGCGCGATGATAAATAACTAATTCTTTTTATTCTACTAGTTTATACCCGCGGCTTGGCTCGCGTTGTTTCTATGGACACGTATAAAGGTGATTTCTATCCGATGGGAACTGATTTATGGGATAAAAAGTAGCCTATTTTTGATTCCAGGAAAAGAATTACCTTTGTGCAGCCCGATCCGTTCAGTAGTTTTGGCGTGAAGAGGTAACAAACATCCATCCATTTATCCATCCATCCATCCAAACTTTCGCATTTATAATATTAGTGTGAAGTGTGATGTGATTTTTCTGGACGTTATATTATATTTACTAATGTAAATAAATACAATAAATAAATTTGTGAATAATGCTTTAAGTATATAGCTTAAAAAAATGTAGTAATATACATTTTTTCTTTATTCACAAAGAAAATTACTTACAATGAACTAATATAAATAAATTACAACAAGTATTTACACTTCAAACAATTGAGCTAACTGCAGACTGTTGCAAACAATTACGTTATATTATAAATTACGACAAGCAATTTTTATATGATTTTTTTTTGAATGGCTTATTCCAGTAATCCCCCTGAAATCCTAAAATAAGGAGGAAAAATAGACTAAAAAAACGATATCCAGTTTTCCCCCTGAAGGGTAAGATTCAAACGACTTTAAAAAAAAATAATTTCAGTTTGGAAATCATTTATTTCGTTTTCAGCCTTCCCCCTGCACGTTATAAGTATATATATTAATTAGTATACACCTCTCGTCAAAAGAACTAAATGTAACTTTAGTCTTTGAATAGGATTAGATAAGATAAACTTCAATGTTTCCCCTTTAGGTAGAGCTAACGGCGCTAGAGTCCGTAGGAAGTCGCAGAGATTTTCGACTCCTACATCACTTGACCTCGTGGTAAGCACATTCCGGTACTGGCGGAAGGATGCGGGTTCAAGTCCCGTCGAAGTCGAAAATTTTTGCGATATTATTTGATTTCTTAGAAATTACCTTAAGTGTGGGGTTACGCACTGTAATAAAAAAAAACCTTAAATTAGAGGAAACAAATTAGAACTAGTATCTGAGTATCGTAAAGAATAGAATAGAACACAGATAGATCACTAACTCCGCATAAAATACTATAATGTACAACACGTCCATATCAATAACACTTATGTACATAAACTGTACAAACATTTGACCACTCGAAACAAACTCTCGGACAAACTTCGCATCGGCATTTCAAACGCTTCAAACTTGAAACATAAAACTCAACTTTCAGTGCATAGAGCTGAAAGTTGCTGAGGTTTCACGAGAATTCTGAATATTCTCTAATGACGAACATGATACAAATTGGTTGGGTTTTGAAGGGCTTTTGTTATGCTGTAATGTTGGTACAGTTGCGGTCATAGTTGGAGACTTAGGTACCGTTAAGATCATACTCGCTTGAAGGTTACTACGATTTAAAATAGTAAATTTCATCTAATTCCAAATTTCAGCTCAACATTATTACTGTATGCTACACTGAATGCATAAGCGAAATATTATACAATACTTATGACAAATTGTTTTATGATGCTGATTAAAGTAACCTCAACCTCCACCGCCTCTATTGGTCCACTACTGGACGCAGGCCTCCCCCTGATAAGCTACTTATTGGCTTTTATCACATGGGGGTAGTACCCATAATTCCTATGCTGGGCATGCGGGTTGGGAATCGTGTTCGGTTGTTGAATTGTTTTGCAGGGGGCGCTGCTGCCCGCCCCCGGTATATATCCCTTATTCGCCTCTTACGACACCCGCGGGAAGACTTGGGGTGGTGCAAATTTTAAGCCACACAGCGAAGAGGTCGTCAAGACTGCAATTTTTTTTCCTGATGAACATGTGAGCTTCTAATGGTAAAGGAATTTTTCAAATCGGTCCAGTGGTTTCGGAGCCTACTCAATACAAACAAACAACCAATCAAATCTTTCCTCTTTATGATATTAAGTATAGAGATATTCGATACGAAACAAGCTATTTAAATGCCGTCTAATCAGGGCGGCCTACTATCATAAAATCAAGAACTCAAACTCCCCTCGCAAACATAATGTATTTAATAATGGATTTAAATTATCAATAGTCGGCGGGAATGTAAAACAGTAAATATTCAAGCCGATTTCAGCACAAATTTTATTGTAGAGTAAGAGACGTCTGCAGAAATCCGATAGCATAATGTACCAGCCAGTATCGATAAAATACAGTCAGAACCGACATTCTTACCTACTCAATTGTAACGACGTCAGAGACCGAATCGGTGCTTATAAATCCTTATCGCAAACTACGGTCGAGCTACAAAATCGACGTCAAAAACGCTACAGTAAGTTATCTTAATTTTTTAGTTTGATGAAGTTGATGCCTTATATGCTGTATGGTGCCTGCCTCGTGGCTTAGAAATAGCACCACCCAACTCTTCCCATGGGTGTCGTAAGAGGGAGGAAGGTTAGGTAGTAGGTAGGGTTGTAACGGGGTGGGTCACGAAAGTCTTTTAAAAAAAGATAATTTTAAACTGGAAATAGAATTTAATAGACTTAGTACAATTTTAGGTAAAAAATTATGCTGCCGCGACAAAGACCAAATCCGAACTGCCAGTATGTCCACGGAAATGCAGGTGCAAGCAAGTACCTAGAGTGCTTGCGATGCACCTTTATTACTTTACATTTTTTGTGAAATAATATTGTAACAGTTCGTTAATTTCAAAAACATGCTAAGGTTTTATAAAATTCTACTCAACCTGTAATTGGTATTGAGTAAAGTTTCAAGCCCACCAACGCCTCCTACGCTACGAAATCATGAATAAGAAAACAGTTTTATAGAGAGAATAGTTTATTAGATGTCTATACATACATATAAAATACTGTCGTTATGACGCTTGCTTTGTGAATACAGGAGTATCCTTGCGAAAAGATTTTTATAGTGTTGACAGGGTGGTTAAGAAAAACACAGCCAAACACGGTTGAATCCGTCGATGCATTAGAAAAGATTTTTCGGCGGTTATATGCCTAAAACTAGCACCGATGCCTTTTCTTTCTTATAATTACGTCAAAGGATTTTTTGAAAATCCATTGTCCAGTTTATGATACCATAGGTAAGCTTATTTTTAATGCCCATAAAATAGTTTCGTTTTATTTCCTTTATGCTCTTGGTGGCCACCGAACTCTGTTTTCACTTCTCTGTCAAAATTAAACGAAACTCAACTATTTCAGTGGGATTGGATTATCTTCAGACTTTTTATACCTGTCAGCTCTGGACGAATTACACTAAGAAAGCTCATAATGGTAGGTATACGTGTTGCCTATAACAATATCTTTAGACAACTTTTGGAACTTGAACGATACTGCAGTGCCACAGGCTTGTTTTTCGAAGCGCGGGTAGATTCCTCTAACGGCCCGGTTTCTTTGTATGGACAAAGAAACCGGGTTGCCAGATTTATGTCTAGAATTGACAGGTGTAAAAACTCTGTAATAGCTAGTCTGCCAGATTTTTTTTGACAAATATGTTAAGACGATGGGTGCTAATCGCATCTTAATAAGTATAAGTATATTCTGTATTTTATTTTATGTAGGTATCAGTATGTACCTATTTATTTTTATTAATTCCATGTGTAGCTTTTTATAATATGAAAATTGATGTTCATTTAACTTTTTATCTTTGATGGATCTTGTGTCCGAATAAAGAAATTATTATTATTATTATTAAAAAAAAGCTTAGGATAGGTATTACAAACTGTATATTGGATATTTGAAAATCCTTGTGCCTAACGTAATTTAAGTAACGAGAACAAAATTAAAAATTTTATAAACCCCAGACAGATTTTCTTGAAACATGGTTAAGAACACTCAGGATAAAATTATCTATGACACAAAAAAATTTAACGAAAATCGGTTCATCCGTTTGGGAGCTACGATTCCACGGACAGATACATAGACAGACACGTTAAACTTATAACACCCCTCTCTTTTTGCGTCGGGGGTTAAAAATAGGTGGCGGCGCTAGTGTGCAATGTACAGTGTACACTGTACAACCGCCTTAAGGAGTATATATAAAGCTAATTCAAACTTCCTTATTCGCAAATAGCCATGGTGGTCACGGCGTAAGAATTGACCCCTCTAACTCAACCCGTGGATGTCGTAGTGCTCGCTTCGCTCTCGATCAATTATTATACAACTGGCGACCTCGGTCACTCACATTCGCGCAAAAATCGGAGCTTTCTTGATTTACAGATATTTTATTTTTTAGGGTAAGCTTTCATATTAATTCGTGTTTTGAGATAGGTCGTTTTGATATTTTTATCCTTCAGAATGTTATATTTTGAAATATTAGTTTATGCCCGCGGCTTCGCACGCGTTGTTTCTATGGAAAAGTTTAAAGGTGATTTCTATCCCATGGGAACTGATTTGTGGGATAAAAAGTAGCCTATGTTTTATTCCAGGATTAAAATTACCTGTATGCAAAATTTTTGCCCGATCCGTTTAGTAGTTTTGGTTTTAGTAACAAATATACATCCATCCAAATTTTCGCATTTATAATATTAGTGTGATAGTGTGAAGTGTGATTGATAACTTCTTTTGGCAAAGATTAAGCATTTTAAATTTCAAATGCTAGGTATTTTGAACATAAATAGACAATTCTGCTGAACAATTCACACAGCATTATCTAGCCCAATATAAAGCAAAGCTTGTGTTAGGGGTACCTACTAGATAACTGATAGACTGATTCAATACTTAGATAGATATTTTTTTTATTTATAGAAACACCCAGACCACCCGAAACATATCTGCAAATCGTACAAACTTTTGTCCCGAAACATAAATCGACACCGCAACTTTACTATAAAATACTATATAGTTTGTCGAATTCATTATCAGTGTAAACGGGTTAATTACGAACTCTGTTAGTGTTGGAAGAACCCAACAATATAATATTTTTAAATCAAAACACTCATTTCAGTAAAGGCGATCCACTGCTCGTATAAAGGATAACAAGTAAACTTATTTTCTACGCTTAAAAATTATTTAATTTTATACTAATCTAGCTGCATTCTTACTACCCGTTGTCCTATTATCCGTTTTCCCGTTGGAATGAAGCATTTTCCCGCGGTAAAAAGTAGCATATGTTCATCACGAATATTGTGGGCAAATAATAATAATAATGGTAAAAGAATTTTTCCAATCGGTTCAGTAGTTTTGGAGCCTATTCAATACAAACAAACAAACAATCAAATCTTTCCTCTTTATAATATTAGTGTAGATAAAAGTTGTGAAAATGAAGTACATGAAGGTAGTTTCACATGAAGGTAGTTTAACAGAATGTCAGTTAGTGTTCGTGCCCGGTACCCGTCACGTGAAGTGACGTGCCCTCGTGTGACGTGCCGTCGTGTGACGCTGACGTGCCCTAAAACTTTCTGTGAAAATGAAAACACAACTCAATGTAGTTTTAGTTTCAGGCATTGGGTAAAAACTCGCTGCCGTCGCAGGTTTAAGGTTCGTAAAGCAAGCAAAAAATACTTTTTTAACAGAATTTTCAATCAAAATAACGTTTATAACTAAAATAATGGTTTTTTCGTTCAATCAAATGAACTACAACTTAGCGTGGCTTAGTGTTAAAAGTATTTTTCCTAACTTTCGCTCGAAAACAGTGATTTTACTGCTCATAAACAGTGAGCAAAAACCGGGGTTTGCTCACATGTGTTATGCATGTGTGTGTGATAATAGTTATTGTTCAACAAGTGGGCAAAACGAGTTTTTGTTGAGTGTTTTTTATAAACTACAAAATATCATCTCGCTAGTCGTTTTGAAAAATTGTATGTTTAACTCGAGGGCAAATATTTTTCGTTTCGTGTCTTTTAAATCACTCGCTACCTCAGCAGTCTACTTTAGAGCCACTCGCTACGCTCGTGACTCTATTACTAGACTGCTTCTTTAGCTCGGGATTTAATATGGGCACGCTCAACAAAAATCGTTTTGCCCACATGTTGAACAAATAACTACTTCACAATTACTTTAACATGTTTATACATAGCTATGTTTATATTCTTTTGTGCCTGTTCGGATCCATATTATTTTGTTAACTTCCCGTTTGCTTCTTTTGCTTTAAAACATCGTTTCTATTTAGTTTTAGTTCAAATCTACATTGAAAGTCAAAAGCTTCGATGTTTCAGTTATCGAACTACAAAATTCGAACGCCAAAAATTTCCACAAACAAACTCCTCAAACAAAAACGTAAAAAGTTTGTTTACAAATCGCTCCATCTCGTGTAAAATTCCGTATTTTTCGGCAGAGATTGGATGAGAGCCAGTAAATTAGGCATTTACATTTATTGTATTTGGTTTATGGTGCTGGCAATTTTTTATCTTGCTTATAGGAAACCTGGAGTAACGTTTAAATAATGTTTTGTAAACTACCAAAACGGAAGATTGCCTACTTGTCAAATTGCCTTTATAACACTCAATTATTAGAAACAAATTAGAACTAGTACCTACAATTGAAACAATTGTGCTAATGTTGCAAACAATCTAGAGGTAGCTCAACTGATCACAAAGCATTAATTTTGTGAGGTTATTAGAATAAAAATAAGCGTCGTCGTAGAAATAAAAAATCAAAAACAGATTACCTACTTTAGTTGTAAATTTTCTGAATTTCGTTACGTAGGTACTTGAAGTTATTTACAAAAGACCATGCACGCTGTAAGTATTTATGTACGTCAAAATAAAGAAAATTTCAACTTTCCACACAAAAGCTATTCGATTGCTATCGTAATTGTTCCTAATTGCTGTCACTTTGTATGTCTCTTACTACGTTTCATATCACAAAATTACTTAATGACGGCAATTTTCTCAAGCAATTAGATGGGCAAGTTACCCGTGCCAAGGGGATATCCCCTTAGCTAACTTACGTACCCAGTACGAATCACGTACCAGGAAGAAAGGCCATTTTAATTCTATTAAACGCTTCTATTAGGTACGTCATTTTAGTCACAGTGTTTATTTTATTCAATATTTCTAAAGATGTGTTATTAATAGTTTTATTAGCACATGGATCTTAGGCTACAAATAATTTAAAGGATTCTATTAAGAAACAAAGAAGTCTATTCAGTTGAGCATCTATTCAGTGATTGCAACTTTCTGCACTTAGCTCAATTGTTACAATTGAAAATTCTAATTTGTTTCTATTATTCGATTGTAACCTTCTTTGGTAATAAAGTACTTAAATTTAATAAAGTCAAAAAAACAGATTTTTTAAGTAATATTGAATGAACGAATGAACACTTTATTGCACAAATTAATAATATAACTTATAAATATCTAAATAAAATAAAAACGTGCAATAGGCGGCCTTATTGCTTAAAGCAATAATGGTATTTATTAACTTGTAATTCTGTTAATTTTTAAGCCTTTGGTTTTCCCCTAAATAAAAAAATAAATTTCTTCCAGGCAACCTTATTAGGTACTACCAAAAGATACAAGTCACTTACTAGACCAAACCATCAAAAACGCAATCACCGTTCAAGAAACAAAAATGAATGCATGAACAAACATTTTATTCACACACAGAAACAAAATAAAACCCGCTGAGGTCACAAATAAAATAAAATAACCATATAAAAATAGTTGAGTCGGCTAAACAGAACCGAAATAGCTTCGCCAATTAAGTTAGCTGGCAACTGGGTCAGGCCTGGCATTTATCGTTACACCTATAGAAGTACCTGCCGACCTCTAGGGTGGCTTCTGAGCTCAGCTGCTGGGTTCAAGAGATGGGGTGGCACTGGCCGCAATTGTGGGTCATATAAATTCAGTAAATTCATTTTGTCACTAAATGCTCGTAAAACGCACTTTATACTTCGAGTATTAACCAAAAGCAAGTGATAGATAGATAGATAGAAAATACTTTATTATACCACACAAAGACAGGAAACAATATAGAGAAAAAAAGCTTAGAATACAGGAAGTATAAAGGGTGGCCTTATCGCTGAAAGCGATCTCTTCCAGGCAACCTTGGGATGGACTGGACATGAAAAGAACAAAATAGAAGGTGGCACTGAATAAATCTATTTAGATCACAGAATACAGAATCCTAATTCCGTGACTTAGATACTTAAAGAAACTAAATACTTACACTACATACTATAGTACCTACATAGCCTACAAACATTATAATAAACTTACATAAACATAAAATAAGGTAAATAACCTTATTTATTAGTACTAGGTGGGTAGATATTTATTTAGGTAGATAACTTTGACAAGGATAAAATATAATGCTGATGAAGGAGTTTTTTAGTAGGTAGTGATTTGATTATAGACCTGTTTTTAGGTACCTAGTGATATAAATAATAATAATAAATAATGTTGGACAATTCACACAGCATTATCTAGCCCCAAGCTAAGCAGAGCTTGTGTTATATATAATTTATATGAATCAGTTGAGCTAGGAAACTCTAGATTATTTGCAACAGTCTGCAGTTAGCTCAGCTGTTACAATTGTTAATACTAGTTGTAATTTGATTCTATTCGTTAACAATGATTTTCATACACATAATTTTCATTCATATTATGCTGCCAAAGGGGAAAGCAATGACGAAGTAATTATTTTTATTGCATTGTTGCATATTTTTCCAAAACTAATGTTGTAGGTAGGATTTCCTAGGTTACCTACCTTAGTAAACCTGGATTATGATCAAAAGTTTATCAACCTCCATGCAAAGTCGTGTAAAAACTCATTAATTTCCAAGTTCCGACTCATTTTTCCCAGATTAAAAGCGGATAAGGTCTTTCGACCCTTTAAATGAGATCGGGTAATTAACGACACCCGCTTGCAGGGTTCCGTATTGCACGTCATGTCGTTAGGGTACGGCAATATAGTGAGAAACGGCTGCGAATTGCCTTGACCCAGTTGTGAAGTTTACTGATAGGATTTTTTTTGTATTTTCAAAGATTTCTTGCGGTTTTATAGCAGTCAGTGTTAAGGCATTAAATATTTGCAAACTTCTGTGGCGTCAGTGGGCGAAGATCCACTTTAGTGGTAGGTTCTATTCCCGACGCGCGACAAAAGTTTTGTAAGTATGATTTGCACTAATCTGCAGCTATTTGTTACGTGTCTGTGATTTCTGTCATACAAGTATGAAGATTGTATGCGGCCAGCGTCTTGGAAAAGTCAAACTGTATGCGGGGTCTTGGGGAAGTTTCCAATTAATAAATAAATAATGTTGAACAATTCACACAGCATTATCTAGCCCTAAGCTAAGCAGAGCTGTGTTGTGGGTACTCGATAACTGATATACTTAATACAATACACTAACATAGATAGATATTTTTATTGTACATCGAAATCATCCAGAACACCCTGAACAAATATCTGCAGACAGTTTGTTAAAATTTTCTTGTTTTTTTTTTTCAGTCGTTTTTCAGTCACTGGTTTAGTTTCTGCGAACTACGTCCCTCCTTCATTTAGGGGAAGGATGTGTGTGTGTTTGTGTGTTGATAAAGTTTTTTTTTTATTATAGTGCGTACCACACTCAGGGTATTTTCTAAGAAATCAAATAATATCGCAAAAATTTTCGACTTCGACGGGACTTAACTTTAGTCTTTGATCAGGATTGGATAAACTTCAATGTTTCCCCTGTAGGTGGAGCTAACGGAGCTAGAGACAGTAGGAAATCCCAAAGATTTTCGACTCCTACGTCACATGACCTCGTGGTGTAGTTGGTTAGCACATTCCCGTACTGAGGGAAGGTTCAAGTCCCGTCGAAGTCGATTTTTTTGTGATATTACTTGATTTCTCTGAAGAACTCTGCTCGAAGATGCAGTGTGAAAATTTCTTCATTGTTTATTATTTTCAGTGAAATATAGCGACGTCATGGCTGGATGATGAGAATGAATAAGAACAATGTTCAATTTAACTAAATTCATTTATTGCAAAAAATATGGCCATAAAACATGGTCTTGAACATTAAAATTGTCACATACTTCACCAAAACACATTGGCATGCAAAATTTCTTAAGAGTAATAAAAATCTAAATGATGTTACTACCGTATCTGTCACAGCCATTTTAAAATAAAACGACCGTTATAAGTAGTTTTAATTAGCGGCCATCATTCGCGCCGCGCTCGCTCAGCGGAGTGCGCCTCCACACTTTTGTACAAAAAGTGCTTTGACGCCGCTGGCTATGCTGTGTTTGGAGAGTTTAGCGACTGGCTAGAGCCAGTCGCAACTAGAGTTGGGGAAATCGAGTAATTGAAAGTGAAATATGCATAATGGTCAACCAAACTAGCTGACTCGACATTGGTAACGCTGTTCTGTGCAAAGTTCCGAAAGAATACGTTTTTCCGAATTTTAAGAATTGTGGGCAGCTTTTCCAACTCTCTTCTAAATTTTTGTCGTGCAGGTATACATAGGACTATTAATGTTACCCGATGTCAGGTATTCAGTAAAGATTGAAAGTAATTTAAGTAAAATAAGGTTCCTTGCAGCTCGAAAATGTAGTTAGACAGACATTGCAAAATGCTCATTACGTTTTCCCATCCCTTGCTACATTTTGCTGGAACTATCTACTTGTAGCAGTTTTAATAAGCCTCCATTCTTTGCGAGCTCGCTCAACGGATTGTGGCTCAGTAGATTTGTATAGAAGGTGCTTGGATAGTCTGCTGTGTTTGAAGAGTTTTGTGGCTAGATCTAGCTAGGAAAGTTGATTACTATGATGATGATCTGAAAGATTGCAGGCGGATGTTGAATGCGGCAAGCTGAAGACAGGTTGTCATGGCCTATTAGGAGATGTCCAGGAGTGATATCCAGGAGTGACTAGACTGATGATAATAAATTGGAAGCGATACATACCTAACTTTATTTTAAATTTACTAACGAATTCGGTCTAAGCAAGGTAAGTAGGGTTAAAAAACTGTATAAAGGTTTGTTTATTTGGTCAGATCGTGAATTGCCACTCCATTTCACGATACTATTATTATTACAGTGAAAAATATAACTTTTATCACTTTTTCTCGAAAACTTATCTTGCTGCAATTTACCCTCAAATAGAGTAAATAATCCAGTGATTACACGTGAAAATAACAACTCGATTAAAAATAATTGATGATGATTTTTATAATTTATCAGACCCCCTCGACTCATCGTTTAAAATAGCATTTAGGTGTAGCGCAACTCCCCCAGTATAAACGAGGCACAGTAAAAAGTGCCGACGAGTACATCGCTCGAGCTAAGAGCCATTATCTAGCGATCGCTGACGATTCAGCCTGTTACAAGTACCTGCTATAATGTAGCCCTCAGACTACTCTTAGACCTGCCTCGGACCTTAGATCGTAGGGTCTGGGGTCAATGGGTCAGGCAGCTTTTTTGAAGGGTCCTTTTCCAGGCAGATGCCTGCAGTCCTTCGCGGGTCGTCATCCCACATGATCTCAGGAGGGAAACTGGAATATGCCGTTGGAAGGTGTCCTACAGTATGATTGCCGAGTCGCGGTCTTTCTGTGTTATATCCCTAAGGCCGTTGTGCACACTCGTCTTTTCACCGTCGTCATAGGCACGATTGCCGTTGTATGGAACACTATAGAAGCTTGTTGAAACACAGGTTTTTTTGCCCTAAAAATCTACTAACTGTAAAGTTAATTCGCCATGACACGGCCACCGGAGCCGTCAAAAAGCATTCATGGAGAAAAAAAGGAAAAATGCAATTAAATACGTTTATTCTGATATAATAAATATACAGTACACAATATAAAAGAAAACAAGTAGCTTAGATTTTATACAGGTAAATTAACAGAAATAAATCAAAAAACGAGAACAATTATCTACGCTTTTCTTAAAAATAAATACCTAATGGAAATGTGGTGATAAGTGTACTGCGTTATCAGAAGAGGTCCATGCAGCTGAATGTTGTGAGTAAATGACCCATGGTGATAACGTACGATCCGTTTAAAATATATCAGAAACGAAAACTATACACAAGACAAATAGAAAATAATGACAAATAAAATAATAAAAACAACATTTCAAGTGTACAATAATAATAATAATAAAATTTATTATAGGTTCATAGATTACATAAAATTGGTCACCTTAATTTACAGAAAACATAAGTTAAATTGAAACACCATAATCAAAACAAGAAATAAAAATAAAAATAAGAAAATTAAAGAATATTTACAGTAATTATTTGGCAATAATGTACTTTATATTATTATTATTTGTAAAAGCGTGCATCTTCGAGGAGTGATACATATAGATGCAGTCAAATTTGTTAGCGAACATGCTCAGAAATGTTTTATTGTTTTCAATAGATGTGTGTATAAGAACAATTCTACATACCTACGTAAATCACTAGTGATAATATAACACTAGCGATCGTGTCTACGCACAGTGAATTAGGCGTAGATTTTACGGCGAAAAAACCTGTGTGAAGTCAACAAACAAAGCCCCTTGGTGGTGTAGCGCTGTTTCGCACCACAGGTTATCACCACAAATTCATTTTCGCCGTTTCATACCAAAAAATGTCAGCGTTTCAAGCCGGGTGTGGGTGGTATTTCCTTCTTGAAAAACTTTTACTCTGAATTATGATAAAGAACTTTCATGACATCAAGAGTAACATTTGTTGGTACTTCGGTGAAATAAAAACTGAATACTCCTACTCAAGAACACGTAAAGATATACGCCACCCACTGCTACTTCAGCTTGCTAATTCTTTGCAGAACTGGGAGCTCGGATAAGGAAAATCGCAGATTCGTTTTCGTTATCGTGCAAAGCCAACTCTTATATCATGTCGCTTGCTTAAGATAAGCGTTTGCACGAAAACAAATCACAGACTGCGTTTTCGTTTTTATGAGAACAGGCCCTGAACAAGCCGGATTACCACTGCTATAGGGTATGAGCGGAGTGATATGCTACTGAGGACTAATTACAAGTTTCTACTTAGATTTACTAAATAACTTAGGTAAAAATCAAGAGAAGACGAAAATAAGGAAAGTATATTATACATGATGTAGGGAATGTCACTTAGCCTCAAATAAAAACACAAAAATTAAGTAAATTAAATTAGAAAAAGGTACAATCTATCTAACACATAGGTATATATATAATAGGGTAATTAATAGGATAAAGAAAATAGGTTTCATTTGTAGATAAGGAAAATAGTTTTACCAACAAAGAGTTTTGTCTGTTGTTTTCCACCGCAAAAGAAAAATTATACAGATGAGTTTACAGAGCGTTATTTCAAGGCTTTCTGCTCGCTCAGTACTTTCCACTGTTGGTGGAAAAACAAGTATAAAGTTTACTCGTGCGAATTGAAAGGAGTTCTTAAGGCCAGGTAGTCCTGCAGCAGTAGGCGTAAGGGAAAACGGGTTATTTAAAAGGGGTTACTTAAACATAGTGATTAAGAAAATCATTTTATCAAGTCAAACTTTGCGAATTTGTTTAGAAATATTAAGTGTCCTTAGTTGAGTACAAAACAATTGAGATATGAGTAGTTCGCTAGTCAAAGTATTGAAAAAACATTAGAAAAAGGTAACTTTGGGATTTTTATCTATCGAGTGAAGTTCATTAGATTTTGTAACTGAATGCGACTTTGACTAGACTAGATCCTTAAGTAATATAATCTTTTTTTCAGAATTTTAAACACTATTTTCGAAGTCTCAGATGCATTTAAAAATAACAAAAATGCGGCCTCTGCTGGCCTACCAAGCCTTAATGGGTCCGCTCCGCTCGCGGTGTAAACCGGGGTAAACTTCAAACCACAGTCACAGAGTTGTAGTAAATCTCTGTCCATGCCGACGCGTTATGTAGATAAAGGCTTCCCCTCTAACAAGATTTATGTAATTTTATTACGACAATGCTTACTTTACTCTCTTGTTATTGTGTCAAGAAGGTAGACTTCTGCTGAATAAGGTCAGTGTCTGAATAGAAGTGTGCGATTTATGATATTTCATATTGATGAACAAGGAAATGTCAAAAACCATGTTATGGCCAGGTATTCCTGCAGCAGTAGGCGTAAGGGAAAACGCGCGCCTGCCAAGCCGCCGCGCTCGTATTTTTTGTAGTTATTTAAACATGGTGATTAAGAAAATCATTTTATCAAGTCAAACTCTGCGAATTAGTTTAGCAATATTAAGTGTCCTTAGTTGAGTACAAGAAAATGTGATATCAGTAGTTCGCTAGTATTGAAAACGTTAGAAAAAGGGGTAACTTTGGGACTTTTTTTCCATCTAGTCAAGTTCATTAGATCTTGTAATTGAATGCGACTTTGACTAGACTAGATCATTAAGTAATGTATATCTTTGTTTCAGTATTTTAAATACTATTTTCTAAGTCTCAGATGATTTTAAAAATCACAAAAATGCTGCCTCTGCTGGCCTACCAAGCCTTAAGGGGCGACCTAGCGGGTTTGATTGTCAAACTAGGCCTAGACCTCAGTACTCACGGGATCCTCGTGGTAAAAAACTAGAATTACATAGAATTCAACCATTTTTCTTTGTTTCCTTAATTGTGAAAACACGATTGTGAAAAAATACGATAAAAAAATCATGCAAATGTTCTGCACCTAATTTGGTCGAGATCTCAGGAACCCTGCAGTCAATTGAAAAGGTTTTTGTTTTGATTCGTAGGTTATTACTAATTCTTTGGTTCCTTAATACAGTTTCTTCATAAGTTGTGTAGTTTACTTGTAAATAAGCAAAAACATAATTTCACACTTACGCCGTTGCAAAAACGTATGCTCTGTCCTGCTCCAATGAACGCGAAACCTTATGACTATCCTTTTCCTTTTTTTTTATTTGTTCCCTTGGTCTGGGTGTTTTCTATGTATAATAAAAATATCTATCTATGTAGTATATTGTATTAAGTATATCAGTTATCTAGTACCCATAACACAAGCTCTGCTTAGCTTGGGGCTAGATAATGCTGTTTGAATTGTTCAGCATTATTTATTTATTTATTTATTTTCACAAACTGACGCGCAATGCGCCCTCCGGGTATGAACATCGAGTAAACTTAGGCTTACCCGGGTATATTATTACCTTGTATTACCTAGTATTATTAAAGACCGAATATTCGTTGAAATAAGTATACCTAGTGTTACCCAAGCTGGGTAACATTACGTATACTTGAACTTGGCGGCAAATTTGGCGGAATATTTTAAGAGGCGCAAATATGCAGGGCTCGACAAAGCCTACACATTTCCCTTAGAGTCGAGACCCTTAGTCCGTGGAGTAACGAGGCTCTAAGGGTTATTAAAAAATTATCTGAGCGTCTGGTCGAAGCGACGCGTGACCCGAGAGCTGGTGAGTATCTGGCGCAGCGCATCAACATTTATTTATTATTTATTTATTTATTTTGATAAGTAACTAACACGATTTTTACAAACCAATTACAATAGTTACTTAAGATTAAAAAACATAAATTATAATTATTGTACAATTTTAAAACATTTCATAAAATAAATCAATAAAGAATAATTAACATTGAAAATTTTCGATTAGACAAATAAATTAATTAATTGAAATAATATATAAGATTTTCATAAAAATAACATGGTCAGACAAATTAAATTAACATTAACAAAAACAAACAGGCATCCTTTCAGTCATCACTCTCGCAAAACCTCAGGCATACCAACATTAAACTCTTCCATTCGTCTGCATTGCCATACAGCGGGACAATGCAGCCAGCGTTTTAGGGACGCGACGACTGGTATTCAAATAGATCAGTTTAGCTACCTGTAGATTATTTGCAACAGTCTGCAGTTAGCTCAATTGTATATACTTATTCTAATTTATTTCTATTATTTGATTGTAAATTTCTTTATGAATAAAGTTGTGTCTGAGTAAAATCGAGTCTTCTGTATTTATTTACACTGTCTGGCAACATGTGCTCGTATTTGTCATACTTATAGCCCCTCCCTCCTCTCAGATAGAGTATAAATAGATTAGCATTTTTATAAGGTGTTTGTCACATATGTTTGCCAAGCGGCACGCTTCTGCAACTGTTTACATTTTGTATAATATATGCTATATATATTTACTAGTAGTGTTCTTCTATAATTTTAATGTTTTGGAATTCAATTTTTAACCCTCGACGCAAAAAGAGAGGGGTGTTATAAGTTTAACGTGTCTGTCTGTGGTATCGTTGCTCTCAAACGGATGAACCGATTTCGTTTAGTTTTTTTTGTGTCATAGATAATTTTATCCCTAGTTAGCCATGTTTCATGAAAATCAGTCAGAAGGTTTTTAAATTGTGTTCTTGTTTTTATGTTTTTCGATTCGGCAGAAGCTAGTGTTTTGATATAATTTTGGGCCAAATTTATTTCTTAATTTAACGTTTAAGGAAACATTTATCACAAATTAGATGTCTACAGCTTCCACTTTACTTGTGACTCGTAAAAGAATGCTTATTTTTGTTACTTTCACATAATTCAATATTTATTACTGGCTTGATATAAATAGAAAAGCATTTCCCGGTGTCTGTCACATGTGCTCTGTACAGATTGCCAGACGGCACGCGTGCTGGCGTCTGTTTACGTTTTTACTAGTGTGTCGTGAATCAATTGTCTGCCATGAACTCTGTAGGGTGACCATGGTTTATGAACGCATAATATTTGGAACCGAAAGTGTTGAGAAACTCAAAGGAATAGAACGAAAACAAATTATTTTTGGCGTCACATACAACTTGACGAGTCAAGATATGGTAAAGGTTATTGAGGCAGGATAAAATAAATATATCCTAACGGTCACATGTGCATGGATACAGACGATTTCCTACAATCTATCTAAAATTTAATTATATCGCTTTTCTTTTTATAACTTTCTATTTGTATTTTATTTTATCTCTGATTTTTTGTAATGTTTTAGTATATGACATGTGTGACTTATGAACAAAATTATGTCTGAATAAACAAACTTTTTATTTTATTTATTTTATTATTATTCCTGATTGTTTTAAACTGGGGACCACGTGAGCATAGCTATGGAAAAAGTTATACAAAATAGAGTAGCAACAAACAAATTCAAGAGCCCATACAACACTAGAAAAAACGTGGCGATTCGCACGCAAACGCTTACATTTTTACGAGCGTGGTTGTGATTCATTGCTGTACTAGGCTCGTAGGGTGACCATGATTTAGGACCACACGCCGTTCTGAATCTGAGCCGTTGTCGTCGCTGCCACGCCTTTCCAAGAGAGGGAGTCGAATGATTTTAGGATTTATTGTCCGAAATCGTATGCGAAATACACAAAAAATTGTGTACGAACTACACACAAAATTCATGGCCCTTAAAAAGGCTTAAATTTAGAGACATCATCATCATCGTCCTGATGATGTCTCGTGGAGAGACGAAACTAGTTGACGACTTACTTTTGATGAGTTTTTTCATTGTGTGGTTGGTGTAGTCTTTTCTTTCACAAATTAAGTTAGGTAGGAGGGTAATTTACTTCCTTTAATTAATTTAATTTAATTTAAGTCTATTGTTTACTTTGTCTTATTGTAAGTAGGAATAATTTACTTGATTTAATTAATTTAATTAATTTTAAGTCTATTGTTTACTTTCTCTTATTGTAAGTAGGAACAATTTGTGGGAGGGCGGTACACACAAATCACATTTTGTTGGATCTTGTCGGAAGAGGTTCTGCGCGGAATTGTTACTAAATATTGTTTCATCCTTATAGTATTTTTTGTGCCTATTTTTTTATTTATTTTACCTACAAGGGAAAATATATTCAAACCGATACACTGCGATGCTGCTTGAACGTAATCTGCATTATTAAAAATCGTTAGTTAAAGTGTGGCTCACACGCTTTGCCATAATCTTGATTGATCGATTACTTAAACAAATGTAGACTAATGACCTACACTGCTTACGGTTTCGATTGATGAATGAGGTGTTAAAGTGCTGACATGGGGTCAGTTCATAGTTAATAATTTTATTAGATACAAGTATACACCGACCCGCAGGGGCGCTTCGCACACCGCGACACGGGTGTGTAAACTGAAAACTGCGTCTTGGGTCACGAATGTGTTAAGCAACATAAAGGTTGCTTAAAATGTTGTACCTACTTCAAGCAGATCAAATCTGTCTCCTGTCTTCCAAACTTTGAAGTTTTTGGTGACCCAAACTTAAGACGTTAAAAGATAAGACAGATAATTATGCTGAGTTAAGATACGAGTTGGCAGCGGACGACATGAGGCAGCAGCGGACGACTTGTCGCAGCGACACTACTGGTTTCTATGTATTTCTATGAAATTCCCTCCGTAGTTAGCGACACGTCGTTAGCGACACATTTCATAGAAAAACATAGAAACCAGTAGTGTCGCTGCGACACGTCGTTCGCTGCTGCCTAATGTCGCACGCTGCCAACTCGTACCTTTATGGAAAAAAGTACTCACTTAGGCGGTAAACACACTGCCACGCAAGACGCAGCGTGATGCGTGGCAGTGTACCTGTAGAGAATTTCATATAACCAAGCGAGATTTATTTTACGTCTAGTGACAAAAATAGCGGGACGGAGGATTATGACAGCACAGGCTCCAAAAAATGTGCAAAAACGCACATTTCATTATTGTCTGACGTTGATTTCGACAACGACGGGGGTGTTATCGATAATGATAGAACTTCCTTTAATTATAAAGTAAATTACGTTTACAAAATATCGACTAAGCTCGTCCGAAGTTTTCGTCAAATCCGTAAGAATTCGAAAGTTGATAAGACACCTAAGCACACACCTATTCTTTCTTATCTTTATTTATTTATAGATTTTTTTTATTATAAATATTTAATTAACAAAGAAATTTTGTTGACTATATCAAATACGTAGTAGTCGTAAAAAAAATTGCAGAATCGAAATCGAAAGTTGCGAAATCGTACCGCATAGTTTTGCAAATAGATTTGGTGCCAAAACATAATCAAGAGGCATACAGCAATATTTCAAATCATTCACAAACATCGTTAACGAAACTTGCGTCCTGAAGAGATTAATTCTAATGAAATAAGTGATTTATGAAGCTGTTATGGCGAAACGGGCTGTGAATCGACTTTTGAACTCCGTCTTCAGTCCTTACCTACTTACAATTTTGTACTATAAATGTCCCATGCACATGACTGAGTTGAGACGCCATGGCCGAAAATAGAAGACAGTAATAATATTACTTACAACGAAGGATCTGCACTTGAAATGATTCAATGCGCTTAATATTTGCTGAATTATTAAAAGAAGATTGGCGTTAATAGACAATTGTTTGAGGAACCGTACTTATGAGTTATTTATTAACATTATTTTATTATTCACCTATTTTCTTGTATATAACACTAGACGCTCCACACAGCTTCATATAGCCCCAGGCCAGTCAGAGCTTGTGGGGTACTGGCTAGTTAATTGGTATTTATTTAAATAAATACCTATATGGTGCAGTTCAGTTGTATGGGTCCGTTGAGTGAAGACCTGGTGACCTGTCACAGGTTCTTAGAACCTACTTCAGGCACCAGTCTTCACAAAACAGGGTTTGACAATGTTTACCTGGTAAAATCCCTATCTTAGTCTATCCTTTGTCAAATTGTCAACCACCTTTGTGAATAAAATAAGTAACATTTTGTTATTATTATTATTCAATAATATATCTCTTTATGCCTAACTCTTGGAAGGTAAGTTCTAGTATATTTTTTTTACCTTGCTAAGTTGTACGAATGTTGTTTTATTTCGTTCATGAACGAGGTTTAAAACAGTTACGGCTGAGATTTAGCTTCACCAGTCTTCTTTAAAACTACGCAATGGATTTTGATGCGGTTTTTTTAATAGATAGAATGATTTCAGAGGAAGGTATAAAATACATGCAAAATATAGTTGAGAAACACTGATAGTTTTAGAGGTCTCTAATGTGATGTCGTAAATAAACACTATGGTTTTTGCTTACATTGCTAACGCTGGCTGAACCCTACGAGATAGATCAAAACAATGTACTACAGTATTGTACACTTTAAAAAAGTCTACAAAAAAGTCGATCATGGTATATGTCTGTCTCTTGGGGATAACCCACATTAATCAGTTTTTTTATATTTTACTTTTTACGAGAAATAATGGTTTATTTACGAAGAAATTTTAAGCAATACAGCATTAATCCTTATCCAATTAAGTACCTTAAATACATTGTGAATTTAATATAGATCAATATGGTCTTTTACAACATGTAATTTATTTGAATATTTTCGAAAATATTACAGATTTAAAAGGCCCTAGACATAGCGGTTGGGCAGTACCGACCGGGGGGCCGATTCTGTAGTATATTTAGTATCAGCATTGCACCCATGCGAAGCCGGGGCGGGACGCTTGTAAATCAATAAAATAATGTAAATATGCAATAACTCGTAAAAATAAAGTTACCTATCACAATTTCACGCAATCTTCCTCTAGTCAAAACTATTCAAATACATACAAGTAAAATCTTATAAATCTATGCTAAAAAATCTGCAAGAATAGTTTAGGTGCTTTATAAAAATTCTAAATAAGTAAAAACATGCTCTAGACAAACAATGTACATGCGACAAAAAAAGTTTAAAAATCTAGCGTGTTGTAAAACCATGGCCACCGTACTGGCTTAGCTCCAAGTCATTTAAAATTAATATCTATTTAGTCGTTTACATAGAAATCAAATACAGACTCTGCTTTTCAAAATGTTATTACAGTCATCAATATCACGGCTTTTATGGCGTAGTGGTAGCATAGTAGATAATGCCGGTTAAGTTTTTTGTGGTTCTAATTTCTGCGTTCTACATGGAATAAAACTATCGGAAAAGTGATGCAGTGTGATTTGCTTGGGAACATTCAAACCAAAATAAAAAAAAAACTATTTTCTTTCATTTTCAATAATCCATGTTTTTGCAAAGATTGATCCATATTAGTTACCTATTAAAATAGAGAGCGTCATATTTTTTTAACCCCCGACGCAAAAAGAGAGGGCTGTTGTAGTTTTAACGTGTCTGTCTGTGTATCTGTGTATCTGTTTGTGTTATCGTAGCTCCCAAACGGATGAACCAATTTTCGTTTGGTTTTTTTTTGTATCATAGATAAATTTTACTATCCCGAGTGTGCTTAGCCATGTTTCATGAAAATCTGTCATCCTTCTGTAATTTTTTTAAATTTTGTTCTTGTTTAATCTATCAATCGAATTTCGCTGTGCTGCTGGGCATTAGACATTCGGGTAGTAGACATTCACGGAAATGGACGAAGGGGAATTTGACAGGAAATTGATTGGAGAGTTCGACATTCGGGGAATGAACATTCAGGGAATTGGACGAAATAGACAGGCTGGACACTCAGGGAATTGGACCTAATAGACCGAACCCCTTTTATTTTCTCTGAAACCGAGCTCATAACTCCTTTCACGTCTTTTCTCTTACTATTATGGTTTCTGATTTGGCCATCCACTCTTAGCACAAGAAGTCACCCTGTATTTCTGCATTGACTAATTATAAGAATAATAGTTTCTACCCGCAGCTTCGCACGCGTTGTTTCTATGGAAACGTTTTCTATCTCATTTGAACTGATTTATGGCCTACTTTTTATTTTAATAAAAGTAGCCTATATTTGATTCCAGGATTAGAATCACCTGTATGCAAGATTTCAGCCCGATCCGTTCACTAGTTTTGGTGTGAAAAGGTAACAAACATACATCGAAACATTCAAATTTTCGCATTTATAATATTAGTGGCAATTGGTTTTTAGGGTTCCGTACCTCAAAAGGAAAAAAGGACCCGAAAGGATTTGTCAATTTGTTGTCTGTCTGTCTGTCTGTCTGTCCGTCTGTCAACCCTCTTTTCTCAGACACGCGTGGACGTATCGAGTTGAAATTAACGTCGAATATTCACGTCCGTAACCTCTTGAAGCTGCAATATAAATAAAACTTCTAATTCAACGCACTCAAATGTTACAGCCGCTTATGTCCGAATATTTTGAAATTTCCAAGGGAATCCCATGCACATATAACCTATAGGGTACTTCCCGTAGACCAAGAATCATGAAATTTGGTGAGCAGCAAGGTCTTACAGCACAAGTAAAGGGAAAAATCCGAAAACCGTAAATTTGTAATTTATTCTTTTTTACTTTTCTCGGTTCTACTGGCCGGAGGGCGTCCTACACTACCATGGCCGAGTCGCGATCTCCACTCAAGACATTTACCCCCAGCATACCTTACTGTAACTAACGAATAAATTCTCTAAATAAACGACTATTAATGACATCAACCCCTTCGGGACTTCCTCTGTCTGCCCCCGCCATAAACTACCCTGGAATGTACGCCCGTGACGTCACAAGTATCAGTTTACCCATCGGGGACAAAGTCAACCACATGGAAATGCGATATTGCTTGAAGCTAGCTTCACTCTGGGCCTTCGTGCGATTACATAATCCATGTCCATACCAATATTATAGATTCGAAAGAAAATATTTATTTAGCACATAGAAAATTATATTAAAAGAATAAAACAATTACCCCATCAAACTTAACAGCCAATATTGGTCCACTGCTGGACGCAGGCCTCCCCCTGATAAGTGCCTTGTTGGCTTTTATCTCTAATGCCCATAATCCCCACGCTGGGCATGCGGGTTGATCGCTGTTCGGTGGTAAAATTAGAAAACAGAAAAACAATTACAACTAGTATTTACACTTATATCGAAATAATATATAAACTTAATTCGAAAGTATTTCTGTCGATCTGTTACCTTTTCAAGCCTAAACAGCTGAATGGATCATAATGAAATTTGGCAGGGAGGTAAATGGGATACCGGAGACAGACTTAGGCTACTTGACAAGCGCGTGTGAAGCCGCGGGAAGCAGCTAATCTATACTAATATTATAAAGAGGAAGGATTTGATTGTTTATTTGTTTGTAAAAAGGCTCCGAAACTACTGGACCGATTTGAAAAACTCTTTTACCATTAGAAGCACACATTATTCCTGATGAACATAGGCTACTTTTTACCGCGGGAAAATGCTTCATTTCTACGGGAAAACGGGTAATAGGACAAAGGGTACTAAGAATACAGCTAGTAGTTTAAAAGAAAGTAAACATTGTAAAATAGATGTTTTCACAACCGATTGTTCGAGTATCGCCTATTTCCGTATAGCACGTGGCTTCCGTCAAAGAATCAAGGGCAATAATGATATAACGCTTGGATTAGAATAAACAAGCCTATTTTTGACGTTCTTGTGCGTTATTGAGGCCATTCAGTCTGTTTGATCGGTTGCTTTCGTGTTATTGGCAATGAATGGATCAATTTTCGTTGTATATTAAACTTTCTGTTTAAAAATGTAACGAACAAAATTAAAAATATTAAAAACCCCTCGACAGATTTTAATGAAACATGGCTAAGAACAGTTGGGATACAATTATCTATGACCCAAAAAAAACTAAACGAAAATCGGTTCATCCGTTTGGGAGCTACGATACCACAGAAAGATACACAGATATACAGACAGACACGCTAAACTTATAACACCCCTCTCTTTTTGCGTCGGGGGTTAAAAAGCAGATTACGATGTCGTCCTAGCCGAATTTCGACTACGGCGGCCAGTGTCAACGGAGACTAGCCAGGTGCGACATATTCTAGTGCCCAAGTGTATGCTCAAACACAACTTGCGCAGACATTTGTGCACTGTAATGTAATATGTTTGCGCGTTGACAAGAAATCGATCGCTATTTACAACCAAGTAGATTTTAGTAGATGCTTACCAACGTTTGTACGAGTAATCGTAATTATGCTGTTCTTTATAATCATTATAATAATATATAAGTTAATATTAAGATAATAATGTTAAATTATGTCTAGTAGATACATAAGGGAAAATACTGTAACAAAGCTACATTTTAGCTACCACAGGAGGCAGTGATCTATCTCAATTGTGTCACACATTTCTGAAATAAACGTTTTTGTATTTTATTGTTTTTGTATTTATTCTGCTAACAGTCTTAGGTACCTAGTTGTTAAAATTCTATGAAACTATTCCTCACTTTCTTTTATTAAACTTTTTTTTGCTATACATTTTATTTTTTAACCCGCAACGCAAAATGAGAGGGGTGTTATTAGTTTAACGTGTCTGTCTGTGGTATCGTAGCTCCCAAACGGATGAACCGATTTTCGTTTAATTTTTTCTGATAGATAGATAATACTTTATTCATCACCATAGAAAACTAATTTTACATAGAAATATGTAGAGAACAGCAATGGAACTGGCGGCCTTATCGCTTAAAGCGATTTCTTCCAGGCAACCAAAACGATGGGAGAAAAAGAAATTTTTGTGTCATAGATAATTTTATTCAGATTGTTGTTAGCTAGCTATGTTTCATGAAAATCTTTCGGGGGGTTTGTAAATTTTAAATTTTGTTGTCATATTTGTTATTTGCCTCAATATGTTCCGAAATAAAGAAAAAACCTTTTATGTTTAATGTTTGTTTTTTGAATAAATATCTACCTACCCAATTTCGTTTTATGTCACAAAACCGTTGTTTTGTTAACTACAGTCCTGCAGGTAAGGTAAAGCCGCTAAATATCAAAATCCTCAAATCCGTCTATGCATGACTTAGTTATCATGCTCTAACGTGCTTCTAACGAAGACTCGCCGCTACCTATTCACAGTATGCAACGTTTAGATTAGTCCAGTGACTAATGTAAACGGTACTACAAGTAATTAAAGGGTTCTCGACAAAGATGGCGTCTGAGTGGCATTAAGTCAACTAAAAGGAAAGCATCCAGGAAAATCATGTTCATAAAATTCGTATGGAACATGGACATGCAAAATTACTTCTCCTTAATCTAAGCAGGTTATTCATTTAAAAAGGAAGAGAGAAGGAATATCTTTAAAAGAGTTATTCAACATCTATGACTGTGACTTTGACTGAACATTGCGGTTATGACAGCCACTCAAATCAAGATTTATCAGCTTAGACCGAATAAAAATATCGGATTAAAACAAGGTTTAATGCTTCTGAAACTGAGAAATCTTTCTCGCTCTGGTTTTGGAACGGCCTAACAGAAGGATTGGCTTGCATGACGATCTGAAAATAGTACGAGTTTGCAGAATACTAAAACTAAAAAAACTACTATCCTAAAAAAGGTAAATAAAATAAAATGAATAAATATCGTTTATTAGTCTGCTTTTAATGTATCGTGCACAAAATGTACACTACTCACCGTCACTCAAGTCCATACATACATCTTACTAGTTTCTTAAAACGTGATGTTCCGTGATGGTAAATTATAAAAACGCCCACTAGCATTGTTTTAAACTTATGTGAAGGCTTTCCAGGATGAGCGAATTCAGCAATGAAGAATACGAAGTTGAATAATAATAAGATGTGTATATAAGTAAATCTGTTTTGCTTAGTTCAAAAATTGTATTAATTCAGGGTTGTGGATTTTGTACAAACCAATCAAATTAAATACGACAAAGAAGAATCACTGTTGTACACGGATGAACAATAGTACACTGTTGTACTGGTTAAACACCTTTGAATTTGTCGTAAAACGTCGAAGCAGATGGCTGTTTACATCTTCAAACTGACTATCCCAATCCACTGTCCCAACGAAACGATCCCTAAATGTGTTAGCTATCTCAGCACATAACTAAGTCAGCATCATAAGTGGGCAGCCTCGCTGGGCGCTCAGCTTTAGCCGTTACTTAGTAAACATATCTATGACTTAGTAGGATGGAGTAATTACGTGTCTGGGCATTATAGCTTATGGCTTAGAGGGTAAAAGGCAGGGTTTCAATTGAAGCCTGTGAGTTCTATTTCGCAAATTAGGGACCTCGTCATGGTCAGCACACATTCGTTCACTGCTGCGACAAATCAAGCTGACAGATAAAAAAATGTTTTACTAAGAGTGGTTGATTATGATCACGCACGCGTGAAAAATAAGGGTCTTACTATTTTCTAGGTTCTACATGTAATTAAGATAGAAGATAAGGAGTTTTGCGTTATGGACTAAGAGCCTTTTTTAGGGTTCCGTACCTCAAAAGGAAAAAAGGAACCTTTATAGGATCCTTTTGTTGTTCGTCTGTCTGTCTGTCCGTCTGTCAACCCTCTTTTCTCAGGAACGCGTGTTCAAATTAACGTCAAATAATCAAGTCCAAAACCTCTTGATGCCGCGATATAAATGAAACTTCTAAGTCAACGCACTCAAAAGTAACAGCCGTTTATGTATGTCCGAATATTTTGAAATTTCCAAGGGAATCACATGCACACAAAACCTATAGAGTATTTTCCCGTAGACTTACAATCATGAAATTTGGTGAGCAGCAAGGTCTTATAGTACTTATAGTAACGGGAAAAAGTCCGAAAACCATAAATTTGTAATTTATTTACTAAAAAAAATACTTTTAATGCTCGCCATGGACCAAAACCTGTAGGGTACTTCCCGTTGACTTAGAATCATGATAATTTGGCAAGACACAAGGTCTTACGGAACCCGTAGTGCTCGAATCCGACTCGCACTTGACTTTTTTTATTCTTATTCGGCGAAGAAATTCGTTTTCGTATAAACTGGTCTGGGGGACCAGACTTCTAGAAGCTAGAAAATCGTTAAAACCCATTTTTTTACGCACTTACCACCTTAAATAACAATTATGGTAAATCCTGGCATCACGTAAGTCAAGCCGCGGGCAAGTGCTAGTAATACACCACACTATCACACTAATTTTATAAATGCGAAAGTTTGGATAGATGGTTGGATCGATGTTTGTAACGTCTTCACGCCAAACATACTGAACGGATCGTGCTAAAATTTTGTATCGAGGTAATTCCAGGCCTAGAATAAAACATAGGTTACTTTCCATCCCAAAAATCAGTTCCCGGATAGAAATAACCTTAATACGTTTCCATATAAACAACCCGTGCGAAGCCGCGGGCAAAAACTTGTAATAGATGGTGGATTGGACAGCGTTCATTGGGTACCTACCTACTTAGTAAACAGATCTGGGATTTAGCTTATTGGAGAAATAATGTAATAATAATAATAGTAATAATAATATTGTCTGGGCTTTAGAGCAGTCTGTATTAGCTTAGAAGTTGGTTTGCAGGGTTCCTATCTGATAGCTGTGAATTCGATTTCGCAAGAATGACAGACTAATTTCTGCGCACCGTTTGCGACAAATATCGATAAATTTAAAATTACATAAAAATGCTTTTACTTTATCAAAGTATTGTAGGTATATTTTTCCTAGAATCGTTTTTGCTTGAAGCTACAAAACCTTTGAAGTGGGCTAGATCTTATGACTTTTAAAACTTTATACCTCTTTATAAAATTAGAAAAGGAAAATGACGGCCCAAGAGATTCAGTTCAGCTATAATTATTAAGTAGGTAACTAACCTCTTTAATAAAATACCATTATTTTTCTTTAGATTTTTTTCTTTCCTAAGAAATACACATTTAGACTAGTTTTTAGCCAGTTTAATTAGAATGCTTCAATCTGTTTATCTCACAAGTACCTATTCAGTTCCAACAAAGAAGAAACTGCAAACACTAAAAAAGTACTTATAACTTAAAACTTAAAAACCGCTTCTGCCCCCGTTTTATCACTTTCTTTTAGATTTTTTTTATCAAAATCGCTTCAGCCGTTTGTATACTTCGACTTAATAAAGTGTATTAGATAACCACATAGAAATGCCTGGATAAACTGCTCAAAGCCGCTGGTTTCGAACCGGTTTATTTGGCTTTTTCTCCCCACTTCCTACCCTTTCAATACAATCACAATTCACAATCACAAATCGAGATCACCAAAAACAAAAGAACCCTACAAGCCATAAACCATTTCCCAAACCATTTGCGGAACCCTAAAATCTGGCCGCCAGCGCTGACGGGTATTTATTACTGTTGCGTGTAGTGGGTCACCCCTCAGCATTGTTCGGACTCAAAAATGTTTGAGGTTTAACATACTGTGGGGTTGAACGCTTTGGCTAAAAATGGAAATTGATAAAATCGGTAGGCACCTAATTTAGTTCGGTCAGCACTGATGGTCAGTCATGCTGACCATCGGGGTTAACGTAAACATATATTTATTTGCTGCAAATAAATCATTTTACATATTACATTACTAGTATTTACAATTGAAACGATTGATCTAACCGCAGACTGTTGCAAACAATCTACAGGTAGCTCAATTGATCCATATCAATACCAGTCGTCGCGTCCCCAAGACGCTGGCTGCATTGCCCCGCTGTATGGCAATGCTGATGCGCTGCGGCAGATACTGACCAGCTCTCGGGTCACGCGTCGCTTCGACTAGACGCTCAGATAATTTTTTAATTCAATTTTTGCCTGCTGGAATAAGGCATTTAATAGCCCCAAAATAAGCCAAACACGATTTAAATAAAATTCCGGAAAAACATTATTATTACAAATTATTTAACGGGTATTTATCCTGTTTATTTAACTGTTTTCCCCGACGTTTCAACGGGTTTACACACTGTCGTGGTCACGGGATGACTCAGTAGAAACGTCGGGAAAATAGGTAAATAAACGCGATAAATACCCGTTAAATAATACTAATAAATTCCGACTTATATTTTTATACAAACAACACAAGTAAAGTCAAAGACAGCAAGCTAGCGTAGATGACACGACAAAGAAACCGATGTAACATCCAGCCATGTAGGTCAATGTCCCTTCCAACGTCACGAGACCAAGGTTCGATTCCCGGACTCGATATTTTCAGTGGTATTTCGTAATCGAACGATAATTTGACGGCTGACTCAAGTTGGGTGTGACAAGATTTATGAGCAGCTGACCGAACCATCATCAGTGACAACACGGTAGAAGTTCTTTTGAAGTAGAATCGACTCAAAATAGTTCTATTTTTCTTATCTATTTCAACTATTTGCGTCCCACTGATTTCTTCGTCGATTCTGGACCGATTTTGATGATTCTTTTAGATTGATCCCGAGGTTTTCGCATTAATTTTTATATCCGAAAGACTGCGATCCGCATATCTTCAAAAAAGTGTAAATACAGGGTGTAACAAAAATAAGTAACCAAACTTTCAGGTGGGGTATAGAATCGAACACTGAATTCAGGAAAAATATTTAAAAAAAATCCCGCCCTTTAGTTATCGAAAAATTAAATAAATACGGAATTTTCACTACATTACGCAAACGACTGATGCACGTGTTTATTTGACATTAAAATATGATTAAAAGGTCTACGTACCTTGTGTACACCTTTTTAGCAGATAAACATCTTTTTACGGGGGGCACCCACGACCGGACACGCGATATCGCAGCAGCGCGCGCGGCGGCGGGCTGCACGTGTTGTAGTTATGTAGGAAGCTAGCCAATGCATTCCAATTTTCCCATTTCAATTTTCATCTCGTGGTATTCAATATCTGAATAACGCATACGAGCCATTTTTACGCACAAAAAACCGATAAGCGCCGCCACGACCTTCACCTTGCGCTTGCAATGATGCAACTAAATGGCCATTGACCCTATGATAACATTTCTGTGGTATGACAGTTTGACAAAACTAACATTATGCCTAGCATTGGGTGAACATTCGGATGAACTAAGTTTGTATACCTATCTCGCTCTCGCGCGCTAAAAGTTTGTGCCTTTTCTTGTCTCAATCTGGTGCTTCGGAAATGCAAATTGTAATAACCTTTTATGGGGTTCATTGTAAGTTACTCACCGTGTTTTTAAAGGTCAATGTGAAGGTAGGTACTTAGGTAGTCAACGATATGAAAAAATAAAAGCTAGTAGTGAATATCTTTTAGTAGGAAGGTGCATGCTTAATGAATGTACCTACTAACTATGCATTTTCGCGATAGATCGTGTGTAAGGACTTAAAATAATTTATTTATTTTTTAATTCCTAGAGGAAAATTGGAATGTATTTGTTGTACGTAGGCTCCATATCTAAGCACGCCGTGCAGCCTGTTCGCTTCTGCTGCAATGATGTCGCGGGTCGATGACCGCGGTGGCCGCTCATTAGGGCACCGTTTAGGTGTTATGGGCTTATAAAAGAGATGAATACAGGTACTTAGGCCATTTTTTTTTTATTCCAAATAGACACATGTATTATAGTCTATTGCCTAATGTTGTGAAAATTTCGTACCTATTTATTAAATTTTTCGAAAACTAAAGGGCGGGATTTTTTTTCAATATTTTTCCTGAATTCAGTGTTCGATTCTACACCCCACCTGAAAGTTTGGTTACTTATTTTTGTTACACCCTGTATAAAGAAATTCGAAGAGTTTAACATAATTAATGATTATTCAACGGTTATCATAGCGTACTACCTTTTGTTATTTTCAACTGACGAAAAACGGAAGGGGTTCTTAAATTGACGCATATATTTATCCCCTGCTTTTCTACCGCGTTACAGCGATCAGGAGGCGACTGGATGTACTCGGAGTCACAGCCGAGAATTGTCGGCAGTATCCACGACTACCCTCAATCCGTCAGAACTCGTTGGTTTATAGTTTTTTTCAATAAAACAACTTGTTTTTATGTACTTCTTTAATTAAACTTGTTTACTTTTAAGAAAGAAAATACATTTCTTGAATACGTAGTCGTCCAAGTATATTTGATGAAGGAAAAGGAAATATCGGTATCCCTCAGGGGTCCCTAATGAACCCAATGTTTATAACTATCTCTCAGTGGAATTGTATTTTGCCACGATACGTGTCAATAATAGCAATAAGGTCATAAGGTCCGTCCACACCTGAAACGTGCCTATTCCCAACGTCCACGCGTGACCATTCCCATCGTCTCACGTATGAGTATTACAAAAGTCTCATGCGTGACTATTTACAACGTTCTTCGACCTCGACCTCCTATATTGTTCACTGCTGGACGCAGGCCTCCCCCTGATAAGCGCCTTATTGACTTTCATCTCAAGGGGATAGTGCCCATAATCCCCACGCTGGGCATGCGGGTTGGGGATCACAGTTCAAAAATAAAACTCATTTAGAGGGTTATAGATTCAACGCTACAAGAAAAGCTTAAACATCTGTTATTAATGAATCGATCAGATATTTACTAGGGACATTATTTTCAGAGATTCTCAACTCACTGTGTTCACCGTTCGGAAAGCCATTATGGTGGCGCCTATTGTGAAAGTGGTGCCAAGAACAAAGCCTAGCAAACGCGTCCACCATACAAAACAAAGATTTTATATTTTCCTTGCTCTCATGCTTTTGCTTGAAACTGACAAAGCCTTTGAAGTAAGCTAGCTCCACCGATTTTTTATTGTAACTGAACTGTTCGTTGTAACTGAAGAAAAGGGTTATGGTTGGGGGTTGTGCTGGATGGTGCTGGTCGATCCCCAAACTGCCCTTTGAGATTGGTATTTGGTGTGGTGTTTGTTTGGTGGTCAAGGAAAGTCACTGGTAATGGTATGGACTATAGTCACAAGACACACGGTTACTTAGGTATAGATAATTAAACTACTGCCGTCAATTTATGGTATGAATAATAGTATGAAATGGTTGAAATGGTGATATTGGTTTGAACCCGCGACGATGACGGTCGATCGCGAACAGTTATTCTTAATAGACTTTTGAGGAAATAGAGACAGAAAATTCGCTGCAAGACAAATTTTTGCAAGTATGTTTTACACATTCGATTTATATAGTCATAAATGTACACAATATGAATCTTTAATTTCTTGACCATTAAATAATGTTGGTATTCAGATAGGTATAGGTCTTCTTCAAAACATAAGCTCTGCTAACTTTGTGGCAAGTTTGTGTTGTATGACCCGAGAGCTGGTGAGTATCTGGCGCAGCATTACCATACAGCGGGGCAATGCAGCCAGCGTCTTCGGGACGCTTCCGACTGGTATTAATATGGCTCAGTTGAGCTACCTGTAGATTGTTTGCACCACTTTGCAGTTAGCTCAATTCTTTCAATTGTAAATACTAGTTCTAATTTGTTTCTATTTTTTTATTGTAATTTTCTTTGTTAATAAAGGTTTGTTTTCTGGGTATCAAGTAAACTAAATGTATTTTAATAAAAATATTCTTGATTTTTACTTATTATTTTCAGCATTAGCACCACTCTTCCAGTCAGCATCACCAGCCCTCGGCCAGACTACCCAATGGGTACCTAAATCATCGTCCGATGATCAATGAAAGTAAACAAATTTTACGATGAACTAAGAAATAAGAATGCGTGTGATCTTGAAAGATCTTGTCGGCCTTGGCTTTTGAACTAAATTTAAATATTATGGTTCAAGAGGCCAACTACTTGTGAGTTTAGCTTTTGTGAGTTAATAAAGGTCGTAGAAAGGGTTAATTAAATAACTAACTGAAAACTAAAACTGTTTAGGAACTGAAACGTTTTTTAGAAACTAAATCCTACTATCCTAGTAATATTATAAATGCGAAAGTTTGTGATGTGAATTTTTGTTACCGAATCTCCAAAACTACTAAACAGATCAAGATGAAATTTGGCGTATAAATTATAGCAAAGCGTAACTAAGATAATAGGTATTTCTTATTATATCGAAAATACGCGTACGAAACCGCGAAGCTAGTAAATAATATGTTTTCTTGACTTCACTAGGAATTAACAAAAATCAATAAACTTAACCGTCAATATAAATAACACATATTAAAATTAACTCATTTGCGGCTTTCAACGGCTTTTAGGTTACGCCAATTGAACTTGCTACCGACGATATGACACGGCAAGAATATTGCCGCTTGCATAGGTGGTCCATAAAATAGGTAGTAAGGTGTAAAAAGCTAACCTTATTGTGTGAATTTAAGCAATAACAATCGATTCGTTTAACCTTGTGGGCATAATTATAACTGGGTAATTAATTATTGTATAAAAATGTTAATTGTTAAAGCCTAGCTAGGGTTAGGCATTGAAATCATGCGACAGGTTAGTATTAGCTGTTATAAACACAAGCCTTTGTTCACATAGAAAATTACAATAAAATAATAGAAATAAATTGTTTACAATTTTTTTTTTTTTTTAATGGCAGAAGCCTTTATTCACAAAGAAAATTATAATATAATTTACAATTGAAACAATTGAGCTAACTGCAGACTGTTGCAAACAATATACAGGTAGCTCAACTGATCCATATCAATACCAGTCGGAATAAATTAGAAATAAATTAGAACTAGTATTTACAATTGAAACAATTGAGCTAACTGCAGACTGTTGCAAACAATCTATTGGTAGCTGTTATAATATACAATAGAATACAATTATTCTTTTATCGCACCTTGACGACCGATGTGGCGCGGCGGGCGAAGGTCCCCCTGCGACACAGGAGGTTGCGACTTCGAGTCCCGCTTTGGGACAAATGTTTATAAGATCTGCAAATATTTGTTCTGGGTGTTCTGGGTATTTTCTATGTATTATAAAAAATATCTATGTACCCATAACGCAAACTCTGCTTAGCTTGGGGCTAGATGATGCTGTGTAGATAATCCAGCAGTATTCATTTTTATTATTTACTAAACCAAATAATAAAAAAAATACTGTCAACTTTCGTTGTAAGTACCGGCAAAGAATGGAACAAACTTCCTGCGTCTGTTTTCCCGGTAGAGTACAGTCTCGGAGTCTTCAAATCATGAAGAATTAATAAGAAGAATGAATAAGTTTCTTCTGGAGAAGTTTGATCCATCTTAGACCACCACTGATCTTTCTTAAGAAAATGGTTTTGAAACCCTTTATTAACTATTAGTTCTACAAACAGTAGACCTCGCACTAAGTTTTTTTCAACAATTAATTTAATCAAAATTTTATGAGAACAATTTAAAGTTTCAATTAAATATATATTAATTGAAATCAGATCTATTAAAGCGGAGATATTCTAAAGACCCCTTTTTGCCTTTTTTGGAGGAAGTACCTACGCCTTTAATGAAAAAACCCCGACCACAAAAAAATTCTATAAAATCGTAAACTCTGTACACCAAGTTTCGTACTGATCGGTTGTAAAATACGACGGACATAGTGACAGAAACGCTAATTTTGCTAGACTTGATAGAAAGCCGCTTCTCTCACTACGTTCGCTATTTTCTTCGGTTAATTACAATAACAATTTTACCTACAAGAGTTGCATTTTCTGCTTTTCAAAACTGGATCCTGCCAGCGGCTATACATGTTTTGCCTGGATAAAAAGTAGCCATTGTCTTTCTCCAGGATACTATCATTATCTGGCAAATCTTTAAAATCCAGCCGTTTAACCGTGTACCTAACATGTTACTTTTTTTATCGAGGATAGACATTCGTTATTGTGAGGTAGGTAGTGGTGAACCACTACCATCGCACCTGATGGTAGTGACTTTCGCATTTACTCGATGGATGGAAGGTATGGTTATATGAAGAGGGTCTATTTTTTAGACCGAATTTGACATTTGTATCTTACTAATCGGATGAATACGATCATTATTATTCATATCATTTATTGTGATTTCATGCATACAGGTATTGTTCTTAGGTGTAGGTAATCTTAGTGGGTACACAATGCATAAAAACCCTGTCAGGGCGCTACAATTATTTTGGCTTCGCTCTTGTTAGATTGATAACTTCGATACTTCATATTTATGGAATTAGATAATTTAGGGATGTCATTTTAAAATAATACGTTTATAATATGATCGACTGTCAAAAATTTCTCGATTTTTAAAGTAACCAGAGTATTTTTTGGCAAAAGATGGAGCGAGACAGTGATCTCATAAACATTTGAATGGAAATCGCGCGGTCAAAAGATCTGTCAAAATAGTGTGTCAAAACTACTTCCGAAAACAAGGGGGGTGTTGCACCACCTCAAAACAAACCCAACAAAAACACCGTCTTCCGAAAAAAATTGTAGCCGGAGAGGGAATAATTTTTAATATTTTTATTTGTTTTGCTAGCTAGTTTTGTATAGAAAACTGTCAATTCGATTTCGTCCCTTTAATATCAGATATATAAAGTTTTAACAGCTTTATCATGTACCTATGGGTAACTTATCGAAATAGTAGCTTCATGAAAACGTTGGGTAGGTAGGTACGTATCGACCGGCAAACTTTGAAAGGGCACAACACCGAGGTGTTCTGCCATTAAAGTTTGACAGTCTGTAAGCCTGATTGATATACAATGTGTGTCAACTTGATGAGAGTACTTTCACGAAGTACAGGTAAAGGGGTCACCTACATGAGCAGTGTCGTAGCGAGATTATATAAATTATCGCTGATTTATTTGTAAAACAGTTTGGGAACGTTCGGCGTGTGTCGCTTCGAGATGATGAAAGTTATCGCTTATATAATTAAATTTGTTGAATTTGGAGGGTTTGGCGAACGAAGGCTCGCTTGCTTTCGCAATGACGTCCTCATTATGTTCTTTCGCGTTCGTTCATTAGCCTTCGCTTGCTCTCGCTTGCTTGGTTTGTACCCGGCATCAGCAGGGCTATTCTCTGCTACCGAGTCATCGACACGGAATTAGACAGATATGTACGTACGAACTAGGCAAACTAGGCCTAGATCTAGGTACGCACGGGATCGCCGTGGTAAAAAAATATAATTACAAAAAATTCGGTACTTTTTTTGGTTCCTTGAAGTTTAAAACACGATTAAGAAAAAAATACGGTTAAAAAAATCATGAAAATGCACTGTGCACTGTTTCCCACTTAATTTGGTTGAAATCTCGGGAACCCTGCGTCTATTGAAACGACTTATATTTTGATTAGTAGGTAATTACTAATTATTTGGTCCCTTGAACCAGTTTTTTTCATCTGAAGTGATTATTTTATTATCAAAAATCACAGAAAATTACAGTAACAGAATAAAAAAATAACAACTAATATATACTGTTTCTTCATAAGTTTCTTGTTAATAAGCAAAAACTTGATTATTGCGCTTTCGCCGCCGCCTTTCCAAAAACTGCGGCTTAGAATTTGCACCAACCCAATTCTTTCCGCGAGTGTCGTAAGAGGCGACAAAGGGATATCCACCGGGGGCGGGCAGCAGCGCCCCCACAACAATTCTATCACCGAACTGCGATCCCCAACCCGCATGCCCAGCGTGGGGATTATGGGCATTACCCCCCATGAGGTTAAAGCCAACAAGGCGCTTATCAGGGAGAGGCCTGCATCCAGCAGTGGACCAATACAGGCTGTTGAGGTTGAGGTTGAGTTTTCCAAAAACGTGTGCTGTGTCCTATAAACGCAAAATCCTTTGCCCATCCTTTTCAAAAAATGGCGCGCATTTCGCCCTCTTAAAAATCATCACTACCTATTTTCCATAAGGCAGACAAATGCCATCAACTTTTACAGCAGTCGAAGCTGTAAGAAAAGCGAATATAATGCGTATGATAAGGCACGAAATCCATCAGTTTTAGAAATTATGTTCCGGGGATAATTGGAAGTTTTCTTTAGAAATATTCCTTTCTTTGATCTTGTCGCACCTGGGCGCTTACACAGTCCTAAAAACTCTTTAATATTCTTGAATAGTATATAAAAATATCGTGACTGCCTCGCTGGCCTAACGGTCGCGTGTTCAACCTCTGGTAATAAGCTCCCGGTTTCAAATCCCGGGTCGGACCAGAGTTGTTATTGGGATTTTTCTTGTATGAAAAATTCACGGAAACAGACAGGAAGTTGGCGTTGGTGCCTCGGAAAGCACGTTAAGCTGTTGGTCCTGTGCCTGACCTCGCCCTGGTCGTCAGTTAGTCCGTCCCGTGTGTTTGCACACACACTAGTTCATTTTATATGTCCTAGTCCCGTTGAAACTGGCCACCGTGGCTGAAAATTTGCCTAGCAAGGAAAAGATAACAGTTTTAAGTCTTTCTCGCTTACTGGTACAGACCATTTGAAAGCTATAGAAAATGTCCCGCAAATCTATTCCCCTAATCTAGTTGTCTACATAAAATCTCAGAGTAAGAATTCACATCGTCTTCTCTATTATAATCGAAATCGTTACCGAACCTTACATGTTTTTTGATAACGATCTTTATGGTTTTGAATTTCAGAGATTTTTCCCGCCGGGGTCTGCACGCACTTGTGGTTCAATCGCGTGGTTAGCCGCCATTCATCGCTCGAACATAGAGCTGCGCGTCATGATGGGCAATATAGGATGCAACCGCTAATTTCATATACTTACACTACTAAATTACCACAAAATGACAGATTATCAGATTGATTACCTTTATATTCTGTGTATGAAGTTATCGGTTGCATCTAATACTTGTATTGCGTATGGCGCTCATCTCCATGTTCAAGCTGGTATCTACAGCGGTGAAAGAGATGACCTGGGCGGTGAAAGGGATATGCTAATACTTTCATCGCCAATGATGCACGCACATCTCCATGTTCGAGCTGGTAGAGCTTCGTGCCCCCTCGCAATGACTGAGCAGTGAAAGGGCTTACTAGCGAAAAGGTGACAGAAGTGTTAGCAAACGCGCGTTTAATAAAGTAGTGCGTTTGTCAAAAATAAAATTTTTCAAGAAATTCGAAAAAATCTTGTGCAAAACGTGTCACCTCGAGTCCCCCTTTTGGCTCGAATTTTGTGTCACCTTATACGCGAAGTTTCTATGGAACTCTTCGGGGTGTTAATATTTTGCGTTTCCATACATTATATAAAGATGTTTTTACAGCATAAGGAAACCTCTTCGGCATTTTATGAGTATGAAATTTCCTCTCGATGACATGTTTTTTATGAACCCTGAAATGTGGGTCAGATTCCTTTTACAGATATCATTCTTTGAACAGATATAGCAGGTACCCATGTAGCTTAAGCGTACACCATTTTTTTAACATTTTTCGGTTTCGTTACATTAATTTTCAGTGCTTATCAAAATAAATTACGAAAGTTTTATAATAAAATCACCTGTCTTTTTCCATTTTCCTCGGCTGAAAGCAATGATTTTTCCTTCTGCATGATTGTACTTTGGAACGCTATTGTAGAAATGCGCCCTAAGCTCAATCAATAGTCAGATGGGAGGTGAGTGCAACCATCTCCTTCCCTCCCGTTGCTACCTGATAGGAAATGCATCTGTCTCCCTCCCACAAGTTAAAGCCTAATTGGAAACATAGTTTCACTGTAATGTAAATTTTGATGCTCGTAAATTATGTAACTTTGGCTATCGTAGCTTTGGTTGGTTTAATGTGCCTATTACAATTTTATTCAAAAAACAACTCTACTCTTACCGGATGAAGGTACCAAATACAATAAGTGGGAACCTATTCATTACGGGTTATGTAAGAATAAAAGTTAAAAAAAAATATCAAAGCTTCTGGCCGAAGCGACGTGTGACGTGACCCGAGAGCTGGTGAGTTTCTAGCGCAGCGCATCAGCATTGCCATACAGCGGGGCAATGCAGCCAGCGACTTGGGGACGCGACGACTGGTATTGATATGGATCATTCAAGCTACTTCTAGTCTGCAATAGTCTGCAGTTAACTCAACTATTTCAATTGTAAATACTATTTCTAATTTGTTCTATTTATTATTTTAATTTAATTTGGTAATATCGTAGGAAAGTACATAATATTAGTGATTTGTATAAATAAGTAGTTAGTACTTAGTTTTACTTGCTAGCCAAATCAAAACTACAATTTCAGCCTGTTATCCCAGAAGTCAGTGTTATTTTCGTACTAACATCTTTGCAACATGTTTTCTCTAGAAAACAATTACGAAAAAGGGGTTTCCTCGGAAGTAACAAACGGTTCCTATTGTTCAATTTATTTTCATCGATCGACTGAAAATTGAAAGATGATAGAAGATATACTAGAAAGATAGACTAGGCGATAAAATAATAACATCAAAACATGATCAGAACCCATAATAATTATTAGTACCTACTCTACCTAACCTATCGGTAGTTAAAACTTGGCAAAGTTACAGTATTCCCACGTTGCGAGCCCAATAAAACACTTTCCTTTTCAAATAGAAGCTACAGCTGTTAAGGTACATCGTAATTCCTAACGCTACTTCAGTACTCAACACGTCAAAGACGCAATACGACAGATGCGGCAAAATACGCGTAATTCAATAAAAACAGTGCTAGCATTCCAAGTGCGTGCAATATTTCACATTCCCTTAACATTCGTCACCAAATACGGCGATACATTCGACTGAAACGGTTACGAGCCTGCAGTAACCACTTTACAAATGAAAACACAGAATTAAAAGCACGTATCATCAATGTTTCAACCTTTTAAACCATTTACGGCGGCCATGACAGTTATTTTCCCGCGCTTAATGGCGGCGACAGGTGTCAGAACCAGCGAAACTCACATGATTTTTAAAATCAGAACGTGCAACTACAAATGTTTATGCTAAGGTCATTGTCTACTGAAGCGTACCTGCATAGAGGCTTCAAAATGTAGCATGCAGTCTCAATGCACGTCCCCGCCTCGAGAGAAGCGGCGACTGCTGCTGCATGAAGGCTGCACCCCGCATTTTGCTGCACTATGCAGCGAAGCTTCAGTGGACAGTGACTCTTACACTACGACTCACCCCAGAGTGGTCATCGTCACGATGGTGTACCAAAAGGCGGCAGGAATGGAAGTGAAGTTAGTGTCTTGTTCGTTCTTCTCAGCGTAGAACATCACTGTAGCGAAGATGATAATAGCCATCGCCAATGAGAAGACCAGAAACCCAAGCTCGCTGGCACAGGACTTCAGCGTGTACCCCAGGATTCTAAGCCCTTGGGAGTGCCTAGAGAACTTGAAGATTCGGAACACTCTGAACACTCTCAGGGTGACGAAGGCTCCTGATACATCATCGTTATCAGTGATGCCCAAGCCGATGTAGTATGGCAGAATGGCCACCACATCGATGATACTCATCACGGAACGCACGAACTTGCACCGGTCCGGGGCCGCGAACAGTCTCAGCAGGTACTCGGCCGTGAAGATCATCACACAGGCGGTGTCCAGGCAGAAGAACACGATCTTGTACCGCTCACCACACGGCAAGGTCCCGGCCTTGCCGGGTCGGTGGCCGCAGGGCACTGTCTCCACCACATTAGCCATCACAGACACAGCAATGAAAAATCCAGTAACATAGTAAAACACTAACGCGGCGGTCGAAGTGTGGGGGTTCTCAAACGCCCTCCACATCTTTTGCCGCAAGTCTGTAAGCTGCGGCAGACTCTGGTCTCCCGCTTCACTGAGTTTATCGTCCATGAGCCTTTCGGCATTCTCGCGTTTCCTATCCCTATAGTCCTCATAACAACAATCACCGATCACATCTGGCAGGATCCCGAAGAACGCCAGCTCCTCATCATAGCCCGTGAGGCACTCGTGCTTGGGGTAGTGCAGCTTCCCCGTCCTGTAGTAGTTGAGGATGTGTCTGAAGATGTCGGGATCCCGGTCGAAGAAATATTCTCGACTGTCCTCGTCGTAGAAGAACTCGCGTTCGGTGGACCCAAGGAGGGAGTCGGGGTATTTTTCTAAAGTGTTGCGCCATGTCTCGAAGCGTCGCCCGGAAACGTTGATGAGGAGCTTCTCGTCCTCGGCGCGGCGGCGGTCCTTGGGCACGGGCGGCGGCGGCAGCGGGTGCGTGGCGATAGGCACCCACCCGATGGCGGCAGCCCTGGCGAAAGGGAGCCACGCGGCCACGGACGCCATGACGCGAGTGTGCACGCCACCGGCGGCGCGGCAACTAACCTCCCCCGCGACTATTTCGGGCAGACCGCCCAGATGACGCCAGTGTTGCCACTGGTTTAATGCCTTTAACCGAATCATTTTCTAATCTTTGTTGTTGTTTATTTAGCTTTTCGTGTATGATTTAAGTAATTGAATGTTTTGTTTGCTTTTTGAAATACGGAATATTCTTAGATCGTTCGTCAAACTTAGGTATTGTCTAGACAGTTCGACGTTCTTCAGACCAGAGTCTTATTACAGCTGTCCTCTGCTAAAATATTTCTTAAATTACTATGTATTTCAAATTATACTTAAATATTTTAAAACTGGGCTTAACTAACTACTAAGCGAGAAAACATCAACTGTAACTAGGTCGTTCAAGGGTCCTAATAGATTAATTAATTTCTTCTATAACAATTTTGTCATAGACATTATCTTACTTTTGAGCCAAAAACTTCGAAATACTTTTTTGACTCGCACAATTATACTTTCAATACGCCACCCCAACCCGAACTATTAATAAACAAAAATCAGGAAAGAATATTGTAATAGAAATTTCCCCATTTTTGCAACATTTTCCCTGGCAGGCAGCAACCCCATCCCGGGAGAACTCTCACTGCGCATGTCGACTCCGTGACGTCACTAACTAATAAATTGATTTTCATATGCCCATCCTTCTCCACCCAGTCGCTTTCCCATCTTCCTGTCACGCTCCCACCTAGGGCTCCAGTGACCTTTTGTATATTTTTCACTGCTTTAAAAGATTTTCAAAGCCTTTTGTCTTGTAGAAAGGCCTGAATATAGCTTGGGGCAGCTGTTACTTTTTAAGGGCCTTTTGCCAAAGGCGTTTACTAAATAAATTGAAGGTGCTATGTACCGCAGTTAGGCCTCGCTGAAGGCCGTCGTCGGTAGGCATCGATGCAATTCTAAATATAGAGTATCCTGTCCTTTCTGGATTTTATTTGCCCTTCACAATGATGTTCTCAATTTCAGTTTATATTTTGGTTTTCCGCAATTTGATTCAGGAATGTTTTTTAATTTAGAATAGTTGTTGTTTTTTATTTACTACTTTAACATTAACTTTGTTGTGGGTGGAGGCTGCACTTATATTTACCGTTAACGATATTTTCTTATTTTTTCTCGTTGCAAAAAGTTTCAGGTCAAATTTTTAAAGAGACATCAAGGCTCCCAATTCTTTGTTCAATCTCCTATTTTTTTTTCTAGCTTCCTATAAAGAATAAAAAATTCAACAAAATCATAGTAAATGTTTCATTCCCAGTAGGCTTCCTTTTAAAAGTAACTCTCGTAAATCCTAAACTTAACTTTTTCGATGCTAGACCAAGCTAAGCCAAGCTTAACCTGGACTAAATACACGCCCTGGCCAAGCCTACTTATGCCATGATGGTTGAATAGTTTAACATTATGATAGGTAATGGTTACCTACATCGCTACTCTGTCCATAGATAGCACCACTTGTTCGTTGCTTCACAACGCCCTCTTTTGTGAAACCCAAGCATCAACACAGACACATTTCGTCCTATGCGGTAATGTTGGGTGCCGACTGCATGTGATACCTAGTTATTTGGTTCCATGTTTGACAGATAGATGGCGACAGTGATAAGTAAATTGAATCCCAGTGACGTTCAAGTGGATCGAAAACACAATTTCATTGGTCTATGCAAGGGATGACTTATATATCTCTAAAATACTATACCTATTCTGATAAACTTTTTATGTACTAATAAAAAATGTTCCTTAGTATAGGGCTACTTTCAGAGCCTAAAGAACCTTTAATTTGTGAAACCCTGTGTGTGGCCCTATGAATTAAACTCCAATTTTAATAATTATCAGGACGGGTAGCATAAGTTAATAAAATGACTCTTACATAATTGCTGTATGTAGACCTATACTTTTCTTAAGGGACAGAGGTATAAGTTATGCTATTTTCGAATGTTTGGCTTGGCTCTGATAGACAGCAGGCAGCAACAATAAAATTCCACTTAATCTTTGTAAAATTTACATTTAATCTTACATTAATCACATTCTATTTACACCAGAAAGCGCACTATATTATTTCACATACATAAAAATACATCTTCAACTGTAGCAGGCTTTAGAAAATAGTTAGAGAACCAAAAAATTTAATTCAGTCGAAATTTATTAATCGAATTTATTGTGCGCCGTTTTGTCAAAAACTGCTTTCTAATTATTACACAAGTCTCTTTTATAATGAAATAATAATAATAATAATCTTTTATAAGTATATGAAATGTATATTCAAAAGAATTGCACATATTCTTTGGTGATATAAAACGTAAAACTAATACTGACTACTTTAAAATAAAATAAAAATTGTTCTTATATTGAATAATCTGTCATATAAAATATTGCATGGCTTCATTAAGAAAGTATACCTACATAAATGTCTACACATAATTTATGTTTTTGTTTTGCTTTAAAACTAATTCAAGCTTTAATATATTAAGAAAATTTACTATTTTTCTTACTTTTTGCTTTTACCATTAAAATGGTAAGTAAATCTAGAATCTAAATAAAAAAATCTGAAATTCCGAAGTGGTTTGTTCCGCACATTTCTGTAGCTATATATTTTTAGTTAGTAAATAATTTAAAAGAATGGTAAAAATATATAGAATGGGTTATATATATTTCCGTCATAAAATGGTGGAAGATATAAGAATACATAACTAATAAGACGTTCACACTTGCCTAATCAAGAAAGAACATTCTTACTTGACTAAACTTTATTAGCTACTTTGCACAAATCAGACTAGAAGTTTTCTTAAGCAGTACCTACTTAAATTACTTAAATTTAAGTAATATCACTTTTAAAATTTCATGATATTAAGGCTCAAGGTCAAAATAACATCGGAATGTAGAGATCTCTTGACTAGTGAAGTAGTAGGTATATTTTTACAAAATGTTTATAATTATGTAATACTTTTGTGAAACTTATAACCAAATAAATGTTTTCAATGACGAATGTTTTCATACTAATTATTAGTTAATTTTAAGAAATAAAATCGATTATCATGCTATTTTTCGATTTAATCGATGATTTCGCTAATTATCCCAAAATAATGATAAATAAATAATAAACTTCAATGTATTTCTGGAAATAGGGTAAAGAATTATTACCCATAGTTACTACAACAAATTCTAATACAAAACCTATATACGTCTTTTCAAAAAGTTCATTTAATCTAAGCCCCATCTCAATTGTTTTAATTATATATATTTAATTGTGAGACTAGAAACATGAGCAATCAAGCATCTTTACGTCATTTTCATTCCTTAAATCATTCACTAATTCCGCTTTTAAGTTCTAGTACATCAACTTACACCATCACTTTTAAGTACCTACCTATTGTCGCAATTTTACATCAAGTAACATCTAGCGACTAACTCGAAAACAGTTTTTACACTAAACTTTTATATTTACAGTTTGATCGTAACATGCCGAATCTTAAGCGACTGCAAAACTATTTTCTTATTTTAAATTAAACTAAAATCATACTAAATAATAAACAAATACCCAACAAAAGACGGCTAAGTTTGTTTATTGGAAAAAAAAATTATTAAATTTTATTAAGTATTATTTATTTACTTTGTGATTAAAAAAATTTGTTGATTTCTATAGTATGTAACTAAAGTGTAAATAAAAAACGCCTATTACTTAAGTCAGGTATTTGTTTAAATACGGTAAAATGACTAAAATTCACTTGACTAGCAACGTCTGCACAGAGATCATTACAGTTACTAATAAATAATATTTATGTTATTGTATGTTACCATATCACTTAAAATAAAGTATTAAACTCTGCATTCTTTATTAACTTGGGTATTTTTGTTCCAAACAAGGTTTCTCTTGTTCCAAATCTACAATGAGCTCAATCTACCCCAATCTAAAGTACTGATAAGCCCTCTGATATGATAACATAAAATGACAACAGTACCAACATTTTCCTTACAATAATGTTCGTACTAATATTACAAATGTACACATTGGTGGCTGACGGGCTCGAACCTTTAAATCCTTATTCTATATACTTAGTTTGAATAGGACAGATTTAAAAAGATCAAAATCTAAAAGTAGAAACTGAGACAGAAGATTTTAAAATTGTTTAAAGTCGTTAGTTTGGCTGTTTTTAACGAAACGGCTTTATTCATGTTTTGGAATGTGTTTAGGTCAAATGAATTATACAACCATTGTCTTGAATATGCGATGAAATGGCAAAAATTTGAGAATACTTCAAATTAGTGATATTCTTGAATCGTATAGGTATATGAAATCCAGAACCACCACCTGGTGTGTCCCACCAGGATTTTCAGGTGGGACAGATTTAATCAATTATTCCGGTATGGAGTCATTTCGCCTATAAACTGTTATTATTTTTGATAGGCTTTGCCGCTCAGTTGGTCAAACAAAAACAGCCAAACCATACAACTGGTTTCTAATAATACAGAGCAGATGTTTCACATTAAGTACCTTCGTATTATTTTTCATATAGTTTGATTAAAGTGTCCTGATGTGAAGATGTGGTTATTCGTGCATCGTATTGTATCAAAATGACGCATTACCATTCACTGGGTTATCTGCTTTTGGGACTAGATAATGCTGTGTGAATTGTCCAGCATCATTCATTTATCTCTTCTCTACTCCGCATTACAGAAACATTAGTTCAAATCAGATCAAAAACAACTTAATCCCCCCTCACATACATATTAAGCGTAGGTTCTCTCACACCAGCCACCGCCCCAGTTCACAGCACCATCAGCTGCTGGTTATGAACATGGCGTCACAAGAGAAGATCATCATTATCATCATGCTCCTCATCAGACTCCGCAGAGTCTAGGCTAGGGACGTGGTCTAGATCATGCATCTCTAGCTGTTGTTCCAACTCTATTGGTGCGTCGTCGTCTTTCCATTTGTCCATAGACCGTCGGCGCGCGTTCATGAAGAAGTTGCCGACGGTTGTTGGTTCTAAGCCAAGCTGGCGGGCGATTGTGACTTGCATCTCTTTTGATGGTCGTTTGGTTTCCTGGAAATGGAGAGCTTTGATTAGTGTTAGATTTGTTTTTAAGACTCACAGGCGGTTGGTTGAACGTTGATTGGTTGATAAATGCTTGACAAACGCTTTGAAAAAAATTATAATTACGTATTTATTAAATTAAGATACATCTTCAATTACTAGACTTAGCAGGTCGATTCATATATTTTCACTCATTTATTTCTGCCTCTCATTGGTTCATTTACTCTTGTTTTTAGCCCCCGACGCAAAAAGAGAGTGGTGTTATAAGTTTAACGTGTCTGTCTGTGTATCTGTCTGTGGTATAGTAGCTCCCAAACGGATGAACCGATTTTCGTTTAGTTTTTGGGTCATATATATTTTATCTCGAGAGCTCTTAACCATGTTTCATGAAAATCTGTCGAGGGTTTTTTAAAAATTTTAATTTTGTTCTTGTTATTCATAATTAAAATGCATTAGTTCATCCAAATTAAGGTAAATTTATCTGATTTTATAATAATTAAATGATAATAATTGAAAAAAATAATAATAATATGATCATAAAATAAAAAAATTGATTACAAATCAAGCACCTTATGAACTTATTGAATAATCAGACACAGCTGTGTATAGTGCTGGCTTAGAATTTACACCACCCCAACCCTTTCCCGCGGGTGTCGTAAGAGGCGACTAAGGGTTATCCAACGGGGGCGGGCAGCAGCGCCTCCCGCAGAACAATTCTACCACCGAACTGCGATTCCCAACCCGCATACCCAGCGTGGGGATTATGGGCATTACCCCCATGAAATAAAAGTCAACAAGGCGCTTATCAGGGGGAGGCCTGCGTCCAGCAGTGGACCAATACAGGCTGTTGAGGTGGGTGAGGAAGTATAATCTAAGAAATAAAACATGAATTCTAAGTAATCTGGCTTTATATTTTCTATGGCGTAGAAAATGGAACATTGCACAAAAATCTGCACAGAATAGACCAAAATGGCTACTTCTTCCGTTATAGGCCAATACACCTTCAAGTCGCTTAGTCGTAGGAGTAGGTAATATCTCTGTCTCTCTATTGCGCTACTGTTCGGTCCTGTGCAGCCCTCATCCAGTCCTTTTATGCTATTGACGATCTCTATTTACCTACCTATGCTATAAGATCCTCAAAAGCCGGAAAATATCTACATGTCATCGTAAGATGGCGCTCACCTTAAAAATAGCCTGAAGAGTACGCCGCTGGAGGTCTGTGAAAACCAAACGCGGCTTCTTCGGACAAGGGAGGGACTCCGTATATTCCTCCTTGCGCTTGCAGCCTGCAAAAGTGTCAAAAGCTACTCTCTGTGTTTAACGGTTCAAGTTATGGTGGTAACGAAACATAGATAAATAGCCTATCAGTCACACTAGAATTATAAATGCGTAGTTTGGATGTTTGTTACCTCTTCACGCCAAAACAACTGAATGGATCGGGCTGAAATTTTGCATACAGATAGATAGGCCTGGAATAAAACTTAGGCTACTCTTTATCCCAAAAATTAGTTTTCGTGGCATAGAAGTTTAAACGTTTCTATAGCAACAACGCGTGCGAAGCCTCGGACAGAAACTATATCTCAATAAAAGAGCAAGTTTTCATCCAAACGAAATTGCACATTGTTTACCCACAAGAATTATTCTGAATCCGAAAAATTCAATGTATAGATGTTGATGACTTTAAGTCAATACTACTGAACGGATCGCTCTGAAATTTTGCATTGAAGTAGTTTTCTATACCTAAATCAAAATACATTATAGGCTGGCTTCGTTATACCCAGAAGGGAATCTTGATAGAAGTAAATTTAATTTAATTCGGAGAATCATTCAAGGTATTGTGTTGCAGACACATGAAGTGGGATCAGGTGATAATGAATTGAATAAAATACTTACTGCCTCTCTGAGGAATCTGGGCCGCTGTAACAAAAGAAACAAAATCATATAACAATAATTGAATAACGCAAAACAACAAGTCCATCACCAAGTTCAATAACGTCTAGTAATGCTTCCATCTAGGACAACAACCATGCTTCTAAACATTTATATGAAAAGTAAAAAAGAACACGCAGTAAAATTTCCCAAAATCTTACGGCATGTAGGAAATAAATGGCCAAATGAAAACATCTATAAACATTGATAATGGTAGTCTTTGACGTCCAACATCCTCTAAATGGTAAAAATATAGTTCAGCTAAAACATTTTATGGCTAAATCAGACAAATTAGAACAAGATAATTTAAATGATGCCATTTCTTAAGATTTTAGGTTTCTCTTTTAGATTACAGATATAGATTTTGATTTCATTGACAATATTGATATGGATGACAAGTGCAGATTTTTAATTCAAAGACGATAATAGATACTTGTTCCATTTTATCCGATACATCTAAAACATCAAAAGTATTATGTAAAATGCATACCTGGCGACAATGTAAACAACAATAAAGGGTTCTGAAATCACGCAGGCACCTATGAAATCATATAAAATAAAACTATGGCAGCCCTTGCATTGGGGGAAAACAAAAAGGAAAGGACGGGGCAGCAATAGCAGTCTAACATTCACCTTGGCTTCTTGAAGCTAACAAAATACACATACCTACAACTATGAAAATAATCTTTAAAACATTTCTCTAAGACAATAACCTTTTGAAGACAGTATCGTTGCCACGAAAATTTTGACAAAAGCGAGAACGAAAAATATAGAAAGCTTTGGTAAAGATACTGCCTATCAAAATAAAACGACATCTAATGAGCAATTCTCTATACAATTTACACATTTACTTCTGTATAAACATAAAATATATATATAAAAATATCCATACGACATTCCTCTTAGCCTGAATAAAGAGGCTTGTCACAAAGCATCCTGTTCAAAATAAAATTAATACTTATAGATCTTGTTATGTTTAATATAAATTATAATAAATAATATATAATAATGTATGTTACCTTTGGGACAAGTCTATTTACATAAATTTTGTATACCTACAAGAAACCAAGTCCACTGCTATTCAGCCACGGATAAAGGAAGGTATCAAGGAATTTTGGGGATTAAAATGATAACATTATTTTCAAATAATACCATTACAAAGATACAAACAACCGAGAGTTAAGTAACCCATGAAATAGAATAGATTTGACTTAATATAATTTGCTTTACTTGTGAAATGCAAGGCATACATCAGATTTCAGCAAACGAAGTGCTTAATCTTTACCAATTTTTACCTACTGAAGTCCTCAAGATGTAGAAATCAAGATACATCAATATCCTTATTCCCATTAAGAAAACATGACACTTGAAAATATCAACAAATGTTCAAACTATAAAATTATTATCCTTAGTGTTATGACGGTCTTGTTCAGATATAGCCCTTCCATTGACCCCTAAGACACAAACGAAATCCAAAAACAGGGATGGAAAAGGACCAGGACCGAAAATGGGAGGACTCACAAGCAAGAAACGTCCCCGGCAGGCTCATAGGGCGCATCCCAGTTGGGTAGAGGGCAATACATAGGCTGCTGGTATTCCCTTGGCTGGTAGGGGGCCATGTTGTTTACATTGTCGCCTTTGGACGGTGGCTGGGGCGTATCTGCAAAGTTACATGTCGGTGAATGCTGTAGTTGAACTATATTTACCTACGTTTAAATGAGCTCGAAGATGGTCAACTTTATTTACTCTCACATACGTTAAATATAAGTCATTTGTAGTAATACTCTCGGGTATGTTCAGCTAATAGACATCATCATACTCATGAACAGTGTAACTTGAACCGTTTAAGAAGCATACACAAGTTCCATAATGGTCAATCAGAGGCTATACCACAGATATTATGTTATTCTATAGGTCATTCTTAGATCCGCTCAAAGTCATTAAAAACAGCTTGTACCGCAAGTATCTACACGTAACTAAGAGTTCAAAAATAGTCGATTAATCAACTAGTCTGAGCTCTATATTTGACTCTTAGTTCTAGATCCGTTAAATTAGAACAGTTTCAGGTCGTGAGTTTAATTTTAAAAGCTTCTCTTTCTTCGGTCCTCTTCTAAAATGTTTATGTGAGCAATTTATCAGACCTCTTCCACGTCTCGTGTTTTTGGTTTCATTCAGTAATTTCTCAAAGACCACTTCTATGTCTCGTATTTTCACTTTTACTCAAATTTCATATATTGAACTCTTCATCGGACATCTGATAAAATTCTGACTTACACATATGTACACATAACTAACATACAATTTAGATTGTTTTTTTTTTATATTGTAAATGGACCTTCTTTTGAACACAATCTCCAATGATTGTAAGTGACGATATGACCGCAGAAGTATCACGAACGTCTAGTAGATACCTTATTCACTCTTGTCTTGAAGAGACCAGGTTTGTAGTTGGCCGGAAAAATAGAGGCAGGCAGTATGACCGTAGGTACTTGTACTATTTATAGGTACTATAGACAGATAACGTTACTTTACGTACTTAAATCAACTAGGTACTACCTTGTATTTGCGTTTTATTGATAACACTTCCACTACAAGCTTACGCGATACCGAATAAAACGCCTGCTTTACAATTTCCAACCTGTACTGATATTATATGGAACCAGAATGCAATTCATTTGATTCTATATCGATTCAAATGAACGCAGTCGATTTTACTTTCTTTATTCGATTTTTTCGATTGCTTATTGTGCTGTTGAACTATCCTAGTCCTTTGTCGTTTTAAACAAAGCCAGTTTTTATCAAGTATCTTCTTTTTAATGTTTTTTTTTTGTGTTTAACCACTGTTATTATTAGTCTTTAGCGTTATGGTTAGTAGAGTTGTCTTCTTTCCTTTTTAACAACATTTATTATGCTATCCTTCTGTTGTACAAGATTCCCACTGAATCCTTCTGTTGGACAAGATTCCCTCCTTCCTTCCACATAGACCGCAAGTCTAGGTCCTTTTGGGTCTGTAAAATCTCATACTTCTGAGTTTCTTATATTGTAGAGAAGCTTGGAAGCCCTCCAAAACACCCTCATACTTAATTTTCAGTTAATATGCATCCTGATTTCACCCAATTTCAATTTATATGTAACGCTCACAATATTATCGACAAACTATTTCAGCAATTCAAATATTTCCTTGAGTCAAAGAAAACGTTATACCTAAACCTAAATAATTATGAACCTAAAAATCTTTATAATAATCCTCTATACGCTAGTGATGGCGAAAAGTAAAAAGCCCAAGAAACCCCTCGGCACAACTGGAGCGGCGGGAGGGGGGCGGGGTCGATCGATAACAGGCAGGGGCGGGGGGGCGCCGTGACGTCACGTGGTTGCGGTCTACAGCGGGGTGTTGTATAGTTTGTAGGTGGCAATTAAATATTATTAATTTAGAATTTAAGAAAAAGAAGAGCAGAGAATTCAAATTTACTTCGATTGGAAATGAATTCACTTTTCTTAGGTCTATAGTCAAGGAGATTTATTATGTTTATTAAGCCTGTCGTATTAGAATTGAAGGTGTTCACAAAAAACCTATCATTTGTTATTTTAAAAATTAACTTTTCAAAATGCCAATTTTTATCATCAATTTTATAGATTAGCTATTATATTTGATACCTACAACACAACATTGGCCAATCAAAATAACAATTATTTGATAAATTTAATTTAAAACATATAAATATATTCTGCTGTCAGTACAAGCCAATTTAAGCCACAACGACACCTGAATGAGAGAGCAGCTTATGTCAAAATTTAAGTAACGTTAAATTAAATAGTATTTCAAGCTACATTTAGCAAAATAAAGCAAATATCACACGTTCATTGATCATTAATATAGGAAAATGACGATCATGAATCGATTAAATGCAGCCGATGTGTCACACGCTCTACCACCCCACATATATTTTCTAAAAATAGTGATGTCCTGTTAAAAGAAAATTATTAATTAAAACTGTGTTGGTACGTTCCAAAGCGTTAACTCGAAATGATTGAACTATTTTTCCTCTGAATTCTACTAAGCTCATATAATTAAAAAATGCTGAATGACAATAATAATTTGATATAGTTTAGAAAAACTAAAAACTGACTACGAATTGTAAAATATTTGATAGATTATTTGGGATTATTCCCAATACAATATCAAAAGAATCATCCAATTCCTACTCCGTCAACGGAGTAAAAGTAATCGACGAATATTACATAAAAAATACATGTGTCGTGGCCATATCCTAGAATTGATCACTTCATGATGATTAGAGATATGGCCACGACATATGTACAGAATATAGAAACTCCTCTGACTTTAAGAGGAATCGGTTTCAAAGATGGCTTAATGTGTAATTATAAGAAGTGAACAGTCATTGTAATAAATAAATTCAAACTTAATATGTAATTTGGTAATTCGGAAAGGCCAAAGTAGTGGAGACTGTGGTAGAGAAACAATCGCTGGAATGCGATTAAAATTTCGGTAGTTGACAAGAAATGTAGGTAGGTATACAATAACTTAATGTTTCCTTGTCCTCTATACATTTTGTCTTCTCCTGAACATGCTTCTCATAAACAAGGGGGAGTTATTCCATAATCACAACGCTGGCAGGCGGATTGTTGAAGAAGTAAATTGGCATTTTTGATTTTATTTTAATAATTACAAATGATGGGTTGTAAACACCTTTAATTTTAATACCACAGGCTTTTACGAATGACGATTATTTTTTAAAGAATTCTGTAGTAGAGAAAATTTTCTTAAGCACCATTTACGAAGTAGTTATCTTTTGTTGATGAATCAATAACACTAATATTATAAATGCGAAAGTTTGGATTTTTAGATGTTGGATGCTTGTTTCCTCTTCACACCAAAACTACTGAACAGATTGAGCTGAAATTTTCCAAGTTTTTTATATTATTATCTCATAAATCAGTTCCCATGGGATAGAAAACTTTTAACTTTTTTAAGAAAATAAATAAAGATATCTCTAAACCAAAATGAAGACTGCACAAATGACCTCAAATCTAGAGACTCCGTTAGTTTAAATTAAATACGAAATATAAATAACGATTAGTTCATTAGGATTATTTTGTCAAGCAATGTACTCTACCTACTTTTACCTACCATCAACTATTAATAAAAGGTACAAAAAAAATCAAAAGTCCGGCTTACTTATAAATACAACCCTACATAAGTCAGAGATTCAAAACCCTCAAAAGTCCGGTCGACTGAAATAGAAACCGGGCTTCTTCTGATACTACTAGTAACCCCTCTGCTCAAACTAGTGACGTGCGTACATCGATCGCGCCATAACCCGTTGTATCGATTCTTTACAATCGATACCTACAGCTGACAGATAAAACCCGCATAACTTTCCCGTCTGCTCTTATCTATGACTCAACTACCGTTAATAAAAAGTAATATTTAAATCGTGGTGGATGGCACTTTGGAAGGCCCATACAAAGCAGTGCAGTGTGTAAAATCCTGCTGTGTATGATATAAATCGTGCATTAAAAATAACCAAGTAAAACCAATTAAGCATGATTTTATGCATATTTTCGGTTACCTACCAACCAAAAAAAATTTTGAGATTGAAGAGCAGTGCCATTTTTTCAACGGAAGGTACCTACAAATATTTGTATAATCTGTGTATATTTCAGGTCTGGGTATTCTATTCAGACACAAAAAGCATCACATTTATATTTATGTTTATGTTTATATTTTGGCTGGAGGAAACAGTCTGTAATGTGCGTTAGTATTTCTTTTGAAAAGAAAATTTGATATTGTAGAGCTTTAGAATAATTTTTCTTTTACAATTTACTTACATTTTAATCTACCAGAACTCTGAGGCATTGTTTCCTGTAACGCGTGGCTAGTGTTGTGACGCTGGGTATCGATTCCGCGGCGTGACGCGCCACATCGACCGCGCGCTGACCGAGTGGCGCGCCGCGCCGCATCGATTCGAGACAATCGATGCACGGGCGCGGGTTGCGCAGGTGCGCAGGTTGCGAGTTCGTTTCCCGCTGGATACAAAATAGTACAAATGTTTGTGTCGTCAAATATTTTTGTTTCGAGTCTCAATGTGTTACGCATACGTTTGTATTTTACATAAAAGTGTTTAAATGATAAGTAGAGAGTAATAGATAACAGATTTCCTTAATAAACAAGCTGTTCTGCTTATTCTTTGGTTAGACGAAGCTTTGTAGAATGTGCAGTATTATTTCTTTATAAAAGAAAATTTGGTATAGTAGGTGGAACTTTAATTCAATAAATTCCACTAATTTGTTCATACGTTTGTATTTAGTAGTCTAGTATAGAACTAGAAAGCAGTTTTCTGAAACGCGTGGCTAGTGCTGTGACGCTCCGTATTGATTCCGCGCGCTGACCGAGTGGCGCGCTGCATCGATTCGAGACAATCGATGCACGCATTTCACAAGCAATCGATAAGGTGAGATTTTAGCATACAACATCATATTATATAGCAATATCAACTGCAGTTTGCTTTATTGATACACTTATGCAAGTAAAAATTATTAGTTTGCTTGGCATTAAGCCAAGAATTATTTTTGAATAAAAATTGCAACCCACAACAATACGATTCTTTTTTGTTTTTTATTTTTGTGTGCTTCCAAAATAATAAAACAACTTTAGATTTCGCATGTGTACGTACACAGAATAGTTTACTAGCATTTAAACTCACTCATATTCAAAACTAGGGTCCGATTGGCACCCTTCTGTAACCAACCCCAATAAATTGCACCTAACGAGACGCTCCCCCGAACTAGTGACGTATCTACATCGACCGCTCCGTGACGCGGCGCTTCGATTCTCGACAATCGATGCACGCAGCTGACATCGTGTTTGTAAACTATATCGATTCTTCCTAAGCTTTTTCCCACCATTCGTTTATAAAGTACGTAAAGTTTTTCTTTTCTATCATCATTGTTAACCTGGGATCCTCCAGGCATAACAAATAATCAAAATTATAATAATGTTGGACATGACAGCATCATCCAGCCTCAAGCTAAGCAGAGCTTGTATGGGTATGGGTACCAGATATACCTACTTTATACAATACAGATAGCCCTTTTCACTATTATTTTTTCACTATACTAATTAACTTGATTTTCAGCATTTTGCCATGAAAGCCAAAACTTGTTCGATAAATATGTTTTCATTGAATTTAAAAGATGCAAATTCTTATCGATTACCAAAAATCGATATTACCAGCTGGTTATGGACGTCACTATTATTTTTAGGGCAGTTATAAGAGGAGGGTCCTGTTTTTTCTGTCTATTGTTTGTGATAGCAAAATTTTATGAGTTTCTTTTGTCAGCGAACGTAGCGACATTTCGTCTAGTCTGGTATGAATTTGGGATTTTAATAACAGTGCTTAGATTCGCGAGAAAAACTCCGGATGCGTTTGGTTATTAATATTAAGATGTCAGATTTTGTTTCGGTGTTTTGACAATATTATGCAAAAATAATTGCCCACGTTTGGAAGCAGGGAAGGCCTTTTTGCACCGGTAGTTGCTTACTAACTAGTCCTGTAAATTTTTTGAGCTTTATTGCTAAATGATAATCTTTGATTACATTGCTTCCCTCTACACCATACTGGTAGTTGTTTGTTTATATGATGACTTGGTTAGAGTACATCAGAAGGCACGTAGGGAGCACCTTTCTTTGGAGGCTACAAATGTTTGGGCTTGATGACCTTATGCAAACAAGCCATCGTTTTCGACTCGTCTAAAATTACTTTAAATAATTATCCAGTTGTATATCTGTAACGAAACTGGGAGGGGGTGAAACCACAAACGAAATAGCTGAATGCGAGAAACCAGGTCATGCAAATATGTTTGTGTATGCCGAGGTATTTCAGGCGAAATGGGAACCTAAAGAACCTAGCTGGACGTTGTTTAGACGAGAAAGTATCTCTTTGTGACTTTTTGTGGACAAGATCTCTAAGAAATCTGTTATTGCCCACTTGTATACAGTTGATTCGGCCTTTTACCTATGTAAAAACCTTTAGGGAACCATCTCCCCGGCATGCCACGGCGACGTCGCTGGCAACGTTTCCAAACTTTTAATTCTGTATTATAAGGCAGTTAACTCACTTGGCGACGGCTTGGCAACGTCGTCTGCCATAGGTAAGTACAATAGATACGTTGCCAGCGACGTCGCCACGGCGTCCCGGTGAGATACTTGTCCAAGAGTTCTGTCAAGTCTAAAGGAAATAAAGCACTTTGTTATTTGATATAGGGCCCTAAAGTTTTTACCTAGTTTTTACCAGAGATTGGAGTAAAACCTTTCTGAAATGGTAGGCAAAACTTATAGGTACCTAAAGTAAGTCTTTGTTTTGACATAGGTTAGTCCTGAAAATAAACATCTATCTGATTACACTTTATCATAACAATGACATTCCTTTGTACCTTCATCGTAAGTTTTTATAAGGGGATCAAATACCACTGGCATTACGAACAAATTGTGGATGGTACCAACCTAAACAGGTCCAAATAGGTCCCATGATAACCTCTCAGATGAATTACAAAAGCACACCTTATGTTAGAGCTTACAACATTGACCTATAAACACCTAGAAGCGACATGCGACGTACCTGCCAACCGAAGCGCTGACATTCTCTGGAATTCCGGCTCCTGCAGCCATTTCCACATCCTCCGGAACGTTTCTCTCCCAGACTTCAGCTTCGACCAGGGTTTTGGATTCCTTAGGAGATCACTCAGCGTCCCTTGTGACCGGCAGAGCACCCTCTGCGCGAAGATCGCTTGAGGGATGGAATATCGTTTCAGCTCCCCGCTTATTCTCTGCGCGAGCTCTTTTGTGTTTATTTCTTCCGTGTCTTGCTGTATTGTCTGCTGCTGGGCTGCTTGCTGTTCCTCTCTGGCCATTAACGCCGCGTTGAGGTCCAAGCCCGGACTGGGCAGCGGCGGCGTCGGCGATCGTCTCTCGAACGAAGATGGTGAGACGCTACGTCTGCTGTACGCGGACTGAGGCGACAGCGGCTCGTTATACGCAGCTGGTGACAACGCTGCGTAGGTCTGTTGCTGCTGGATGACAGTGAACGTCCCCCCAGCATGGTAGTGGAATTTATCAGAGACCGTGCTGATTGGTGGTAGCGGTTGCAAAGTTTGGAGAGGTGTGAGAGTTGCGTACGTAGCAGGGTCGAGCCCTGGCGGCGTGAGGCGGCCATTCACGACGGCCAGGGGATGGAAGGCGGCGTCTGCGTCTGGCAGGAGTTCGGGGGAAAGGCGCGAGGGGGAGGCATGCCCCGGAGCTACGATGACTGTGAGCGGCACGTGGGCCCGGTCGCGGAGGCGTACGACGTCGTCCATGGCGCGCGGCCGCCGGCAACCAGGTCGCGCGCGCGACTGCACAACGCCTGCGCGACGCACCCTGCTGCCGCCCCGCGCCTCCTGCGAACACCCTGTAGCTTTCACAACTAGAAGGACTTAACCCAACCCGCCACAACGTAAATGAAAGCGTAATCCCGCACTCTAAAGCTGAGATTGCAGTGAAAGCGGACATATGTTCAGGGGTAGCAAACATGGCACTATACAATGCACTCTTACCTACCTGTCTACTATAGCCGACATAACGCTGTGTTCTATCGTTTTACGCGTCAACCATTACTCGCTCACTTCCCTGCTATGCTGAAACGAAAGTTTTAAACGAGCAATGATTTTGATGAGAGTTGTTTTTGAAGCAGATTTTGGGGGTGTTTGTGACCGGGGTGGAGGTTCGCCCTGGTTCTACCACGACTCTGTCACTTGCCTACTTGTGACCAAGCGGGGCTTAATAAATAGCTACATTCAGGCTTTAGCATAAAGCGATAGTATTTTGTCCTGGAAGCGAGCTGGCTTGCAGGTAGAGGAGGAATGGTAGAAATGGTAGCAAAGGTTAAAGATACCTATAGTTTTCAAATAAAAAAAAAATATTTGCTCGGTAAATTGATGTAGTAGACGTGTCCGCCAACTCCTTTCGCTTTTCTTTTGTCAATTTACTGAAAAATCAAGCTGAAATAAACGAACCATCCATGAAATTTGATATGAATGTGATGTTCTACATCTGCATCTTTCAAAAACAACAAAATATTGTTGATAAATAACATGGCGAACATGGAAATGAATGATTGAATTTATTGCACTTAAATTATAACAAAAATATAAACTTTACATCTAACTGTACAATATGCGGCCTTATCGCTGATAGCGATTTCTCCCGGGCAATATCTACGTTTGTTTTAATTTTAGGTATACAAAAATAATCATTTTAACTTTAGTACATTCGCAAAGATTATAACGACAAAATTTTAAAGATTAGATGAACAAAATTACTTAATTTAAATTTTAAGTTTCCGAAACTGACAGTCAAGTAGATCATACATTGTAACAGGACAAGGGTTAAACCCCTCGTCAAAAACCACGTAGGCTTTCCCTTCATTGCTAAGGGCGTAGGTGCAAGCTAACACCAATAATTATTTTTTAAAGAACTGTTTAAACACAGTTGTATTAAAACAGTTCTTTCTGTCGATTCAGAGTGCTGAACCGATTTTATTAAGCCAATGAACCTGGATTGATGATAGTGACAGATTTCAATTCAATATCAATTGATTCAATTCAATAGGAATAAGAACATTTTTAAAACACTTAAAATAGTCGAGTAACAAAAATAAATTACATATGGTGATTTTGATGGAAAATTAAAAATATTTTTATATAAAACAGAACAAGATGATTTTGATGGAAAACTAAAAATAGGTACCATATATAAATAAATAATAAATACTGCTGGATAATTCACACAGCATCATCTGGCCCCAAGGTAAGCAGAGCTTGTGTTATGGGTACTTGCTATTACAAGATAACTAATATTTAATTCCCTTGGTCACAGCATCTCGCGTGAACGGCTGGACAAATTTCGCTGATTCGATTTTTGTTGTGTTTGTTATCGTCAGGGGGGGGGGGGGGGGGTTTAAGCAAGAAAAAATTAAGAAAGTTGCGCGGAACATAAATTTCAACGCGGGCGAAGCCGCGGGTCGCAGCTGGAACTTAATAAAAATACTTTGATGTAATATTATCGACGAAGCAATTCATTATCATTACAACTCTCTAGACATTCAGCAGAAATGTCTTTCAGACTGCAAAAAATCTCAGTTTGATCAAAGGACATCTCAATGTTTCTTGCGTTTATAATAACCCCCAAAATGTTAGCTGCACACATGTTTAATCCGGTATAGCACATACACACATTACACACACACACACGCACACAAATTAATGACCCCTCGGCACCTGGCCGCGACAAAGGACTGCTAGGGATGGCCTGGTTGATCGATGTCGATGGTAATAGTGCAGTGCGCAGCCAGTGGTGTATAGTTTTTTTTATCTTGTAATATTTATTTATATTTTATAAAGGTTTAAAAAATTATGTCACCCTTATGAATTAAGTCTTACATTAGGTACTAATCCGATTGTGATCTTTATTTAAGAACTGCACGATATTATGTTTCTATCAGCTCCCTGGCATTCAGGGACACTGGTTCTGAGAGGATGCTGTTGCAAAATCCTACCTTCCATGCTGTAGAGTTATGGATGGGCGTTTGAGTCATGGCTAACGGAAGAGATTTTAATATATAAAATAAAAACTGTAAATATTACAATAATTACCGTGGTTAATGAACAGTGGGATGGACTTGTTTTCCCAAGGTAGGGGAAAGAAGAGTTTTAAAATGAATAAATTAAAATATAATAATAATAATAATACTTGCATAAATGATTCTAGTTTCCAGTTGAGACATCAATTCGCGCAGATATTTTCTCAAAGGAAGAATATTTTATCGATATCGATGATGCCAGCAAGCACATCCCTACCGCCAGCCCCTATTCCACGTCCGCAGTGTTAACTGTTACGTAGCCGTGCGGGGTACAGAACACCTGACAGAGCTTTTACAGTACAACTGGCCGTTTTAGGGTTCTCTAAATAAGAGACCCAAACCAAAGGACATCTACTTATCTGTTTAAGATAACTATTTGACGTAAATGAGAGATTTTTTTATACGAAAATTGTAAGGTGCCTATAACTATCAATAACTAGCCTATTATTTTCACCAACGATGCTCTGTGATTCTAATCTATAGCAGATAAGATTTCAATCTGAGACGCTGCATTTTTAAAAATATTGCGTTCAAAGCGCAGAAAAGGTAACTAATGCAGAAAACTGTGCGAGCGGTGGAAACTAGTGGAAAAATGTAGAGGATAGAACGACGTAGCGATTTCTAACAGAGCCAATGGTAAATTTTTTTTAAAGAGATGTGTCCTAATTTCCCTTTAGGTTAACAATAACACTTTCAAGTTAAAATTGCTAAAAGGAACAGGTATTCAACACAAAAGTCCAGCAAAGTACAAAATGAACAAAAACTTTAAAAACTCAAAAACCCGTATTCTAACATAACCCTCCGTTACGCATTGTCAACATAAAAAACCTATTTGCGTGTCTAAAATTTTAATCACCCCTTATAAAATCACCCCACATTAGCATATGACAGCTGCGCGCGCACCCGCCATCTTGCGTGACGTCAGATATCGATCTTTTGTTGCAATCGATATCATCGACCGCACACCTGTGCCACGCGCCACACTATCTTCCGGGTTCATTGACCTTTTTTTTCTTGGTTATAACGAGGGATGTCTTTCATTCAGATAGGGCATGTTTTTTGCCCTTCTGCATCTCTTGCTTGGGGTTGTAGGTAAGAACTACTTGAGAATTACTTGAGCGATATCCTTTTCGCAGTCACCGTTCCTACTTAGTATTAATTGTTGTTTTTAGTAGACTGCTTTTTTGTGCTTGTCTTGCCCGTGTCAAGCTTCCGAAAACGACGTCGAGGATTTTTTTTTTTTAATATGGATGGCAAAGCATTTGACCACCATCACACTTAAGAAAGTGACGATGTGACTTAAAATGGGGCGTGCTTTCCCAGAAGGAACTTATTCACTCGGGATTTGAAGACTCCGAGATTGTACTCTCCCGGAAAAACGGACGCAGGAAGTTCGTTCTACTTTACCGGTACTACGGTACGGTACCTACGTGATAAATTCAAATAAATAAACATAATGACAATACCATGTATATATTTATGAAAACTTGTTGTACACTCATAGAAATATAAATCAGTTCCCTAAAAATAGTGATAAACGTAATTTTAATACCAGAAATAAACATAAACTCGCTGTGCCCGCAACTAGGTTACACAAAATTAATGTATCGTTTAAAGGGCAATGTATACGCTTCTACAACAAAACTAGTGAGTTGCAAAAATTATCATTATATATATTCATACAAATTGTCAAAACCTTGCTGTGCAAAAAGGCTAACCATAAAATATAAGATCTAGAAGATAAAAAAGCTTGGGACGGGTTTTGCACCAACTCGAAAAATAACAACTAAAAATAACAACGCTAAAGGTTTCTTCGTCGCTTCTATACTTTAGTCTACATACCGAAGCGACAGAAATCAAAAATATCACTTTATTTCCGTGTCAGTGTATAGTTTTATAATTTGACCTTTTTTAAGTGTACATTTATTGTATTTATGGAAATAAAGAGTTTTTGATTTGATTTGATTTGACCTAAAACCAAAGTAGAGCGGAAACGTTTGGTTCGGCATTGTGGTATGTCGACAAGGTATGGGTGGTATTTACTAGTGCGTCTGCTTGTCCGGTGGTGTATGGGGGAGGGAGGGATGAGGTCATGTAAATAATAATAATATTAAGTATAGAGCCAAGTGGAGGATATCAATTAGGAAAGCTGACCCCACCACCATATGGGATAACTAGCGGGAAGAGAAAGATAGTAGACTGCTTGTTGTAACGCTGAAGAGTACGAGAAAAACAAATACGTATTACGTTATACATTTAAGGTCCGTAGGGTTTTTGTCCTCCTATTCGAATCTTTGGCCACGGTGGCCAGTTACAACAGAGAGAGAGAGAGAGAGAGAGACTAGCCAAAAGCGCAGGACATATTATAGTGCACAAATGTGTGCGCAAACACAGGCGCACTCTATTCCCTCACTCTAATAATCCCATGGGACGGCAGACCGACACGACCGGGGAGAGGTCAGGCGCAGGACCACCGGCTTAACATGCTTTCCGAGGCCTCTCGGACTCCAGGCTGTTACTGTGTTTTTTTCTTGGCAGGAATATTCGGTATAATAAGTATCCTATTATCTAAGTTAGGCTCAGTTCTATTCTATATAATTTCATCTTGATCTGTTCAATAGTTTCGAAGATCCTAGGTTACAAAAAGATACATTTACTAACTTTCGGCTTTTTGATATTAGTAAGATAGCAAGAAGTAAGATGAGATATACATACCTACATAAGCCAAGTTCACCTTCAATTCACCTAAAACTTTTTTAATGTCTTTGCGCAAAGTACGCATTCTGCCATAGAGCCAAAAAAAATCCTTCAACTTCTTGTCTGAAATAAACATGCAACAATCAACAGGAAGGCGCTTTCCATTTTCAAAATAAATTCAAATAAAATGTATAGGTATTTTTTGTTGATGGAACACCAAAAAGTCGTCTTTGTGAAAGAGGACGAAGGTTTTTATAATGGATGATAATTTCAGGCCAAAATTTAAAAGAAAAAATACTTTTTAGGCTTAGGGCTTAAAGTCGAATTTTACTCCCGCTAAGCTACGCTTAATGAGTCTATAATTACATACTTTTTGAGCATGAGAAATTAAACAAGTTTTATTTGAGTTTTGAAACGATATCAGCCGTAACGTAAGCCCCGGTTGAGGAAATAGGGCTTCGTGCTACGAAGGGAAGTAGAAGGGACATTGTTCACCCCACGTGACCACACATCCTGACTTGAGCAACATTGTAGGGAAGTACAGTCAGGAAATACTGTCGGCTCTTCATGGATCTAGTATCTAGGTACAGACAGCGTCAGAATTAACTAGCCCCCTTGCATAACACAATGCAGGTTAGTATCCGATTTTTTATTTTTTTTAATAGGTATAATGTATCTGTTTTTATGTTACCTAAACAAAAATATAATTCATTTTCGACTTTCCAAACTCTTAAAATTAACATGTTTGGATTTAAACCTGCATTTATTATGCAGGGGGGTTGCTTTATTCTGACGCTGTCTGTACCTATTTTATTTTAGTTAGATTTGACCATTAGGAATGTGCTCGATGAATTTGGCTGAGGATCTCAACTCAATAGTCAAAAATAAATATCCTTCTAATATTATATAAAGCCGAAAGTTTGTGAAATCTGAATTTTTGTTACCTAGGATCTCCAAAACTACTAAGCAGATCAAGATGAAATTTGCGTACGTTTAGAGCAAAGCCTAACTTAGATAATAGGCTACTTATTATACCAAAAATACGCGTGCGAAGCCGCGGGTAGAAGCTTGTTAATAAATAAATAATGCTGGATATTTCACACAGCATCATCTAGCCCCAAGCTAAGCAGAGATTCAGTTATGGGTACCTTCTGGATAGCTGATATAAGTACCTACCTACTGAATACATTCTAAGTAGGTACCTACTAAACTGATAAATATTTTTTTATTATGCATAAAAACACCCTTAACAAACATAGTGCTGACCGTACAAACATTTGTTCTGAGGCGGGAATCAAACCCGAGATCTTCGGGGTTCTAGCTTTAGGTACCTGCTAGCTAGACAACCGTGTTCCGTCTGTCAAGTAAAACTCATAACGTATCCTAAAAAAATTATAGTGACCCTTCGTAACTTTTTTATACTTGAAAGTCGTCGCCTTCTTGGGGGCAACATACTTACCTACGTCACGCATCAGGAACTGGCTCTTCATTTCCACCTAGGTACCTGCCTTCCTACTTTATTTTTCAAGGAATTCAAAGAAAATATAGGTACCAAGATAACCATTATAAAACTTTTAAATTCATCATGGTTAATAACACTAAAAAGCTCACTCGCAGTGATGTCAGTTATTCCGTGATCATGGCGCATGAAACTGTGCCGAAATATTGAAAAGCTCAAAACTCAAATCATGGTAAATATCCCGTTGTAAATGACTTAAAAGATAACCATTTACTTGTATTCCTATAGTTTGCGAACAGGTTCAAATTGTGAGTCGTGTAAAATGAGTCGCTTCGTGCAAAACTCCGCTTTAGCTAAGTAGCGACGATGCAAAATGAATAGGTAGTCATTTCTGTTGAAGGTATGACGCATTTACGTGACTCATAAATAACTCAAAAAAAATCGGTTGTTTTCCCCCAGTCTGAGATGTTTTAGTGAAAAAAAGCCATAAAGAGTACGGGCTGTAGGTAATTAGCTTGGATGATTGATAACAAACCTTTTTAATTTATGACTCGAAGCTTCAAATTGTCAACGTTGTCTTCAAGTCATCAGGAAAAACATCAAACCTCCGGTTCGTAAAATTTTATACCAAAGAAATTCTTACCAAATCGATAGAGCAATCATTTTCCGTACTTTTCGTCGATTCTCCATAATCTACGCCGATTTCCAACGTTTTTCCGTCGACAAAAACCTTTATAACAACTTCCGACATTATTGACCTAAAAATATCGAAAACTGATAGAAAAGATCCTATTGGAAATCTTACCCCTGCAATGTTGCCATGGTTACGCCACGTCGCTCGACCCCTGTTGACACCGCAACAACTTTCATCTCCCATCTCATTCTAACTCAACTAAATTCTCCATAAGAGTAAACGAAATGGATGTTATAGCTCTTGTTGCGTTTGAAAGAAAAGCGGCGCTGGGTAAAATCGATATCGCACAAGGCTAGGCGTCGATTATCCGTTCCATTATGTTTCGAAATCGAAACGACTTACTTTCCTTTTATGGTTGCACGAATATGGGCTTTATTTTTAAGCCCGTAAAGGTTAGATTAGGGGTGATAGAGTATGTTTGTGTGGATGTATGCGTTGGCGGTAACATTTTGCGTGGCACACGACATCGACTATTGATTTTCGCGATCGCTTGATGACGCTCGGTGCCGTTTTCGATTTATTGGACGGTCTTTGTCTATGCTTTTGGTTAAGGCTTTTGCTGCCATAGAATTTTCAGGCCGTATATTTCGACCATCTGGATTTAATGTTTACTTAAGTAGATATATTTCTTAGGTACATATATTTCGACCATCTGGATTTAATGTTTACTTAACTACAAAGTGTAGAGGTAAAGACACTGCTAGTAGAAATGCTCCATCAGATATTTCGGTAGGTAGGTAGTTCTGTGAATGAGACATGCAACCAACCTTATTAATATTAGCGTAGGTACCTATACATATATTAAACCCGATTTGATTAAATAAGTTTACTTTAAGAATGCTTTATGTACCTATACGCTGTTGGCGTTCGTTATTAGGTAATAAATAAAGTTTTTGTTTATAGGGTGCGTAAGCCTCACACTCCGACTAATTTCTAAGGAATCAAATAATGTCGCAAGGAATCGGATACGAAGGATGCGGGTTCAAGTCCCGTCGAAGTAAAAAAAATGCGATATTATTTGATTTCTTAAATAAATGAACCTTGGTTATACTATACCTACTAGTTTATGCCCGCGACTTCGCACGCGTTCTTTCTATGGAAACGTTTATAGGTGATTTCTATCCCATGGGAACTCATTTATGGGATAAAAAGTAGCCTATGTTTGATTCCAGGATTAGAATTAACTATGTGCAAAATTTCTGCCCGATCCGATCAGTAGTTTTGGCGTGAAGAGGTAACAAACATCCATCCATCCATCCAAACTTTCGCATTTATAATATTGTGATGTGTGACCCATATAAACTGTATCGTCTTAGTTTTTTCCCATGGTTTTTACCGAAACTCACAACTCGTAATAAATTAGTTACCTATGACCTAGATTTAGTTTGATAATTTCGTTTTATTTATTTTCATTATTGTGATTGTATGTTGTCTGTAATTTTGTGTTTTCTATGGATTTTTATTCTGTAAATTTTTGATTTAATGATTTTTAACCGACTCTGAGAAAAAGCGAGGTTTAAAGCTCGGCTGTGTGTTTGTAATGTAGGTATCTTACTGATTTTTTTGCCAATTGAATGCCGATTTACCTATACGAGGTCGCAAAAGAAAACATTTTATATTTATAGGCATCCGAAGTGAGTCGGACGCTCAGTTTTTGTAAAAACATGTAATTTTGTTCAGAGGGGTGAGTCTATTTGACGTAAGTAACGAAACGTGAGCGTGACGTGTCTTATTTATTTAATTATATTCAAACTAGCTGCATTCTTACTACCCGTTGTCTATTACCCGTTTTCCTGTAGGAATGAAGCATTTTCCCGCGGTAAAAAGCAGCCTTTGTTCATCAGGATTAATGTGGACTTCTAATGGTAAATGAATTTTTCAAATCGGTCCAGTAGTTTCGGAGCCTATTCAATACAAAGAAACAAACAATCAAATCTTTCCTCTTTATAATATTAGTATAGATAATCGAATCTATTTATTGCCTAGTAATCGATTCGTCAGCAAAATTTTAATTTCGATTTACATAAGCAATCAAAATACATAATATTTATATAGGTACATCACTAGCGGTTTCGCACGGGTGGACATTTATTTTAAATTAAATATAAAAATTTAGCCTGACATTATAGTATTTTAAGTATCTGTGGACTAACTTGGCTATATTACTTACTAAGGGATAATGCAAAATACTACCTAATGGTGAAAAAATTTTTAAAATCATTCAGTAGTTTTTGAGATTAATCGTTACTAACACACGAAAGTTAAAATCTTACCTCATTATAATATTAATAGCTTTTGCCCGCGGCTTCGCACGCGTGATTTCGGCATAGTAAGTATTGTTTAAGAGGCTACGTTCTAAGTGTACGCCAAATTTCATCTATATCTGTTCTGTAGTTTTGGAGATCCTAGGTTACAAAAATTTCACATTTCACTAACTTTCGCATTTATAATATTAGTAGGATAGTAGGATTATTATTATTTTTGTATATTATTATTATTATCATATTAATGTACACTGAACATAGGTACTACTACCAGCGACATCTATGTGCTTTTCCAACAACTACTGGTTGAATCATGTAAATCCATCACTTTCACGACACGGCACTGGTGCTGCCATCTACAAATAGCTTTGCGTGTTCCACCCATAGAGGTCGCTCCATCCCATTTAGTCCGTGTTTCTGTAAAATAAAATAGTTTGTTTTGCCAGTGGTAGAAAATTTAAATAGACGTAATACGACATAAAGAATAGAGTTGAGTTCCCTGTAGATTGTTTGCAACAGTCTACAGCTCAAATGTTTCAATTTTAAATACCTACTAGTTTATATTTATATTATTTGATTGTTATTTTCGTTTTGAATACAGTATAAAATTAGTAAGTATAAAAAATTATACCTAATATAGAATAGATTGTTATATTAAATAAAAAAGTAAGTGGTTACTAATTTCTATTTCGGTGATTTTTTTATCGAACAATCTAGGTAGGTACCTTACCTCGAGTAAATAAAGAATGGGATTGAAGAGGACATCGGGACGGCATGTGTGTAACGTGATCTAAGCGGTATACCACCCATCTTCTTCTTCTTTTCTTATTATAATAGTTACAAGCTACTTCATAGTGAACTTAATAAACTTTCTTTATTTCTTCTCATTTAGTAATTTTTAGTCATTTATTTAAATATGAATCGGAACGGCGAAAACACAAAACAGAGCAAAAAGTGGACAACAGTTTCCAATTACATTAAATAATAGATACTAGAAACTTATTCTAACACATGATTTTAATTATTATAAACTTAATAAAAATGTCAAAGTACAATTATGCATGATTAAACTGTTTATTATATTTTAACGAAAAAAAAAACAAAACCCATCCCTCTCACAATAGAGCAGACAGATTGACAATTCTTCCATTTGTCCGCAAATATGTCACAGTCTGGGAAAGCCTTAAGTAACCCGCTGAGGGCATCGAGAGCGTGAGGCAGCGGCAACTGATGGTGCTCACAGTGCGGCAAGGTCATAGAGCGAAGAGCCTGTGACTTCTACCGTTCTCATTCCCATTCTTTTACTACACGACTCATACCTCAACCTCAACAGCCTAAATTGGTTCACTACTGGATGCAGGCCCCCTGATAAGCGCCTTATTGCCTTTTATATCACAGGGGGTAATGCCAATAATCCCCACGCTAGGCAGGCAGGTTGAGGATTGCAGTTCGGTGGTAGAATTGTTCCGCAGAGGGCGCTGCTGCCCGCCCCCGGTGGATATCCTTTAGTCGCCTCTTACGACAACCGCGGGAATAATTGAGTCGACCTACTTACCCTATCTATAATATCTAAATTATTCTAGCAAGAAAAATTCACAGTAGCAGCCCGGAGTCAGGAAGTTAGCGGAGTTACACCCCCGTGCCTCGGAAAGCACGTTAAGCCGTTGGTCCTACGCTTGACCTCTCCCCGGTCGTGCCGATCTGCCGTCCCATCGGATTATTAGAGTTAGGTAATAGAGAGTGCACCTGTGTTTGCGCACACACTTGTGCACTATAATATGTCCTGCGCATCTGGCTAGTCTCCGATGAGACTGGCCGCCGTGGTCCAAATTCGGCTAGGATATTATTATTATTATCTAAGTATAGGCCTGCATAGGCAATAATGTATAATATAATGCCGTCAAATTGTCTCATCAATGCACAGAAAACTGGTAGAGCCCCAACCTCTACAGGATAGGATTTAAATAAAAAACAACAATGTCTGTTTGTTTGTTTGTATTGCATCAACTGTAACACTTTCAGTTATCTTCGTTATTGAGCAAAGTTTACCTACATTATTACAATTGCTTGCGACGACATTGAATTGCTTCTTCACTTGACGTCAAATTAAATTAAATAATTATATATTTATTTTAATTTATAACCGATCAGTATTTGAACACTTCTTTTAGACACAAGTGGTATAGCTACAAGAAACTTTGTACGCAGTAACTTTGTTGGGACGTAAAACGTGTTTTTTGTTGTTGTCAAAGGAAAAGGTTAAAAAAGGCGAACTTCTGAACTGTTGAAATTATTTTAACTTTGCCGAAAATAAAATGAACCTTGGTTTTCATTTCAATGTTTTGTTTCTATTATTTGATGGTAATTTTCATTGCAAATGTTAAGAAAGTGACTAGTGTATCTGTCAAGTGTCTAAGTAAGTACTTACAAATACAAATACAAATATATATAAACTTCTTTTTATTTTTATTTATTTATTTCTTAGTAAGTGAAAGTTTGTTTACTATGGTTTCCACTTGTTTTTAATAAAGAAACGTGATTTCACAATTCATTGTCATTGGCAAGCATAACAACGCACGCCTATCAAATGCTCACTCTCCTTGACAATCAGCGACATCTCGTGTCGACATTGTTTAAGCTTTAAGCACCAATTTTCTTTATAACAAGTCGTTCGAAATAATTAAACGACTAAAATTCTATAAATATCTTACTATAATATAGGTTAAAAATACATGTTATAACATTTTTTACAAGTCCATCTTTAGTTATTGTATCAAATAACCTGCTCTGTTGTTGTTATGTGAGTAAGTTATTTGATACGCGTCTACTTCAAAAGTAATGTTCAATTAAAAATTGTAAAACCTATAAAATTATAATGAAAGCGCGGAAAGGACATGAAAAACACAAAGTAAATAAATTCGTGTACTACTAGAAATTCTCTATAGAAAAATTATAAATACACTCTCCGGAACATATTTACATACAAATATGGTCATGGACACAATATAATACACTAAAGTAATTAATAAATTCGCTAAAAAAACTTGTTAAATTGCACTTCAGACGAACTAAGAAATCCGTAGCTAATGAGTAATTCTTCTAACGGTTAGATTATTTTATCTTATAATTATTACCTATTTACGTATGTGAGTTATTTATTTTACGAAATCCACAAAACTTAATAAGACGGATTTTTGTTTTTTTTTATTATTTAATTAATCGGAGAAATTAAGTAACATAACAAGTAGAGAAGATATGGATAGAATTGGATATAATCAAAAAGCCATGCATGAAAAATCATCTAAGTTTTGTCCGAAACAAAACGTGCCTAATTCAAATTTCGCATAGAATTAGTTATACGCCAGTAAAATATATTACATAAGTGGGTATAAGTAGGTAAGTACTAAATTATAGAATATAGTAGAAGTATTTTAAGATCAGCGCAACTACGCTTCAAAGCTTTACTTAACCGTACAATAATTTATTATTAGGGATTACAATTCAAACTCTGGATTCAAAATCAAGCTCCAGACTGCTGAGTGTCCAGATAACAATTTCGATGAAACGATACACTAAGAAACAATAGGGGTGGCTACTTAAAAGGGGTTAGGTAGAAGAATCAGCGATACAAACGTTAGGGAGAAAGTACACAAGCTTCTGCAAAAGTAGGATCTAACAATGGAGATAACCATACAAAGTCCAGGCATTCAAAATAACGTTAATAATTTATTTCTAGTTAGCACGTTGTATAGAACGCATCATAAATATCATACAATATTGTTGTATCTAAGGCACATAATGTTTAGGCATTCCATTATTACTCCATATCGTATCAATGGTGCTAAAAAAACTGAATGAAATAAATTAATTTGTGACCCATACATAATTTCCTAATGAGTATCAATTTTGGTAACCTTTGCGATACAATATTGCTGTTATCTATTCTATATTTGTCACAAAAAAAAATCAAAGCTATAAAAGAACAACTACTAAGACTACGACGCTAAAAAAATGTTTTAACTCAGCTTTCCTTTACCTGTCAAACTTTCCTCAAATGCTCTTGTTACTTTCCAAAATACTATTTATACAGTTTGTTTCAATATCCATTTTCTAGGCACATCACGTCCATTGCCAATCATACAAAACAACTATTTCAATATAAGACACGTTCAGAATGAACAAATTGAATCACAGTCTAGAATTTTCGGCACCAATGAGCTTTTAAATTCGTCACCAATTTACTGCTTTTCCACATTACAAGGTCATCTCATCCAGATTCTGTAACGACGAAATCGAACCACAAGCCACAGTGTCATATCATTTTATTCCTCTAGGTTTATATTCCTCTAGTAACTTCTATAGCTAGCAATTGACTAATTTTCGCCTTTCTGCCTATTTGAACTATTACAGCCGTAATATAATCTAATATAATCTTGTTTGTGAGATAGCTATCATTGTACCAAAATGCTTTCCTAACTTTATATCAATTTATACATAGAACCCAGTTCTGCCTCAATTCTATAGAAAAAATATTTTGCGAGTCAACTTTTACGAGTATAGGATCATTCTAATTTCAGTACCGATCTCTAGCTTCCCTAAAGCTTTAGTTATTATAATTTTAATTAATTATTGCTTGTCATTTATTGCTACTTTCCCTACAAACTATCTTTCTATATTTATAAACATACAAAGGCATTTTGATGGTGAATCGAAAAAATGCGATGTAAATGAGAAATCCAGAGTAACAAAACCTATGAGCCCTTCCAACGATGTTTACACGTTCGAAACGGGGCCTGAGTTAGAGGTAAAATCCTTAGTTTTCGATTTTAAATCTTCAAGTCACATGCGGTATCACCGTATTACGAACCGTCAAACTTAAACTGAACCTTACATACGTAGGTCTATATCTATAAAATCGTTTATATATATTTGGATTCCATTACATGTAATTTGGCCACAATTTTTAGTTTCGAGCCCCTTACTAATAAACGTAAGGAGCGAATTATGTAAATATTTTTAACATTAAATTTACATTTCTAATGACTAGTTATGTCGTATGGCCACGGTAAAAAAAAAACAATCTTATGAATGACGAAAAAACATGTGAAAATCTCAGATCCGAAGGTCTGTTCAGTTATATTTTTTGACTTTATTTTATTTATTTTGATTTGAAAGAATTAATCGAATAAATGGATGTGTGAGCGGATGGATTAAATAAATGTACTCTACGATTTACAATTACCTATATTAATGTAAGTTATTATAAGTTTTCTATGAAAGGCACCTATAAAATGTCCCTCAACAATTTTATCCAACTACCTAGATTTGTTAATATTTTCGATAACAAATTCTGACTTTAATTTAAACATAATTAAGTACTTAGTTATATGAAATACAAAATGAGTATTATGTTACGTTTGAAAATTAAATTTTAGATCGAAAATACAAACAAATCCCCTAACTGTTAGCTTCTAACTTTACAACTAATCTAATTTCTTAAGCAAGGCTCGTCTTTCTTAAATAATCAATAAATTATAGAAAAAAATATTTTAAAACGAATCGACACTTATGCTATTTTCTTTTTTACTACAAAACACACAACAACGAAACGAAAAACAACTAACAATATCACACATTCGTCAATCCGAATCCATTTTTGACGCTAACAATAGAAGCATTTTTTTTAATTCCGCTTTCTGTCTCACAGCTCAGCAAATAATTTTTTCAAGCTGCACTTTCATTAATTTTAACTTCACTAAATTACTGGAAGGCTTGATCATAATCATACTTTTTATATTCTATAAAAATATTAGAATATAACGTTATTAATTAGTATTTATACTTTAATTATCGTTGGAGTATTGTATTTTATTCGCCTTAATTTTAACCGCACGACCGTCCGAGTTGCCACCGCCGCTACTAGATGGCGTTACGCGCAAGCCGCTCTTACAAAGTCACTGCGCACGGACAGTCGACGGCAACTAATAACCTACATTATGTACAGTGACCCAACCGCCTCCATGCTAGGTACTGCGATGCGAGACGGGACGCCAGTGCGGCAGCGGCGCGGGCGTCCAGCGCAGGACGGTGGCGAAGCTTGATGACTGGCTTGACGCGTCTGTCAAGCTGTCAGTCTCGCATGTGGCGGCGTGGGGCGTGGATCACGGGGAGCGGAGGTCCGGAGCCTTGTCCGGGGCGATGTCGTCAGTGTCGACCACGGGCTGGCCGACGGTCGTGTCCATCGCTGTGGCCTCGGAGGTTATCACGCTGGATTGAAAGAAGCGCTCTGTAAAGAAGACTGCATTTAGTTTGATACAGTTTCCTTGGACAATTTGTAAGATTTTGGTGACGAGGTCAGAGATCATACAACAGAAATCGAAGCTTAGAAGGCGAGACAAGATTCTAAGTAGAAGTTTTGTGCATTCGAGCGAGACGGGTGCTCTTTCATCATGAAAGTACAATCAAAGGAAACCAACTTGTAATTTTATTGAGAACTGGAAATAGGAGTATAAAAATAGAATTCTTAAAATGTTTCATAAGGAGAGAAAGATTGAAGACATATGCAATTTAACTGAAGAATTTAAATAAGAGAAGTTCTCTATAATCTTGGAAACTAGGTACGAAACTACACTGAAAACTCACAAAGATTTAAGAAACCGAGTTTATCTTAATGATCTGTACAAAACGCTTACAAAAATAAACCCCAATGTGGGAAAATTCAATTGAATTATAAAACATTGTACCAATAAAGATGTATGTCTCAAAATAGTGCTGTTTTAGCCAATCAGATAGAATATCTTAGGGACTTGCGGTTCTGTAGTTCCCTCCTCAACGTTTTCCGTTAGACCTATTGAAGTAAAAGGGTATTTTTTGTTATCAAACTACAGACAACAGTATTTTGTGATTTGGGATCCTATTTTATGGGATATGTGGTTGTAAACTGATGCAGTAGCAAAATATTGAAGTAACTATTGGTAATCATATTTTTTTGTCAGACATTACTGTCCTTTTGCTGGGCAAAAGCCTCTCTTTTCTCCTTCCACTCCTCGCGATTTAACGCTGTTCCAGGACATGATGGATGATGTGATAAACATATGGATTTTATTAAACCTAATGATTCTTGAAGTTAGCTTAAAGTCAGTGCAATATCAGCCTTACCTACTTGTATGCTTCTACTATATTTAAGAATCAGCTTACTATATTATTTCTTTGTCAACACAAAATATCAAATCCCACCCTCGCTTACAGCCCGAGAGAGCCGTATTGTATGTCTTCTCTAGGCCATACATATTTATCTAGAAATATATTAGAGATACTGTTAACTATGGTCGAACTAATTTAAACATAATTCTAGAATGGTAAAGTAAAATTTCCAGCAACTTACCATCATCTAACAGCACGACATGCTCGGAGCCCGGTGGCGCCATCTGCATCTGGAACTCTTCTTCCAGAGTCGGGAACCATCTGGAAAAATACACAAACCTTAAGTTAGTGCCAGATGAATATTGAAGCCAAAAATGTAGAATGTGGGAGCTACACACAAGCGCAGACTGTAGTTTCAAAATGCTCAAAATCGCTACGTGATATAATCCGGAATACGGAAATCCGTAGAGGAACAAAAGTCACCCACATATCTCTAAAATTTGTAAGCTGAAATGGTGGTGGGCAGGTCATAAACCTCGCATATGATAACCGCTCGGGAGTAAAGGCTCTCGAATGGCGACCGCGAAGCAACGCGAACCGGAGTATTGGGGCCTCTAATTGATGGACCGAGACGACATTGTAGCGGTCGCAGATTCGATGTTTGAAAACGACTCAGGACTGCTGTTAATGAATGATCAAACTCAACACTTGAAGTTGTTTGGATTTCTGCAGATTTAGGTTTGGATCCACTTTACAATTCTCTATTACAACACCAATTCAAATAACTGGAACCGCTCTAGTTGCTAATACCACCTCACTTTTATGCCTCTCTCCTCTCCTAGCCGTCTAATTGTGGTGTACCGCAGCCTATAAATTCTTTGGCTGTCGACGGGCAGCAGCGTCGGAGAAAAATATGTGCCCTGCGATATGAGGAACGTGGCATTACCTCCTAATAAGAGCCAATAAAGCGTTTATTAGGGGAGATCTGGACCTAGATCTCCAGCAGTTCTGATGTACTCCAAATCTACAACTTACTTGGGCGCTCTCGTCTGTGCCCTGGGTGCGTACAGCGGCCCCCCCGGAGGTGACATAGCCCCGCTCCCAGACAGCACCGCCCCGCTCCCGCTCCCCGCGCCCAGTCCGCCGAGAGAGCCGTATGTGAACATCTGGAAAATAATGAGAATTTCTGAAGAACTGAAATGGTTTGTTTGGTAAAGTGTGCATGCAGGCACATAGCTCACAGAACCGATGATAGTGGCTTGGACCACGCCACTTTGCGACCACGTACCGGGACGCGCAGTGCGACAACCACTCATTTGTTTGGATCTGGTAAAGGCGCATAACCAGTTATATTTGGTTCAATATTCCTTGTCTTCTTCAACAAAATCAACTCGAATCGATCATCGATGGTGACGGCACCAGCTTCAACGCGGTTCTTTAAGCGACATAGTCTTTTTGTAATAATTATAAAAAAGGTATGATCGTCATGGCGACCCCCTACAAGGTCGAGCTCATGTCTTACTTGTCTTCTAACTTGCAGATACTACTTGCAGGAACTCAATCAGGAATCAGGGAACTCAAACCGCAGCCAACTGGATTACCATAACACTCACCTGTTGCGATTGCGGATGAAAGTGGTTGAAGTGCGATATCGGGGGGTGTTCAGTTCTGTAGGCGTGCGGGGAGCGCCGCCGCGGGGAGGTGGGGGGAGAGCGCACGTCCGGAGAGACGGGAGAGCCGCCAGTACTATTGCCGACTAACTCACTCGCTGAAATGAAACATAAGAAGGTATAAAAGTACAGAAGAAAAAGAAAAGTAGTTACTACTACAATTGTCAATATGTAGACTTTTGGTGTCAGATTTGTCAAAAAATTTAAATGTGGCCGAAAATATTGTCCTGATCCAGACTGACACAGCATCTTGCAGACGGCAGCGTGCAGAACGAATACTCCACAAGTTCGAAACTGTCCAGTACCTACAAGTGCTAACTGAGGTCAGTCATCTGCGCAAATCTTCGCGCAATGCTCCGTTATCACTCAGGACAAGCACTTATGTCGTAATGCGACGAAACAGCATTTTAGTTTGACTTCAGAACTTTGTTTCATTTCATAGTTAGGAGACAAACATACTAACATTCCTCACTCCTTGAGGTGATCCCTAGGAGTGAGGCACAAATAGACTTGTTTTATAGTTTTTTGCTTACATCTCGTAAACGATAGGTACTAGGGGTACCTAGGGCCATCATCATTTACAACCCTTTATGTCACTCACAGCGCGTATATACTCGTAGGCCTCCTTAAATTTTTACCAGTCTCCTCAGTCCTGTGCTTTTCGCATCCAGGTGTGCCCAGCGCGTTGGGTTGATTCCATTGTCTGTCTTCAACACAACGCGCCTTTTTGGGCTTGGCCACCAATCGGTCACTGCTTTTGTCAAACGAATATTGTTAACGATCTTGATCCACCCTTTCATTCCATCACAATCATGATTTTGCATTTACTCTAGGCGTGACCTAGAGTACATGCAATGTCACGTACCTGTTGATCTGATGATGGCGACAGGTCTTGCCATGGGTGGCAGTGGCGGAGGCGGCAGCATCGAGCTGCTAAAGTACGCTGGCTTTGGACTTCGAGACAGCTGGAATAGATGAATAAAGTAAATTGTCAGATAACATTCAAGGTCTTCACTATATTTCATCCACGCGTTTATCATCTTGGATTGAATGAATTAATTCAAGATTTCGTAGACACGTAATCTGTCAGCTCAATGAATATGAATACAAGGCTGTTGACAAACGAAGGTAACAAAGTCATCCAGGGAATCTTGCAGCTCGCCGTTATACTTGATATTAAACTAACTCACAGGTCGCAGGAAACTATCTTATCACACTCATTTACGACCTCCGTGGCGCAGCCGGCGAATGTCCGCTTGCGACGCAGGAGGTTGCGGGTTCGATTCCCGCCTCGAAACAAATTTGTGTACGATCTGCAGAAATTTGTTCCGTTGGTCTGGGTGTTTTCTATGTATACCTAATAAAAAAATATCTACCTATCAATGTAGTGTATTATTTTAAGTATATCAGTTATCTAGTACCAACACAAGCTCTGCTTAGCTTGGGGCTAGATAATGCTGTGTGAATTGCCCAGCATTACTTATTTATTTATTTACTAAGTTTCTCTCTCGTGATGTCCAAAAAACTGGAAGAGCTTAAACGCGTTATCCTTTGATACATTTTACAGTGCCATAATTACTTACCGCAAGGTTAGGAAATTCAAATGTAAGAAATTTAGGCCAATACTTGAATGCACATTCTTGTGCTGTACACGTACGCACCACTGCCGTGGTGGGATCCAGATTTGCGACAACCTTTAGAAGCTCTCTGTCCAGGTGGAGTGACGGGCGGAAAGATTGCAGGCTGATGGTGGTTAAAAAGCCTATGCCCACTCCCATATGCTAATAATGATGAAGTTCCAAACAAACCTGCAATTGCTCATCATCATGTGCAGCAATTGCAGAAATTCGTGTGTCAGGAGCCTCTTCCTGAGTCCTGACACACGAAGGTAACAAATACCCCGAGGGAATCCTATGACGCGCCGTCATACTTGGGATGCTGACTCGACTGGTCACAGGAAGCTATCTCCTATAATCAGGGTCATAAGCTCTAATCTCACCTGTAACTGCTGAACATCACTAGGCTCTTGACACACGAAGGTAACAAAGTCCCCGAGGGAATCCTGTGGCGCGCCGTCATACTTGGCGTGCTGACTCGACAGAGAGTCCGAGGCTGCAACATAGTAATGCTCTATTTCTATTTGTATACTCGCTTTGAGGCCCCGTGCCTTGCGGGACCTGTAGGCTGGTGGATTTGGTATGTTGGTGGCATGATTTGGTTCAAATTTCAATAACCTTAATCTGACATATAGTAAAATTATAGACTGGACTGAAGAGACCTTTCTTTAACTTAGTTTCAGAAAATGTCAAATGCTATCGATACTTATGGATTCTTGAATTGCCAACGCAGAATCTACTGAGTCGAAGCTATTATTTTTCCTCGCATTCAATTTAATTTGATAACGTTGAGCACAGACACGACCTTTATACGAGTATCGATAGCGCCGTAACATCATCACCAAAGTTGCAATTACTTTGAGGGAGAGAGAGAGATAGAATTTGCCATTTTTGGTAAACAGTGAGAGTGAGAGCAGTTTTTAAAACTTTCGATCCCGAACCTTATTCCTAAAAACAATATTCGTGCTATTTTCAAAGGATTTTAAACAGTAAATTTCCGCTTCCGCTGCCTACAAAAAACACAGCCTTTCTACTAGATCTACAATTTTCTTTTTAGAGGGATGTCCAGGAAATTTAAATATTCATCTTTGATCAATGCGAAAAGTGAGTGATGTAATATTCCGTTCATCTTTAACAGATGAGCTGACCTCCAGAACCTTCCATATCTACCTGTGGAGTGTGTCTCCGCGGAAGGCGCGTGTTGGTAGAAGATGGTGTTGGAAGGCACCAGGGGAGACTGTGCTGCGCTCAGGCCTGATGAGCTGTGGGGGATACCTGGAAAAGAAGGTGGGGAGTTAAGGGATATTCAGACGGGTAATTAGGAAGTGATTCTCAAGGTAGAGAACCTTCACTTTGATCATAAGTACAAAGGTCAACAATAGTCTACATCATAATCATCATGATGATATATGAATTGTCCGCATTATTCAAATAAGAGGAAGACCAATTCCAGAAAAACTAAATTTGGGGGCTTTAATTATTTATGCTCACGAGTTCCAATTATATCTTGTTATCATCAGCTGCATTTAAAGAATTGTAAATAAATTGCCCATACATAGACAAGCTATCGAAGAGACTTCAAAAAATCCGCCATCTTACAATTGTTGATACTTCTAGACTAGTATATTTCAGTTACTTCCATAGTGGGGAAACGCTGCAGATATTAACACCGTATTTATTCTGCAGAAGGGAACTGTTCGTGCAATCTTTATAGTTACCAGATATTCCCTACGTGATAAATCATTCATTAAGGGTTCCTACTACCAAAATTACAAATCGCTTTCCACAAACCGTTTATGTCTACATCGATTTAACTGATATCAGTGATCAAGTATTCAAGTCGTATCCACCGCTTTTGTTTTGTTTAGATAGGCGTGGGTTCACCGACTTGCTGATTCACTTCATTATATTCAGGTTGATTCAACTACACTCCACATTTTATTAGCAGAATGGTTACTTCTGATCAATCCTATCCACAGGTCCTGCTGATGCCTGTATGTAGCTGACGGAAATTGATCACACTGTTTCTATGATCCGAGGTGAGCTTAAGATTTGTTCCGAAATTTAGTTAGGTACTCTAGAAACATTGTCTTGAAATTTCAACTAAGTTATCGGTTTAGGCTATGCATCGTCAGTCTGATAGATGTGTACCTATCGTTGCACTAAGATTTGAAACACTTTAGTAACATCTTAGTATCTTTGTCGCTTTAAAATTTTCTTACCCGAAGATCTCGTTTCGTTTGTCAACGAATACACTTTAATTATAACAAAGGTACTAAAATATTAGAGACTCGTAGATTTTTGTATTTTTATTGGCTAATCAAGAAAACAATATTTCTAGTCTACCTCAACTCTTTTTATGGCCCTTTAAAGGTTTAACGGATATCAAGTTTGTCTTTGATCTCAGTAGTATTTTGACACTAGCGATAGAAAAGAATACAAGCCCCAGAAGCAGTATACGTGAGAGCTCACCTTCTGCTGTTCCATTAGATTGTGCCTACTATATTTAGACACCACACTTCACTCGTACGTTGTAACACGTGCGAGCGGCGAATACTAATACAATCATTGTAGCTAACATTTATAATTATTTTGATTTTGATGAGCAGATTTTGGTATATTTCGGGGCGGGAAATACTATCTATGTAGGTATGTGTTATGTTGATCTTGTTTTATGTTTAATGTTATTGTGTTCCTTCTTTGATTCTGTGTATACCTTCTATTATTTTTATTCCAGGTTTGTATTTACAAAAGCCCTCTAATGTACGTTATTTTTCAACCATTATGAGAGGTGAAATTTATCGTTTTACTCTGAAAATCGAGCCATCTTATTGATTGTGCAGTTTTGCTTGACTTGACAGGTTTCATCGCATACCCACGCAACTCAAACTTAAGCATGTTTCAGTGATAAATTTTTGACAGATTTTCATTGAAGACAGTCAAAAATTGTTGTAGCTGTAGGTAATTGATTGCTCCTTATTTATATTGTTTGAATTGTGCAACAAAACAAACAAATTTTTACATTTACTTAGGTACTTAAGATCCAGGACTAGAGGCTTGCTTGTTGTTGAGTAAGTAAATGTAAAAGTATAAAGTATTTGGAGGTTAGCTACGTAGCCTCTGGTGAGAAAATATCACATGGTGGGTTATACTTAGACTCACTGAAGCACTGCGGTACCAGCATGGTACTAGGCGCCCGCTCCGGCGGCGGCTCGAAGGCAGGCGGTGCTGGCGAGTTGTACCCGCAGTAGTACGAAGACTCCAACTTGATGCCGCCTTCCCCCGGAGACTCCGAGCCTGACTCTTGGAGGATTGATGCTGGAAAAATGGAGACCAGGAGTTACAACTGGGTTTCCAAGTGTCAAGTAATAGTGCATCCACATATTGGCCGAGTCATGGCAACGTTGGTTTATACAGGCTGTCAAATCGTTTGTGATGACTCGGCTAGCATTGGAAGGACTATTGTTGTCATTGTGTCTCCAAGGAAATAAAGATTTTAATTTTTTTCGATCTTTGAGTTGACTGTGAAGCTTTTATTGACAGGGGTTGTAACGCTACGTCTCCTTTTGCTACCAAGCAGTACGATATGGTTGCCGGTGAAATTACAGCAACGCAAGATTTCAAAAATATTTTACAAATATGAATCTGGCGAAATTACAAGTTACCACAATATTTCGATTGACAAAAAAGTATACCTAGGTTATTTAACAAACTAAATTTCTCTTGTGTCAATAAAAGTAAAGACTTCATGATTAAAAATCATCACAATATAACATCGCTCAACATTCACAACATGTTCGAAGCGCAATTTTTAGAACAACTTCGAAGAGAACTAATAACAATAGTCTGTAATAGTTGTAGAGAGCTATGTGACCTGACTCATGATCTATAAGTGGGACAGGTTAGAGAATTCCAAGCACATGTAGAACTAAATCAACTTTTTGTTGCTGTTGACCTAGGTAAGGATATGAATGTGAAAATTTGGTGAATAGCTAGTGTATGTATACACTAGCCAAACTTAATGTGGAGTGTAAACAAACCGTCCATACATAATTAACCTAAAATTCACTATGCTGCTGCGTTTTTATACGGAATTTACATTTCTTATTAATTTGTCCCTACCTTCAATAAATGTTGTTTTCAATTATATTTGTAACTCGACGCCAAGCAAATTACTTTTAGTTTTTGTGTCGTGGTTTGCTTACAGACATTCCATGTCGAGTTTGGCTAGATAGAAAGATGTGCTGCAGGGAATGCATAGATTATTTTACTTTGCAGCCATTGTCCACTAGAAAACTGTAAGACGTAGGCCTTTCCTTCAAACTCTTCATATTCTGGGCTTTAATGATCGTAATGACAAAAATAATTTAGCTAAGCCTGAAAACATGTTAGTATCACACAAAGAAACAAACAGACATACCTTTAGACAACTTCCATAGTTCCTTCGACGAGAAGACACCGGTTGCTAGAATAATATCGTTGCAAATTACCCCGTTGTATGGATTGTGGCTATAGCCTGAAATCCATCATCATCATCATAAACTAACGGTCTCTCATAAACAAACTATGGAGGTCGAGTAGCCATATTTATTATATGAAATTTTATGTGTTATATAACTTGATATATTGACCCATATAAAAAATGTACTTGCCATACATTGCCAGAAATTTACGGGATTTTTTAATTCGGCAATTAAAGGTGTATGTTCGAGTACTTACCAAATTTTGATGATAAAAAAATTAAAATACGCGTTGGTCTTTTGAATATTAGTGAAGTTGTAAATATGGAAACTCATTAGAGGCTTAAGAAGTATATAGAAATATTCTAGAAAATTGTGATAAATATACGTTGTAAATATGTAATAATAAATGTCATTCAACAAATACACAGATTATAGACCACCAAGATGAAGACTTGGTGAAAATAATTATCACAATTTTACCAAACAATTTCTATAAATTATGGGGCATTTAATTTAAGTACTCGTTATCTTATAATTATTTCGTGGGAGAATAGAATAAAATACTGAATAAAAGACAAGTATACTAAAAAGACAACTAACAGATGCCTGTTTGCTTACAGGGTTAGTTATAAAACAAAAATCACACAATCTAATAGTCACAGACAATGTTGATGATATTCTGATACTTGCCAGTATTCAGATCAAATTAAAGAAGGACTTTAATCATATACTACAGTGGTAGGTATAAGAAGTCATTGAGCCTTCAATCGATAAAAAAAACAAATTTAAACCAAAAACAATTGACAAATTGAAACTTTTATAAATGAAGCTGTGGTTGAATTAAATTCAGATAGCACACATAGAATATCATCAACAAAAAACATCAAGATATGAAAAGAGAAAGAACACCGACTACATACAAAACATCTCATACAAATCGAGCGGAAACCTCCAAAATCTCAATTAAAGCATGGAAGTGTAAGTGCAAGCCAATAAAGGGACGAATTTTGATTCAAAATGCAAAATAAAAATGTAATAGTGTGTTTGTGCAGTACCAATCACGAACAAAAACAATTTTGAAATTGTGGCAATCAAATTAAATCAAAATATTAAAATTGTCGCTGCTGTTCACGATAAATTGTTTAAAGGAACAGTAAAGATGACACTGATAACTCAATCTATAATAATTATAATCTGGGTGTCGTCATCGTGCGTCATACTGAGCGAAGATCTTTTTACTAAGCTTTTATATAACTTGCAATGTTATGTAACTATGTTTGTACGGGTGGAATCATGCAACTCAATTTTGAAGCAGATATCTTCAACTGATTGAGCTGAAATTTTGTATACATGTTTAATTTGGATTACAATGCATTAAAAGGTAGTTTTTAAAAAGGTTTTTAAAAATATTGAAGCTTATTGAGGTCACGGTTGTAATTAATATTTGTTTGTACCAACAACTTTGCTTGTAATTTTATGCGACACAGAATAAATACTTTTTACTTTTACTAAAATATCATTAACAAACATAATTTCAAATGTATAATAAGGTCTTCGAGCAACTTCACTGAAAATCACGTAGACTCCTAATAATCTTATGTAATCAAAAACTCCCACAAATTACTAGCTTTTCTGGTTGTAAGTTTTTTATTAGTGACGCTTATTAGTGACTCAGCAGGTCAAATTATTCAGGTGTATTAGCACTCCGTGAGTATATCACTTACATATTAACACTGCCCAATCTATTGTATCACTTAAATTAGATACTATGGCCGCTCATTGGCTGCATTTTGGAGTGATACTCCCATCAAGGCTACTCAATTGACCAGCAGAACTTTTATCGAGCTAGTTTATAAGTACCTACTTCAAATAAAATTAGATAAAAATTATTAGTAATTAACTCGGTGGATGGAGATCGGGGTGGCAGTTTTGGATAATGATTTGTCAAAAAAAACAGCAGGACACAAAATCAAAAAAAAATTAAATAGATATTGTCGCACAAAACAACAATAAGCCACGCAATACACACATTCCTAGCAATGATGCAGCCAGCGTCTTGGGAACGCTTCCGATTGGTGTTGATTTGGATCAGTTGAACTACTAAAGTTATTTACAACAGGATATTTACCATGAATTGAGTTTTGAGCTATCCAATATTTCAAATCAAATCATGGTAAATATCCCGTGATGATTTTTAGAGTTTTATCAGTTGAACTACCTCTAGAATGCTCTTTAAATAGCTCAACTGTTTCATGTGTATTTTCTTATTTGTACCTATCTTTTAGTTATAATTTCACTGTCTTTTCTTTAAAGCCGGTGACACAGCCGGCGGGGGGTTGGTACGACATAAGTGTAGGATTTTTTTAGGCAGTGTTTTGTAAACTTGTCGGCACCTCCCAACTTATACTCAAGCCAAACTCAAGGTTCATTGTTTGTAATGTTTGTATACAACTCGCGACAGAAAAAATCTAAAGGTCTCTTCTTGGTGTCAAGTTTTAATATTGATTTTCTGCATTATGCATTGTAGGAAAGAGCTGAAATCAACTAGTAAGAGCTTTTCACAAAAGAAGTCCCCTAAACGGCGCTCTTTAGGTAGTGCGACCAAATGAATTTACTGAATTTAGTGTTGAAAAAAATTCGTTCCAATCGTTGCCGCGGGACTTCTTTCGTGAACACCACTTTAGTACAAATCTGACAAAAAAAAACAATATATTGAGTTTGGCCAGAGTATAGTACAGACTCGAAGAGATTTAAAATAGCTGAAGAAATCCGATTGCCACAAAAGCTACACACATAACACGACACGACACCGATGGTACCTCATCGGCTGTTACCTTTCGTCTTAGCCTCGTGTTCGTTCTCTTTATCCCTAGGCGGTTGGGGAGATAGAGATCCGCTTAGGATATCTGAAACACACCAGCTGGTTATACTACGCTACCAAGCAATCAAACTATGGCTGGAAATAATAAACTACTAGTGCGAAATGTTTATAAAAACACGGTAAACAATACTTTACGAGTTTAAAATAATGTCATTAGAATTAAAAAGTTAAAAACTCTAAACTTATGTAAAAAAATTAATAATGTAAGAAATTGGTATAACTCTATATAGGTTCTTTCATTTTATATTGAGATTTAAAAATTTCTTAAAGTTAACAATTAAATATAGAATTCTAAGCAAAGAGATTTAATTTTCAATTTTAGTTATTTATATAACATGAATAATGCAAGCCTTACGTTTTAAAATCTAATGCAACTCAGAATAATATCGAGGACATTAAGAGATCAAGTAATCACAATTTATTCTTACATGGAGCTTATATTCGACTTAAGTCTAAATCTAGAAGATCTTGATCACTTATTCTCCAAGCCATAAAACACACCAGACCTTTAGCATCTTGCATATTGCTGTTGTTAAAACTTGAATCAAAACCTGAATGTCTGGCGTGCTATTGGCATAAGGGTTTTAAACGGACTACGCTTAGCTAGTGGATAACGAGAGCAGTAATAACGTTTTGCATAATACCACTAGCATTTAGCTCATGCCAACATCCTTAAGGATTTCTGATAAATAAATTAGTTGTCTTAAGTAAATAAATATACTGTTAATTGTAATGGTCATTACATCATATTGGTGGTCGACAAGGAGACAGCACGGCTGTATGGAATAGGCAGTCTAACCTTTTGCTGCTTTGTTTATTTTCTTTTACTAATAGTTGAGTACTTAAGTTTATTGAGTTTTCCACATCTTAATCCCCGCTTCAAAGCCCTCCGTCTCTAAGCCTTTTGCTATTTTCGCTCATCCACTAGTAGCGAAATATAGTCCGTATTAAACCGTCACTAATCTAAATAAAGAAAGCGTATCATATTGAGCGAGAGACCTGGCAATCCGTCGCTTCCATTACCGTAGCTGTTGATGAAGTTTGCGAGATACAAGTCCAACTCTCTGACAGACACGTTGATGTGGTAAGGATTCACGCAGAGACCTGGCTGAGTGCACTCTGGGTGTTTCTCGAGGCGTTCTCCGTCGGTGCTTTCAAGCGGGATGGCTTTGAACAAGATCACCATTACTAGGTCTAGGCGCCATACCTGGAAGGAGAGGTGATGATTACAGATTAGGGATGGAAATTACGTCATACAAGTTAAAAGTTGAGCCAGAGCAGCGCCAATATCATCTCTTCTTCGTCGACTTTCATCTTTGGCTCTTCATCTGGTTTGACATTATCATCAAGTGTAAAATATGACAGGATTTTGGGTACTGACTGACCGGCGTTACAGAGCGTAGCGCCGGTCAGTAGTGTAACGTGTTACACAGCGTTTGTGCAGTCAGTCAGTACGGGGAAAAGAGACTCCCGCAACAAGCAACGAGACAGATTTTAGCAGACGGCGGCGTATCATGCTCGCTGAGACTAAATTACTCCCCGTCCGGTCAGTAACCGCCTTTGGATGAAAGATAGTACAAGCCATATTCTCTACGCCTGCAAGTTTTGAAGAAGTAACATTACCTTATCTATGATCTAAACTTCTTTATTTAGGATAAATATTACTTGAGAGTCCATAGCTTTTTTCAGTCAGCCCATGTACGAAATCGATCAAAAAGTGGGTCTCTCTGAGGTCGTGTTTGTGGTAAAACAAAAGTCGTAAAAAGATGACTACTTTTTCTTAAATTTTCAATTTACCGCTAAGAATAGTTTATGTACTACCACCACGTGTATAAGATCCTCAATAAGATACTCACTTTATCAGCCTGCCGCAAGCAGTCTATTCGCCGCATCTTCCCCTTCTGGTCCGGATTGCTCAGAACACAGACGGCTGGTCTCTTCCCCGTGATGCTCAGCACGAAGTCCTCTCGGCAGTCCTGCGTGATGTCTTTCCGCAGCTTGCCGAGTAGCCGTGATGCCCATTTCTGCTTCACTTCTGCTTTCTCGTTCTGAAACATTTGTTTCAGGGTGTAAAGTTTCAATTCGCTTATTAGAAACTTGAGTGTCCAGAATGAATTTGAACTTGAGTAAGTAGCTCTGTGAATAGCTTGCTCTAGGTGATTTTAGATGCCTTAAATAATAGGAATAAATGAAATTACTAATTTAGATATGAAATATGCGAAATTAAAAAAACAACTAAACAGATTATGAAATAGACGCTTTCATATTTGTTGCTGTAAAATTGGCGGAGATGTCTTTTTTTAAAGAATATATGAGTTTTCCATTCGATGATTCACAACAAGACAGATTTTTCTAAGAATCAGTACCATTATAGAAATAACCTTATTCCCTTGCATTAATCATCTACATTGCATACATTATAGGTACTATAGTATAGTTTGGTAGCAGATCTTACAGCGCTTGCGCTATCAAGAGTTAAATATAGACTTTATTCGCGATACCAATGCGCATTAGCCCAACAATGCTATCGTTATTGCTTTTAGATTATTAGCTGCTTCTATACTCTACTTCTAGGCTACAAACTGGTCAAGGTCCCAGAAATAGCGTCATTGGACTAAAATCCCTGTTATGAACAGGAGAGCTCTTTATATCTACCGAGCTTTGCGGCTCAACAGAGCGTTGCCATTTTGATTGGCACAGCGGTATTGATTTTATGAAATGAGTATAACTACAGAAAAAGCTAGCACTGTTCTTAAAGCAATCTTCATCTCGTCATATCACGGCATTTTACCCATAAGTTCTACTTCTACCACTACAATATCGTATGCATACCGATTAAGGCGCTACCCCGACCCAAAACAGTGCCACCACCTATTTTTTCTTATAATTCTGTTAAACGAAGGAATTTTCAAAAATCGATTGGCCTGTTGTGAATCCTATCACAAACTTTTTTTAATGCCTCAGTAAAAGTTTTTGGCCAATCGATTTTTGAAAATTCCTTCGTTTATCAGAATAATATGATAAAATAGGTGGTGGCGCTGTATGGGTCGGGGTAGCGCCAGTAGCGCCAGTGTAACCAAAAAACTTGGTATTTTTTTGAGCAACATGAGAACATTATGTTACGCTCTATGTTATTTTATGATTCTGTTCGGTATCTTTAATTTCTCACCAACAATTGGAATGGTTGATCATCAGAAAGTAGCTTCGACGTGATCGACCTTAGCTTTCCACAAGTCTGCTTAGTACCTTTGGAGCTCATCTGGATTTTTACGACTAGTAAAAAACGGTTTTACCTGCAATTCATATTTAGTATGCCGTTCCTCCTCGAGACTCATCCGTTTCTCGTGTTTCTTGTAGTATTTCCGTTTGGCCGCTTGTAAATTGAACCAAGTGTACGAAAAGGACTTTACGAAAGGCATCAGTGCCTCTATGAAAGGATGGAACTCGTCCTGTGAACAGAGAAACAGCGGAACAATGGTATTAGTATAGGTGTTTGTATTGGCGCCCAACGGATCCCTAAGTTGGCGCCCATGAAACTGAAAATTTTGATCTCTATTCTGATTGTTATTGGTGTTGATTTTGAATGCGTTTACTGTTATTTGTGATATTGTTTCTGATAGAGTAAGGGAATTATTAAGGAATATCATTGGATTAATTCAGAGAACTTTTACTTTAAATTAATTTTCCCGTATAAAGTTTTTATACCTGTTTTGTGCCATTTATATAAAGTTTTCAAAGCACAACTAGAAAGTTCTATATAAAGCTATGGCTTAATTAACGACATGGACATACAAGAACAATAAGAAATTTTTAAAATTGTCTGAACTAAAACCCAAAGTAAAGTTATATACAGTTAAACATTTAGACGTAAATATTAATATCGAGTTAAACATTGATACAAAAGCGGTTGCGTTACAGTCAGACATCGAGATCTTAAATTGAGAGATAAACTTCTTTTTAATGTCAAATCTCTGATCAAATATTAATCTTATCAAAAAGATGTAGACGTCAAAGTATAATAAATATAATCACGTGAATAGTTAAAATATAATAACTCTATGTATGTAAACGTGTGTGAAGTATTCAGTATTAACGAAAATAATAAGAAAAATAGTCGAATAAATACAATATAATCGCTAACGAACAATATAACCTTGTTAATAAACTCGCAACACTTAAGATCAAAATATTTAAACGGCCTGTCTAACCCTATTAAACTCTGTGACATTCCCACATAAATACTCTAAAAGTAATAAACGAAAGTAATTTTATCTATGACACCAAATAACCCAGTTCTAAATGACCGCTTGAAAAAATCTAAATACATTCAGTATTCATCGCAAGTAAAAACATGTATTGAGTACTACGCTACTTGAATCATAATAATGCTAAACGTGTCTGATTTATTGGGCTCTCGAGTTGGCAACACTGCACAGGAATTTTCGATTGTTTGTTTTATTACGAGGTACCTCTTTCGTGGAATTATTTGAGATTTTGAGGATGGAGGCAATCGTATTCAAAATATCTGGGTGGGTGGCAAATCCAGTCATACACAGGATTTTGATCACGGAGAGATTCGAAATAATAAGTTGGTACGCTCGACGTTTGACCCAAAAATTTTGGATCACGTCATGACCTTATTGAAACTTTTGACGGCGTTAGTCCTTAACATATACTATACCTATATTCTTTCCTTTTATATCCTTAACATATTTTACGTGTTCAAATTTGTCATTTAAGTTTAGCAATCTTATTTTTTATCTATTAGTGCGAACAGCGCCCAAATATTTTGTCCTCACGCCGACTTTATTTAAACTCAACCACATATAACATTGCTTGATCCATTACATCATCAAGATCATCATCGGCCTGTTAACATCTACGAAAGATGATTTAGATGAGATAAGTTTGGTTGCGCCGTGTGGCACCGGCTCAGAATTTTCATCACACCAACTCTTCCCGCGGGTGTCGTAAGAGGCGACTATGATATATCCACGGGGGTGGGCAGCAGCGCCCCCTGCAGAACAATTCTCCCACCAAACTGCGATCCCCAACCCGCAGGCCCAGCGTGGGTATTATGGGCATAACCCCATGAGATGAACCAGCCGCTTATCAGGGGGAGGCCTGCGTCGGTATAGGATGTTGAGGTTAAGGTTAAGGAAGGTTGTTTTGAGAATGCCTACAATGAAATTTGTTTTGAGAATGCCTACAATGACGACTAAAACTCTGTTCTAGAAAAGCTAATAATGGCGAATCTAAGAAATCTCCTCGATTACTCACAAATTCACAATCATAACCTGACCTAACCTCAACAGACGCCAGTCAAAACAGCGTCGCTCGCTAGACTCTGCCAGATCGAGCCGGAGTTGGCAGGACCTTTGGCCACGCGACTCCATTCAACTTTTATAGAAATTCTTAGATTATTTTTATCGGTCAAGGGCGAATAATGGTTTGTAAATAAAGTTCCCGTAACCATATTAATAAAATTATGCTGTACAATGCCAAACCGCAGCATCCAGTGCAAAAATATTTTGCACAAAATGTGTTTTGTTACTAAGAAATAAACAAATATGGAAGATATCAGAGACTAACGAACAGAGTTCCTAATGTTCCCTGAGCCAGCTGGAAGTGGTCTCAGATTTGAAAAAAACAGAATAAAGGTGCACTAAATTCACTCTTATTATGAGTTTGGTATAAGAAGATCTATCGCTTTATTTATCTACAGATCTATCGATTTTGACGAAGATCTAAAGTGGCCAAAACTACCTAAATTCAAGCGTGTACACGGCGATTACATGTCATCGAAAATTTTATAGTTTTTCTTCAATACCTGTGAACATGATAACTTACATTCAAAATATAAATTATTTCAAAAAATCTAAATTTAGAGCACCTAATTCCAAATAGCTTATAGCCCTACTGAACTCCAGGTTATCGACCTTCGACCTGGTGCCAGCAGCGTCCAGTCACAACACTGAGTTGGCGGCCGAAGCGGCAGCCGCTGCCAGTTCCCACGGGAGCCACTTGGCAGGACCTCTGGCCACGTGGACTCCTTGGTATGAATCTTTTTGGATGCTAGTCAATGGGTCAACGACTGGGGCGTTGTATATTGCCATTTTTGCAGACTTGTCTGGGACTTTTCCCAGTATTGTTTGATTGTTTGCCATGGTATAATAATAAATTTGTTTACTATTTTTTTACGAAACTTATTTAGTTTGATTTACGAGCCCATATTTTTTTTTATTTACACCTTTTTTTCCATCAGTTAACTGCATAGTAAAATATAAAGCATACCTAAGTTCCGCTTTTTAGTCAGTACCTACAGAAAATCGCTACGCCATTTTTCATTGAATTATTCTGTACCACCATGACACCTTCTAAACAAAAGGATCAATGAGTGATGCATCACATCATCCCTAAAGAGTAAACTTGCTTGCCTTTACTGTACTGTTTTATCAAGGTGAAGACTTGCATGTCTTAGCCTTGATAAAACATCAAGAAAAACTAGATCATTCATGAACTCGCACGTAAGGTGCAAGATTTGGCAAATATAAGAACAACAAATGTACTGGATAGTAAGATTGTTGGCAAAGGTGCCTAGGGTTCCCCAGCCGAATGAAATCATAGCAAAAAGTTGTTTGATCAAAGATTGTGACGTAAACTCATTGTTGAGGTGTTTTTATCGTGAGTCTATTATGGATTTGGTGCTTGCTAATAGGGGAATTATTCTCGATGTTCACCTTGAGTGATAATATCGGAAACATCTATCAAACTGCAGACGCAACATACCTAGAACTATTTGGACCTAGGACTCAGTCTGTAGATGGGATCAACTTGAGGCACAGTCTGATTATTATATAGCTTGGGGAAGCGACATCTAGAGCTGAAGAACAGCTCAAAAATGTTTTGGAAGCTTGCAGAAGCATCTAAGTTTTGGATGAAGTATATGTTTCGTGTTATACCAGTCATGTCAGTATGTTTATAGCCTATCGTGGAGATACCTAATTGGAAGCGGTTGTCGATAAAGCTAAGCCTAATGAAATCAAACAAACTATTAGGACAACTTCCAACGCCGCGCCTGCCAAATCTCTGGAGTGCGTTCACCCCGAACATTTTGGCGGCAAATCTGATCGCTGACGCTTACTCCATTATTATTTTTTCCGGCTTTATTCGCGGCGTTTCCAATTTATTTTATAGATATTGGCGCTGGTTCATCGGGGATGCCCTGGTCTTGGCCGTGGTACCGGTTGGCGTGCCTAACTGGGTTACTACGTCACACAGGAACTCTGGCCAAAATCACTGCACACGCGGAAAGATGTGAAAAAAGTCACGCATCGGCCATCTTGATTTTTGCCACGCGCCGTTTTGGCGCGCAAATGCAACAAGTGGTCGCGCCCTGCGCGCTTTGCTGACAATGCACGTATTTATACAATAAATCGCATTGTTGCATCGCATGCATAATGCTGACGAATTCGATTATATGTATTTAGGTACTTAAGCGCACGCACGTTGAATTTTCGCAAAGATATCCATAAGAAATGTCACGTTCTGGAGATGCAACAATGTACCTAAGCGTAATAACAATAAAGTTTCTGTTAATGTGACGGGTGATGGCCCAGCGCTGGACAGTGCTGATCCGAAAGCTAATGTATAGCGTACAAGATGTTTAGAAATAGAAAATGATAAGAGCATGGAAACGGGCTTTCTCGGAGCAACAATAGCAGACGCGAGGGAACACCGCTTTTCCATCCCGCCTTTCATATCACTCGCTCAAAGAACACAAATGGCATGTTGCTGGCATTTTTACTGAAAAACTCGGGCTTTTAGCGTGTTGTACCTTTTTTTCAATAAGTTGTTTGTTCTAGGAAATAATCGTTACACGATACACCGTGTTACCTACAGTAAAGTAACTTCTCTACCTAGTTAGTTACGCTAAGGTTATGTTCTTTATTACGTCTTATAAACTACTTATGAAGTTATGACTATAGTTGTTCCTTTTGTTAGGCAGCAATAAGAACCATCACCGTTACAAAAACCACAAAAACTTACGTTACCAAATAAAGATTTCTTTTTCATATAAATAACGTGATCGTTTCCAAACATCTGTTGTAGATATAGTTTTTAGGGATTTTAATGAAAAAGTATAGAACATACCTAAATGTGTAGGTAGGTATGTTTGATCCACAATTCATTAATTTCGTTGTTAATTTTTAAATTTCAAGTTATTTGTATACCTACCTATATACATATATGTATATTATATTACTCTACTTCAAAACTGCGCTACCTACATCAAATACAATAAACAAATTAATCGCGAAATTTTCATTGTGATCAAATAGCAAAATAAATAATTTACTTTTCGACATTTCAGCTGCGTTGCATCAACAGTAGGTACCCAGTTTCGGTAGCCGCGAGTTTTCCCCTGTGATCTATTTACTGAACCACGGCCGACTCCCAAGAGAGCAACATTGTTTGTCCGACACACAAACCGGTGTTGCCAGTCGTAAACGTAACGCGGTCGGTTAAAAAGTCGTCTATTTTAAACCGAGTCTGTCCCCATTGCTGATGTTGATCAAGATTTCCGGATGATATAAGAGTGAATGATAAGCAGATCACTGAAAAGTGTCGATTCTCATTCTAAAACGAAGATTAATACGACTTTGTGTTCAAGTATTTTTCTTACGAGAGAAAGGAAAAAGATCTATCTTTTCCTTTTTGTCGTAATCCAAAAGAAGTAGGGAAGTTGAACAGCAGAGCTATAAGCAAAAGCTAATTTTGACTGAGTATCAAGTCACCTTTCTAATATTTTCATCTGTTTGGGACATCCGATGGTACGGACATACGGTTTACGAGTGTAGCCCGTATGTCCGTAGGTACCATCATATGTGAAGTGAAGTGAAAATTCAGAATATATCAATATTTCTTATAAATCAATCAAAATCAATATTTCTACCTACAGGTCAAACTTACAACACTCCCTTTTTTGTCGGGGGTTACAATAGGTAATTATTATGATAATACGTCTCATTTACGTAATTAACCTACGTACCTGCTTAGTAATTACCCTATTGTAAAAGGGACGGTCTAGCAAAATGCTTAGTCATTTTAAGCGTAAGCTACAAGGTAGGTATCTATTTTAACCTAGACCCAATTTTCTACATGCGCAATAGATTTTGCACAAATTATGGCATCAAAACCGAATTCATAAAATGTGGAAATGTTTCAGCATTAGTTCTACACCTTAGATTTCATAATTCATTCCTACTATCGATTATTTCCAGTAGTAACCTATACTCTACTTTGTAGTTAATTATCAAATTGATTTATAGCTTTATGAACTTCGGGCGTGTTGTTTAGCAATCTAGGCTTTGGCTTGGTAACGTATTTTTTACCTTTTTTTATTTTTTTTTAACCTTTTTTTTACATCAAGTGAATAAGCCTTCATTTGAACACAATCTCACCTGGTGTGATATGGTGGTCTTGAAGACACCTATCCACTCTTGTCATAAAGACACCCATTTTGTAATTCAGGGTGTAACTGTCAGGGAAAACAGAAGCGGGCAGCGAGTTTAGAACCGTAGCGAATACCAAAAAAAATGTTTGACTTTAAATCAACCCGGTCAACCTAATTTCCACATTGATCAAATGGAAGTTAAATCTAATCAGTATCTCTCTGTTCATTGTTTGCCTTTGGAACACAAGAATTGGAGTCAGGACCGAAGCAAATCGAATCATCTCTTGTAAACAGAATCATGACTCGAATCATTCGATCACAATCTCATTTGACGTCGTGAATAAGGCAGCTCGTATTTATATCGGCATACCAACAAGTGAAGACTGGTAACAGCTGAACGGCAGCAGAAATAGAAAATAGTTTCAAGAACTAAAGGTGGAGCGGGAATTTTAGCGATGCACTTGGATGACAGATCAAGGAAACAAACAAGTATTTACAGCATAAAAATGGCAGTGAGATCTAAATCACGACAAAGGTAGCAAGGAAGCTCATTATCATCATCAGCTCTTGTCGACCCTCTGCTCGGCATAGGCCTCTTTATGTTTATGTCATTCGCCTCGATCCCATGATTATCTGGGTCAGGTGTAGCCTACGGTTTTGTGTATGTCATCGACCCATCGCGCTGGACGTCCTCTATTACTACAACCGTCTCTTGGCCACCACACAGTCAGTGCTTTAGTCCACCTGTCGTCACTCCGTCTGGCCAAGTGTCCTGCCCAACTCCATCTGAGCCCCAATATCCGCTCACTAAGGTCTTGAATTTAAGTCCATTTGCGAATTTCAGTGTTTGAACTCGATCTAGCAATGTGATGCCGAGTATTGCGCGCTCCATGGCTCTCTGCGCAACGCTGATCTTGTGCACAGCATAGTGAGCCGCCATTTCTCAGCAGCTAGGAAGCTATTTTATATTAAATCGTCGTATTCAGGGCGCTCTGGCGCTCATTGCGGGAGGCCTATGTCCAGCAGTGAAGTAGTATAGGCTGATGATGACGATGATAGTAAATCAATCGCTTTTTTTTACAAATCTGCAACTGCTAATCCAATCATATGTGGAGAGGGATGGAACATGATCCTTAAAATCCTTTAATTTTTTTTTCACATATCTTCTGTATCTAACAATAGTCTTTGACTAAGTCTTCAGGTGGATTCAGGAATTAATCATCATTTCAGGGTTCGTCTTCTGAAAGACATACCAAGATTTACATATATACATAGGACGTGGTTAAGATCACCAAAATAAAAAAAATATTGACCTCGGAACTCCTTTCAAACCCTGATAAAATATTTACCTACTACAGACGAGACACGACATGGTGTAGTACATCACTCCTATCAAAGATGAACTAGGTTGAATTACTACAACATCCATAAAACTTAAAATAAATTATAGCTCCGCACTGAACAGAAATAGATAGTTTTGACAAACAGTCCAGTAACAAAGCTGCAGCTGTCACTACAGAATCCGACTCAAAAACCTCAGAGATTGAGTTTATTTTTGTACGTCCGCAACGGAATATTTATAGATATCAAATTAATGGGCTCGACGCTCAACGCTGAGCGATATACTCGATTTGGATTTTGATATTATTTTAAGTGGGAAAAAGGTTGAATCCTACGCCATCTTCAATATTGGATTTTTAAAACGCTCGCATGACAGCACATCTGTGAGGCATAGGCCCTTCACGCCTTCGCCTCAAATCAATAAAATATATTCAACGATTGCGAGCTTAGACCCTAATCTGAAATCTAATTTTGGTGCTGTGTTCATAGAAAAAAATGAAGTAACTACACAGCACGCCTTACAAGTGGAGAACCGTCATCAAACAGGAAAGCATCAAACAGTAATCAATACTAAAGTCATTTACAACGGGAAATTTATCATGATTTTAGTTTTGAGCTTTCCAATATTTCGGCACACATTCATGCGCTATTATCACGAAATAACAGGCACTGCGAGCAGTGAGTTGTAAGTAGTTAGAGTAGCTAAACCAAACAAAAAACGCGTCGCAACTTGATGACAGCGAGCTCGACCCCGCCCACAAGTATTCACTGCAGCGCTCATAGATTTTTTCACCGCAGAAGGGACACTTCAGACTAGTTCAGACAGCTAATGTGCATACAAAACTGAATTTTAATGCAGTAGCTATTTATATTATAGTTTAAAACATGAAAAGATTTACAGTAAAATAAAATGAATCGTTGAGCGTTTAAATCATTGTTTTTAAAATAAATTGGTATTTTATCCAACAAGTAGGTACATACGTACCTACATAGGTACTTGCACTAACTAGACCCCACACTTTATCACATCTGTCTCAAGGCGGGAATCGAACCCACCTCCTGCGTCCCAGGCGGACCTTCGCCCACCACGCCACAGAGGTCCCCAATCGATCTATTACAAATTTATAAACCTTAAGATATTTGTTCAGACGACAATACCTATACCTACTTAGGTATATACAGCTTTAGTTTATAATGACGATTGCAAAAGATACCTACAGTAGGTAACTACTGTTACTGATCAGACAGACGGCATAGGGTGAGTAATATGAGTTAAAAATAAGTAGGTACCTACACATCCCATCTGTACGAATCACTTTTCATAATCTATGATTTTCAAACGAAATGTCAGGTACAATAGAAAATAATGTTCAAAAATTAATTTTAGTTGGTTTTTGTTGATATTCTGTTTATTAACCGATGATAAGTCAAGCCACTATCTTTTTACTTCGAAGTTGATTCATTTTTAGACGTTTTATCAAGCAAGACGGCATTTATTTCTTGATTTTATTCGCATGCGGTGTCGTGATGGGCGTAGGCGAACGACTAAATGAGTTGTTGCCGGCCGGCAACAACTCATGGCGCAAAGTTGTTGTTCGCGGGTGTCCGTTCCATACGCTAGTAATAGTAATTCAATGACTGCGAGTGAGTTTTTATTGGCAGACATAGGTACCAATCTACCCTCATTTTTGGTATTTTGCTACGAACGTTACCACTAGTGTTATTTTATTAACGATGATGGATTTAAAAGATTTATTAGTAATTAATAATTAATCTGATTGACAAATGATTTTTGTATGGATTGCTTGTCAAAGCTATGCTTTGACAGACTGGAGTCATAAACTCGTTCAAGGTAACAACTTGTACTCCTACATTTGTTTTTAGGGGGAAAAATGGAACTAGGCCTTTTGGTCTTCGAAATAAATACTTCAATCAAAACCACCATGTCATGTCTTCATAGACATGGTTCCCAGATTATTTTTCTATTTTCTTGCTGTATTTATTCCGAAGATTTCCCAGGTCGCTCCAACACCGGCACCACCCTAAATGCAATCGGGTCGACCTTCTTGCGCTTATATCGGATCGCGAGTTTCATTCAAAGTTCTGACGCTAATGCAACGGCCTGCAACGTTTCAATTGATTTTTGTACGACTTGAGTAAACGATACAGACGTTTTGAAATGCAAGAACTCTGCATTATGTCGAAAACTTGTGATTTTTCGACTGTTGAGAAAATGATGTATCAAACCCGTTCTATATCTAGGTCTAGATGGTGATGTGTGGATAGTCAAGCATTATTTATTTATGTATTGAGGTCTGTGGTGGCCCTCTAACAGAATGGGACGGAATCTTGTCTAATTGTAGGTAAAATGTCCAACTTCTTTTGTTTCAGTGGTCCAATGCCATTCTGATCGCACGCAAATTATGTGTCAATTTTTATAAAACACGGGATACAATTCATCTTCTTGCCAAAAGGTAACGAATTGAAAGGATCACTATTGCATAGTAGTAACGTTAGGAAATTAATAAAGACAATATCGACAATTAAGGAGAAGAGTGGATAATGGTGGACATTATACATTACTATTTAGCCAGCAGTGGAAGCTGACGAGCAGAAAAGATAGATGTTATAAAACTGGGAGTTACAGTACAGCCGATATTGTTACGCAACCATGCTGTAAAGAAACTACAAGCTTTTGCAGACTATAGCTTTTTACTTTTTATTATATGTGATTTTTTGTAACATCTTTTCTACATAAACATGACGTGTGGTCAGCGGCAGACTTTAAAAACAGTTTGACTTCGATTGTAGATTGCATGTCATTGTATTCTACGTTTGTCTCAAAAACAAAATCCTTTAGGAACAGAATATTTAATTGTCAGAATGATGAATTTGCAAAAAGTTGAATTTGCAGCATGTTGAATCCTAAAATCTTGAATTTGCAGAAAGATGATTTCCTAAAACGTGGAGTTTGTAAAATGTTGAACACTTACACAACACTGCTACTAGGTTTACTAGGTTGCTACTGTTTCTAGGTTTACCGCACTGCCTCAAAAAACAACTCATCCTTGAAAAAATATAATTTGACATCTGTGACCAAAAGTGGTTTTACAATATTGGAATTTTGAAAATTAATAGAGCTCCTTATGAAAGAGCAACGCCTTTCTCAGGCTTCAGACAGCATTGCGGAGATCTGTCTTGATTTGTTTCGAGAGTTAGATAATCTAGGAAACTCAAGTTAAGAACTGGTGTGGGAGATCACTCTCTGTCTCTAAGTTTTTAGCCCCCGACGCGAAATGAGAGTGGTGTTATAAGTTTAACGTGTCTGGCTGTGTATCTGTGTATCTGTCTGTGGTATCGTAGCTCCCAAACAGATGAACCGATTTTCGTTTAGTTTTTTTTTGTGCCATCGATAATTGAATCCCGAGTGTTCTTAGCCATGTTTCATGAAAATCTATCGGATGGTTTTAAAATTTTAAATTTTGTTCTTGTCTATTTCCATCTAGCTAAAGGACGTGCCTGAAGAAAAACAACCTTGAGACATCACGTCGTTCAACGTCAGTCCTGTCAATTTAGAAGGCGGATGATGTCCACAATTACCATGAGCTTTTGTTTCACCGACACACGCTATTCCTCGTACTTATTAGCTTCACCAATCGGTTCCGTAGTGAGCGTTCATGTATTATGAATCTACGGGTGTTAATTAGTTTCGTTTATAAAGACGCCGCGGGATTCCTTTTGGAGTTTGTAAGGATGGAACAAAGAATACGTACCTAGTGGAATTTTAATTCTTTGGCAAAAGGAATCATTTTAACTGCTAATAAAGGTTTTCTTGAAAAATGTAGAACAAAAATTGGTCAGTTTAGATACTCTTTGTTCATCTATATTAATATACCTTACAGAAATTTTATTTGATTTCAGATTCCAGATTACATTTATTCATAAAGTTTCAGGTTTATACATAGATCTTACAATTATTCTTATAGTAACTATTAAAACCTGCCTTTTCAGGCGTATGAATTTAATATTAGAATTTAAATTATTATAAATTGCATGTGAAAATACAAATTAAAAAAAAATTACAATGAAAAAACCATGTCGCACATAATCACGCAAAATCAATAAATAATAATAGTTACAGTTTACATTCAAAGAATTTATAGTATAAAAACATTTTTCAGCCAGCCATTTTGTCAAATAAGAGCAAAAGCCTTTATTGACAAAGAAAATTACAATAAAATAACAGAAATAAATTAGAACTAGTATTTACAATTGAAACAATTGAGCTAACTGCAGGCTGTTGCAAACAATCTACAGGTAGCTCAACTGATCAATATCAATACCAGTCGGAAGCGTCCCCAAGACGCTGATTTGATTTTGTCAAAAAAAAATTAAATCTAGTTAATAATTTGTGTTTCTTTAAAATTTTCAGGAAGTTTATTGTATATTTTGGCCATGGACGTTTAGTATCACTATAAATGTCAAATATCAAAGTTGTACCTACTTTATTTCCTTTGATCTTACAGGACTCTTAGACACGTCTCAAAAATCAAATTACATTACACAAGTACAAGAGTACAAGAACATTAATAAGAATTTTGAAAATTCTCTGCCAGATTTTTATGAAACATGGCTAAAAACACTCGGGATAAAATTATCTATGAAACCAAAAAAAATACGAAAATTGGTTCATCCGTTTGGGAGCTACGATACCACAGACAGATACACAGATACACAGACAGACACGTTAAACTTATAACACCCCTCTCTTTTTGCGTCGGGGTTAAAAACTAGGAAATATTGTATCACTTTGATTTTTTGTTCACTTCAATATTTTTTAGGTAAAGAATAGACTCGGTTGGCCACACGATATTTTTAGAGGGAGTCGACATAGTTAAAATATTTCTAAAATTAACCTATTGCGTACCTACATATAGTTCTATGCTGAAATAACCTACGTAAATGACTAAGTAGGTACTATCTACCATGTAGAACGCAAAAACAAGTAGAAACCGTACCTATAGCTATGCATGATCAGTTACAGCTAAGGAATGAATCCTCGTTCTACCCGCAAATACAATGACAGATTATCAGCAACGTCTAAGCGATTCCTAAAGCTGGAGGTACCCGCATTTTGGCCTGAACATATGTAGGTATATAAATAGTCAAGCGGTAGATAAGAACCCTTAAAAACTGACAATTAATTTCCAGCGTCGCTAATACAATCACAAAACCTAGCTAAAATCTAAAACCCTCTAGCTATGCAAATCTAAATGCTTGTACAGCCGCAAAGATGCACATGTGCGACGCACTGCGCATGCGAATACGCGCAAAGTCGCACGGTGCGCGTGAGCATCGTGCGCGCACCCGGATGTGTAGACATTACGTCTCTGGAGGCTTTCACGTACTCCACTGCTGATTGGTAATGGAGCTTAAGTTTTCTAGCTTGCTCTTAAAAACATGTAAAATAATATCTATATATATAAAAGAAAGTCGTGTTAGTTACACCATTTATAACTCAAGAACGGCTGAACCGATTTGGCTGAAAATTGGTGGGGAGGCAGCTTAGAACCAGGAGACGGACATAGGCTATGTTTTATCCCGGAATTACCACGGGAACGGGAACTACGCAGGCGAAGCCGCGGGCAGCAGCTAGTCTACAAATAAATAGAGAATCTTCAGAGAGATGGGGCTTCATTATTTAAAATTGTGGCGATCGCAACATAATTACAGAGACTATTCCAACGATTTTATTTGATTGTCTTCAGCAATAGAAAAATACATAAATAAGTAATGCTGAACAATCCACACAGCATCATCTAGCTAAACAAGCTAAACAGAGCTTGTGTTATGGGTACTAGGTGTACTAGGTGACTGATAAAGTTAATACAATACCTACTCAATAGATACCTACAATTCGGATATGATAAATTAATGAATAATAATAAATAATGCTGGACAATTCACACAGCGTTATCTAGCCCTGAACTGAAACTGATATACTTAATACATTACACTACATAGATAGATATTTTTTATTATACATAGAAAACATCCAGAACACGCCACAGAGGTCGTCTTAATGTATGTTTTTACAGAAAAAAATCGATTCCTTAGGAATAAATTAATCATCAATTTGGATATCCACTTTAACTTTTGATCTCCGTTTGACACAATATTGGCAAAGTCCGTTTAAGCGATGTTTAAGTTTGATTTGGACATCAATTAGTGAAACTTGCGAGGAAAATATGGAAATAAAAAACTGACTTCATAAATCACCCTTTACATCTATACTTATATTATAAAGAGGAAGGTTTTGATTGTTTGTTTGTTTGTATTGAATAGGCTCCGAAACTACTGGACCGATTTGAAAAAATTTTACCATTAGAAGTCCACATTATTCCTTATGAACGTAGGCTAATTTTTATCGCGGGAAATGCTTCATTCCTACGGAAAAACGGGTAATAGGACAACGGGTAGTAAGAATGCAGCTAATCTTCTATATGCATAACCATGCAGCGTCAAAACACACATGTGTTTTGTACATTTTTAACAAACTAATGTTCAGATATTCAAAGTAATTTCCGGTAGCAAAACAAACAACTACATACCAAATAATAGACACAGTATTAAGCTTTAAAACAACCGCAAAGTACCGTGTACTTTCAACCTCAAACATGTTTCGTTTAGGATTAATATTCTCGACTTTGTTTACAAACACATCTTTGATGGTCGCAAAATGCGATTCGTGGGTGGTGATACGGCTAACATATAAGTAATTCTAGAAAATAAACCTGTAGATTGTTTGCAACAGTCTGCAGTTAGCTTATTTGTTTCAATTCGACGACCTCTGTGGCGCAGCGGGCGAAGGTCCGCCTGCGACGCAGGAGGTTGCGGGTTCGATTCCCGCCTTGGAACAAATTTGTTTACGATCTGCAGAATTGTGTTCCGTTGGTCTGGGTGTTTTCTATGTATAATAAAAAAAATATCTGTCTATGTAGTGTATTGTATTAAGTATATCAGTTATCTAGTACCCATAACACAAGCTCTGCTTAGCTTGGGGCTAGATAATGCTGTGTGAAATGTCCAGCATTATTTATTTATGATTATTTTATTTAATTGTATATACTTGTTCTAATTTATATTATTTGCTTGTAATTTTCTTTGTGAATAAGGTATTTTATCTTCCAGAAAATAAATGCCATTATTAAATTAATTTGGGGCCAGTTGATGTTGTTAAAATTACCAGAATTACATAGGGTGATTGATAGCTAGGTGCAAGGCTTCAAGGAGAAGCTAGAATAAACCATTTGAGACATGGTTGTCTAAGACAAGAATCAAGAATCAAGAATTTAGACCAGAAAGACGAAGTCGAACTATTGATTTTGTACCAATTATTTTGGTTTTTGTGGAGAAAACTCAAATTCAATAGTTAATAACGACCATTTCAAGCAATAAGTGAACTGTTATTTTTTATCTTATTAAAGTAATTCTATATTTTCGGCGACGTTTGCGGGTTCGAAATCGAGAGCAGCTTTCAAAGGAAATATCGCGAACCATTCCAAAGTCAATGGTGCCAATTCAGATGTCACAAAAACTAAACTAAGGGATTTGAAAGTTTTTGAATGGCGGGTGGCCCCTAACACTTGTATGTTTTTCAAAATCACCGCGCACAATAAAAGTTATAAACTTAGATAGAGGACACTAACCCTTTGACTCGACTGTCACATAACATGCCATAGACCCGTAGACTCGCGCACTATCATGGCGGCGCGGCCTGATATTTGCCGACTTTTACAAGAATGACAATAATTCTGAAACTAGTTGGAAATTTTATTTGAAACAAAAAGTAAACTATTCTATGATAATACAGTTCTAAATTTTAACTGAAATTTTATATGACTTATTGTCTCATACACTGTCAATTTCTATCTAAAAATGTACAATTAGAAAAATAAGACATGTTCATGTAAAACTAAATATATTAGGAATATTAGGAAACTTTGGAAACATGAGGTATGCCTATTGTAATCTTGAATATATGTCTAAAAACCTATGTATTTTGTATTTATTACTTCCATCGTAGGTACACTTGTTGTTACACTTGATTTCGTTACATTCTATATTTTATTCTTAAACAATAACACACATGTATTTCGCTGTAGGAAACACCATAAGGTACAAAGAAAAAAAAACAGACAGACATGACTGAGAAAAAAAAAATTAAAATAATTGATTAGGATCAAATATATGTATAATAAATTAATTATTTAAAGGGTGTCAAGGTCAAGGTATGCTGCTGTATAAAAAATTAAATAGAAAAATAAACATTGTCAATCTCAGAAATTGACGTCCCGTAACATTATTTTTATTTGTTTTAGTGTCTTCTATCTTCTATCAAATATTTAACTATTATTGTGCGCTGCATTTTAGAAAAAAAAAACAAAATGGTGACCGATGTTAGGGCCAAAATCTTCAAACCCCTTAAACAGCACCAAAAATGATGCCATTTTTTGACATCAATAAAATATTTTAGTTACTAAAGACAATATGTCAAGTACTTACGGACAACGGCCGTTGGCCGTACCTACAAGTTCTTTGCTACAGACTCATTATTGTCCAAAGCTGTGAAAAATTCACTTCTCATACATCATGGATATAAAAGTAGATGCTGTACAGCATTAATCATCTAGTAACTATGCCCAAGGTATGTATAAGTATTCCCGTAAAGCGGTCTCCGTAATAAATACGTGCACGGGAGGAATCCTAATGCCTGTTGTTTTTTAATGACGCGTCACGAGCTGGGTTTTCCTGGTGCTGGATCAGGATGTCACCTATTTCTACTATTAACACCATGTGTTGGAGAGGCAGGTTGTAGGTTCGATTCCCGCTAAGGGAGAAATGTTAGGAAATATTTTTTCTAAGTCTGGGTGTTTTCTATATTCGCCGCACCGCCGACGAACCCCAGTTTTTTAATTAAAACCAAATTTTGTCTACTTATTAGAAATCGTATACATAAAATACAATTTCTGCTTACTTTTGGGCTAAATCATCTAGCAAGCTGGGTGTGTGAATCGAGATCTTCAGAATATCAAAGACAGAGAGAGATATTATGTTGGAAATAAAAAGCAACAAAGAAATCATTTGTCGTAAGAAGTTGGGCAACGTCTCATGAGAGACGCTGGGAACTTCCGCCAGACGTTGAGATTGGGAATAACTCAATAAAAGAAGAACCAGATCGAAAAGTCCAAGTCTCAGTGCGTCGTTCTTGGTACCCATAGAATACATTAGCAATCTCGTAATACAATCAACGCTAACAAGTCCAAGATAAGGATATAAAAACGAAAACACCTTGATTTGGACGAAAGACGCTAAACAATTATATACAAAACAAATTCAAGAATACAGAAACTCAGTATTTACCATTGATGGATATCTAAAACCTTCGTTGCCAATGAAATCTAGGTTTATGAAAGTTATATCCAAAGAAGGTTTGATATAATGCTGTGAATGCAAAGAGCCTCGGGAACTGGGTAAACCCAGGCTTTCTACGTGAGCTAGGATGCTAATGTTTACATAACTTGATGAAAAGTTGCCTATGCTTTGAATATAAGATGCGAAGTAAATGAAATTGGATAATTTATTTGATTGTTGGATCAAGATTGACCAACAACGGCGATTTCCAAAAAACTCTCTTCAGGCAGGGCAAGGCAGTTTCAGCATAATCGGTTCACGGGTAATAGGGCGCTGTAGCCCTCTTTTCATTCTGATTGAACTCTTTTATTGGTATCACAGAATCGACAGCCCTTAAATACTAACACTACTAATATCCTATCCTATTCTACTAATATTATAAAGCCTAAAGTTTGTGAAATATGTTTTTTTTTGTTACCTAGGATCTCCAAAACTACTGAACGGATCAATACGAAATTCGGCGTACGTTTAGAGCTAAGCCTAAGTCAGATAATAGGCTACATAATATACCGAAAACACGCGGGCGAAGCCGCGGGCAGAAGCTAGTTGTTCTGAATGATTATGAACTATTTGAAAGCGTCTTATAGAAAACTTCTCATAAAACTCAAACATTTTCGTAATTTGTGTTTCATATGGGTGGCAGAAAAAGAATAGTATATTTTTTCTAAGTTTTTCCATTATCGGGCGGCACCCTTAAATTTTTTTTTTATTCTGAATGATTGATCTTTATTTTTACTTCTCCTAATTAACTAAATTAAATCTAAAACTAACCAAAATAACTTTATTGCCATATGACTCATTGGTGTGGCTAAAATAATTTGGATAATAAATATGATTTGGATTGATACGGAGTTTCCTAAATGTCAGATAACATTTAGATTTTCCCATATTTACAAATTATGCTGATAAAACAAAAAACCTCGACATGGTTCGTGCACAAATCTAAAAGCTTGCCTCACTCAACGGAGTCGTCCCTAATCTACTTCATAGATTGCATTTTCCGTTTAGTCAGACATCGAACCAATCAGCAAAACTAGAAAACCGAGGAATTGGTTCAAATAGCTACAAAATTTACTACCAATAACTTTTGAACAGGAAAACTTCTGCGACTTTCAAAAGTTAATATTTTATCTGGCAGTTGGTCAAATTATTACTGTCTCCAAGGTTATTTGGGAACTATTGGTATAGGGTATAGGTATACAAAAGTTACTTTTTGTTGATATTTTCATGAGTTGGTTCAAATTAGTCGGGTTTTTTGCCGTTTAGTGACTAAATCTTGCGGTATTTTAATAATTTATTGACTGCAGTATAACTTCCAGAGAACCTTAGAAACCACAAAGAAAAATTCTCGTGCAGAAATTTAACAGTTTCTCTGACTTTATGGCATGTTCCACCAACCTACATGCTGTTGCGATCCATATTTTGCACTTTTAAAAAAGTTATCATAGTCATAAAAAAGTTTGTTAATATTTTGAAATTTGCTGCATTTGACATTTGCTGTTACTTCATCCTATATTCGTTTACTGCTGGACATAGGCCTCCTTTAATGAGCGTCATAGCGCCCTGTGTTCAGCTAGCCGAATCCAGCATCTGCCGTCACTTGATCAAAAGAAAATATTTCGATAATTCCAATAAGCCAGCAATGTATCATCAACACCGACATTACAGTTGCAAAAAAATCTCAAAAGTCCGGTTCAATTAAGCAATAGAGCTACTGAGACGTCAAACGACTCAGAAGTCTGGTCCACTTAATTGTAGTTGGGTATTGTAGAGCTTCATTTTACGGCAATTTTTTTAATGTCAAATCATGACACTACAAATGGCGCGCAATTCAATACCGTCGTTTGTATTGGAACACCCGTTATAAGATACCACAAAATGTGGGTGGTATCACTAAGCCAAAAAGGGGTGATTCCGGATACCTACAGATTACAAAGACAGCAAGAGCGTGGTTCAGCGCAGAGCTGCTAAAAGCTGCTGCGGATTTCTAGCATGAAAAAGGTTTGACTTCTCTCCTCCTCCGATTAATGTGTAAATTTTAGTAAAGTAGTAGGTAAAATTTCAGTAAAGTAGTGAGTTATGACTACAGCGGCCAGTCTCAACGGAGACTAGCCAGGTGCGCTGGACATATTATAGTACACAGGTACACTCTTTATTCCCCACTCTCATAATTCGATGGAACGGCAGACTGACACGACCGGGGAGAGATTAGGCGCAGGACCAACGGCTTAACGTGCGAGGCACTGGGATGTAACACCGAAAATTTCCTGACACCGGTCTGCTACTTTGAATTTTTCTTGGTAGAAAAACACTAATAACTATTGACTCGATCCAAGATTTGAACCCACGACCTCATAATCAGCGGTTAAACAAGCTGACCGCTAACTTCCGGTACTATATTAGAATCATGCTGGTAGCACGAAATTATAATGTTGTAGGATAGATAATTACAAGAAGCCTATGAATAAATATCACAAGCATAAACAGACGCACGGCGCGGCGGCGCGCGGAGTCGAATACTCTTTCGCTCACACTTCTAATGCTGTCTCAAATCGGATGCATTCGGTGGTTCACGGAAGACTTCGGGTAAGCTCGGCCCCCCCACTACGAAACGTCATAGAACCTGCAAGATCGAGCATTTATATAAGGCGGAGCACGCGCATTAAATCTTCAGTTAGCTAGGGATCTTCTGACGGATACGCGGCCTTTCGGTGCGCCACCTCTAAAGATCTAGGCTAAAGGGCAAGGAGGGTTGGTCGGTACGTCACGTCCCCAACCGCCGGCCCTTGGCAAGTACGTATGTATCTAGCTAGACTCAACCCCTATAAGACGCCATTGTAGCAGCTTTAGTGCAGGGGGAGGGTGAAGATGAACACCCAATAAAATATGAAGTTGCACACGTCAGCAATTACAAAAATTCGAAGCTCGGGACAATGAGAATCCTATGCCAGTCATTCCTGTGCGTTGGAGAGGAAGACCGAAAAATAATGCTGATCTCTAATCCTGGTACTCTCACGGGACACTACCGAGTACCAGAGGGGGAGACTGTAGGATACATAATTACAAGAAGCCTATGAATGCAGATCCCTAATCCTGGTACTCTCACGGGACGCTACCGAGTACCAGAGGGGGAGACTGTAGGATAGATAATTACAAGAAGCCTATGAATAAATATCACAAGCATAAACAGACGCACGGCGCGGCGGCGCGCGGAGTCGAATACTCTTTCGCTCACACTTCTAATGCTGTCTCAAATCGGATGCATTCGGTGGTTCACGGAAGACTTCGGGTAAGCTCGGCCCCCCCACTACGAAACGTCATAGAACCTGCAAGATCGAGCATTTATATAAGGCGGAGCACGCGCATTAAATCTTCAGTTAGCTAGGGATCTTCTGACGGATACGCGGCCTTTCGGTGCGCCACCTCTAAAGATCTAGGCTAAAGGGCAAGGAGGGTTGGTCGGTACGTCACGTCCCCAACCGCCGGCCCTTGGCAAGTACCTATAATAGCTAGGCTCACCCCATATATGACATATGTACCTACCTACAAAGGTACACATTGAATTATATAAAGACACATCGATGTAGGTACACAAGCGTACCTACTCAGATATATAATAAAGAAACACCAGTGTATGTGTAAGACTCTGACTGTAACATAACCCCATCTGTTTTTGGATAATAAATGTACAAAACATACCCAATGGCGTTTTAACTCAAACCCTTCTTCTACAATGTTCATAACTAATATAGGTAGACCACACAACTGGCGGATCTCTGTTGAACCATGTCACAGTAACAAACGCCAAAAGTAGCGTTTGTTACTGTGTGTTTGGCGTTTGTTTTCTTATTGTGACAAGGTTCTAGAGAGATCCACGATTTGTGTGGTCTACCTATAGGTACATACATAGTACATAGATAAGTATATAAATGTCGTTTGGTACCGCGAGCTTAAAAACGTCGCCGTGTGGAGACACGCTCCATTTGTCACAGAATAAGGTGGCAAAATGGCACTATATCGTCGATCCTTTTATGACAATTCCATCAGGGCTAGGATTTCAACCCCCTACAGATTCGCAAATCTACCAAGCACTCACTACGCCAACAGGCTACTAGATGCACGTACCTGTAAACGCACTAGAATTCCTGAAATAAACCCAAGGTTCAGATCGATCGTATATTACAGTAACGTATATAGACGACCTCTAGTGGCGAGTGCTGGTACCAATTGAAGGGATGTATTCATATTCATATTCATATTCATATCATTTATTGTGATTTTATGCATACAGGTATTGTTCTTAAGTGTAGGTAGTCTTAGTGGGTACACAATGCATAAAAACCCTGTCATGGCGCTACAATTATTTTGGGTCAAATAAATTCTCATAAAATAGGTGTATGTCATGATTAGGTAGGTAGGTACTTACTTTCTAACTTAATCTATAGGTGATAGTATGTCAGCTAGTACACTTTTGGTTATTCGCTTTAAACTATCATCGGAGAAGAATTCGTGAACTGAATAGTAACATTTTTGTAATAAAATAGTTTTGAGGTGTTTCATAAAAATATTATCTTTTGGTTTTGGTAGTATTCTTTGGTTGTACCAAGTCATTCGTTTTTCCGATAAATAACTATATGTCCTCTAAATCAGCGCTGGGTGGACACTGTGCATCCAGCACAACCCTGAATGAAGGGCCATATTTGCCATATTTTTTTTAGCTTTATTTGTTATAGTTTTATGTATATGTATACAAGCAGTATAAGCTTTTTGTTTCCCAAATAAAATAAAATGAAAATAAACGCTGCTACTAAATCTATTTTGTAACTATTTGGGAGTATTAATTAGTTTAGTCTTGAGGCTTATATTGTGTATAGTAGGTAGTTTAGGTAAATTAAAATATTATCTCTCTTTCTCTCTCCTAACTGAATCGTTAGTCTCTTCGGAGACTACCCAGATGTGCAGGACATTTATAGTGCAATACAGGTGCACATACTCGATTCCGTCACTCTCATAATCCGATGGGACGGCAGACTGACACGACCGCGGAGAAGTCAAGCGCAGGACTAACGAGCTTTCTGAGGCACGGGGGTGTAATACAGCCAACTTCCTGGCTCCGGGCTGCTACTGTGAAACCCCAATAACAACTATTGGAATCGCCCGAGATTCGAACCCAGGACCTGATAATCAGCGCTTGAACCTGCTGACCGCTAGAGCAACGAGGCAGTAACTTACTATATTATGTACAAAACATAGATATAAGTAAAATTCTGAAGATATGGTACGTTTTAAGCGCTAACTGAACCAATTTTCTGCAAACAAATATCGCAACAAATCGCGCGACATAAGACGCGCTTCAAAATCACGGCTGTATGCTGATGTGTGCGAGGCACGAAAGGTGAAACAATACTACCCGAATGTTTTGAACTAAATGATACCTCAATATCTATCACTTTAAATACTTGGTTATGCTGTAATTTCCGGATAAAGTTTGCTCCTTACTATATAAGGTCAACGCAATTAAATCCATATAAAAAATTCATTCTGACATCGACAATTTTTTTTTTCCGGAGGAATAGTTACCTACCATCTCGGATTTATTTATTTATAACTAAATTCTCTGATCTAGCTACATAATTACTTTGCTCACTTTTTTCAAAATATCCCTTAGAGCAATTGATATATTCGATAGTTCTTTCGGAAAAATCGCAATGAATATTATAGGTAATTTAAATAAGGAAATAAAACATTACACATACATTTGCAATACTTTCTACAAGGCAAACGGCACTGGTGTAAGTTCACGGTTCAGATATCACCAAAACTAAACTAATTTGACAGCCCAAAAAAAGTTGCCTTCCTTTTATAACGATCGAAATAAAAAGGATGGTATTGTCTTACATCTATCAAAATAGTTTAGTTTAGCTTAGTTTTGGCGATACCAGGTATCTTAACTACTCTACCTACTAAAAATGTCCTATTTTCCCCATTTCTCTATTTTCCCAGCTGACGCATCCATTAAATCCTATCCCACACATATCCCGTTATAAAATATATTTAAAACAACATTAAAATTCCCTATCCGTAGCGCAAGGTGAGTGGAGGTTAACGCACTGGACCCAGAAATATTTGCAAATTACCAATGAGTATGCAACACACGGACGAGTTTTTACAATGGTTGACGTGTAATAAATGTTATGGTAATGTCATTGTTTGTTGCGTAAGTTTGTAGGACATTTTTGTTTGTCATTGTGGTGATCGATGAAAGCTTTTGTGATGGTAAAATTAAATTGGTGACGTTATTGAAATTTTCTAGTGCAAAAATTATACTTAAATCTTTACTTATACTTAAGTCTTTGAAAAGGATTTGAACAAAAATTATGGTGAATATCGACTACTTTATTTAGATAATTTTTTGCTTTTATGTGGTTATGAGGGATATAATTTTCTTAATGCGTGAGAATTAATAATAATAATGATGGAAAATTAACACAACATAATTTAGAATCAATTAAGAACCTACATTTCATTAAATATTTAATGAAAACTCGCTTCTACAGCTCCGATTTTTTTTAACGTATACTTAAATGGTCCTTAAATATGTAGAACTGAGTATATTTGCATTAGACAATATTAGAAAAATGTTATAAAACATCACGCTTAAATAATAAATTAACTATGACAAAATGATTTTCACAAAAGCACTAATAAAATTAAATTCTTTCCGAAAAATTGAGTGGAACCTGCAACCATCCACTCGGTCGGATAAAGAGCTACTGATTCCTAAGACATTTTCCCAGTATCTCTGGTTTTTTAATTCCTCTTTCTTTCCGTAGTAAAAAAACACGCTGTACTAATACTGTAATATATTCTGACAGCAATCTGGTCTCTGCTTGCTGTGACGGCTACTTCTAATTTATCGTTTTGCTGTTTCCGTGCCTACTATATTTTACAGGAAAAATATAGCGAAGCCTACAGCTGATATAACTTTAAAATTAAAATGAGCAAATTGATCTCTTCACCGCAGAGACGCCGCGGTGACTCACCAATTGCATACAATAGCGAGCCCGCGCGGACCATAAGCGAGTGAAGTAAAAATTATTTAAAACTAGTTTCTGCCCGTGGCTTCCCATTCGTATTTTCGGTATAATAAGTAGCCTATTATCTAAGTTAGGCTTTGTTCTAATGTACTACGCCAATTTTCATCTTGATTTTTTCAGTGTTTTTGGAGATCTTAGGTGAAAAAAAATCAGATTTCACAAACTTTCGACTTTATAATATTACTAGCTTCTGACCCAATAAATGTTTCAGTTATTAGACATTTTCGGAATTTTTAACTTTTTTACCCTTGTCCATTCTTTTCGACGCCAAGGTTTTGTAACCTTGATTTGTATCAAGGAATTTTCTCAATCTGTTATTATTATAGCATTTTTCGATGACTGTGCTTATCAACTGCTTAGGTACTGCTATTTGTGTGCTAAAAGAACACTTTTTCTTTTATAATGTGCTTAACAAACAAAAATGTGAAATGCAATTTTTTTCCAAAAGTTTGCATCCTGGAGGTGAATGAGGTGCTTGGGGAGCATTCTGTGACCACCACGGTCCCCAGATCTCAACCCGCTTGACTTCTTTTACTGGGGGTGCCTCAAGGAAATGGTTTACAAGGAGGCCACCACCAATGGCAGGCACACAAATGGATGTCAGCATTCGATAGCACAGTTATTCAAGAATGCTATAACCAAACCAGATTGAGAAAATTTCTTGATTTGTAACCTTGGCATCGAAAAGAATAGACAAGGGTCATAAAGTAAAAAAAATCGAAAATGTCCAATAACTCGAAAACCGTGAGACTTTTACTGGTTTCATTTTTTATTTTCTGAACAATTCTGATGTCTCATTCGCGTAGGTAAAGGCTTGACCACTCTTTACAATACACCCTGTATAATTTAACGTATCCAAGTGTGCCTTGTACTCCAACGGCGAATAATTGATTATGAGTCTCTTATAGCTTTCTTCTCCTGCCACATTTGACCATGTGTCTCCAGCTTACAACAGCTTTAGAGCCAACTAAAACAAACAGAGAGCCTCGTATAATTCCCGGCTCCAAGACGTGCAATACGCGATGACGGTTACTGGTATCGTATGCAAATCCCGTGCTGTGCCGTGCCGGGATTACAGTGCACATCACTAATCCTTGCGACTTAGCACCGTGGCTTACGTCTTATGTTGTAGGCGGGCTGAGATATTGGAGCAGGGGTGGAGTAAGGGTCTCCAATTGATAGCCGGGGGCAAGAATTTCATACTACTTTGGAAGCTCTGGGCGGTGTAAGAAGTCTCTCCAATCGTTAGTCAGGGGCAAGGATTATAAAATATCTTGTAATACTTGGAAGCGTTGGAGGTGTCAAAGGGGCGTTCGAAATTGCATAGAAAATTGCAAATCTTCAGCATTCTAAGTTAGTATGTTAAAGTGTACGTCAAAATCGACGGACAATACAAAAAACTCGAAATAAGCTATTTCAATCGTAAAATTCCGAGAATTAAACAATAAAGTGAGTATCGTTAAAAGATTAAGACTAATAAAAGCTTAGAGGTAGACCAAAATAGAAATGAGCAGTCATGATTAACAGAGATCTATTCATCAGATGGGAATAGTATTTGCCCAGAAGAGAAATAAGATAATAACTAATAGTGGCTTCGCTTATGACTTTCGTGCTCATGTGTGCATATACTTGCGCAACTTAGTACCTTAACTGCTAAAGTGCGTGCCCCAGCTTCCTTAGTGCATCCCCAACCCCTTCAATGCGTGCCCCCCTAACTACATCTCTTGCAGATATTACTCGCAGTAACGCGAGAGTAGAGTTACTATTATGTTGGCACATAGACTCGATTTGCACTGTTTAATGTTGCAAATAATGGGGGGAGGGGGGTTGATAGCATATCATCCTGCGGAGATAGTAATTGTTAGTTTGGGGTGGAAATGGGAACATAAACATGTTGTCTCTTAAGTTTCCTTTATGAGGGTTTTTTAGTATTGTTTCTGATTTATTGTTTTTTTGTCTGGGTAGACATTTACTGCACTTAGGACTTCATAATATGCGGTTAAACAAGCTGACCGCTACACCAACGAAGAAGCATTTGAAAACTTTTTTACTGAAATTCCAATCTCTACTACAAATTGTTTAAAGTCTTCTTAAGTAATTGCTGAGTCATAACTAATAGAAAATGTATCTAAATGCAAAAATAAATTTAATTTCATCCATGTTGATGAAACAGCTTTATAAAAAGCCTTTAAACTTTTAAATATGAAGAAAACTGCGAATCTCTGTGGCATTTCCGTTACATTCATTAAACCATTGATTGATACCATTGCAACAGATCTAGCTTTTATGTTTAATGAATCTATTGATTGTGGCGTATTTTCTGATCTATTGAAATGTAGTAAAATAATCCCACTGTATAAATCGGGTAGTAGATCTCACCCCACTAACTTTAGACCAATATCAGTACTGCCTACATTCAGCAAAGTTTTTGAAAAACTTATTTTACATTAATTGCTTAGACATTTCAATGCTTTCTTCCCTGCCACATTTGACGCTGTCTCGAGCTTACAACAGCTTTAGACAACTAAAACTATAGGGGTGAGTATTTGTCGTTAGTAATGGTAACGAAACGTAATTATTGTGACGTCCCCTTTTTCCATACAATTTGAAACAGCGCCTCTCGTCGTCTCGTCTCATCGTGCAGACAGGGAACTACGCAAATACAAAAAGGAGACCTCAAGTCGTAGAAATAGACTCACCCCTCATGTCTTTTAGATCATTTTAAGGGCTGTCCGTTGGATGTGTAATCTATTAGACAAAAACCTTAATAGGAAATAGAAAAAATTGTGTGTTTAATGACTGCATAATTTTTTAATAGTATTATGAATTATCCTGTTTTCTATAAAATTCATTGAATTCCTACTAATAAACTATTAACGTTATTGACATCAAGAAAACGCTTACCTACTTAGTGCAGGCGTTTTCGAAATGTCAAAAAAAAATACTCGTCGATTTGAGAATCTCCTCTGTTTTTCGTCGGTAAAAATAGTTCGAACAAACTGAAAAGAGGATGCTTTTTTACGTGAGGCCGCCAAATTAATGTGGCATAAACCATTCTTATTTGAACATGACATTCCATTTGACAACCCAGCTCCTTTCCGTCAGAAACACACATCATTCATCTCAGGTCTAAGTTAAAACGATTTTTTTTATTCGTGCATTATGCCTCATTGCAAAAAGCACAATCGTGTCCTTTAAAATAAAATGGTTCTCCTTAACCTATTAACCCTATCAGACTTACGGTTGATGTTTAGAAGGCCTCAGTTGCTAAGTTGCTACGGCAGTGAGTGAAAATAGCACCTACCTAAATCGCTGATGGCGGCGATAGGCACGAGCGCGGCCGGATAAATAGCGTAAGTGAGAGGTCGCTTATGCAGCCCCTCTGCGCCATCTTGCATCAGATTTCTGGGAGGCAACTTCGAGAACTAAAACTAAAGCATTAACGAGAACAAAATTAAAAACTAAGAACACTCGGGATAAAATTATCTATGACAGAAAAAAATCTAAACGAAAATCGGTTCATCCGTTTGGGAGCTACGATACCACAGACTTAAACACAGATGCACAGACAGACACGTTAAACTTAAAACTCTTTTTGCGTCGGGGGTTAAAAATAATTCCTTGCGCATAATAAATTTATGTAGTTTTTTAAACGAGATTCTGCCCGTGGTGACTCACGTCACGACTTAAACATGATGATGTCCTCCGAGCCGAATTTCGACCACGGGGCGGCCAGTCTCATCGGAGACTAGCCAGATGCGCAGGACATATTATAGTGCACAAGTGTGCGCAAGCACTGGTGCACTCTCTATTCCCTCAATCTCATAATCCGATGGGACGGCCAACCAACACGACCGGGGAGAGGTCAGGCGCAGAACCAAAGGCTTAGCGTGCTTTCCGAGACACAGGGGTGTAACACCGCCAACTTCCTGACTCCGGGCTGCTACTGTGAATTTTTGTTGCTAGAAAAATCCCAATAACAACTATTGGCCCAACCCGGGATTTGAACCCAGGACCTCATACTCAGCGCTTGAACAAGCTGACCGCTACACAAACGAGGCAGTCTTGCCTTTAGAATAAGTTGATATTCTAGCTAACAGTATAGTGGTAGAAACAAATTTTAGTGTAGGTAGATTTAGGGAAAAATGTTTTAGCTTCTTAAAAGCTTCCAAGATTTCCTTCCGTAAGATCCCATTATTAGGAAATTTATGATAAAATAAATAAAAGCAGGAAAAGTAAATGAAGCAGTCATTAAAAACGAGTCCTAAAACAAAAAGTCACGTCGCCACTTTAAGTAAAGTGGGCTTCGAATGCGCCCGCCATTAGGAAAAGAGTAATTAAAACTACGATAAAAAATTGCACAAAAACTCCTTTTGAAAGACTCCTTTAAAAAAACGACTGGCTTGAATGGGAAAACCATTTTCGAATGTTTAGGTTTTAAAAACGATTTCGACTTCTCTTTCTAAATAAATGAGGTAGGTTAGCTAGCTTCTTTGGGTGTCCTGTCAAAAGCTGGCAACATTTAAAGGTGATTGTTTTTACATATTTTACCTACCTTTTGACTTGTAGTCACAAGATGCATGCTTCGAATTGTCGATTCATATCAATAATTTGAAATAAATGTTTACAAACAAGAATCAAAACATGGAACACCCAATAAAAAAGATCAGACATAAACATGCCATCGAAAAAAACTAAAAAGCTAATGCATCTGTTGAACTAGGCGTATAAACAAGAAGCTTGGCAAGCCTGCGAGGCGGGCCCGATCTGACTGCGCCATCATACCGTAACTTCATTCAATATTTTTTTTACCGAACGCTGTAATTTCTTGGCTCGAACGCATCCGTTTACATGCCAAACAATAAATTTATTAGCCGAACGGAGGAGTGGCAACACTAAACTTACGTCACACATCGATACGTCAGCCGTTACGTCACAATTTTGACATTTTCAAAGATTTTCATTTGTTCGGTTCGATTCGCGCTTATATAACGCACGCGCCGTCAAGGTGACTCGTTCGAAGCTACTACTGAGTCTATTTTAGTTCGAATTTCATAAATATCCCGTGACAGCTCATCGCTTCTCTCCCGCGTCTTCGCGGCGGCCATCTTTGAAATCGCCTTGCGTAATTATCGGCCGCTGTTGTCGCTACAGAAATATCTAGCTGGTCGTCTGGCCGCGTGAACTCGCGTCCTTGCTAATTTTAAAGTCCTTAAAGTTTGGCTTTTGTGAGGTAAGCGAGTGTGACGTAGGGTTGGCAGAATGCCGCTAGTACTCGGGGGAAAAATCGGTGAGACTCGTGCTGCGGTAAATATAGCCCGGTCCCCGCGACGCACCTTGAGGGACGGCCGGGCACCTCGGTCTATATCTAATAGCTATCGAGATCTATCACAGACTACTCGACGCTCTCTAACAAATCACTCAACTATTGGAAGTATTTGGAACTTTGAAATACCCGCTCGGCGTATTCACTCCAAATCATTCAAGCTTCAAACTATTTCTGATGCTGATTCCATCTCTCACAATTTTCTTTATGACTCTATTTATGAAAATACCACAAAGAACCCTCAACTTCAACTTCTTTCTTAATGGCGCCACTGGCTTTTCACTACGACTCAAAAATAATATGACCGGTTATACCCTCAATTCAAATAATTACATTGACAGCTATGACGTAAGTGACAGTTCCACATAAACGTCATTTCTAAACGCTCTAAAATTCCACAGCCATTCTGCCAGCACTAAAGCATCGCTAACAATCGAAATAACCATGAACTAATCGTATATCATCGTATAGGCAGCAGATGCGCCGACCAAAACTGCCGAGCGGCCATCAATACCTACCTAATTGAATATAATACACCAATTTGTGTTGGGGAAAATCTGGCGCGTAATATGCGGTGTCCATATATCGTGCGATAATGTTTTCTATGGGCAGCACGATGCAGTCAACGATGCAAGCAGAACTAAATTTAGTGCGAAAATAGAAGCTGTACAAGGTAGTAGGTATATCATAGAGGTGGGATTATATTGAACAAGCGCACTCTGGGTAGCAGGGAAGAGACTACCCCGACACTGATCTTCCTACCTTATTTCAAATCTCGAATTTAGTTCTTTTGTCATTTGTTTCTTTTGTTTATATTTCGAATTTTGAATTCGTTGTGAAAGAAAACAAACAACTTGGTATAAATTGAACCTTGTTAAATATTATGGTAAAACTGGAAGGCTTATTCCAATAATCCCCTGCCATGATCCCCTGCGAAGGGGATTTCTGGACTTTTTGTCCAATAATCCCCTGCCGGTTCAAAGAAAAGAGGCGCAGGGGATTTGTGGACAAGAGTTCCAGAAATCCCCTGATCCACTTATTTACACCGTAAGTAGTTGTTCGTTCTTGAAATAATCAAATGCAAACAACTAAGTAACCTAACTTTATAAGTAGAACATATCAAAATGTTAACATTACAACAAAAACTACGAAAATTGGTACTAATGAAAAGGTTAACTTAATCGAAATGTTGAAGACCAGTGATGATGAGGTCAAAAATTACTGACATCAGACAAAACAGATGACAGATGTCATTTTGACGGCTATCATCAAAATATTTGATCATGCTTTTTATATTTTTAGACGAAGTTCGATCAGCTTGGCATACTGCTTGCACCAATGCTGCTCCCCCAAAATCATAAGTGATTTTGGGGGAGCAGCATTGGTGAGAGAGCATTGGTGAGCAGAGGCCCGTTCCATTGCCGCCGTTGGAACATAAGTGTTCTAACGGCGGCAATGGAATGGGCCTCTGTGCGAGTTGACACTACACGGGATTGTTTGACAAAACGTGCTCCAGCTCTGTGGATAATGCCCGCCTCCTGGCTGTTTCTCAATGGGAGTCAGGACATTGGTTGCAACCATTTTCTTCATATAACACCGGTACTTTATTGGATCTCGTAACTTTTCGTATCGCAAGAGGTCTTCGGTTGGGTGCAAAGTGTTGCGCGCCTCATCAATGCCAGTGCAGTACTGCTGTCGAACAGCTTGGTCATCACGGATTATCGTGTACTAGGGCCGCCCCGGTCGGATATCTCGCCACTCCAGCTTTAATGACATCATCCGGTGGGCCTTTGTCACCGCTAATGTACCTGCTATTCTCGAACCGAATGGTCTATTACGTGACGGAGGTAAGAGGCCCGACGGTATGACACTAGTCCCATGGGAGTTGGGGAGGCCCATTGTGTGGGCCGCTACATGCGTCGACACATTTGCGCCTTTCCATCTTCCGAGATATACGTATTACGTGATATGGATCAATTGAGCTACCTGTAGATTGTTTGCAACAGTCTGCAGTTCGCTGAATTGTCATTTCAAGTGTGAATACTAGTTCTAATTTATTTCGATTATCTGATTGTAATTTTTTCATTGAATAAAGATTTTCCAGTATTACAAGCTTCCAAGATATGGGCTACTCGTCCTAGACTTCTCATTTTGAAAGCTGTTAAAATTGAAACAGCCATATCTCCGAAAAAATTCGTCCTAGAGTCTCCGTTCTTAAGTTTTTGTTTTTATAGTGCGTAAGTAGTATTAGTTGGTTAGCACATTCCGGTACTGACGGAAGGATGCGGGTTCAAGTCCCGCCGTAGTCGTAAATTTTTGCCATGTTATTTAATTTCTCCGTTCTTAGTTCAAATCATAGCTATTGAAATGGTCTACATTTCCGATGACAGCTGTCAAACTTCAAACGGCCACATCTCTTAAACTACTCTTACTAGACTTTGGTGCCTACCTTTCATCTGAGTCACTAACTAAGTCTAGCACTAGTCTAGAATAATATCCATTTCATTTTTGAAATAACCTGTCATTTTTAAATTTTAACTAACTGTAACTTCCATTTTCTGACATCAGCTGTCACTTTTTACATAAAATATTATTTTGTTAATTTTTGTCATTTCTGACATGACCTGTCATTTTTGACATCAGCTGTCATTTTTGACATCAGCTGTCATTTTGTACATCAGCTGTCATTTTGTACATCAGCTGTCATATTTGGAATTCACTGTCATTTTTTAAAACTGTATGGAACAGTATGTAATTTAATCTATTTTCGATAATTCAAAAGTACTTAGGAAGAATTGGGCGAACTGCGCATGGATTCCTGACGAACCGCATAATGGACGAAACGCTTGTTGGACGTTTATCCATGCAGGAAATATATGTATACCTACAGGAGAAAAATTTCTACAACCGCACATACTAATGGGACTACAAGAAATAGTTCTCCCTCGTGTTCCCATTAATGGGACAAAATAATGGGACCACGAAAAAACAGCACAAAAAACTACTCGAAATCAGCTGAAACCCTATTGTGAGTCGGAAATTCCTGAATGCAATGTTAATATTTTGGTATGTTCTACTTATAAGGTTAGGTTACTTAGTTGTTTGCATTTGATTATTTCAAGAACGAACAACTACTTACGGTGTAAATAAGTGGATCAGGGGATTTCTGGAACTCTTGTTCACAAATCCCCTGCGCCTCTTCTCTTTGAACCGGCAGGGGATTATTGGACAAAAAGTCCAGAAATCCCCTTCGCAGGGGATCATGGCAGGGGATTATTGGAATAAGCCAAACTGGAATATTTAGATCGAATTTATCACTGAGAAGGTTCGTTTAAACTCAAATCTTGCAGTTTCAAAAGCTGTGAAGTTATGAGATGAGCAAAAACGTTGTTCTTGTTTGAAAATAAGAGAGTCATATTATTATTGTCATCCCAATGAGAGAGTCACAAAAATAGTTTTCTTACTAGAACTTCATTCATAAAGAAAATTACAAATAATAGAAATAAATTGGAACTAGTATTTACAATTGAAACAATTGAGCTAACTGCAGGCTGTTGTAAACAATCTACAGGTAGCTCAACTGATCTTACTAGAATATAATACGAATATTCTGAGATAATTAATTCATCCAAACACAGTAGGTATAACAGCAGGTAACCTATCGTCTTTTGATGGAATAACCCAATTTTAATATTGAAAATTGTTCATAAATAAGAAAGAATTATAAAATGATATTGTACAAAATTTTTGATTAAAAGTGTAGTGTGTGTGATATGTATCACATTTCTCAATCCTGTTTCTCAGTGATTCGGGCAATAATTACGTAAAACACACAACACAAATCTGATCAAACCAAACACCAAAAATCGCATAAAACGAGTTAAAAGCGCCGACGACTTTCCTATAATAGAACGCGGCGTAGTAACTGTACAGTGATCTGTGGCAAGGCGCAGTGCCACAGATTATGTAGTAGGTACTGTGCGTTGCGCAAACGAGCTGAAGCTATGAAGTCAAGTGAACCTAGAACGGTTCATTTCAGGTTCATTTCAAAGCTTTATACAGGGTGCCACGGAGAGGGTTTACTAAGCCGAAAGGGGGTGATTCTGGTCCCCGAGATCAACTTGTGAATAACGATTTTTTTAATTTCGAATGTTGTTTTTTTGCAAAAATTAATTTTCAGTACAAAATATTTCACAATTATATTTTGCTTGTTTTTTTCAGACACAAGAAACATTTCACGAAAAGATTATTTAAATCCTTTGAAATTACAAAACAATAATATTAATTTATTTCGATTAAGCAACAGCTAAACCAGTTAGTCTGATTTGATTACCCAAATACTGGAAAAAACTTCCGAAGGAACGTTATTTTGATCAAGTCATTTTAGCAAATTAAGCGAAACTTTGTTAAAGCAAATCGTTTTTGCGCGGCCCAAGGCTTAATCTATACTAATATTATAAAGAGGCAAGATTTGTTTATTTGTATTGAATAGGCTCCGAAACTACTGGACCGATTTGAAAAATTCTTTTACCATTAGAAGCCCACATTATTCCTGATGAACATAGGCTACTTTTTACCGCGGGAAAATGCTTCATTTCTACGGGAAAACGGGTAATAGGACAACGGGTAGTAAGAATGCGTCTAGTCTTTTAATAACATTACAGAACACAGCCCAAGCAATAAAGTACAGAATAGACATCGCGCAATAACAGTGAAGTTGTATAAATACTATATCTATACTGTGTTGTAACTCAGCATAACAACAGTAAACAATAAGGAAAAGGAGAAACAGAGATAAAGTAATTTTCATAGATGCGGGGTCTTGAAGGACATGTTAAGTTGGTTAATGAGTAGGGCAGAAGCCTTTATTCACAAAGAAAATTACAATCAAATAATAGAAATAAATTGGAACTGGTATTTACAATTGAAACAATTGAGCTAACTGCGGACTGTTGCAAACAATCTACAGGTAGCTCAACTGATCCATATCAATACCAGTCGGAAGCGTCCCCAAGATGCTGGCTGCGTTGCCCTGCTGTATGGCGATGCTGATGCACTGTGCCAGATACTGACCAGCTCTCGGGTCACGCGTCGCTTCGACCAGACGCTCAGATAATTTTTAAAAACCCGAAAAACCTCGGTAAGTTATTCAATTCATTAACATGGGACATAACCATTATATTTTGGACGATTTTTAGTTCCACTAGTGTAATAAATTTTATTATTATCGGAGACTAAACAGATGCCAGGACATATTATAGTACACAAGTGTGTGCGCAAACACAGGTGCACTCTCATAATCCTCTGGGACGGCAGACCGACACGACCGGGGAGAGCTCAAGCGCATGACCAACGTGCTTTCCGAGGCACGGGGGTGTAACACCGCCAACTTCCTGACTCCGGGCTGCTACTGTGTTTTTTCTTGCTAGAAAATCCCCAGTAACAATTATTTGCCGGACCCGGGATTTGAACCCAGGACCTCATAATCAGCGGTAGAACAAACTGACCGCTAGACCAACGAGGCAGTCCACTAGTAGTTGCAGTGATGTAGAAAAGATTGAAGTTAGAAAATTTATTAACACTTTATATCTTACTGGCTGCTGCCGGCGGCTTGGTATGCGCTTTTCAAGTACCCTAAATCCATTCCCGGGATATCATTTACCTTCCTACCTTAGAGATCCGTTCAGCCGTTTCGGCGTAAAAAGGTAACAGACAGAAAAATAGACAGAGCTACTTTCGAATGTATAATATTTAAGTATGGATTTAATAATCGTTTATAGTTTAAAATTTGACTTGCCTAAGAGCTTATTTTCTAAGCCTAAAGAAATAAAAGTTATTTTCACCACTCTCTTATTTTCACCGCTCGAAAACGGTGACTTTGCTGCTCAAAAACAGTGAGCAAAACCAGGTATTGCTCACATGTGGAATAAAGAATATAATTCAAAATGTCAAAAAAAGTAATTAGAATGCAGAACAATGCAACCTTCATAATCAAATAAAATAATCCGTTTGTAGGTTTGTAGCATTTTTACCCTCAAAGGTTGTTGAACAAAATCAAAATCTGACATTCGGACCTCTTTTATAAATTGCTAAAAAAATCTCGTTAGTCAAATAGTTTTTGTTTCGTGCCATTTAATTCCCTCGCTACATCAGCAGTCTACTTTAGAGCTACGCTACGCTACGCTCGTGACTTTATTTTAGCTTCGCTAACTCGGGATTTAATATCGGCACGCTCAACAAAATATCGTTTTGCGTTTTGCCCACTTGTTGAACAAATAATAATTATTTCTGATTATTTTCAAGTTTCACTATATTTTAGAACGCACTGAAAGTAAGTTTACGAGCGTTGTATGCGCAAAAATCACGGAATGACTTCATACACAACTAAAGTAAGTTAGTGGCAGACATAACAACCTTCATTTTCAGTATTTTGCTATTAAAATCATTAACGTTACAATTAGCCTGGTCGGCAAAGTCCTGTCCCTGGTCTCTCCACTGGACCAGCATGGTGGGTCTTGGTCCGCTTTTACCCAACCCAACATTATCATGAAACAATTTTTTTAACTTGCCTTTATAACACTTAAATATCTCGCATTTGATTTTTCTTTCACCTTGAATTTTCCCGGCATTGCAGCATAATTTTTCATAGAAAATCAGCCACTTTTCTCTTTTAAACGACCATTAAAAATTACGTTAACAGTATTTTTAAACGCAGCGAGACTAAAACAACACTGAATAGATTCTACCCCGAGATTCAGATAGAAATATCTAGGACGTGAAAGATGTCGCGCACAGGCGCAGATAAAGTATCGGGGAAAAGTGAAATCATTTTTCAGAGGCAAGCTCTCTGTGGCGAAATAGAGAAACTATCTTAAAAATATTCCCCTTTTTGATGTACCTATCTATAGGGATGCTGTGGGTGCGTTGTGGGTGAACAGTGGAGGCGGGAGCGATATCTACACTCGGTTTTAGAATCCTAGATTTTTTTTTCACACAAAGGAGTAACAAAAGTATAGAAAAAGTGGTGAAAATTATTTAAAGACACTGGTAGGTATCAGCGGAACAGATCACAGAAGCTCGTCTTTTGTCCCTTTTTAATATTAAATTTTCTCCTATTTTGCTGCCCGTGTGTAATTCGTTTTTAAACTTTTTGTTTTTGTTTTTAGTATTTACTTTACCTTGCTGTTACCTCTAAGTTTTATGTTATTTTTTATCAATTTGTGGTTTCAGTTTTAATGCAAAAATATCATTGTTCACATAAAATTTGAAGATGCTTGGGTCAAGACAACGCCAATACTTTAGAATCGAAGAATTTTGCAGAGTTTAAGTTCTGCACCAGGATTATCTTACCTGTCTGTCAGAAAGATGGCAAAGCCACGCAATTTTCTACTACATACTTATAGTACATATAGTAGCTGATATAAAAATATCTGACTTAATTCAGATTCTGTTACAAATGTCACAGCTGCTTAACTACCCATCCAATACCTAACAAGTTACCGCAAAGGACTGAGGCTTCCACCCCACAGCCGCGATTTTGAAGCGTTTCTTGTGTCGCGCGATTTGTTTGCATTATTATTAGATTAGTACATTTTGTACTTAGACACATACGATATTACACACTGCTGCGACTGCTGCGATGCGACAGAAGTTATAATAATAATAATAATAGTGCTGGACAATTCACACAGCATTTTCTAGCCCCAAGCTAAGCAGAGCTTGTGTTATGGGTACTAGATAACTGATATATTTAATACAATACACTACATAGATAGATATTTTTTATTATACATAGAAAACACCCAGACCAACAGAACAAATTTCTGCAGATCGTACACAAATTTGTTCCGAGGCGGGAATCGAACCCGCAACCTCCTGCGTCGCAGGCGGACCTTCGCCCGCTGCACCACGGAGGTCGTCAGTTGGTAGACGTGTTTCCTCGACGGTGTCGGTACGCGGCGTCTAGAAGTCGCGCTTGCAGAAAGGCTGTGTGTAAGGAATCGCGCTATAAAATCGCAACAAATCGCGCGACACAAGACGCGCTTCAAAATCGCGGCTCGGGGGTAGAGGCTTAAAACAGACTTGAACACTGCGTTCCCAAGACGTTAGGTCCTCAGAATGTACGAGACTTGTCTGTAATTCCAGCAGCTTGTACAAACCGTTACACTGGGTACCTTGTGGTTTTGAGACATTTACGTAGACGAGTTTGCTCGCCTAGGCAGGGAACCAAGGAGGTCAAAATACCTTGAACGAAGGAACTTTCTTCAAGGAAGAAACACATGAAACTATTACGGTGGTTTATTTCATCCAACACATATTCTAAAGGCGAAATTTTGTGCCGTTGTGAAGATGTTTGGCCAAAGACAACGCCAAAACTACTGAATGGATTGAGCTGAAATTTTGCACACAAAGATCTGATCCTGGAATAACTTAAAGGCTACCCAAAATACGCGTGCGAAGCCGCCGCGTGCTAAAGCTGATATCGTACGTGATTAATGATTTTATCAACCGTCGTTCGATCAAAAACAACGATTACTGAAAATAAATCTAATAATATAATCTGAAATTTTGAAAAGAAAAATAATTAGAGTAACCCGAGCGTAGGTAAAATCAAGCGAAGTTTTCTTTTGCTCTGCCGAATAAGGTTAATCTTGATTGTAAATCGTAACACTCGTCTGTTGGTCCGTCAGTTGGGTAAGTAAATAGATACTTCTTGCTTTTGAACATTGACAAGTGATGTCGTGAAGTCCTCGTAGTCGCTGAAATCTTGCAATTGGTCATACTTTCTTGGTGCACAGAACTTACTACAGCACAGAACTATACTGGGAATCATCGGAATTTTTGGCTACGGCGGCCAATCTCAACGTAGACTAGCCATTTGCGCAGGACATAACTTAAAATGACGACACCTTTTGATAGAAATCCGGACATAAATATAACCCAACTGCTGCACAAACGTGTGCGCAAACACAGGTGCACTTTTTACTGCCGCACTTTTATAGATAGTAAATAATGCAACCGGGATCCGTTTCTAAAAGTACTTTATTTAATTTCTTGTCGCCCCGGATACCGGGATCAGCGGGTAAAAATAATTATTTGTTTTTTGTTGGAAACTTATCCCGGTATCAGTGGATACAACTTGGTAGGATCAGTGGCTAATTTCATCTGATCCCGTTAACCGTTTACATAAACCTACCTAGTGTGTTTATTTATACGATGGGTACCTTTTTATAATTTACTTTGACAATTTTTAAATTATTAAAACCCCTCGATTAATATTAACAGTCTGCAGTTAGCTCAATTATTTTAATCGTAAATACCTACTAGTTCTAATTTTTTTTCTATTATTTGATTGTAATTTTCTTTGTGAATAAAGTAATTATTTCAAGCCGTGTACAACATCAAAATCAATTAATTTCCCACGTGCCTGTGTCATGTCCACTATAATTTTAATTCAATGCCAGACTTCAAAACGAGTTGACAGCTGTCATAATTCTAGATTACTCAACAAAGGCGGTAAGTTTTCCCGCGTAAATAAGTCTTGTTGGCACGTGGTGGTTGCCAACTGCCAAATGTCCTTGACACTGACAATGTCAGTGTTACTATGATTTCTGGTTCTTAGAAATCATAGATACACTTAGTTTTTGACAGCTGGCAGTCGTGATTTTACGCAAAGTAACTATCAAGAAAGCGACCGATTCAAACAAACCATTTTAGAACTCAGTTACAAGAATGTGTGTTTGTAGTAAAATCATCGATTTAGGTATGTAACAAGAACAAAACTAAAAAAAATTAAAACCCCCCTACAGATTTTTATGAAACATGGCTACGAACAATTTAGATAAAATTATCTATGACACAAAAATAACAAAACGGAAATCTGTTCATCCGTTTGAGAGCTACGACACCACAGACAAATACACAGACACACAAGCAAACACGTTAAAATTATAACACCCCTCTCTTTTTACGTCGGGGGTTAAAAAGGGGTTTTAGTAAGATCTATAAGTCAAATGTGCTTTTTACTAACGCACTTACCTTCTACTACACCCCATAGGAAAGAAAGAGTTTATAAGATATGAACTATAAAATTCAGGCATGAGCTCGAATTTTTCGAAAGATTTGAGAAGTATACAAAAAAAGTCTCGTATACAAAATCTGTGAATTGAGCATCTGACTTTTAATTTTAAATTTGTCTATTATATGTATTAAGTAAACAATATTATAAATATTATGTATATTCGGGTTTTCAAAAAATTATCTGAGCGTCTGGTCGAAGCGACGCGTGACCCGAGAGCTGGTCAGTATCTGGCACAGCGCATCAGCATTGCCATACAGCGGGGCAATGCAGCCAGCGTCTTGGGGACATTTGGGGACGCTTCCGACTGGTATTGATATGGATCAGTTGAGCTACCTGTAGATTGTTTGCAACGGTCTGCAGTTAGCTCAATTGTTTCAATTGTTAATACCAATTATATTATAATTTTCTTTGTGAATTATAATATAATTCTTCTGCCCTTTTACTTTAGTAAACAATATAAATTTTATCGATACCTACCTATGTGTAGAAGTAACAGGGAAGGATTTGCCTAGCGTTGGAACACCAGGTTAGTGAGGTGATTTCATAATGTCAAAAAATTGTTCGACCAGACTGAAAAGATGGCGCTGGAGTTTGGGCCCGTCAAAATACAATGACATAGAACCTTTTTTGTGTCGAAAATCGTTTTGGAGTAAACTTGGGGACCAGAATTATGTGGAACTCGACCCCCTGAGAAGGACGTAATACCCACTAAAACCTCCCCGGTATCCCTCTCTCACCATTTTTGCCGAACCACGGGAACATTTAAACCGCGGCCCGACTGGCGTCTATGACATAGACCCTGCATAGACTTAGAGTGCTATTCACGAAAGTAGTCCCGGGGCAGTTGTTGGAAAGAAATTTTTTCAACGTTAAATTCACTAAATTCATTCGGTCGCACTGCCTACAGTTAGTTTAGTACTTATACTTCTTTCGTGAAAAGCACTTTCTATGCAATAGTTTAACATGATATTCCACTGACGACCTCTATTCTTCCCCCTGTCCTCTATTGAGTTCTAAGATATATTTTTTTTTAATTTCTTAGTAAACTTCTCATTGCAATGATTTTATTGCGCCGCGCTGCCACCGTGAAGCCGCGCGCTATTTAACAGAGCAAGGAATTTTCTTTCACATACGAGCAGACACTGTAAAAATGGACATTTGACATTTCCCGTAGAGAAGTTACGATGCTCTGACGTTGACAATGACAGTGAGTGACAGATGGCCGGCTCGGCAGAATATAGGGGACGCACGAAGCCTCGAATAAAAACGTTACATAATATCGGATCAGACGATCGGGATATTCTGTGGACGAAGGAAATATGTACGAGTATAGGACATTTGAGAAAACATACCTACATCGGTGGGTTTCAACTAACTAGTTTATGGTGGGCTTCAAAAGTCAAGTAATACTTTAAGTTTGTGTTATTATTTTACCGAATGAAACGTTACTAAAATGATTTGAGTTTTGAGCTTTCCAATATTTCGTTCGGCACACTTTCATGCGCCGCTTAAGGACTTGTTAATAACCATGATGGATTCAAAAGTTTTATTGTTATAAAAATGTGGGCCGTTCCTGAACGCTAGATTAAGTTTTTGTTTGGAAATAATACACCCAAATAAATTATAAAAAAGAAAGTACCGAACCATAACTTGAAATCCTATCATCATATTATCAGGAAAACTATTCAGGTTGACTCAACAAAACGCGATAAAATAGATTATTACCCTTTTTGCAAAATCTTGGAGATTTTATAGATAATTTGATGATTCACATGATGTAGGTATGTGGATTATCAAATATAAATTCAAGATTTTATGGATTTCGAAATCGAATTCGAAAAATTATTTTAAAGTAGCTAATACCTTCATATACATATGACAGATTAACGACAAATCGTATAGACTTATAAACTAGAGCGAAGCTGGGTCGGGTTGCCAGTCTAACTTAATCTGCAGTTACAACCAGCCTATCAACCCAAACTGCTATCATACAAAGTTCCGAATCTCCGCACATGATGAGGCTATCAGAATGCATGCAGTTCTCACTCCACTGTTACTTTTAATGTATGAAATAAAGGTTAAGTTGAGGCGGCCGCGGGTGCCAAGTTGGCAAGCCTGCGTTGGGTGATGACCTGTCATTGATTGACCTTGGATTTTATATCCTAGGATGATTTCAGTTTGACATTAAAAATACCTAAATCTACAACATTTAGTAAATTTTGGAAAATTTAATGCAGTTCACACTCTACTGTTACTTTTAATGTACATATGAAGTAAAGGATAAGTTGAGGCGGATGCCAATTTAGCAGGCCTGTGTCGGGTGACGTATCATTGATTGACCCTGGATTTTATATCCTAGGTTGATTTCAGTTTAACATTAAAAATACCTGAATATTTAGTTAGGTACTTTTGGAAAACTGAATGCAGTTCACACTCTACTGTTACTTTTAATGTATGAAATAAAAGATAAGTTGAGGCGGATGCCAAGTTGGCAGGCCTGCGTCAGATGATGACCTGTCATTGATTGAGATTGGATTTTAAATCCTAGGATGATTTTAGTTTGACATTAAAAACAACTAAGTCTAAAACGTTTAGTTACTTGTGGAAAATTGGTGTTCGTTGAATTTTGAACCTTTGAACGACAAGATTTTATTGTGATTATTTTTTGATTTCGTTGTTTCATTGATATTCCAGCCAAATTGGATGTAGGTACAATGTTTGTAAACAAGCCTCTCATTTAGGTACATTACTTGTCGATTTGAGATCCTTCCTACTATAAATATTGCTTACAATTAATATGTCTGAAAATCGACGCCAAGCAGAGTTTTACTTTTTTGTGTCGTGGTTTGTTTACAAACATTTCACATCGAGTTCGGCTACTTATGGAACGGTTTATAGTTAAGATTTTTTGGATGTTTGGACATTTCTTGATGACTAGCTGGTTCGTATACATTTTCGAAAAACAAAATCCACTCCAAAATTATTGTATTTATTTATTTATAATATTTTTCAAAGATCCAGCGCTCATATTGACTGTTTCAACAGATGCCGCGGCTTACTACCTAGCATTATCTCTAGAGGAAAAGCCCAGAACGTCCAAACGGAAACGAATTCGAAAACAACAAGTCACTTAGTTTTTCACGCATTTTCCTCTAAAAATACTTCCTAACGACACGACAGCATTACTCAGCCATCGTCATGACCTTGACGCTATGATTAACATTTCCCATAAGAAAGGAATGATTTATGTTATGATATATACAGTTTCTCATAAACTGCCGACGCATACTAATGCCACAGACAAGACATTGCTAGTTTGTTTTTGGAAGAGTTGTTTTTGATTTGACTTGACTGCTCATAATTTCATCTCTTTTTTCTTGTTTTCTTTGATATTTACCCCTCAAAAAACAAAGGCTTTAGATGAAACAAAAATCAGGAAACTTCGTGTTACTGTACTGTACAGGTACCTTCTAAGGATCTATACATTTAAAAACTGGTTTTCTTGTGTTTTCACTGCACAAATAACATTGCATAAATTAAATAATATTACATAGAAGACCTAAGCAAAACCTATGCAACCGTTTTGGATCATAATGTCCAAGACAAGAAAGCTTTAACGTTCGTTCGTACGTTTTGTTCTCGTTTTGTTCAAGCTCTTTTACATCTAGTCTGTGGCAATAGAGAATAGACAAAACGGAAGCGAACCGAATACAAAAATAAATCAACGAACTCTATGGTGTCTATAAAAACGCTGTAAAATTCTCTGCATAAAATTGTGTATTGAAAGAAATATGGTCTATCTAGTAGTCGGTTCGCTTTTATTTTCGGGAACAGAAAATTATATTTTGTTAAATATGCTTAAGCTTTAATTGTATTTTCAGAACATTTTTTTAGTGTCCATGTAGTTTTGTTGCCATATATCTCATGTTTTAAACACTGGACTTTTGTCCCAATCACTACATACGAAGAAGGGGTAGATTGGTTAGACATGGAAAAATGTGTTGCCACTCGGAAAATTCAGAATACAACACAATAAAGTTTATTACGCAGTAAGAGGCCCTATTTCTCATTTACCCTCAGAAACTCAGAGGCAGTAAAAGAAAGAGAACTGTAAATAAAGATTGAATGAATTTACTGCTTCTGACAAATTGATGGTGTAGATAAAATATCGACATGTATGTAATGTGTGTATTTTGTTTGCATAACACTTATACAGGGATGCTAGCTATGATTTGGTTTTGGAATTTTCTATGCCAAAATATTGGAAAAGTTAGATAATAGCCCCGTATACCAACGTATGTGATATAATATAAGTGTTGCCAACCATGTTTTAAAATATTAATTTGATGCGTAATATTAAATACGTACTTTTCAGATTGTTACAAGAAATTATTGTGCTTTTTATTCCCGAGCTTTAGATTTCGACAGTGTTGCCAAACTCGTATTAAAACTTAAATTCTATGACTTACCGATGTTGCTGTCGCGCCAAGTCACCTGAAATGCTAATTTTAAGACTCAAACAGCTTCGCAATGAACACCAAGACCTATAAAATGTTTTTATAAATGTTAATCCACTTTTCTTATTCTTAGCTGTTGCTGTCCCACAGAATATCTCAAAGAGGTAAATCAGCTTTTTCTTCTTAAAAACGGTCTCTTAAACTTTTTTAAACCGATGCGAAAACATCTTAGAATCTAGTATTCTAGATTTCGATCAAAAAACAGACGTAAATACTTCACAAACGTAGGCTGTAGCCATCAATTCCAAATTTTAATATCCATTTTGTCCATTAGCAAAATAATAATCCATTTATTCCATTAGCTAAATGGATACTCTTTGATCAGAGTTCGAAAATTAAAAAGAAGTTCGGAAAATGAAAAATAGAACGTGCATAATTCTTGCAGGGGTGCATTCGGGAGACATGCACATTTAAATCAGTTAAATACTAGAGTTGTGATCAGAAAAAAATCGATAAAACATTAAGAAACTCTTTGGTCTATGTCATATAGGTAAGGCAGTATTTTATTAATATTTCTATGTTTATTTTTCTAATCACAACTAAGTATCACATTTACAACAAAACACACCTCTTTTGAATAGACTATTTGTGTTACAATCTTAGACTTTTAAAATAATATTTTATTCGTTTCGTATCTATCTAAAAGAGGTGTATATTGAAAGAATATTTACTTCTTGCGTCACTGTATTTATACATTGAGAACATTTAGTAGTTTTCCCGGAAAACCGGGAAAATAGTCACAAAAGTAATGGTACTTAATGGAGTACGAAAACAAAAGAATAAACTTTTATTTTCACGCAACAAATAAACATTCGGAACTAACAACATTATACAAGGGTTATCAACATTAACAGTTAGTGATAAACATTCAAACATCGAAAGTGAGAAAAGGTGAGAAATAGAAATAAACACACGATAGAAAGGGATAGAAAACATCGAGGGGGTACAAAACATCGAGTATATTGTTTGGAACACCGATGCGACGCGGATTCGCACTGCGACAGCCGGCCGGGTATTTTTGGCCTATTTGGTCATTTTTCGGGAAATTAAAAAAAAGCGATGCCGATGTCACATTTGGTTCCAAATTTGAATAAATACGAAGGTTGGAATACATTTTTTGCATGCTTTGCGTAGATACTTTGCATTCCCAGATTTTATGAACATTGTTTGAAATTTTCAATATTTTTTCGTCTTCTCTCGTTTTATTGTCAGCACGTTGTATTTAGGTTAAGGTTTATTTACGATAGCCGTAATTTCTGAAATCCAAAGTCATTTGAATCCGAACGTAGATACAGTCAACACAATAAAATGTCTGAAATAAAACTATAAGCTAAATAAAAACTTATTTAGCAAAACCCAACGATACAAAACATAGCATAGTTTATGCAGTAGGTAGATAGCACTCGAGTTAAATTAAATTAGAATTTCAGTATCGTGGAATTGGAATCCGGCTGACACGCCGCCGGCGAAGATACGTGGAGGTTCCACCTTGGTGCTTTCAGCCTGCTTGCATTTTACCGGTTAAATAGCCACCTGAGCTTAGAATTAGAATTTGTATTGTACAAGGTAAGGTAGGCAGGTAAATTGGGTTCATCTGGTTTGAACTAGTTTAGTTTTGATTCGATTTTAGAATTCTATTTTTGTTTTGCAAAATAATATAGGTACCTACTGTTTTACTTTTTGATGTTATGTTATTATGTGCTTTTTTCTCGATTTCGTTCTCGATATTAGCGAAATCGCTAAAAGATTTCTTTGCGAATTGTATTATTGATATACTTAAACATTATTATAAAGTAACAGCTTTTTCAAATAAATTATATGTTACAAAGTTTTTCTTTAAATTTTAAATTTTTGGTGTTTAAACCGAACACTACAAATAGGAGCTACCCGACGGTTTCCATATTAACTATTTCACTGCCGCAGGTAATAGAAATGTTCCACCTAGTGACTTTATTCGCAGTCGTTTGCTAATGCCGTTTGCACTGCGTTATTCCAACATTATTTTGCCTCGGAATTTACTTTTCATTTGCACTGTGAAATTTAATATTGTGTTTTGTTTAGCCTAAGTTTCCATAGCGATGAAACTATTTTCAAATAAGCTACAGAAATTAAACAGAGTTTGTAGTGTACAAAATACTAAAGTACTAAGGTACTTAAAAGCCTATAGGACAGAAGTGCTTAGGTGTGGCCTGTGAAAGGTTAAATTCATGCTTGACAAAAAAGTATTTGAATTTCGGAGAAAACTGTGTTTGGAATTTAAACACTGTTTTTTTTGTTTCCAGCCAGATGCTACGAGTTGTTTTAAAATCGAATTAAATGAGTTTGATAAACGAACATTGATTTAGGTACTTTTAAAACCGTACCGTGTCGCCTTTTTTGTAATTTACAATTTGTAGGTAACATTCGAATGTAACCTATTTGATATTTAAACAAACATCAGTTTGTGACTTTATAAACAGTGGTAAATCGATAATCTTTATTCATTTAAAACCTAAGAAAAATGATATAAAACTTCCTTATTTATCTAAGAACTCTTAAACAACATCATAACCAAACGTAGACCCCTAACTGACCAACGCTCGCAGCATCATCGATTTTTCTAGAACCCCTTTTAATGAACTATGTACTCCTGACCCTACATATTCATACCTATGTAACCAAGTAGATAAGCTAGGTACAGTCAGCAACTAAAGCACCTAAAACTCTATAGATCGGCAAATCATAGTGTAATAATAATTTAGTTTAAAATTTGAATGGCTATGTGCATTTTGTAAACCTAAGTCCATTATTAAATTTTGATTTTAATACAAGTCAACCTTTAAGTTTGTAAATAATTATCGGGTAATTTATAGTGTTATTAATTTCCCGATATTTAAGCAAATTTGCATGCCCCAAGATCACGTATCTATAAGTAACTGAAGACATTAGTTATTTACTAATTTTAGTGTTTATAATTTAGTTTGTTTATAATCATGATCAGGCTTAATCTTACATAGAGTTAAGCATACAAGATATATTCGGAACACCATTTGTACTGCATTTTTTAGTAAAACCTTATCTGCTACCTTAGCTGCGAACTCTACATAGGCTCTGAAAACCAGACATTAGATATAGCTAGGTATGTAGGTAGGTATAGGTAGTCCCTTTGATCCCAGACAGAGGGAGAGATCTGAAGGGAAAGTATCTGATACTGACAAACAAATTAAATTGCAGAATCAGAATCTAACAAAGGTGAATGACATACCTATGTTATTATAGGAATAGCTTCATAGCTATACATACATGGTTGTCCAAAGGAACGTTACCTTGAGTGAAGTACCCGAAATATTCAAGATTTTACTGAATGGAAACATTTCTTTTTTAAAAACATAAGTAAAACTGCATTCAGAGAATTTCGATAAACTACTAGCCTATCCGGTTACGGTTTTTGCGATTTGTGACTTTTTTTACCTCGGTTGATTCATAGAAGTTTTTGATCTGTCTAAGAAACATGATCGACCGGCATCAAGAAAAGTCTTCGTGTAAAATGCCCTTTTTTTGCTAACTGTACATTTTTTGTCAAATCTAATGGGGAACAAAATTTCTCTGAAGCTATGCTACTAAGACCCTTTTCATCATGATCATCAAAAATCTTTTCGTGTAAAGTGCCCTTTTTTGCTAACTGTACATTTTTAGACAAATCTATTGGGGATGAAAATTTATCTAAAACTATGTGCTCCTAAGACCATTTTCCTGTAGCTGCACTGGTTAAGGGGAGGTCCCTTACTACCCCGTCCAAACAATTCGCCCTGTGTACTTAAAAACTCATGTTCATATAATATGTATGTACATAAAAGTGAGTCTATAGCGTACATGCGTAGTGATTTGTACGTAGTGAGTGATCGGCTAACGCAAGATTGCAGTATGAAAAGTCCAGCATTATTTATTTATATATTTAAAATTGCTACCATAAATAACAAATAAAAAACACAGAATACCATTTAAGTAAGCATCAATAACATTTAAATACCAATTATGAATCAATTTGTAATGGAAAAAAGCATTTCTAATTTTTTATCATTAAAATTTAAAATAAAATTTTCGTTAACTACTAAAAAGACCTACTAAGACGAAATAATAATAATTTGGAATAGGTATTTAAAATGATCGACTTGATAATAAAGAACTTTTGGTTTACTCTGCTTCTGACGATGATAATATTAGCTTTTAGAAAGCAGCGTCTTCTCATTATAAAATAGGAACCTACACTATAATTTACAGTTTAAAAAACCGTGATAAGTCTATTAACAACTAGTTTTACCAGAATAGAACTTACAATCTCTGCAACTCAACCACTACGCCAGACGTGTCGAAAACGCAATCGTAAAAAATCTCGTAACAACAATCCTTTACTCCAGTTCAAACATAAAAAGCTTCTAAAAGAAACATCATTAATAATTTAAACACAAGCCTCAGAGAAAATTTTCATTCGACTCATTACAAATTTAAAAAAAAAACATCAAAAGTATTGCCATATCGTACAGATAAAATCTCCCATTAAAGTAGATAGAACTGCAGATACGAATGGGCGTTATGCTACAATGGCGTAGTTTCCCTGCAGTTGCTTACATCTTCCCTCCCCATATCGATTTACCACCACTTACAAATTCTATAAGTCTTTCCCGATGTGACTTGCTTTTTGTCTATGGCTTTTTACTTTTTTTGGCAGACTTTCGTATTTCTACGCGCTTTTGATTTGGTTTAGCTACTCGTGAACATGCGTAAACTAAACGAGAGTTTTCTAATGCTTGTGTTTACAAGAATTATGTTATTAGCTTGTCCTTGGCATGCTTTAACTTTTGAATTCAATGGAAATAAGCTCTTTTAGGTATTTAAATTAATTCGCAGAAGGCAATTGCCTATTTAATTTTAACATTGATTGAGTAATTAGGTAACAGCCTTAGTTTGTTCGCGAGTAAAAGCTCGGATTCTCTTTTTAAATTAAGTAAAGGCTTTATGAAATTCGAACACTTCTTAAAAAATCTGTCCAATCTATCAACAACATCAATGAATAACAAGATTTATTTAAAAATAGAACCTATAGAACCTCGGGTTGGGATTGCGACAAAAAGTTCTAAACGCTATAAAAGTGTTTTTACATTTATCATTGTATTTTTTACTCAATTTAAAGTTTTTAAGTAAACAAAAAACTGCCCAGGTACTCATTGAATCTTGGCGCATCCACGTGTTTTACCCTCAGGTGTTTTATGTACCTATCGCCTTCCATGAATGGAAGCAAAGAGGTTTACATAGGTACTTCATTCTTTTACGCTACACAAGAAGGTTTTACTCGAAATGTTTTGGTTCTTTGTCGATTCTATTTTAAATAGTGTCGCTGAAGCTGTGAATTTTCTCATGGTGTAAGTAGAAAATACTAAAAGCTCTACAGTGATTTATTACGCCTGAAAATCATGTAAAATAATGTTTTTATATCTTCGAAAATGATTGACAAAACTTTTTAGAATTCTTTTCGTATGATTCGAAATGTCGTCCAACGATGTTGTTGCCTTGAGCTTTTATAACATCTTTATTTACAAAGTCGGGTAAATACAATCGATTTCACGTTTTATGCTTCGTAAACATCTATTTTCGTGAAGCTTTAAGCTTTTGTTTTATTTTTGCGGCTTTTGAGCTTATTTTTGTAGGGTAACATCGACTACGGATAATACGTCATCGAACATCAAGCGTACAACAACCAAGCTTTACGGTCATGACATTTCGTTCTGAATTCAAATACACGTTCTGAATTCAAACACATATTCCGCAAGGGTGCGACTAGCGAACAGGCATGTTTCGTAACACATTAATCTCCGAACTTCACCAGGCAGCTCCCAGAACTGACCTCCATCGATCTGTTTACTCCGTTTGTTTTCACATCCTCCTCCATCATTTATAACTTCCACGGTCCGTTCATATCGATTTTTTCGTTCGGCCACGTGGCGTCAAAACGTCAGAAAGTTTATCTTTAAAAGAAAGTCGGAAAGTGGTCACAATCACGTGGGTCCAATCGATCTGACGGCTAAATCGTACCGAAAATACCCGGGCGGCGGACGCGGCTCTGGTAAGCGACAGTAGCTCACAACATCTGTTAATATCATCATTGTTAATTACATATGGGTTGTTGTTAATATATTGTAGCCACCTGTCCCGAGGAGGGCGCTTGGAGGTATGTCGCTACGTCGTCCACCATGCAGGCGCGCGGAAGGTCCGGGAGGAACATAATACGTTAGAGAGAGCGCATTTCGCGAGTGGGGTGCGCGGCGCCCCGCGACCGACTGGCGAGCGTGCGTCCCTCACCCCGCGCTCCCGCCCGCCTTCCCCCTCTGCCCGCGCCCCGCCCCGCCAGGGCTGCCCCCTCCCGCTTTTCCGGATATTGCAATTAATGTTGATGGAAATGTTTGCTTTTTGACGCAGTCATAGATAGCGGGAATTAGGATGTCTTTACGGTTTGTTGGTTTTGGTAGGGGAATTAGGTTTTATAACTTGATTTTGGATAAGACAACTCCTACCGTTTTATTGCGTTTTCCTTTTAATTAGCAAGAGTAAGACTAATGTTGTCGTCATTTTATTCTAATTTCGGTCAAATAAAATTTGCTTTTCAAAAATATGAACCCTTTGTTGAATTCAGAGAAAATCTATGCAACTGTTCAATCTTTTCATCTAAGTACAAAAATACACTACCTGAGAGGTGATAAAAAATTAATAAATGCATATGAATCTCCTTACTAAAAGCCTCAATTAGTCGTGAAACATTATAAATTTCACAAAAAAATATACTAAAAATACCTATGCAATTTTCCGGCCTGCCAACCCTATCCCACTACGTCGTAATGCATTCGCGGCACTCGCAGCGCTCGGCGCCACTCGGACCCGATCGGTAAGCGTTCGGCTCTGCTCGGAAAGCTCTTTCAAATTCGGAACGTAGACATGACATATCTTTTTCCTCAACCAATCGCAAACCCTACCATATTTCGATGAACTAAAGCTGATAATCGATTAAATAATAAAAACTTCAAGTGCCGTCTTCGACTTTCGAAATATCCTAATTTTACCCAGATCGCTTTTATCGTTATAAACTTTATTGCGGTAGTATAAAAGTTATATTTGTTTGGTCGAGTTTTTCAGCTGACGCGTCTGTAAGTGTCATATAAATCGTGTGTGTGTAAGTTGAGTTGTATGTGTGGGTTAAAAACACATCTCGGCGGAGATTTTAGGCAGAATCTGTTCTCTATGATAATGTTTTTATCTATGGCAACCTAATTTCTGATAGTTCTTATCTAAGGGAATAAATTTCCGTGTATTCAGCTATTACGTATCTTAACTTTCAGTACAGACATTATTTAAAAAAAAAAACAATTAGAAGTAGGTGCATAAATACATTTGATTTTGCCCTAAGTAGACATTCCTATTTTTTGTTGTAGTTACAAAACATTCAGGGCCCTGAAGAAATAGTTTATTTTTCAGTAAAATTATGCACAATTTTTATTATTATCCCGTTATTTTTTTTTATCACTCTTACATTTTCCTAACATCAATATCACTGTATCACTACAACGATATCAAAACAAAACCACAACAAAACAAAAAGATCTCAACGCACACAACATCAACCCGTGTCTCGTAGCACCTCTACGCCGTAGCTCAGTGCTACGCGCTACGACCCCTGCGTAGCTGCTACAAAGCTACGAGCTATCTAGTGTAGAGTTGGCAAAAATTTAAGTGAAGAGAATCAAGTTATTTCTTCACTGAAAAAAAAATTGTTTACATTGATTAAGATCTTGTCTACGGTGCTCACGCTCATGAATCCATAATGAGTCTTCTGTGACTATGAGAACTTAGTTAAATCATAATAGCTCTTTCTACTAAGTAATGAATTGGCCTTATAAAGTGTAGAAATTTAATTTAATTGAGAGATTAAATGCAACAAAGTTGTTTGCTAACCCCGTGCAAATAAATGTTTAATATGTCAAAGTGAATATTTATTTTGACTTAGAGCATTGATATGTCAATGATGTGCCTATTTTTTGTGTGAAACAAATTCGATATGTTGCAGCTACCATGCATTCTTGTTTGTATTAAATGGGATATTTATCATTCCAACTATTTTGACGCCAACTAAGATAAAATGCGTCTTAGTTGGACTATATTTTTATTTGATATTAATTTAGTTAAAATTTGACTGGACTATGAGCTTATTTTGTAAGCCTAAAGAAAAAAAACTTAATTTGATTTTGATCTTTTTATCTTTTTGTTAGTGTAGAAGAATTTAGACTTTGGTAGGTTTAAATTATTTTTGATAAAGATAAAGATAGTTTATTTGCTTGAACTCAATGTAGATTACACAGATGTTAATAATATTTTAGTTTCAATTATATTCTACTAAGATTTCAAATTAATACTCGATTAATTGATTGATTTATTGATAGAAACATGTTCATCCAAATGTTACTAAGGATAGTTCATAAAGACTTAACAAATACTAATAACTAATAATTTAATTATTTAAAAAGAACTTAAGACTTCGAATCCCTTCATTTAACACTGTTTTTAAGTTTTGCGGAACTGCGGATAAAAAAAATTACCCCCTTGTATTATATTATATTCTCTATCTATACATTAGCAAAATAATTTTCAAAATCCGTCCATAATTGAAGGAGGAAACGACGAATATACAGTTTTATTTTAAACAGCCAAACATAGAACCTTCTTCTTTTTTCGGAGTCGGTTAAAAACATACCTTCAAAGGTGCTCAGATCTTCGAATAAGGTCATTGTGAAAATTTATCTGTCTTATTTGTCGTTCCGTTTTCTCGTCTTGGTGAGGAGCAGTATAGAGTTTTTGTTTAATAATCAGTTACTATGGAAACACAAATAAGAAACTTCTAGGTATAAAGTTTATGAAGGTTTTTTTCGAAGGTTAGTTAGTTAGTTTGGAAAGATTTAAGTGAACAGATAAAAAATTGACAATTATTTGACTAACAATCTACTCTGAATTATATTGCAAGCCGCGGGCAAAAGCTAATATAGCTAGTAAGTTATACTAGCTTTTGCCTGCGGCTTCACTCATGCAATACCTTAGGTAGGTACTTAATAAATACAGAACACCAGACACGGAACAAACATCCGCAGATCATACAAACATTTGTCGCGCGGCGGGAATCAAACGGGCACCTTCTGCGTCTCAAGTAGTTAAAGTCTTCGGGTTATTTATGTAGCTGATTAGCTATGTTATATGTTATAATATGCTATATGTGTATTATGTAAGGGCGCGGTGCAGGGTAATGTTATTGCAGAGGCGGCGCGGTGGCGCGGGTAGAGTAGTTTGAGACAGAGAAAATGAGATTTATATCGTTCCCCCTCTAAAAGCTTATTTTATTCATTGAAAACAGTGAAAAAAAAGCACTAACTAACACTAACTTTAATCACTAGTTTGGTGTTTGAATTTAGAATACACCAATATATTCGACCTACAATGCTATACAACCTCCTTGCGCAAAAAAATACTCGATACAAACTCCTTGTGCAAAGAATACTCGACATAAAAACTCCTTGTGAAAATAACTCTTCGAGATTTGATTGGTTCTTTTTCTCGTAGTCATGATATCGTAGAATGCAAATCTTGAATAAAACGTATTTATATCGAGGGCCATGAATCACTCGCGTCGCTCAGGATTCATCTATGGCCCTCGCTTTAAATCCGTCCATTATTCACTAATTGCATAATATAATATTTTACTGAAGCTGTTCGGGTAAACGGGCCTCGCAGCAGATATTAATTTAACTGCGCTTGCATTTGAATGCGTATTCGCTCGCATTTACCTCAATTTACTCAGTTCGCGATCGACCGCCATCGTCGCGGGTTCAAACCAATACTTATAACCATTTCGTACCATTTTACCATTCTTACGATCTGCGATCTAGAGCCCGTTCACTTTTACTAGCGACATCTAGTTATAAATATGCGCAAGATTTCACCGTTCGACAACTACTTAACAGATCGTACTGACTTTTTGCATAGATATATATCTCTATGCTTGGATTAAAACATAGGCTACTTGTCATCCCATAAATCAGTACCCAAAGGATAGAAAGAACCTTCAAACGTTTCAATAGAAATAATGCGTGCGAAGCAGAAACTAGTAAAAAATAAACAATAAATCGGGGTTATGATGTAACCGAATTTCGACCACGACGGCCATACTCAACGGAGATTAGCCGACATGGACGGGAAGAGGTCAGGCGCAGGACCTCTTTCCGAATTACGGGGGTGTAACACTGCAAACTTCCGGACTCTGGGATGCTACTGCGAATTTTTCTTGCTTGAAAAATCCCAGTAATAACTTATAGATACTAAAAGTATTCTCTTCTTTATTTCTCTAGGCTTACACAATAAGCACATAAGCAAGAACAAAATTAAATACGAAATATCGTTTTGTTGATTTTCTCTCGGTTCCTCGAATATATCGCGAAGGGTGGCCTAATTATGGTAACGTAAGAGACGTTACCACCAGAGTTGTTTTTGTCAGTTTCTCTGAACTTACCCTACTCTGTAAATAATCAGGCGGCAGTAAATCTAATACACGAGTCGCAAACCCAGCGGCGTATATTATATTATACACTAGCAACCCGACCCGGCTTCGCACGGGTAGTTGAGCAGATTTATAGATGTTTTCAAGAGGAATTATTCCGTAATACATTGTTTTTATTTAACTCTATTCGTTTACGAGCGCACGCCAGCTAAGCTCCAAAAGTCGGGATGATTTGTCTGACATCTTAAAAAATCATCCTCATATTTCAGCAAATTAACACAAAAGCTTTATGAATTACTTGCTTCTGCCCGCGGCTTCGCACGCGTATTTTCGGTATTATAAGTATCCTTTATCTGCTTACATTTGTGTGTTCTGCATTATTACTATTATCCAAGTTAGGTTATGTTCTAAATGTACGTCAAATTTCATCTTTATCTGTTCAGTAGATATGGAGATTTTAGGCAATAAAATAAAATTAATATTTTGTTATTATATTAGTAGGATATTCCAAAACCTTCCTTATGAATCACTCCGTATTTGTGAAAACCTTATGAAAATCAGCTGTGTGGTGCCAGCTTAGAATTTGCACCACCCCAAATCTTACCACGGGTGTCGTATGATATAAAAGCCAATAAGGCGCTTATCAGGGGGAGCCCTGCGTCCAGCAGTGGACCAATACAGCCTGTTAAGGTTGAGGTTATGAAAATCCGTTTAGGAAGAGTTAGCGGATAAACAGACAGACAGATGCGCAGACTGACTTTGTTATACCATGTCCATATGTATATAGAATGTATGTATAGATATTATATATTAGGACTTTAGAAGCTGCAGTTAGCCGAGATGTGATTTCCCAGAGCAATGTATTGCGTTTCTAGTTCGTTGGGCTCTGCTTTTATCCGGTTATGTGATTGGACGCTTTTGATTTTAAACTTTTACTGTTGTACCCGTAGATCTAAGTAAAATCTGTAGATATGGTACGTTCTCCCAGCGCATACTCAACAACTGGCCTGTGTTACAACTACACGCAAACATTCGGTCGCAGTTACATTTCCAATCTTGTGTGTGTGAGAGAGAGAGAAATAATTTATACTACGTGCAAATAAATATTTTAGGCAGAAAACAACACAGTTATCAGCGTATTTAGTAGGTAGGTACTTATATTTAAAGAGATAGGTAATGGTCAAGGGTAAAATGGGTCCCTGCCTCAGCATGATGCAGTATTTAAGCATTTGCCCAATACTGCGCTGATTTTCAGGCAGGGGCCTTAAGAAGTGACGTGTTAGAAGATAATTATGTGAGAATTAATCTGCTTAATATTGTGTAATAATTATAACACGTGGGCATTGCTATAGGTAGACCACCTATAGCAATACCCACGTGTTTGTTCATTATTATTAGTCATTAAATCACTAAAGTACGTTGTAGCAAGCACGCGTAACACGAACACCCCGGTCCGACTATGACTGAGGTGGGTGGACCTAATTGCACCTAATTTGAGCCTTCCTTCTAGTGCCTCATCTCCCTTTTTTACTTAGATCGATGGTTGTACCTACTCAAGTATTTAATTCTTAGCATATTTACTTAATGTTAGCTCAATTGTTTCAATTGTAAATACGAGTTCTAATTTGTTTCAATAACTTGATTGTAATTTTCTTTGTTAATAAAGAATACAGCATTTACTTAATTGTTGAATCATCACATCATCGATATCAGAGGAATCCCTTAAACATTGAAAATACGCTAACCTTGACCGAGGTTACCTATTTCAGCCATTTGGGGTTGAAATGCTTGGTCCTTGGGGTCCTGAGGCACACACAATTTATAAAGATCTTACCAAACTTCTTATAGAGTCCACAGGTGATCGGAATGCTGGCTTCTATTTCGGTCAACGAATTAGCATTGCCATTCAACGTGACAATGCTGCCAGCATTCTGGGCACTGTGCCTTCTGGTGACGGCTTAGATTTTTAAGAAATAGATATAAGTGTATATACTAGTTGTAATTGTTTTATTTTGTGAATCTCGAATACCTACAGGTTGTGACGGTCAGGTGATGAAATTTTAACACCAACTGTTGGTGTTTCACCTGTAAAGAACCTATATTTTCTTTTTCTATGGTGAAATTTCCAGAGGTGCTTTTCGTTAAAATTTTGAGAAAGTTCGCAAAGTTGATTTCAGCCAAGACTATATTATTTTTATTGGAAACTAGTTTCTGCCCGCGGCTTCGCGCGCGTTGATTCTATGAAAACGTTTTAAGGTTATTTCTATTCCATGGGAACTGATTTACTATATTGGGAAAACCGACGCAGGATGATAAACAAGATGATAGAGTTCAATATGGGTGTAAGCGGGTTAACTATGAACCTTATTTGTGTTGGAGGAACACCAACGTTTCATCCCTTAAACGAGGGACATTACAGGTTGAGTGTGGTTTTACCACGCGCGTACCGTTATGAATTCGTCAAACAGCGATACCTATTTTTAAACGACTTCAAAAAAGGAGGTTCTGTATGTTTTTTTTATGTATTACGTTACTTGATATCGCCTGTGGTTAACCGATTTTACTGTTTCTTTCACTATGGTATAAAGAATAATCCCGAATTGGTCACATAAAAATGTTATTTCAAAGAAATTGGTACCTACTACCTTACTATCCCGTAAAGCTTAGAAAACAACATAATGCTTTTGAAAAATCACGACCAGCTACAACAATTTTGGTGTTATCTTCACCAATTCATAATTCTTTCGTTGTTGAAGGTTGAATTTTAAATGGTCCCATAAAAGTTTGTATCTCGAGAAATTGATGACGTGCGCCGTAAAAACATCATCACTTGATAATTTCCACAAACACTGGAAACTAATGGTTTCCATGGCAACGGCCGTAGACAAGAGTCTACCTACAAAAAATAAATTCCAATGTTGACGGATGGTAGATCGCATAAAACGAAGGATGACCGATCCGTTCGTTTCTGATTTTTGATTTTGAAAGGTCTGGTGTCATTTAGTGTCACGTCCGAAGCAAGGCACCACGTTGCGTAACGTGCGTTGCTTCGGACGTGACATTCAGCAATAAGGTTGTTCGTTTCGTGCGATCCGTCTTCCGAAACTTTGTATTTCGTGTTTCAAAGTAGGCCTTTTCAAAGTAGTTTTTTTTAATACGCCTAATTTATTATAGTTAAAAAAAAGATGATGGAGTTTGATGTTTGAAAGTAAACTTTGATTGCAACTATAAGATTACATCGATTTACAAATAAAAACACAAAGCTTAGAGACTTTTACTATTTAGTAAAATAGGCGTACACAAATGAACCTAATGGCCCTATCAACATTAATTGCAGATATCTAGAACAGTAGATCTAATTATCAATGAGATAGCAGCGAGTTTATCTAACTGGCAATAATAGCTGACATATTTCTATGCCGTTACGGCTGTTTTCAAATAACTATAAAATTGCAGGGATTGGTCAAGGGAGAATGGTTTTATTTCGTAATACAGCTATTGTTGGGGTAATTTTTGAAAAAGGTAAATCGAAGTTTCTTTCTGCACTGCGCACTAGATAGTGTAATTTTTGGCCAAAATCTTGCCCAAGGGTTATGAGTCCTAGTTTTCTATTGACTCAATACAACCAAAAATCACATTCTGTGTCGATTATTTACATTATGTTTATTGAAAATTAATTATTAATCATCGCACTAGCACACTAATATTATAAATGCGAAAGTTTGGATGTTTACATGGATGCATGGATGTTTGTTACTTCGCCAAAACTACTAAACGGATCGGGTTAAATTTTGCATAGATGTAGTTCAAGGCCTGGAATAAAACAAAGCCTACGATTTTTCCCATAAATTAGTTCCCATGGGATATAAATAACTTTTAAACATTTCCATAGAAAAAACGGACAGAAACTAGTTATTTATTAAAACTTAAGAGGCTCGAACATTTTTTTTACCTTTTTTGTAATTTTTTGTGTCGATTTATTTTATAGATCATTTTGACTGGATTGTGAGCTTTGATAAGAGAAAAGACGGCAGGCAGCTCATCAGCCGAGTGCGACATCATCATCATCAAAGGCCTTTACATCCACAAAGGATGGTTCATGGGGTTTCGGCACTTATGTAGATGACTTGATGGCTGCACGGATGGCAATACTGCGGCCAACTTTGAGCCAATCTTTGTTCCTTTTTAATAAACATAAAGAGATACAGTTCTAGGTTGTTCCGTACAGCGGACAAATCGACAGCGCCCGCGGGCCGCTTTTACCTTAGAACATAAAGTCGGACGGGAGAAATATCACTATGAAAACGTTTAAAAACTGAGTTGGAGTATATTTGAAATTTATTATTTATTAAAAATATCGTTACAGGCACACCTAATGCGATAGGGTACTTATTTATTCAAAATCATAATAAATAGAGACACAGTCATATAATACTAATCAATACTAATTGAAAATTGTCAATATTGGTCATTTTAAAATAATTAATTACAATTGTAACTAAACAACTAACGTAAAACAATACATTTTAATTAAAAATAATAAGAATAACAATAATAGTAATTAATTAATTAATTAGTTAGAAATGTGATCAGTCTTTGATCTCTAATGTTTGATCTATATTAGGCTAATCTTTATCCATTTTTAATGTGCAGAGAGATAGGTCATTAGGTATGCAAACTTTGGACAAATTTTCGGCACATTTTAATACCTACTGGGACAGCTACTAGGTCGAAGGGCAGAAATATAATTATAGTTATGGTGTAATTACGTACCCGTAGGTACATGTTTAGGTACATAAAATACATTTTTTTGGAAGTTAGGTGCGTCTCTCGTTTCTACATTGTCCCGTACAGCGGAACAACTGATAGCGCCTGCGGCCCACATTCATCTGAGAACATCGAACGGTTGATATATTATTAAGTACCTACCTATCGCTTATGTATGTAATCACTAATCACGTAGCTACCCGTACATCTATGGATAGCCTTGTTGGACCTATCAATGCCTGATACAACCAATATTTTAGTAATTAAAGTACTTTTACCTACCAGAAAGACCGTTCTACGTTGTCCCGTACAGCGGAACAACTGATAGCGCCCGCGGCCCACATTCATCTGAGAACATCGAACGGTTGATATATTATTAAGTACCTACCTATCGCTTATGTTTGTAGGTAATCACTAATCACTTAGCTACCCGTACATCTATGGATAGCCTTGTTGGATCTATCAATGCCTGATACAACCAATAGTTTAGTAATTAAAGTACTTTTACCTACAGAGACAGTTCTATGTTGTCCCGTACAGCGGAACAAGCGATAGCGCCCGCGGGCCCGCACTATCTGGGAACATAAAGTCGAACAAGATAAATATAATTATAGGTACTTCTGATATGACCACGATTGACCTATCAATACTTATGGTAAAGAACCAATATTTTGGCATTTACAAAGTACCTTTACCTACCAGAAAGACCGTTCTACGTTGTCCCGTACAGCGGAACAACCGATAGCGCCCGCGGGCCCGCACTATCTGGGAACATAAAGTCGAACAAGATAAATATAATTATAGGTACTTCTGATGTAACCACGATTGACCTATCAATACATATGGTAAAGAACCAATATTTTGGCATTTACAAAGTACCTTTACCTACCAGAAAGACCGTTCTACGTTGTCCCGTACAGCGGAACAACCGATAGCGCCCGCGGGCCCGCACTATCTGGGAACATAAAGTCGAACGGGAGAAATTAAAGAGAATAACGGTCAATAACTGAACGGTTTTTGCCGTTTTAAGAAGGGCAGTGGTTTGATTCTGGATGGTTCTTGGTTACATAACTACAGCAAGAAATTATTTTATTTTCGAGAGAGAAATAGATTGCTGATTTGTATTCAAAATCGTAATAATGGTAGACAAACTCGATTCTCAAGTAAAAATTAAATCCTACTAATTTAAACGCGAAAGTTTGTAGGTATGGATGGATGGATGTTTGTTACTCTTTCACGCAAAAACTACTTAGCGGATCTGGATGAAATTTGGCACAGAGATAGGTTATAGTTTGGAATAACACATAGACTATATTTTATCCCGGAATTCCCACGGGAACGGGAACTACGCGGATGAAATCGCGAGGCGCTGCTAGTGCTAAATAAATCTAAAATAGACATATTCGCTCAAGTGATGAATGTAAATTTAAGTAAAATCTTAAATTTACATTCATCACTTAGGTCATCACAAAGGTACAAAAGCAAAATATAAAAAATAGCAAATAAAAATTCCAGTCTCTCGAGTCTAATAATAGTTACACAGTTTTCCACATAAAAAAACTTATTTTTTTGTCAAAATTACCTACTAGATTTGTCCGAAAATTAATGCAAGTGTCCGAAAAAAAAAATCCAAAATAGAACAGTTGTAAGAAATTAAAAAACACATCGCTGATCGTTAAAGAAATCTGATGAAATCAAGGCTTAAGCACGGCTCAAAAATGCTCCAACAGCTAGATGGACTAGATAGTACCTAAAAACTATAATTTCCTGTAAAAATGTCTTCCAGCGCATATTCGCTGCGCCCGAGGTGCTAACTCGCTGCCTACATCAAAAGATAATCTTAGGGGATGTAGACCTAGGAATATAAATAGATAGGACTTATGTTGAAACCCAAAATAGTGCGAGTAGCGCTGCACTTAGCACCCTGTCGCTGCTGATAACCAGCGCTGCTATGCTATGGCACATGTGCCCCATCATTAAACTGAGCTGGTGATATTTTTGTGTTGCATAAAATATAATTTTAGTTATAACTTAAAAGCAATGGTACCTATCCGTGAGATTTAACTTTTGTTACACTTAGAGTACATATTTAAGTAGTTCTTTTTATGAGAGAATGCAGAAAAAAAGGAAAGCAAAAACGATAGGGCCCAGCAGGGAACAGTGGTCAAATCAATTATTCAAGCAAACTAAAATAAGCGATTTACTCCTGTTCGTCTTCATAGCCGTGCCATAGCACTAACACGTATGCTGTGTTGAAAATCACTGCGGCCTGTGACAAAGCTCTGGCTGACAGAAGACGTGAGCTTGGTTCCATTAGTGCTGAGCTGGGTTCCATTAGTGCTCTAACTGAAACCCTATAAAGTAAGCAGCTAAGTTTTCTATAAAAACGTATGTCCGTTTCAAATCCTCTTTTTCAAATGAATATCTAAGACACTGTATAAGTCTAGATCATTCCTAGGTCTACAGGAGTAGGCTAACCGCGTTGTAACACGTTATATAAATTCCTATCCAATATTCACAAATTCCGGAACATTTTAATGTGAGAGCGCCGTGGCGCCATCTTCTTATGCATTTAGGAAATAGATTTATAGGGTGTTTGTTAGAGAATAATATAAAATTCTTTTAAAGTAATTCAAGTGAGTAGTAAGAAATGTCGAATAAAGTCCCTCCACGCTTTAGAGAAACGTATATTTTGCATTTTCATTAGGTTAAATACGTAACGTTTTATACAGACAAAAAGTCTGGACTCATGAAAATTATAGCATTTTGTATGACTGATCTGTGATTTTTGACACAAACGCAGATTTGACCTAAACACCTATAAATAAGTTAAAATTATACAAACTCACATAAAACTGTTATCGCTATCAAAGTAAAAATTCTTTACAAATGTTTGTATAAACTGTAGACATGTATTTGTCCCAGTTGTTGTTATTGTTCAGTTGAGCTACCTGTAGATTGTTTGCAACAGTCTGCAGCTCAATTGTTTCAATTGTAAATACTAGTTCTAATTTATTATTATTTTATTGTAATTTCCTTTGTCCCAGTATTTTTTATCACATCACATCACACTAATATTATAAATGCGAAAGTTTGGACGGATGGATGGATCGATGGATGTATGTTTGTTACCTCTTCACGCCAAACCTACTGACCGGATCGGGCTGAAATTTTGCACACAGGTAATTCTAATCCTGGAATCAAACATAGGCTTTTTATCCCATAAATAAGTTCCCATGTGATAGTAATCACCTTTAAACGTTTCCATAGAAACAAGGCGGGCGAAGCCGCGGGCACAGATATTATAATACTATGGCATAAACTAGTATTTATAAGTAGTAAGAAGAAATATGTATGAATTGTTGAAAGTTTTCAGTTAACTAGTAGATCTACCCTTGCCTACTCAAGCTCTGCTTACATTAACTCAACATAAGACGTAAAAAGCATTTATTTAGGAACCAAGTAAAATGAACTAGTAAAAAATATAAATCCTATCCTTCCTATTAATATTATAAACGCGAAAGTTTGTTAGTATGGATGGATGGGTGGATGTTTGTTACTCTTTCTCGTAAAAACTACTGAATGGATTTTAATGAAACTTTACAATATATAGCTTATACATCAGCATAACACATAGGCTACAATTTATAAAGATATTGTGTGAATTGTCCAAAATATGACGATAAGTGTCAATTAAGTAGGAAAAAATCTACCATCTGCGAGGACTGCGAGCTATTCTGTCGTGCGCTGCCAAAACCGCTCGAGTAACACGTATGTATATGTAATGTATGATGGAATTGTTTATCTTAAATAGTCTCACAAAAAAGCTTGCCACAGTATACTATATGTATCTATATCTTATGTGTAAGCCATTATAGCCAAAATAGTGAACCATAACTACAATAAAAATTTATAATTTATTTCAAATGCACATTTCGTAGTAATAAATTGATTCCTAAATGAAAATAGATACTTTTATCGCTTCAGGTATTTAAAGTAGATAATATAAGCTACTCGAAATACTAATCCTGCGCAGACGAAGTCGCGGGCACCAGCTAGTACGAATATAAATAAAGCGGTTTTTACAAAAATTTCTGAGCGTCTGTTCGATTCGAAGCGACGACGCGTGACCCGACCTGCTGCGTGAGCTGCGAGTATGGCGCAGCGCATCAGTCAGTATTACGTCTTCGGGACGATTCCGACTGGTATTGATATGGATTAGTTGAGCTACCTGTAGATTGCTTGCAACACTCTGTAGTTAGCTCAATTTAATTGTAAATATTGTTTCTATTATTAGATTGTAATTTTCTTTGTCTATAAAGGTATTCTACAGAGAAAATCCCCCAATCCAATGAATCTCTCGAAGTCAAAGTCAATGTGCTACGGGCTCTACAAACCGTTACAGAAGCGCTGCGCGATGCGAGCGCCTACGACGGGAGACGGCGGAACTACTAGTGTTGGGAACTATGGTACTTTTCTATTATTCAGTTTCAATTCAAGTCTTTAACCTTACAAAGTACTCCAATGCGTCTTCAATTTCAAGGTCAGTATAATACAAGATGTAAATCAACAGAAAACTTTCTTAATTTTTAGATTAGTAAATATTTTTATCACGATCATAACACACAAATAAAAATATTTATCTTAAAATTTAGAAAGTTTTATGTTGATATACATCTTATATTATGATGACCTCGAAATTAATGTTGGGTACGAAGTACTAGATACTTTCTAGATTAATGGTGAACGCCACTAGATGGCATAAAAAGTAGGACTTGGTTAAAGATTTATTGAAATTAATATTTTTTTACACTAAATCCAAAATTTCACGGACTTATTGTACGTAAAACTCTTCTTCTTGAAATCTTCAAGTGAGTTTCTTGCCATTTGGTGAATATCTCTTGTCTCCTAGAATGTGTAGTGTGCAAAAAAAAGTTGGTGCCTTTTTTGTTCCAGTCCAACTATTTTCAGTCACACGAAAGCCAATATCACATAGCTATAAGCCTATAACCCGCCGAGAATCATGTCATCTCACAGATCGTATTCAAAATGAGCAGGACAGCATGAGAAACGATGTCATTCTCTATCGGCTATCCTATTCTTTAGGTACTTACTTCCTCACATCACCTCAAAAGTCTTATGCATATTGGTCCACGGCTGGACGCAGGCTTCCCTTTAAGGCGTATATATATATATACCCCGATATTAGCGCCACTACATAGGTATTTTATGTATTTATTTATTAATAAGGAACGCTAACAGCGTATACATAAAGCATTCTTATAGTTAACATATTATCTAATCTGGTTCTAATTTAGACGCTAATAATAGGTGGACACAACATTGTTAAAAATTCTATAACTATATATATACCTAGTATACTAAATTAAATAAATGAGATCAAAGTTGAACAGTATTTAGTGTAGGTACCTAATAGAAAATATCGTCATATGAAATATTATTAATAACAAAAACTATATATTTCTTTAAATTTAAAACACCAAATACAAAATAGAGATCTAAGAATCTACATGTTCATGCTGAAAATGTTCCAGCACTTTAAGCTTTATACATTAAAAAAAAGCTTGTGATAAGTATCGTCTACGTGCGGTCCGAATTTTTGATACCTAATTCCTTTGTATAGCGTAATGATAAAATAAAATATGTAGTGGCGCTAGTATCGGGGTATATATACCTACCTACGCCTTAAATAGATACTTATACATTACAACTCTTTAATTTCTAAAGACCCGTTTTTGAAAAAGAGGATAGGTATGGCATGGCCGGTTTTCCCAAGTAACAACCACCCTTAGTGCAAGCGAGAAAGCAGGCTTTCTTCCCAAAAGGCATTTTTCAATAGGCATTTTTCCAAAGGGATGCGTGGAGATTTATGCGTCATCTCGTGAATTTAGGTAGGTACCTGCTACTAGTCTACTAGTAGGTTTGTCTACATCTAGTGTACCTACTTAAAAAGTCTGCGTTAAGTCCAGTCCCACAAAGTTTTAGGACACTTCTAAACTCATCACAGTGTCCAGCGTCCTAGAACGTAGGTACAGTATCAAAAGGTCCACTTCCCAACAAGTCCAGTTTCTTCAAGTCTTTGTCTATGTCGCATAAGTAACAGCCAGCACTAGTGCGAGCGAGAAAGCACGCTTTCTTCCCAAAAGGCATTTTTCCGAAGGCTTGCGGGTGCGTGGAGATTTATGCGTCGGTTATCTCGTGAATTTATTTGTCTGTAAGCTCCTGCACGGAGCGGAGGCGGCCAAGGAATGTTCAGAGGTGGCGGTTTATGTTTAAAGCTATGTAGATTTATGTCTATAGGTTGGTAGTATGTTTTTGTTTAGTTAGAACTAGTTCCTTTCGCAAGAGTTTTCCCGAGATAAAATGTAGCCACAACATATTATTATCTGTGTTGTGTTCAGAATTCCAGCCAGCTCAGTAGTTTTGGTGTTGTCTTTGTCCAAACATCCCACAAATTCACAAACATTGCGTCAATAGGTACCTATTTTAGTTTTTTTTTTAAATACCATGCAGGTAAACCGTGGTGCCCTTTTTAGTGGAGTATTTTCCAAAATGGCGTGCTGAACAGTGGTGCCCTTTAATGGCTGAAAAAATTACTATGTAAGTGGGTACTTAATAGAAAAACTTATTGTTTTTGACGATAGGTGAAAGGACGAGTGGTAAGTATTGACATTTTAATTAAGCCAAAGTAAATTCCAAAGTCCAAGAATTAGCTTGCAATTTAGCTTGAAAGTCAAGTTTTGTCATTGTGTCTACATGGCTGACCCAAAGATCCTATGACTACACAATATCTTTGGGCTGACCTTACTAAAAGTTGGTTAAACATTTAAATTGCCGCCTCTAACCATTCCTATGTCTACCACAGAAGTCTCCAAGCGCGGGTAATTGTACAAATTATAAATGTGTGACCGACTACCCCTCTCTGGATTAAACCGCCGTCGCGCCGCCGCCCCGCCGCCGCCGCGCTGCCGCAACGTTGCCGTTTGTTTATGCAGCGCAGACACCCCGCGGCGTTTTGGATTTTATTGCCGGTTTTTAAATTTAATCTTGCTTTTGTTGCGCGTTTTTGGGGATTTTTATGGACAACGCCATAGGTTAGAGGCCCTTGGGATTGAGTAGGTAGAGCTAAGAGAATCGGTTGGGTCGTTAATGGAGGTCTGTATATGACTTTAATTAGCTGTGGTGGTGGTGGTGGCGGCGTAAGAATCGAACCCCTGAAATTCCGCCGGTGGGTGTCTCAAGAGCCGACTAAGGGAACCAGAGGAAGGGCAGCAGCCTCCCTCTGCGTATTTTAACACCTCTACTGCTATCCAATCCGACTTCCCCCTTGTTTGGGACAGGCATGTTCAGCAGTGGACATGGACCTATGTGCTGATAGTTATGATTTTAATTATTATTATTCATTTATTTCAGAACAAAATCCATAGAATATTATTATGCTAAAACTTAAAACTATACAAAACATGTTAAAAATAAATTAATTAAATGTCACCGTAAACTCAAAAATGAATGAAATAAAATGTTATACAAAATTAATTCACACACATAAGTTATACATAAATTAAAATAAAAATAAAATCAGATGGAGCCCATCACTATTTGCATCCACCTGTTCTGAATGGGGCAGTCTGTCCGGGATACAATCATCTTCAAGATGCCGTTTTCGCTGCCTCGCGCACGCTGGAGTATGGAAGCGACTTTCTTGCGAATAATCGCGTGAAAGCCGTCCGTGCGCGCCTCCGCGAACATCCCCGATGCGCTGCAAAAGCGAGGCAGCCGCATCAGCATCCTGAAGATATTGTTGTATTGGACTCGCAGAGAGCTGGCAGCCCGCCGGGTGTGGTTTATCCAGAGGCTGCTCGAGTAGAAGGACTGGCAGTAAGCCCTAAACAGAGTGATTTTCACTTCTCTCGAGCAGCGAGCGAACCTACGTGCGAGCATGTTACCCCGGACTGCCAGCGCTCTGCGCTCCCCTTCAATGTCCTCATCATCTTTTAAATCTTCAGTGACAATGTGCCCTAAATATTTAAAACTTCTAACCACTTGTAGAGCCGCACCATTGAGCATAATTGGCGGAACATGGATTGGTCGAACTCTGCCACTCTTAAACACGAGAACTTCGCTCTTTTTAGAGTTATACGTCAATCCATGTTCAGCAGCATATGCCTCACATGTCTTTACCAGCTGGCGTACAGATCCCACCGACGGTCCCAGCAGTACCATGTCATCTGCGTAACTCAGGTTGTTTACGGCGACTCCATCTACAAAACAACCTGTGTGGGTGCTGCTGAGCTCGCCGATGAGATCATCAACATAGAGGTTGAACAGCAGAGGAGATGTTATCCCGCCCTGACGCACACCGCACTCCATGCCGTATGCGTCGGACAACGCACCCGCCCATCTCACCTGGTTTCGCTGGCAGTGATACCAGTTTTTCAGAATGGAGACGATATCAGCCGGCACACCCGTTGCCCCCAGCCTGTACCAAAGCTTATCATACAGAACCGTATCAAAAGCCTTGGACAGGTCCAGGAAGCAAGCGTACACCGGCGTCTTCCTCTCCGTGTAGTACTTGACAGCCTGCTTAAGACATAGGATCGCGCTCTCCGTCGAGAGCCCAGCCCTGAAACCGAACTGGGCATCGTGAAGGTGGACGTGTCGCAGCATTACGTCATTAAGCAGGCTGTCTAGGATCTTTGCCATTACGGTCGCTAGTGAGATGGGCCGATAGTTGTTTTTGTCCGACGCATCTCCCGTTTTGCATTTAACAATCGGTACCACTATAGTTTTTGTTAGCTCTACCGGTAAGTACCCATGACACAAACACAAATTGTAAAACATGGAGAGCACGTGCGGCAGATGAACACCCGCATATCTCAGATGCTCAATGCTGAGACTATCATGCCCAGGAGATTTGCCTCGTTGCATATTTTGAATAAGTTTTCCCACTTCTTTGGCTGTAAAACTTGTGGTTCTCTCGTGCATGACAGTCCCAACATCGATCACCCCAGACGCGGTAGAGTTTGACGGCAGATTTACATTAAAGTGATCTTTAAAAAGATTAGCGATCACTTTATGGTCACTCACATCATTCACACTCACAGGAAGGCCAGACTTAGCATTCATTTTGTTAGTTTGTTTCCAAAAACGCTTGAAGTCTTTGGCCGTGTGTTGAGAGGCAAGAATATCCATCTTTATCTGTTCTTGTCTGTCTTGACACCACTTTAGTTGTTTTTTAAAGGATTTTCTGCTCTCACACATATCGTCGTAAACTCTACCGCTAATTGGCTTACCGGCTTCAATCCAGACCAAAAACTTCAGCCTGGCCTCTCTGTGAAAAGCTGCTACATGCTTGTTCCATCCAAGAACATAACCACCTCTCCTCAGCGTTCTGCCTCGCTCATAAGAAGATGCTGCGGCTTCTGTAAGGATACTAACTATCTTAACATACATATTATCCAATATAGTTCTATGTTCTAGGTCATTACAAAGTCCGTCACAACAATGGGAGAGCTGTGCTGGAAAATCTATTTGTTTCAGTCGAGAGTTACATAAATGATGATAATGATCAATCTGACTAGTGTTACGCTCTCCCCATACAACTTTATTAACAAACGATGTCAATTTTAAATCTATCTTAGCATATAGCTTACCTAAGTTACATTCCACAAAGAGTGGGAAATGGTCAGACCACTGCACCCCGTGCTCTACCCATACTCGACCGACAGAGGGCAGCGCAGCGCCAGTCACGACGCAGTGATCCAACCACCTCGCACACCCGTGAGCCTCACTTACAAAAGTATAGGTGCCTGACTTAGTGCCTAACAAATTCATGTCTACACACGTCCAATTTTGCTCCGAACAAAAGTCTAGTAATTCATTACAAAATAGCTCCTTTGGGTGTGCATTAAAATCACCCAATATGTAGATAGCGTCCGTGTCCCTTGCATCTTCAATAATTGAGCTTATTTTACTTAAACATTGAGTAAAGTCCGGTAAGTTCTCGTAGCAGTCAGTCGGCATGTAGACACTAAATATCATCAAAGATCTATCACATAATTTAACTTTTATTGCTGTCAAACGCACATCATCGCACTTCACTACACTTACTGACCGAAATACACTTTTTCTCCACAGTAGAGCGACCCCGCCGTAGGGCCGTCCTCGTAGTAGACCGGCAGACGTGTCGACCGCAGAAGTCCCGGTGCCCCCGAACTCGTCAGCTATAGTTGTCAACATAGATAAATCATGCGGCAGCAACCAAGTCTCCTGCAGTGCGATAACGTCCGCCTGCCTGCAGAGACTTCGAACACCATCTATGGATCGCTTGAGCGACTTACAGTTGAATGAGACGAACTTACTGTAAGGCGTGCTACCCATTTTGAGCGCTATGAGATTGCCTCTCTCCAGCAGGCATCTGCTGGTGGTACTCGTTCGGCAGGTTTACGAAACGCCTAAACGAAATTCCTCTCGGCCATAAACTAACATCGAGAAATGTTTGCACGTTGTGTTTGCTAACAAAAAACTTGTAGGCGTTGTAATTTCGCTCCCTAACCATTTTTATTTTGATAGGAAACACTTTCTCTTGTGTTTTTGTCAAAACGTATTCGACAATGTCAGCCTCTGTGACATCTTTATGTACATTTGTAATAAATAACGGAATTTTAGTATCAGCAGCTTTAAATTTGCTATTTTGCTCCAAACTGGCCTTTCCCTTAATAAAATAAAATAAAAATAAAAATAAAAATAAAAATAAAAATAAAAATAAAATAAAAAGCCTTATATTTCTTGCACACATTAATGCTTATAGACTAATTTAAAAATATATAGAAAAAACTTAAAAGATAGGAAGTTTCTTAGTAGGTAAAGCTTATACTAGTTATTTACAGTTTTTCTTGTTTTAATTTTGCAAGAACCCCTTGCAGGTGAAGGCCTCCTCCAAAGCCGTCCATTTTTCTCTATTTTGGGCTAGTTGAAGCCAGTGCGGCCCTGCCGTCTTCTTTACCTCGTCGTCCCATCGTGTGTATGGTCTTCCAGGGCAGCGCCGACCTCTTGGTCCTTCCCATTGTGTCACCGCCCTAGTCCATCTCCCGTCTTGCAGACGAGCAACATGCCCCGCCCACTTCCATTTTAGTTTGTAGGCGTATCTCAGTGCGTCTGTACTTTTAGTGATAGATCTTATTTTGTCATGGCGAATTTTTTGCATACTGCGTTCTATTCCTCTCTGACATGTTGTAATTTGGTTTCTTGCTTTTGAGGTAAATTTCCACGTTTGGCAGGCATATGTTAGACATGGTAGTAAACATGAAGTCAGAATTTTGGTTTTTAAATAGACTGGTAATTTACTTTTAAACATTTCTTTCAGACTCCAGTATTTATTCCAGGTAAGTTGCGTTCTTCGTTCTATTTCCAGTTCATTGTTGTTTCTTTCAAATCCGATTCTCTTACCAAGGTATATGTAATGTTCTGCATATTTTAGTGGTTCTACACCAATAAATATTGTCTGTTTAGAGCTGTTAGTCATTGTCATAGTCTTTGATAGATTCATTTCAAGCCCCACTTGTTTGCTAGCAGTGTAGAGAGACTGGACGGCAATCTGAAGTTGTGAACTTGATTCCGCTAATAGGACCAGGTCGTCTGCAAATCTTAAGTGACTCAAGAATTTCCCTTTAATATTTAAGCCTCTTTTATTCCAATCTAGTTGTCTTATGATTGATTCCAGTACGGCAATAAATATTTTTGGGGATAGAGGGTCACCCTGTCGCACACCTCTGTTGATAGGGAAGCTTGGTCCAGTTGTTTCAAGTCTAACTCTACTTGTGCAGTTTTTGTATATACTTTTTATAACTTGAATATACTCGTTTTCTACATTTTGAGATTCTAGTGTTTTCCATATGCTAGCATGTTCTACGGTATCAAATGCTTTTTTATAATCTACAAAAGCTATGTAAATGGGCCTCTGGTGCTCCTGGTATTTTTCAATAATAAGTTCTAACGTGTGTATGTGATCTATAGTTGAGAAGCCTTTTCTGAAGCCAGCTTGTTCTACAGGTTGGTTTGATTCCAGTGTGTCAGTAATTCTCTGGTTTATGATTGAAACGAACAGCTTGTATAGACTTGGTAGCAAGCTAATTGGTCTGTAGTTTCCGATATCATTTGGGTCACCTTTTTTGTAAATTAAAATGATGTTAGATTCTGACCATTGTGACGGCGTGCATGCTGTTTTGAGTATTTGGTTGAACAGTGTTGCTAAAGCCGGTGCCAAAATAAAGCTTGCTGTTTTGATTGCTTCATTGGTGATACTGTCTTGACCAGGACTTTTGTCTGTTTTCATGGTTTGTATTGTTGTTATAATTTCTTTTTCATCTATGTCATTAGTTCTTCCCGTCAGTTTATTGAGTTTGTTTTTGTTTACATTGTCATTGTAACCTTTTCCAGAGCTGTATAGGTTTCTGTAAAATTCAGTTGCTACCTTGATAATGTCTGTTCTGGTGTTCAGCGTTTTCCCTCGCTGGGAAAGGCCTTCTATCCATGCTTTATTTGTCCGCAGTTCCTTGTATGCTTTTTTTGTGCTGCCAGTTTGCATTAGGTGTTTTTCTATTACTTTTTCTCTATATCCAGCATAGTCTTGTTTTATATATTTGCTGATTAGTTTGTACAGCGCAGCCAGCTCATTTTTCTGCGCCCTGGTTTTGCTTTCTGTTCTATGAAGTTGTTGTCTTCTTTTCATAAGTTCGGTGGTGCGTGTTTGTAGTATTTTATGTTTTTGTGGCAGGCTGTTTTTTTTTTTTTTTTTTTTTTTTTTTTTTTTATTGAAAATGGTCAAGCGTTTGGCCACCAACTCACTTAAAGTAAGTGAAGATGTGGCCTAAGATGGAGCACGCTTTCCCAGAAGGAACTTATTCACCCTAGACTTGAAGACTCCAAGATTATACTCTAACGGGAAAACAGACGCAGGAAGCTCATTCCACTCTTTGGCGGTGCATATTAAAAAAGTAGAGGAGAATTTTTTGGTTCGACACTGTGGTATGTCGACCAGGTACGGGTGGTATTTTTCTGTGCGTCTGCTGGTCCTATGGTAGAAGGGAGAAGATGGGATAAGGTCGTGCAATGCCTGCGCACAATCACCAAAGTGGTACTTGTAGAACACCGACAGTCTGGCGACGCGCCGTCTGTGATCGAGGCTTTGAAGATTGGCCTCTGCAAGAGAATCGTCGCCGATAAGTCTAACAGCGCGTCTTTCAATCGAGTCGAGGGCCTCAAGCTGGTATTTAGCCGAGCCATCCCAAAGGTGGCAGCAGTACTCCATGCAAGTTCGGACCTGTGCTTTATATAGATTGAGAAGCTGTCCCGGTGTGAAGTACCGCCGAACCTTAGCCAGGATGCTTAGCTTCATAGCAGCAAATTTGGCCTTCGACTCGATATGGGAGCCAAAATTTAAATTCGAGCTAAGCTCTACGCCCAGTAGGTTCAGACTGTCAGTGATCTGAAGCGCAGCATCACAAAAAGTGGGCACAGGATTAAATTGTGTTTTCTTTGCCGAGAACACACACGCCTGCGTTTTGGATGCGTTGAACCGCACAAGGTTTGCGTCACCCCATTCAGACACTAACCTCAGTTTGCTGTTCAAACGTTCTACCATCTCATTGCGGAGTTTTTGGATTTTATCCGCACTATCACGTGGACTGGCAAAGTATCTATCAGCAACTGTGCTATCATCAGCGTACCCAAAGATACCGGGTTTTAGCAAGTCGTTAATGTGCAACAAGAATAAGGTTGCTGATAGAACAGACTGTTGTTTTTCCGAGCTTTTTGCATGCTTTCCTTGATAGCTAGCGCTAGGTTGTCATGATAGGTTTGTACCGTTGTTGTTTCTTTCCATCGCAATAAGTTGGGTATTTTTTCTTTTAAAATTTCTTTGTAGGTTATTATTTCTTCTTCTTCTTTGAGTGTGCTTATTTGTCTGTTAGTATACCCAATTCTGCTTTTTTTCAGTGTGGTAAGTACCATTGTTGCTCTAACCATCCGGTGGTCCGATGGGTAATTGACTTGTAGAACTTCTATATTTTGACACAGATCTGGGCAATTTGATAGCACAAAGTCTATTTCATTTTTGTATTGCTTGTTTGGGGATATCCAGGTCCATCTATTTTTCGGTTTTTTCTTAAAGAAAGTATTTAAGATTGCTAATTTATATTCCAGCGCAAAGTCAATAAGCCTCTGCCCTCGGTCATTCCTTTCCCCATATCCATTTGGTTTCATTACTAAGTACTCTTCTTTTTTTGGTTGCCCAATCTTTGCATTAAAGTCTCCTAGAATTATAAAGTTTCTGTGAATATTTTCCATCACCTTATTAAGTGACAAATAGAATGTATTAATTTCATCTTCCTTTGCCGCTTCTGTGGGTGCATAGATTTGTACTATAGATAAGTTGAAGCCTTGAACATTTAGGTTTAGTACAGCAATTCTCTCTGTGATCCCGATGAAACTTTCTATACTTGCTTTCAGATATTTTTTCAGAATAAATCCAACGCCGTAGAGGCCTGGTGTTTGGCCTATATAGCAGAGTATAAAGTCATCGTATTCTTCGATTTTGTTACCAGTGCGTCTCACTTCTGACAGCCCAATAATATCATATTTTAAATCATCAAGAGCATTGTTTAGTTCTATGAGGCGTTCGTGCGTTGATAATGTTCTGACATTGAAGGTAGATATGTATAGTACATCCCTATTGCTTCTTTTGCTTTTTTGGTTTGTTTTTTGCTTTGGAGGGTTTTGGTCATAATCTTCCACGGTGACCGGCCGGATTGGAAGATGTGTATTTTGTGCATTGTTTATTTGTATTTTTCTTCTTTCGAGGGGAGGCCGTGGTGCTTGTTGCTACAGGCCTTTCCCTTACTCGTAGTAAACTTATTTCTCAGGCGCTTTCTCTGTACTAATTTCCATTCTTCATCCCTTTCCGGTACTGCCATAGACCTCTTGCTCTTGCTGTCTCAGCAAACGAAGATTTACTTTTAGAAGAAATCTCCATTTTCTCTTTATCATTCTTCACGTTCACGCTTAAATTCGACTCATCTTTACATTGTGTCCCACTCGGTAATGCGGGCCCTGACTGCGACGAAGTTAACTCATGCACAGCATCTTCCGTGGCGGCGGCGGCGGCGGCAGCGGCGCAGGTCGAGCCTAAGTGACTCACAAGCGGCAGCGCGCTCTCGCTGGGTGTAGCGACTATGTCGCGCGCTATGGTGCTAGCGCCGAGGCTTGTCGAGCCGACACGAGAGCGCTCCCAGCACGGTCGGGTCGGAGAGGGTGCAATGACCGGCGGCGGGGACAATGACCGCGGCGGCGGTGGTGGCGGGCTGGCTGTCTCGGTCATAGAGGCGATGGCCATCGGCCCACTATTTAATAGATTCGCGCCGCGCGCGCGGGTAGAGACAAAATGGTCGTAGCGATTGTGAATAGGCGTGTTAACTATAGAGTCATATCTATTAGAATGCAACTTAACTTCCAAATTATGTAGCTGGTCAGTAGTGACGTACGTGTTTTTGATACTTTCAATCTGCGCTTTCAGTAGAGTTATGTCCTTTAAAAGCGCAGAGCAATCCAAGTGATCAAAAAGCACAGGAGGCAAACGGTGCAATTCTTTGGCCACAAAAATTGGTATAGACTCGGGATCTAGACTTTTAAGAACTGTTATAATATCTTCTAAGTCTCTTTGTGTCTTCCCCTCGATTTTCTTCTTCCTCTTTACATTCCGTATGTCAGTAGTGATGGAGTCGAACAGAAGATTTTTCGACTTCTCCACTTCCTCCATTTTAAAAGCCGATACACAAATGCGCACTAGACTTTCTTCGTCCATAACATCAATTTTATTGGTAATAAACGCTAACACTTCGTTAATCACTACATTGCAACTTGCACATTTTACTGTGCTCGACGACATGATTACGATCGAAAAGTGCGCGACCGACTCTGTACACGACCGCTCAGTAGCAATGCGGCGCGCAGATTAGGTTGTTTGAAATTAATACCTACGTTCAGAAAATAATAATAATCATAACAGCGCATTCAAAATCAAAAATCAACATCAAAGACTCTTTACTTTACCTATTTCCATAAATATTTACATAAAATAAATGTACACTTAGAAAAGGTCAAATTATAAAACTAAACACTGACACGGAAATAAAGTGATATTTTGATTACTGTCGCTTCGGTTATTCATAATTATCATCATCATCTAGCCTCAAATGAAGCAAAGTCAATTCAAACCAAAACACAAAGTACTAAAACCTAGAATTTTCACCGAAATCTTCAACACCCGACAACCCACCGGCAGCTAGAAATTAAAAATTTACTCCTACAAAAAAACTAATAGCAATTAGTTGTAAGTGCTTGCCCCTGGACGATATTAGGCGCTTCCTATTTGCCGGGACAATTGCTGAGCGCGGATTGCGGTGAAATGCACGAGGGTCGTTGAACGGTTTATTGTATCTTGGAAATTGAAAAAAGTATATTTGAATTGATTTTAAAATTTACGGAATACCGACGTACCTAATAATGATGCAGCACTGAACCAATGTTAAAATTAAATCGCGTCCTCGTTACAGAATAGTTAACAGAGAGATTGTTTTTTATTACTTTCTGTTGTGGCTGAAAAAATCACAGACAATTCTGTGGGATCAATAGGTATCCCAAGGAATTAGAAGAGATCGATCTAGAGGTCGACCAGAGAAGACAAGACATCTTTACGAAGAGAGCTGGGCCTATGTAGATGATAAAACCCAGTGACAGGAAAATCTGGGGTGGCCTACGCCAAAAGAGGCGACTATAGTACATAGGTAGTTAGTAGAGAATAAAGGATAATACAATTTTATTTAGTTTGCATTCATTACAGAAGCGAAGCTTACAGAATCTATTCCTGTCTCATCATCACCATCAAGCAGAACATCAGACTTTGCTTGTCCACTGAACATTGTCCCAAAATGAGCGCCACAAAGTGTTGTTCACCTACCGACTTAAGATTTACTCAATTCAATACTCAATATTTAAAACTGCTCCATGCCATATTTAAGCGATAAGATCCGATAAGGTGCTTGCGTCAAGCAGTGGACAGGTACAGTGCGCGTAAGAATTAAGTATCCCCCTTGTCTCCAAAATATTTTTTATGACTACTATTTTCACATGCAAAAACTGTGCCGCTAAGGATCGAACCTCCCACCCATATCTAGAGTCTCGAATTCTCGACAGTAAACCAACTGAGCTAATTAGCTGTTATGCACTTTGTCTAATTTTGTCTTACCAATCTTTATTTCATGGATGCGGAGGCGCATCCATGAAATAAAGATTGGTAAGACTTGGAATAAAAACAAGGGACTAAATAGGCCCAAAGACAAAATTCGACAAAGTGCATAACAGCTAATTAGCTCAGTTGGTTTACTGTACGGGTTTGATTTCATATCGCTTGCAGCGAACCAAGTAATTGTCAATCGTCTTATTTCGTGTGGTTTGTTTCTCCTTAAAATTTTTAGTTTACTAACGAGAGATCGAAATTCTTGCTAGTTAACATGTCTTTTTTTCGATGTAAAAAAATTATTTCTTAATAAGTTATCACTATCTTTATAAGAAAGCCTTTCACTGTTTACAAATATTAATTGTTATTAAAACTATTAATTTGTTCCTTAATCTCCCATAAACGTAGTATCTATTGTAAACTGTTGTAGGCGGTTTTTTTTAGGTTGTGTTTTTTCATCAACTTGCCATAAAGGAGTAATATTAAATAAAAATCTTGCTTATTGCAACGAGAAAATTAAAAAAAAAAGCTGACGAGAATTGAACCCTTCCACGTTTCGTGTATTTTTTTGCCTGTTACTGCCGCAGAGCCAACATGTTACCTATAGACCTTCTCGAAATTATGAGTGAGGTACCAAAATGAAAATGAAATAAAATTAACTTTGCATTTTAGAGATAGGTACAAAACATACAATTTTGATGGAATCGTCAAAAAATATCAAAAGAAAATGGAAAATTATTAATAACTTGTAGTTTTAATCTCCCAATCTCCGTTTGGAGGCAGGAATAGAACCCACATACATAGAGAGAGGGGGTACTTAATTGTGAAGCCCTATGTACCTAAAGGCGGTTGAGGTGATATATGATGTGGGCTCCATTTCATTATCTATAATTTAATTAGGGCTGCCATCTCTATCATTTGGCAACCAGGACAAGACGCGTGAAAACCCCGGGTTTTGGAGACCAGAACCCGGACATGTCAACAGGTTTTTTTTTCAAACATAGTATAATAAATAAATGACAAGTGCGAGTTGGACTCGCACACCGAGGGTTCCGTATCAAAGGTCAACCGTCCGTGCCGTTTTCGAATTTTTCTCTTATATTCTGCTATAAGACCTTGCTTCTTGCCAAATTTCATGATTCTTGGTCAACGGGAAGTACCCTATAGGTTTTATGTCCCTTGGAAATTTCAAAATATTCGGCTGTAACTTTTGATTGCGTGGACTTAAATTTTTTAATAATAATTAATCTCGATCAAATTAAGCGGCACAAGACTTGAAATTTTTAAACCCGGACTACAAATGAAACCCCGCCCGGACGCTCCCTGGACGCCATCTAAACTAGGACAAATCCGGGGAAACCCGGACGGATGGCAGCCCTATCTATAATCATAGAGGTAGAATCATAGACCTGAATAAAATTCATTATAAAAAATTACCTGTGTTGTGTTAGAATACAATATAACGCAAAGACACGCTATTTCCAATCTTTTGCAATATGCTACCTTATTATGAACAACAAAGATGGAAAGACGTAACTAGACCGAAGTGCGAACGAGACTACAATACGCACACGAAACACTAACGCCGCGTGCTTTGCGTGCTCCGACTATGACTGAGGTGAGTGGACCTAATTGCACCTAATTAGAGCATTCCACTTTCGAGAAGCTCAATCACCCCAATTTTACTATCAATGCGATGGGTGGGATGCCTTTAGCGTGGGCTTCTACGGGGGTGGCAAAAAAATCTTTTTGCGTCATTGGTTACGTCGGGATCTTTAGGTAGGTTAGGTCAAGTATTGTTCCGGAATTTTACTTAAATCGATGCGATGGGTGGGATGCCTTAAATGGATGGGCTTCTACGGGGTGGTAAAAAATCTTTTTGCGTCATTGGTTACGTTGCGTCGAAATCTTTGGGTCTTAGGGTAGGTAAGTAGGTATTGTTCCGTTATGAAAGTATGCCTATTCTGTAGATGCCTATACGACATACATAGCTATAGACGTAGAAACAAGACCACAGCATGCGCTCAAGTGCACGTACCTAGCCGTTTAGCGTTGAACCCCGAAACTAAAAAGTAACGACAAACGTTATGCAACTTCGAGTCGGCGGCTAACTGCAATAGGCAGGACGTGGAGCTACGAAAAGGCTGATAGGAACTGCCTAGTTAGGTCTAGATACCTAGTCAAATAATAGAAATTAAAGATGCGCGACTGTGAATGATTTCATTCGAATTATTCGATTTCACAAATCATTCGAAACATTCGAATGACTAGGGCATATTAGTAACTAATTTGGTTAGTAATGGCGAGTGGCGTCGAATAAAGAATTGATTTCGCGTCGACTGCCCGACTCGCGATTACTAACCAAATTAGTACCTAACTAATATGGTTAGTAATGGCAACTGCTCAAGTCGCGCACTCGAACTCAATTCGTTATTCGATGCCTCTCGCCATAACTAACGACTATGGCGACTGCCCGAGTGCTTAAACTTAGACTTAACTTAGTTAAGTCTAAGTTTAAGCACGCCTTATTCTCGTTGTTGACCCTGTGTGGTTGGCATGTAGACAATGCCATCGGCATTATGCCCACCTATTGTGTACTTTTAAAATTATGTGCAATAAAGTATTAAATAAATAAATAAATGCGTACGAAGCCGCGGGCAGAAGCTAGTTCACTATTTATTGACCTGAGCTGAAAGTCTGCGCGCGAGTGCGTGCAGAGCAAACCTAAATTCACAGAAATGACGAATGATACCTAGTCACTTACGGCTTGGTAGGACAGCAGAGGCAACATTTTTGTGATTTTTAAAATAACCTGAGACTTAGAAAAGGTAATTACTTAACGATCTAGTCTAGTCAAAGTCGCATTCAGTTAAAAGATCTAATGAACTTCACTCGATAGAAAAAAATCCCAAAGTTACCCCTTTTTCTAATGTTTTTTCAATACTATGACTAGCGAAATACTGATATCACACTTTTTTTGTACTCAACTAAAGACACTTTATAATTCTAAACAAATTCGCAGAGTTTGACTTGATAAAATGTTTTTCTTATAGACTGTTTAAACAACTACAAAAAACACGAGCGCGGCGACTTGGCAGGCGCGCGTTTTCCCTTACGCCTACTGCTGCAGGAATACCTGGCCTTAATGTAACCCACAGCAAAAAAGTTCGTTAAAGTACCTACCTAAGCACAAATACACAAACAACCGAAACAGAGTTCTTCGTTTCTTCAATAAAGGTCCTCCAATCAAATCATATTCGCACCTCCTTGTAGCTTGATTCGTCGCGCGCCATATCACCACGTTTTTCCCGCGCTAATTACGCCAGTGCTATTACGCCGGAGTTAGTTTTCCAAAGCCGCTGCGGTGCAGTTCTACTTGTCAGACAGACGTTGTATAAACCCTTATTGCTGCCATTGGGCTGATACCAAGCGTCTGTAACTGCCTTAATACCTACATATCGTACGTATGGCATGGGTATGTGTACGTAGGTACCTAGGGTATGCACTAGGCGCAGAGCTATTTTGAACGTTTCGGTCAGTTAAACTACTTAGGTATTGTAGGGTAAGTCTGGGTACCGGTTTCTAATATCTGTGAGGGAGTCGCTCACGTTCACGTCCAATATATAAATAGCTGAGCCGTGAGTTTGGTTTATTGATAGTATCGAGACGTTATCGAGTCGTTCCATTATTGTTTGGGGTTTAGGTACTTACATAGTTCCATGTCCATGTCGAGCACAGATGAACATAATATTCCTACATCGATGATGTAAAGGCGCTGTATGTACCAAATCCCAAACAAAAATGGAACGTTACGGATGTAAACGGGTTAACTACGAACCTTATTTGTGTTGGAAGAACACCAACGTTTCATCCATTAACGAGGGACATCTTCAGGGTGAGTGCGGTTCTAGACGCGCGTGATAGAATCTTGGGCTCTACCTACCTATAAAATGGTCTTGTTTCGATAGAATCATGGAATTACCTACCTTACAATGCAACCTCACATTTTGGGAATTGGATGGAGTCCGAGGTAATTTGTTGAACTGGTGTGACGATTATCTGAAGAACCGCAGCTACCGAGTGAGAGTAGGAGATGAGTACAGTGACAGTGTCAAAATTACTAAAGGTACAGCCAAAGGACCCGTTCTTGGTCCACTGCATTATCTTACCTATGTAAACGATTTTAATAATGTTATTTAAAAAATGTACTGTAAATCAATTTGCGGACGATACTTGCTTGATGGCAGCTGACAAAGATGTTGACGACCTCCGTGGCGCAGCGGGCGAAGGTCCGCCTGCGACGCAGGAGGTTGCGGGTTCGAATCCCGCCTCGGAACAAATTTGTGTACGATCTGCAGAAATTTGTTCCGTTGGTCTGGGTGTTTTCTATGTATAATAAAAAATATCTATCTATGTAGTGTATTGTATTAAATATATCAGTTATCTAGTACCCATAACACAAGCTCTGCTTAGCTTGGGGCTAGATAATGCTGTGTGAATTGTCCAGCATTATAGCATTATTATAGCATTATGTATTAGTCGCTCAAGCACACATTCAAGATGACTAACATAATAAGCAAATGGTCACATGACTCTGGACTAGTGTTGAATGCTGACAAAACCAAGCTAATACAAGTGCATTCCAGCCACAATCTAAGCGAAATTGCAGAAAACGTTTAAGTAGGTGCGCATACTCATAATTGCTTGCATTGAGCAGGTAAATGAGCATACTTACCTTGGCTTGTTGATTGACAACAGATTTAACTGGTCAAAACACATAGAGAAAACTTGTAGTAAGTTAAGAGCAGTCGTGGCAAAATTCTATATATTAAAATGTAAACTTCCCTTTCACATACTGTTGCTGATGTCTAAAGCCTTAGTAGAAAGCATATTGATGGGCGCATCTATAAAACATACTTAGATCAGATCTCATACTACTCAGATCAACATACAACACAGAATTTTAAAATTGATTCGAGTCGAAAAGTTCGGCAGGATTGTCTTTATATTTAATTTTGATCTGGACAGTCCCCGCCAAGATCAAAATTAAATATAAAGACAATCCTGCCGAACTTTTCGACTATTGTGGTATTATACCTATACATAAAAAGTCCAGCTTAAACTAATCGAATACTTTCACACTGACATCCAAACTCCAATTAATCAATCAATTACAACCACCTTTACGGTAAAAGAACTTCACAGTATCTTATTCCCCATCTCATTAATCAATTACCTACTGAAGTTAAAATAAAAAATAAACAATAAAAATATAAAAAATTCCTCTTATTATACCAGGTGAGAACTCTAGTGTCTAGTTAAACCTAACATAGGCTTTAAGGCACTTCTAACCGAAATATAATTTTGTTTTTATCTGAATAAATAATTCTATTCTATCTCTAAACCAAATTCATCTAAATCGGTTCAGCGGCTTAGCCGAGAACATACATTTAGAGAGCTATTTTCGCATTTATTAGTGTTGATTTTAGTACTAACTAACTATGAAAATAAAATAATATAATCTAATTGAATCGTAGAACAGAATTTTTTTAATTATATTTTTCGATTACATTTACCACTTCAACCCAAAATTGACCAAAAGTTTGTATAGTTACTTAATCCTGTCAACATTTTACGTATTGCAGATGGTTGTTGCCTCATCATTAACATTAGTAGCCCTTTAGGTACATTTAGAATTAGAACATTGATTTGAAAATAAAGCAGACAATATTATGGGAAAACAAACTTAATAAGACGATAGCCCATGTAAAAAGTTTTTAATACACTTCCTCATAAAGTGGCTATGGTCACCGCAATTAGGCACAGAATGACACCCATAATCAAACTGTGACTTATTCATTGCTTTATCTCACTAGTGAGTTATATAATTTTACTAACTGCACATTTACTAATTGTTTCTCTAAATAAACATTTTATCTCCTAAATAAAATGAGTTTTATTGTTATTTTATTCTCAAGTGTGTTGAAAAACGTCGTATGATACACGTGTGTATTGATGATTTATCTTCCTCTGCTCTCTAAGACCCTCGCCTACGGCTCGGGTCTCAATGGCGCCTCGGCGGTAATCACCAATGTTACACACTAGTACCATAATGTACTATATCATAACGGAAAAGCAAAACTTATGGTAAAGCCGGCGCCAGACTTAAATTCACATGTTTGAACACTTGTTTGGTGGCTTTGTGTGGCACGGGACTTTGGATATGTGTTCAAAGTTTGAACAAAGATTTGCACTTTGCCAAGCGGTATCGGTTTTTTTCGACACATCAAAGCGATCAAAGTTGAAATGTGTTCAAATGTTTGCGTAGGTTGCCACACTTGCAAAGTTCAGTTGCTCGAGCGTTCTTTCGTTGCGTTCGCCTTCTTCTTGGACGTTTCCTTAGATTTTGTTGCACATGTAAAAAATAATTACATGCACACAAATAATATAGGCACACTGAGTCCACGAAATCGTCGTCCATTTTGTTTGTTGTCTACCAGCAATACTGTGGAGAAAAGTGTTTGCGAAACAGGTCTGGCAGGTACGTCAATATGTGTTCAAAAGTGTGTTCAAAGCATTGCAAAGTCGTCAAAGAAATGTGAAAATCTTTGAAGCTATGTCTGGCGCCTGGGTAATGCTAATAATATATGAATGTAAAGAAACATTATAAACGGTCGACGATATAATGTTGAATTGTACACATTTTAAATAGCAGACATTTTGAGAAAGCTGACAAAATAGAATTACTAACATTGTGAAAAAGCAGATGTTTTGAATATTGTACATTTTAGGAAAACAGATATTTCAGGCCTGAGCCTACAAAAACTGTACATGTTTGTTTGTTATTTTCTATGTTTTAACCATAATTACTTTGTTTCTATCGTAACTACCTATTAGATGACCCCGTGAACTTTGTATCACCTTTTTTTTAACCATCCCTGTATACGAAAACGCATAAAATGCCCTGTTGTGTTGCAAACGAAACAATAAATTAAATTCAGAGTGATCTGGTTGTTTTTCTATATACAGGGTGTAACAAAAATAAGTAACCAAACTTTCAGGTGGGGTGTAGAATCGAACACTGAATTCAGGAAAAATATTGAAAAAAAATCCCGCCCTTTAGTTTTCGAAAAATTAAATAAATACGGAATTTTCACTACATTACGCAAACGACTGATGCACGTGTTTATTTGACATTAAAATATGATTAAAAGGTCTACGTACCTTGTGTACACCTTTTTAGCAGATAAACATCTTTTTACGGGGGGCACCCACGACCGGACACGCGATAACGCAGCAGCGCGCGCGGCGGCGGCGGGCTGCACGTGTTGTAGTTATGTAGGAAGCTAGCCAATTCATTCCAATTTTCCCATTTCTGTTTTCATCTCTCGGTATTCAATATCTGAATAATGCATACGAGCCATTTTTACACACAAAAAACCGATATGCGCCGCCGCGACCTTCACCTTGCGCTTGCAATGATGCAACTAAACGGCCATTGACCCTATGATAACATTTCTGTGGTGCGATATGAAAAAATAAAACCTAGTAGTGAATATCTTTTAGTAGGAAGGTGCATGCTTAATGAATGTACCTACTAACTATGCATTTTCGCGATAGAACGTGTGTAAAGACTTAAAATAATTTATTTATTTTTTAATTCCTAGAGGAAAATTGGAATGTATTTGTTGTACGTAGGCTCCATATCTAAGCACGCCGTGCAGCCTGTTCGCTTCCGCTGCAATGATGTCACGGGTCGATGACCGCGGTGGCCGCTCATTAGGGCACCGTTTAGGTGTTATGGGCTTATAAAAGAGATGAATACAGGTACTTAGGCCATTTTTTTTAATTCCAAATATACACATGTATTATAGTCTATTGCCTAATGTTGTGAAAATTTCGTACCTATTTATTAAATTTTTCGAAAACTAAAGGGCGGGATTTTTTTTCAATATTTTTCCTGAATTCAGTGTTCGATTCTACACCCCACCTGAAAGTTTGGTTACTTATTTTTGTTACACCCTGTATAATAAAAAATATATATCTATGTAGTGTATTGTATTATGTATATCAGTTATCTAGTATCCATAACACAAGCTCTGCTTAGCTTGGAGCTAGATAATGCTGTGTGAATTGTCCAGCACTATTTATTTATTTATTTAAATAACTATTCAAATCGATTAAGTCGTTTTAAAGTTTTAGCTAGACTAGCCAACAGCAACAGATTTTCCGTAGAATACAGATATTAATAGGTAAGGACCGGATTAATAAAGCCAAAAAATGCCCCACAGTTCCCGGCCGCCTCGCTATTCCTGGCCATGGTAGCGGCCATGGTAACGGCGGGGCAGGGGGTGCTAGGAATCACCGGGCTACTTCAGGCTACCATACATTACGCAAACCGACCCTGGCAACGTTCAACGGACGCACTCTGAGGGTTGACCACCATCTACCATCGCAGTTGGAAGTGGAGTTAGAGAACATTAAATGGCATGTTCTGGGGTTATGTGAAGTCCGTAGAGAGGGGGAGGACACCATAACCCTAGACTCGGGCCATCTTCTCTACTTTCGCGAGGGTGATAAAACATCCCAGGGTGGCGTAGGTTTCCTCGTCAACAAGGCCCTCTCTAACAACGTCCAAGAAATCTCCAGTGTGTCGACCAGGGTAGCGTACCTGATCCTTCGGTTGTCCAAACGGTACACCATGAAAGTTATTCAGGTTTACGCACCGACCTCGGCACACTCGGATGATGAAGTGGAGGATATGTACGAAGACATATCCAAAGCCTTACACAACACCACTAAGGCACACTTCAACGTTGTTATGGGGGACTTTAACGGCAAGGTGGGAACCCAGACTGGCAACGAATCCCGAATAGGCCCGCATGGTTATGGAATTAGGAATCACAGGGGGCAAATGCTGGTCAACTTCCTTGAGAAAGAGGGGCTGTTCTTAATGAACTCCTTCTTTAAGAAACAGCCTCAAAGGAAGTGGACATGGCAAAGCCCCGACACTGTGACTAAAAATGAGATCGACTTCATCATGACGGATAGCAAGCACATATTCAGAGATGTCTCAGTGATCAACAGGTTCAATACCGGATCTGATCACCGACTGCTCCGAGGCTCTCTGAATATCAACTTGAAGCTTGAAAGAAACCGTCTGATGAAGTCCACGCTCCGACCTAACCCAATCCAAATCATGGCGGGCACCGAGAAGTTCCAGCAGCTTCTCGGGAATAGATTTGTTGCCTTGGATCCCACTGATGACGCTGACGAGACCCTACACAATCTGGTCGAAACGCTGAGGGATGAGGGCATCAAGTTCTGCAAAAAGCAGCGCACAGGCAAGAAATCCAAACTCTCGGATGAGACTCTCGGGCTGATGACAAAAAGACGGGAAACCACCCAAGCGACTTCGTCAGGAAGGTCAGACCTGAACAAGCAAATTGCGAAGATGGTACGACGCGACCTTCGGAGCTCCAACACACGCCTCATCGAAGAGGCTATAGAGCGAAACCGAGGGTCCAAAGTATTCACTCAGCAGCTTGGCAGGAGCCACCTGACGAAGCTGAAGACGCACGACGGGAGGACCGTATTGTCGAAGCCGGAGATCTCCGCCGAGGTAGAGGATTTCTATGGCCGTTTATACGCTGCACATGCCCCCCATTCCCGACGAGACGACCATGATTCTAGAGCCACTCTGACACGCCACTATACCGACGAACTGCCAGACATCTGTCAAGACGAGATTGTGTTAGCTCTGAGGCAGCTTAAGAATGGAAAAGCCCCCGGTGAGGACGGAATAACATCAGAGCTTTTGAAAGCCGGAGGTGCCCCTGTTATACAGGAGCTACAGAACCTCTTCAACACCGTCCTTCACAGTGGGAGAACTCCAAAGGCGTGGAGCGGGAGTTTGGTGGTGCTCTTTTTTAAGAAGGGAGATAAAACCCTTCTTAAAAACTACAGACCCATCACACTCCTGAGCCACGTCTATAAGCTGTTCTCACGAGTGGTCACAAATCGTCTCGCCAGGAGACTCGACGAGTTCCAGCCACCGGAACAGGCCGGGTTCCGCGGAGGATTTGGCACCATAGACCACATTCACACAGTGAGGCAGATTATACAGAAGTCCGAAGAGTATAATCAGCCTCTGTGTCTGGCCTTTGTGGACTATGAAAAGGCCTTTGACTCTGTCGAAACCTGGGCTGTTCTGGAATCCTTACAGCGATGCCAAGTAGACTATCGTTATATCGAGGTGCTGAGATGCCTCTACGAGGCCGCCACCATGAGTGTCCAAGTACAGGGCCAGCAGTCTAAACCCATCCAACTGCGCAGAGGAGTTAGACAGGGGGATGTTATATCCCCGAAACTGTTCACGAGCGCGTTGGAAGATATGTTTAAGACGCTGGACTGGAAAGGTAAGGGCATCAACATAAACGGCGACCACATCTCACACCTGCGATTCGCTGATGACATAGTCTTAATGGCGGAGTCGCTAGAGGAGCTGAACCAAATGCTGGACAGCCTAGCCTCAGCCTCGCGACGCATCGGTCTTGGCATGAATTTGGATAAAACCAAAGTCATGATCAATGGCCTCATTGATCCGGGACCGGTCGTCGTACATGGCCACCTTCTCGAAATTGTTTCCGAGTATACTTACCTTGGGCAAATTCTGCAGTTGGGTAAAAATAATTTTGAGAAGGAGGCTAGGAGGAGGATCCAGCTGGGCTGGGCAGCGTTTGGGAAACTACGTCGAGTCTTCTCGTCATCCATACCACAATGCTTGAAAACTAAAGTTTTCAATCAGTGCGTCCTACCCGTCATGACCTACGGAGCTGAGACGTGGACACTCACGGTAGGGCTGGTCCACCAGTTCAAAGTCGCTCAGCGAGCTATGGAAAGAGCTATGCTCGGAGTCTCTCTGAAGGATAAAATTCGTAACGAATACATCCGACAGAGAACCAAAGTTATCGACATAGCTCAAAGAATTAGCAAGCTGAAGTGGCAGTGGGCCGGCCATATCTCGCGAAGAACCGACAACCGCTGGAGTAAACGTGTTCTTGAGTGGAGACCACGACTCGGCAAACGTAGTGTAGGACGCCCTCCGGCCAGGTGGGATGACGATCTGCGAAAGACTGCAGGCAGATACTGGATGCGGCAAGCTGAAGACAGGGCGCTATGGCGCTCATTAGGGGAGGCCTATGTCCAACAGTGGACTAATATGGGCTGATGATGATGATGATGATGATGAGGTAAGGACCTACTTCATTGGTTTAGGAATGGAATGTCCGTACCTACCTCTTGTATATTTAGTAAAAACCTATGTAGGTTATATTATAAGTTACGAATGATGATTAGGAAAACAGTGAATAAATTGGAATATATCATTTTATTCATTAAGCAAAAGCGTTACACCATACAACATGGCGTTATATTATACACATTTATGAATATCTAATAATAATAGTGCACATATTAATCGATTAGATCACAACATAATTACTAAAACATATACACTAAACTTATAAACGCTTTAAAAAAACGTCAAAGAATAAAATATATATAAGTAAGAGATTCAAACAACGGGTGTTTTCTATGTATAACAAAAAATATCTATCTATGTAGTGTTATTGTATTAAGTATATCAGTTAACTAGCCCATAACATCCATAACACAAGCTCTGCTTAGCTCGGGGCTAGATAATGCTGTGTGAATTGTCCAGCATTCTTTATTATTAAAAACAACCGACAACGCCATATAAAAAAAATGGTGGATGTTTATTAACTTTTTTAATTTCCATGACAAAGCATGCAAATTGATAGGGGATCTATGTATTTAGTAAAAGCGTTTACAAGTATAGCACACAATTAAAATAAATCTAAAGTAAACAAACAACCATAAAAAATAATGTATACGTAACAATCGCTCTGGTCCCTACTACACTCTTCACACCAACTTATAAAAATATTTAAATATATAGTTCTAATATAAAACTAAGATATACTATACAAGTGATGTAAATAGGTCTTACTACCCCAATGATAGTGTTTTAAATTCACTACTCATTGAGGTACAACATAACATAGTAATATTTAATGAAATGTAACTGATTTCAAAACGCTCAAACAATAAAAATATTTTGAAATCTGTATGTACAATATTGTAAAATAAACGTAAAAATCCAATAAGCCATTTCGGTTAGCAAAAATGGGATAATATCTAAAATATTTAGAACGAAATAAATCTGTAATCAAAAGTTGAGTTTCTGCATTTCTTTAATATTTTATTTTTCAATATTTCATTATCAGAGTCATAAAGTAGAAAATGGCACGCATAAAATACAATTTTATTGTCAGAAAGTATGGCAGATAATGCTTAATAGAATTAAATGCTTTTTAGTTCGTAATTGCTTACAATGGGGCTTTAGCAAAGCTCATTCAAAATTATGATTTCATACTAACAGTAATACTACATAGGAGTTCCCAAGAAAAATAACAACGAACGAATAACATATTTACAAAATTCTCGCATTTTTATGGAAGCATTAATAATAAAACTCATAAAGGTGCCAACTAAACAATTATTAGTAAAATTTGTTCAACTAAAGCCAGCTGCTCCTCGAAGCGAATGTAAATCTCTCATACACTAATTAAAACAGTCTTTCACAACAATTCTAAAACGTACCTAGATAAAACAACACTAGTGACAATAGCTACCTTTTTGAGGATTTTAGACTTCCTCGGAGATTATCACGAATATAATGTCGTATCACGTTATGTTTTCGTCGCCCAACCTAAAGGTGTATTTACTTTACACTGGCATTGGTTTACATGTCTTGATATGCTACAAAAAAAAACATTTAAGATTGTATGTTTTTCGTGAAAACCATGTGATATTTTACTCCATGACTGTTGAATATTGTACAAAATTTACAAATCTACTGTTTTGATAAGCTTACTACATTGATATGAAGTGAAAATTCGTTACGCTGACTTATTTGGTTTATAACATTATCGGTCGATATTGATTCTGTTGGCATAACCTAAACTAGCGTAAAATTTTTGCAGGCCATTTTTTTACGATGTAAAAAACGGACGACAACAATTTTACGCTATACAAGTTTAGGTTTTGTGTTAATGCTTCTACTTTAAATATGCATTCAGATTCAACACGCTACTCGACTAAACTCTACACCTAGACTCTTTTCACTTGACCCAGACTTGAGCTACGTAGCTAACATGGCGTCTAAGGTAATCCCATTGTCTTAAGGCGGTTAGTGACGTTCAAAAAAATCGACTACTAACGACTACGTGATAAGAAATTTTACGCACATTGTAAACCATTTGCTATAAATCATTGCTGACCACCACCATACATGAGATGTTTCTAAAATCAATGTAGAAGTATAAGTCTGAGCTGTAATTTCTTTTAAACAAGCAACTTCCCTGAAAATACCGTAATATATATAAACAACATATTTATGTACCTAGCAAACATTACGTAAACACATCACATAAAATATAACTCTAACATATATCTACTATATGACACAAAAGCTACCGTTTTACAGCGTTTTGTGACTAAATTTACTAAATTAATTAAAATATGTAATCATGTCGAAAACTAAATAACTATGCATTGGTTTTACTTACGGGATATTTACAAATTGATAAATACATATTGATTGTCATTATATTTTTCATAGATTTTTCTGTATAAAAACTCATTGCACCATACAATTGCATTATAATGTCAATAAAACACCCAAAAATAATTTTAAGACTACATAAAATATCTATACTTGATGACATTATTTAACAACACTTAAAAAAAAACTTTTCAAGAACCAAGCTTTACCTAGACAGACATCAAAAAGCTGAAAAATGGCATTAAACACCTATTTTATTTTACTAAACTACAAAAATATTTTTTCTTACAATACTAACTGATCAACCGATTGTCATAAAACGAAATAAAAGTAGTACCAAAAAAACACAAAATTGAAAGATAAATATTTCCAATCCATACGAAATACAAATACATTTCTCTAAAACGAACGCTGGTACCATTTTAGTTGGTAGGTAAATATACCTATTGATTTTAATATTTAAATCTACATATTTTCGCGTACAATTATATATACACGTTTCTTAAATACGTAATATATACGTTTTTTAACAATCAATTGATCGATATTAGAACCATACAGTCAAGTGAAGTCAGAATAGATTTCAATAGTGATAATCTGGTAAGAATAGGTATCTTTGAAAGTTTATAACTACATATTTGAATGCATTTCATTACATATTTAGTTTGTTTTATGTCTTACCCATGCTGCAGACATATTAACGAGACAAAACTGAGTTTATTTTAATTAGTTAGGTATGTCGTTTTTTAAAAGACTTATAAATTCCACAAATTCTATCTTACGATATAATAATCATAATATAATCAATAGGCTTCTAAGTGGGGTTCGACGTAATACAGCAATATAAAATTTTACATACATAAAAAGTTGATAGATTCATTTAAAGTTTGTCTTTTAACGCGGTATAAATACTTTGATATGATATATGTTCATTATAAAATTCAGTCGATTATTATGTTAGGAGTTTTTACGAAGCTTACGACGGGTATTTTGATATTCTATCCTCATTAGGCAGCAAGTAAGAATTATCTAGTTATCTCAATCCTTCGTAGGCAACGTCTCACACGGTGAAAGAGGATAGATAGAGAGAGAGAGAGATAGAGCAATGAAACACTCTTGTGGAAATTTGGACAGCATTCAAAATGATGCCATCCTTTTGATTTCGATTGATAAGAAACGCTCGGTATCATTTTTGGAGCTGCCAAAAATGTTTAGTCTTTGTGCCGTCTGAATTGACACCATTTTAGAGTAATATAGCCTACGATATAAGTAACGTAAAGTAGTAGTAAGTAATATCAACACTGTGCTACAAAGTTTGTTCGTTTTAGCAGCACTATAGCCTGGGAGAGAAAGTATTTTGACCCTTATCATATTGTGGACGACGTTACCAGCACGTCAATTCCATAATTGCCAGAAGATTCAACTATAGATCTACCTAGTTACTGTAAAACATCCTCTATGTACCTGGATAGAACACAAAACCCGTTGATTTCAAACAAATCTACCAACACAAAAATCACATTACAACAGTGTGCTATGCACGATACTCTAAGTGCAATACTTACAGCAAAGATCATTTCTTCTTGACCGAAGAACCGCTAGCACAGCTACTTGATCGAGTTTGGACGCCATCTTTCTTCAGCAAACTTACCCCAAAGGCCGGGCATTTTTTTCTCAGGGCCTTTATCTTGTATAGTTTATTCCCTTGTGAGTTGTTGCTTTCTTCGATATTCTCCGGAGTTACATCAGATGTTATAATCGAGTTTGCTAGGCAGTCCATAGGTTCCGGGCTTTTGGATTTATCCCGTTTTCGTCTAAAGCGGAAAGGAGCTTCTAGCGAATCAGCTGAGATGTTAGTAACGTTTGTATCGCTGGAAGATAGCTCTTGACTCGTCTCGAGACCTTTAGTACCGTTGCTTTTAGGCAGCTTTTTGCGTGAGTTCGAGTTAGAACGCACGATCAACTTTTTTCTAGTTGTTGGGGTAGGTTTTTGCGATGCGGTTTTTAGATTAGGTTCTGAGGGTAATCTGTTTTTGCCGTTTAAATTGCAGTTCTCTGTTAGAGCGGATAAGGTTGAGGTTACGTTGTTTATTGTTGTGACGGTGGGCGTTTCGCTGGAGGATTTCACTGGGCTGGTTTTTCTGGTTAGTTTGAGAGGGCTAGCGCCGTGGGTGTAGCCCGCCGTGCGGGCTAAGTTAGCCCTTTGACCGTGAAAGCTATTCTTCCCCGTGTAAGGCTTTGCACTGCCCGCTAATTTGGCCTGGGAGCTCCTAGTTGGAGGGAAAGTCAGAGTAGTCGACGCGCAATGTCTTGGCAACCTTTGAGGTTGTTTTAAATTCGTGTTGTTGGCATTCCGGACGCTGTTGGTTGGCATCATGTAGTTGAGTTTGGGCGTGAAGACGGTTTTGGTTGGCAGCATTGGGGTGGGCGTGGTCTTGTATTTGCCGATGACGCTGGTTACGTTGTTCTCCGAGTCTGTCGCGTCGTTCGCGTTCAGGCTGTTTACGTTGTCCAACTGAAATATAACATGATAAATAAATTAGGCTGGACAATTCACACATCTCATCTATCCCCAAGTTAACCAGTGCTTGTGTTATGGATACTAGATGACTTATATACTTAATAAGTAGAGCATGATTTTTAACATTCGACGAAAAATTATCAAAATGTAAAACAACAGTTGATGTAACATTTATGTGAAAGTGACGCGTTCGTTATAGTTCTAAAATCCACAAAAACGGTAACCTTGAATAGTCTTCCACACTTTCCACAGAGTTACTCTTGAAATGCGACCTGATTGGTTATGCTTCAACAGTTTGGATTCAATTTTATGTTACTTTATAGTGAAAGTGAATTGAATGAAGTAGTTTAAAATGGATTGTTTGATGGCTTCAAATAGAATGTAAGACAATTTGAGCCATAAACTACCTCATTAACGTTACTGACTTGTAGTATAGTTAGCAGGCTTGTTTTCACGTTTGGGTTCCGGCAGTGATCTGTGAATGCTAGTTTAGACCAGTATTTAAGGCGCTACCCCGACCCAAAACAGCGCCATCACCTATTTTATCTAATTATTATGTTAAACGAAGGAATTTTCAAAAATTGATTGGCCCGTTTGTGATTCCTATCATAAGCTTTTTTTTAATGCCTCTATAAATGTTTTAGTTTGTACAGTGTAGGAAGAGATGCGAAGTTTCTCTTTTTTGTCACCATGGTGGCCAAAAAGAGAAACTTCGTATCTCTGCTTAAAGTATACAAAATAAAACTTTTACACAGGCATTAAAAAAGCTTATGTAAGAAAGACACAATCTGGCCAATAAATTTTTGAAAATTCCTTCGTTTATCATAATATTTAGATAAAATAGGTGGTGGTGCTGATTTCGCTCGGGGTAGCGCCTTAAGCCAATTTTAGCTGTATTCTCACCTTATTAAGGTTCTTACTGGCATGCAGTATCGTTTGCAGCGACACAGGCTTGTCTTCGCTCTTCGGTTCCGGCAGAGTGCTGTAAATGCCTCGAGTGTAGACGGGGAAGGAGGTAATGTTGTGCCGTCGACGGTACGCTTCGCCTTCCGCGTGCATTCGGGACTGGACGCTGTGGAGAGAGGTTCATGGTTTAGATTTTATTACCAGAATTGTTTTATATGATCGCACGCGTATTTTCGGTTTAATAAGTAGCATGTTATCTAAGTTAAGAACATAGGTATGTTCTAAATTTACGCCAAATTTCATATTCATCTGTTCAGTAGTTTAGAAGATCCTACCTAGATAACAAAAATCACATTTCACAAACTTTCAGCTTTATAATATTAGTAGGATTGGAATATTTTAGGACCTAGTTGTCTGACCGAAGTTACTAAATGGCTAGAAAACAGCCTGCTCACCTTAAACACACGTAAAACTTACTATATGTCTCTGACTTCTATTAAAATTCACACCCACCCCTGCAATAATATTAATACACCCTCTCACTGTAACTGTTCCGTAAACGAACGTGTCACAAACACGAGATACCTTGGTGTCATCATTGATGAGAGGCTAAATTGGAACGCTCGAATAACGGTCTTGGCTTCCAGACTGCGAAGACTGATCTATGTTTTTAGGAACTTACGATCGGTAGTCGACCAAAACCTACCAATCCAAACTTATAAAGCACTTGGAGAGTGTATTGCCAGGTACTGTATCTGCGCGTGGGGCTCTGCTGCCAAAACGCACCTTATTACCGCAGAACGCGCGCAACCTGCTGACCTAAAATTGCTTCTCTACCTCCCATAGGCACCCAACTAGTCTTGTCTATGACTGAGCGGGAGTCCTGAGTATCAGAAAGCTCTTTATTTCTGAAAGTATCCACCGTTATCATCGACAAGCCGTCCCGACCGCACCCCCTACAAGATTGACATGGTTGAAAAATTTTGATAACGACGATATCGAAGAAATTCATAAAAATGAAAAAAAAAATGAATTTACGCATTAATTTAAGCAAAAAAAATGAATTTACGCCCTTACAATTTAAAACATTTACATAAATTTTAACATATAAAATCAATCTTTTTGTAATTTTATCTTAATCACGATTATTATAGATAGACGATAGAATCATTGTATAATAGAGATCGGAAGTGAGAAGCAGAGATAGACCATTCCTCTCTATTCCATTATCTTTGTCTTTTTTATTTTTGTCCATAAGATCTTTATGCTAACTTTATTAACTTTACATCTTTTTTAAGGACACAAAATTAATTATTTTGCTTGGAAGCCACTGACTCCTGAAATACAGTTTATACTAGTTCGGGAGCCTATGTCTATCATCTAAATTAATGTATTTTTACTTATGTTAAATAAATATATTTTACTTTACTTTACTAATAAGCATTGCCTACTCTCAGGCGATCTCTTCTACCACGAACAGATTTTTTTACTTAGTTCGCCGGTTTTGTTTTTGAAGTGTTGTTTTGGGGGGACCAAGCACAGCTGTGCAAGTTTGCTGATATTATGATAAAATTAATCTAGTATAGATAAAACAAGTAGGTAGTATAGATAAAACTAGTCACCTAGTAAAGATAAAACTAGTCCTAGCTACAGAAATCACACTATCACATCACACTAATATTAAAAATACGAAAGTTTGGATGTTTATGGATGGATGTTTGTTACTTCTTCACGCCAAAATTATTGAATGGATCCGGCTGAAATTTGGCAAAGATGTAGTAGTTATAGGCCTGGTATAAAACATAGGCTAGGTTTTATCCCATAAACCAATTTCCGTGGGACATAAATAACTTTTAAACGTTTCGAAAGAAACAACGCGTGCGAAGCCGCGGGCAAAAACTAGTGAATCCATATAATTATGGGTTATCTTCTACAAATATGAAAATATTAGAGCAGGAGGTCTTTCGGCAAGATCGTGATTCAGTCAAGAACTACCTTCAGCAGGGGTATTTTAATTCATTCGATTCGTTTCCGAATCGAATCCGACGGATCTTTAAAACGCTATTTTGTTTTCGCCTCGGGTTGATGATCGAAATAAGGAGCTCCTCCTCCAGATTCGCTTCGGATTTTCGATCATCAACCAGAGGCGAAATCAAAATAGCGTTTTATAGATCCGTCGGATTCGATTCGGAAGCGAATCGAATGAATTAAAATACCCCTGCTGAATTCGCTTACTGAATGTTATCATAGCGATTTCCAGCTTTTATGCTCGAACCAAGCCTTCCAAGTTTTGGGTTTCATTATCTCATTCTAAAAAACTGGCTCGTAGAGAAGACGTTCTATACCTACGACGAATTTTTAAATTCTGAATAATTTGCTAGTTAAATTTAATAAATTTATATAAATTTTATTATTTTTATATCACTTTATCATATTTACACAATTGTGACGTATAATTTGACAAATTATAAATAAAATGTTTATCTGTTTATCATATCAGCTCTCGTGCCCTATGGTGCCCTGCCAGTACTTACTTCTCCAGGAACCACTGCTGATGCCCTATGACGGAGCCGGGCCGACAGACGCGCAGCCAGGCGATGGCCTCGCTTGAAGTGAAGCCGTGGTGTTTCATCATATAGCACGCTATGAGGGTTCCGGTTCGGCCCAGGCCAGCTGAAAAAGAGAGATACGTTCAGTTATTGATTAAAGGTACGAAAAAGACAGTATTTTAACTACTGTAAGAGAAAATGTATGGGAAGGTTCAACAGGAATTTTCTCAGCAGGACATCTGGCTCGAAGTGGTGATGGCAGGTGGATGAACTGCGACAGAGTCGTGGTCAGGATGGAGCCAAGAAGTATTGGAGGATATCCAAGAGTGTGACGTCCTCCGAAAGTGCGTTGGATTGACGACATAGCTAACGTAAGAAATCAAATAATATCGCAAAAAATTTCGACTTCGACGGGACTTTAACTCGCATCCTTCCGTCAGTACCGGAATGTGCTAACCAACTACACCACGAGGTCAAGTGAGGTAGGAGTCGAAAATCTCTGCGATTTCCTACGGACTCTAGCGCCGTTAGCTCCACCTACAGGGGATATATTAAAGTTTATCCAATCCTCTTTAAACACTAAAGTGACATTTAGTTCGTTTGATGAGAGGTGTCGCGTTGCTTAATTCTAAGGTTTTTATGTTATTATAGATAAACTTCAATGTTTCCCCTGTATTTAAAAATCATTGTTCACAAGTTGTGAGTCGAATACACAATGGAAGGTTTTTAACATACACAATGAAAAGTTTAGGGCCAATTACTTGGTTTGCTGGTTGCTTTTAGGCGATGCGTCTGAGTCTATGAGCAGTTGGTTCTAAATAAATGTGGTGCCTATGCCAAATATACGCCTGCGACGCAGGAGGTTGCGGGTTCGAATCCCGCCTCGGAACAAATCTGTGTACGATCTGCAGAAATTTGTTTCGTTGGTCTGGGTGTTTTCTATGTATAATAAAATATATCTATATGTACTAGTTTATTGTATTATGTTTATCAGTTATCTAGTACCCATAACACAAGCTCTGCTTAGCTTGGGGCTAGATAATGCTGTGTAAATTGTCCAGCAATATTTATTGATTTATTTAAATATGTATTAGCAATAAAATTTCCATCAAATTAATCAGCTATAGCTGCCAAGATAGTGTTTGTATGATAATGATGAGTCAAATTACCTTTACAGTGCACCGCCACAGCGCCCCTCGCCACCTCCGATATCCGGATGAACCGGTTGACGATCAGATCTGTGGGCACGGATCCGTCCACAAAGAACAGGTCCCGGTGCTCGAATCCATGCGCTGTGAATTGACGGGCATCGTAGGACTTCTTGTTTAACCTGCAAAATAAATAATATGTGAACATGAAAATAGATCATCAAACATTTTTGTATTGGATATTATTCAGAGGTAGGCATAGCTACTATCCGTCATTTTGAAAAAATAAAATGAGATTTGGTTAGTACTTCCGAGTACTCGTGGTAGTGTTCTGGCGAGTGGAGGGGATATCCCCGGTCGAGCCTGGAGCGGTGGTTGTTACTGCTAGCGGTCTGTTGATGATGGTTACCTGACGTTAGTGGTGACGTGATGCCGTCGAAAGTACTCGTGGTACTGCTCTGGCGAGTGGAGGTCATATCCCCGGTCGAGCCTGGAGCGGTGGTTGTTACTGCTGGTGTTCTGTTGATGATGGTTACCTGACGATGGTGGTGACGTGATGCCGTCGGAAGTACTCGTGGTAGTGCTCTGGCGAGTGGAGGGGATATCCCCGGTCGAGCCTGGAGCGGTGGTTAGGGCCGGAAAATGCTAGCATCTTGCCCGGGACAATCCAGTTTAGGTCGCCGTTCTCTACTTTCTGTGGGGAAATTGTACATCTGTAATATCGAACAACGTAGATGGTTAGAAAATAAATATTACAACGCGAGCGTTTGATGTTTATTAGCTGTACGCTTACATGTCGCCGAGAAATATGTAGAAATCTTCTAAGAAGAAGTAGCTTTGCTCCACATAAACATCATCATTATCGCAGTCAAAAGTCTACTCCTGAACATAGGCTCCAAAAAGGCCCTGAGATCGTAGACGTTATCGTGAAGTTTTATTTTAGTATTTGCGTTATTCCATGTCCGCCAGCTAGAGGCGCTGTACCACATTCCATGGTAAAATGAGATGTCTCGACACTACCGTCAAAGCAACTCAGGGTGAACTTTCTGATTCGTTTTCGTGCAAATGCTCATCTTACACAAGCGACATATGAGTTGTTTTTGAACGAAAACGAAAAACTACAATTTTTGCTTTTCGGAGTAGGCCCCCAGGTTATTATCAGGTTCATCTTGGGAGGGGTTTGCTCACGCTGCTCCTTTCGCTATGTGGTTGACACCGCAAGGTTCAATACAACTTCTAGCGCCAGCTTTCATGATTTGGACCACGTACCTCATAAAACAAATACTGCTCATCATCGAAATGCTTAAAGTCAAAGAATCCAGCGTCATGGGCGACCTTGATGCCTCCCAGAACGTCAGACAAGGATATGTCGAAGAGCGGGGGACCGGCTGATGCATCGCGGAATGTTAGGAGCGACCAGTGCGAGCCTTCCGTTAGCTGCTGGTAGGTGGCTGGGGCGCTCGCATTTAGGTAGATTATCTGGAAGGAAATTTCGGAAATCAGTCATGAAAAGTGTGGAAGAGCGTGTATAAGAACGGTAAATATATCTTAGCCTGGCGTATTGATGGCTACGTAAGATGGACGGTTTTTTAGTTTTTATAAGGTAATATTACCAGTAACGCTCCATAAAATGTTTGAATTGTGGATATTCAACTTCAAATAGATTAAGCAGTCCAGGAAATAAAGGACATAATAATCATTAACTAGTTTCTGCCAGCGGCTTTGCACGTAACGTTCACAGGTTACTTATATCCCATAATCCCATGGGATCTGTTCAGTAGTTTTGGCGTGAAGAAGTAACAAACATACATCCATCTAAGCTTTCGCATTTATAATATTAGTTTGATAGCAAAGTCAAGCAATGTTGGATTTTATTTATTTAAAAAACGAGATCCGTCAAGTGCGAGTGTAACTCGCGCGCCGAGGTTTCGAACGTTTGTCGATTATAGTACAATCCCATGGTTATTCACGGATAAAAACCCGGGATGCATGTCAATAACACTTAAGATTATTACTTATACTTATCAAAAGCAAATACAATAATTATTAGTGGTTTACCTGATAACTTCCAATAAGATAGGCCGCATTAAGCCTGAGCGTCTCATTATTACTCGAGTAAAACACAATCTTCTTCTTCGGGAAGTTATTCAGCTCCTCATTGAGCTTTTTGCAGAACTGGTACAGATGGCAGAGGTGGTAGGGTCCGAAGTCGAAGTAATAGTTCTCGTAGACGATCTCATCTTCTATGTGGAAGTACCTGCTGTTTCTGGTGGGCTTGGGCTTGTAGCCGGTTTTGAGGGTCGCGAAGTAGAGGCGGTCTGGAACGATGGAGAGGATTGGTTAGTTTACTGGAGTCTTCTAGTAAATTTACTGTCTGCAAGCTCAGGGTATGAGGCCATGGAGGACCCACGGAAGACCAGCGCTATGGTATTATCTGCTCTACCATAGCACATGCTGAGTGGAGGCAGTTTTCCTTTTAATCTAAGATTCTTTTTCTGGCTTTTTTGTCTGTGTACCGGCAAAAAAAATATTTTTAATTAACTAAAAAGCTATTTCTTTTCTTCATTCGACCAACTGCAGGTTTCTTGGTTTTTCTACACGTTCTTTTGGTTTATGTTTGGTACATATATGGTGACTGTATTATGATGAAAACCCAATTTGTTTAGTCCTTCTTATAAGTAACTAGTCTACACAGGATGTCGCGTAAAAAAGGCAATATTTATATTTCTTAATCATGCTGATTAAAGGTGTGAAAGATATTTAAGAGGCCCGAAAAACTTTTCTGTCTCTTTTAATTTGATAAGAGTTAAAGCTAAATTTTATTCAAAAACGCAAAACAGCTTGGTCAACTTGTGCACTTTAAATATTCTCATTGCCAAGCCAAGCAGAAAAACCTCTGAGTATGCAAATATATTGAAAAAGTTCCCGAGCTAAAACTTTACACAGTCGACAGAAATGTTAAATATTGTAGTTTTTCGCTTTCATAGCTAAGACCATTAAGGCTGATCGTTTCGCGTGATACTTTTTTTTTGTGGATTTTAATTTTTACTGCATTCTCTGCAGAATAAAACTAGCGGAAAAGTAAATTGCCGCAAATCGTTAACTATTTTCTATTAACTTAAATGAAAAAACTAACTTCGACACTGGTATTTTTGGAGCATTTGGGGAAAGAGATTTTGGGTTATAAATCAACATAATTCCCATAATATATGCTCGCAAAATTCAATTGAATCGAAGTTCGACACCATGGGTTCATAGAAAACGGTTTACGATTTGCTGCAAATTACTTTTTCGCTAGTTTTTAGCTTTTAGAACGCAGAAAAAAAACACAAAAAAAGTTGATCTCGGGTTAACATAAAATGCTCGACCTTAAACCACTTCGCCAGGTAATAGCAGTAGCTGGTTAGTATTAAACATTGCTTTTTAGCAGACTTTTAATAACAGGGCGATGCAGGCTAGGAGTTACGAAAGCCATTGTTAATAATTATGTTTAGTCTGGCTACGTATTTAGCTGAACTACCTTGAGAGGTAAAATAAAGTAGAGAAAAAACTCGCTTCTATTGCAAGTGTAAAATTGCACAGAGTGTAGAGCAATTTTCAAAATCTGTCTAGACAGATATTGTAGATTCGCGAATGCGAAACTATAGGCGCCTGTTGCTAAATTGGTGTCTAACATACATCGAGAATTCTTAGGAATTGTTAACATATCGAAAGATATGATTGACTAGACTAGACGGATAGTTAAGTATATCCACCTAATCTACCAAACACATAGACCCATATTATGGAAGCTTACTCAGTCATCGACCTATGCTGGAGCAACGCTTATGCCATAGAAAAGCGTTAGTCAAGCATAGACCGATGACTAAGCTGGCTTTCATCATACGGGCCTTAAAGCATAAAGCTAACCCCTGAATACTCGAAACGCACCTCAGATTTAGAACGTCTCAAATGATGTTTTTTTTTTATTTTTTTGGTAGAAAACTGACAAAAAATTGCGGCTTGAGACGTGCTTGAATCTGAGTTACGTTTAAGTATTAGGGTATATACGGGGGGTAAGCTACTTTGTAAGACAACAATGATTTATCAAAGAACACATTGGCATAGTAAAATTGATTGAAGTCCGAAACACCGATGCACCCCTTTGTTTGGTGTAATAAAGTCTATAAAATAACTCCCCTTATTCAACTCCGACATAATCACGAGACCATAAATAAATCCGACCGTTTATGGTGACAGTTTTACACGACAATTTAAACAAAATATCTACACTTCGGAAATTGTTTGTGATGGGAGGAGATAGCGAGTTGGCGGGGAATGGAAGTGGCATGGCATGTTAGGTTGGATTAGTTTCCTATATATTGGTATACATGCCAAGGTATTGAATTATAGTGGTTTAATACCTTTAGCGCATTAGTACACTAACTGCAAGTTAGCGGGGAATGGAATTGGCATGGCATGTTACGTTGGATTAGATTCCTATATATTGGTATACATGCCAAGGTATTGAATTATAGTGGTTTAATACCTTTAGCGCGTTAGTACACTAACTGCAAGTTAGCGGGGAATGGAATTGGCATGGCATGTTATGTTGGATTAGATTCCTATAATATTGGTATACATGCCAAGTTATTGAGTTTAGTGGTTTTACACCTTTAGCGCGTTAGAGCACTAACTGGGTCTAAGGTGCCGCTCAGTTTTCATAGTGTAGAACTATTTCGACGCAGAAAGATAGCTGTCTGTTAGCCATTTAGCGCTGTGACGAAGATAAACAGGACGATTTTTTTGCGTCAATGCTAGAATATAAAATTTATTTTTTGAGACTAATGTCAACAGCTAATGTTATTACACCTTGAGATTTTTGAGGGGTTTAAGGTTAATCAGCTAATGAAACGTGCTGGTGGTTTCATTTTCACTTCTGCCACCAGTGTGGATGAATTTTTTTAGTAAAGAACACTAATGTTTTTTTTTTTTAATTTATGGTTTGAAATTTGACTTGTCTAAGAGCTTTTTTGTAAGCTTTAAGAAATAAATAAAAATATATAAATTCTGCTATTTTTGCAGTAAAATTTATTTCACTACTCATAAGAAAAAAAATCTAAACCTGCTATAATATAATGTATAGTATTTCAAATACTATTATGGTCCAGGAACTGTGCGAGCATCAGAATTAGTACACAGAATTTATTGATAAGATAAAAACATAATTTATGATTATTATGCGTTTTGCAAACGTCAACTAAAAGCCGGTTCTTTGAACGCTGATTAACTAACCAATAATCAAATCTCTTATCAAATAGCTCTTTATACGAATAAAGTATTCCTTTGAGGCTATTCTGGGCGAAATTTTGTTTACCGTAAGTTCGCTTAGCCTCACAACACAAATGTATCCCTGTTCCAAAGCGAACTTGGGGACCTAACATCCAACTCCATAAACTTGGAATATTATTAATGACTCGAGCAGCCCGTAGGACACCCTCTTACAACTGTATTGGGTGCGTTAACTCCATGAATTCCAAAATTATTTGAAGGGTACCTAAAAGCGTACTCGTCGGTCTTTATGTATTCAAACTTTGAAATTTAAGTGTTATAGTCACTGTAGTTACATTGTACATTTTATGTATTAAGGAATACCTATTGCAAAACAAGGTGCCCAAACCACATCAAGTCCATATCAATGTGGAAGACACAAACCAGTACCTAATGAATTAAAAATTAATAAAAATCCGGCTCTGTCCTCGCTTTATCATTATTTTGTGCCGTGTGAGTATTCGAGAGAATACAGATGAGAGTTTTGTTTTGATACCACATTCTTCAAAATCGCGTAAAATTCGCCTACACATTTCCCACACCACAACTGCAGACGATAACATCCGCAGCAGTTGAAGTAACTTCTCTTTAGGTCTCAAAACATTAGGCATTGTAAAGCCCATTTATAGCAAAATGGCTAATGTTTTGAGACCTAAAGAGAAGTTGCTCTCTGCAGTTGTGGTGTGGGGAATGCGAAGGCCAATTTTATGCAATTTTGAAGAATGAGATATCAAAACAAAACACTCGTCTGTATATTCGGGAGCCCGGCACAAAATAATGATAAGCCCATTATAAAGTCCCAATTGTACTGAAAACTATTAATATACATAGCTACTTAAGTTTAAAGCTCCACAAAACTTTGCATATCAAACACTGCAGTGACCCATAATTGCTTGTGGGGAAACCCGAGTCAACCTAACCTAGGGGTTAAAGTAAACGTCTTATAGAAGTTTGCATGTTAGGCAGTGATTTAGTTATTTTATTCAACCCGAGTGGGGCCTTAAGGTTGAAAATCGGTGGAGTGCTGGAGCGGGTTTTTGACACTTTTCGATTCTTTCTCTACTGATAAAAGCCAAATCTATTTTCGCTTTTGTTGTCCAAAGAAACTACAACAAAATACAAAAGAAATACATAAATATTATATTACAACGACTTTTGTTATGGTACAATACACCAAAATTACATCGAATTGTCATCAAATGCACATATAATGTGCATGTAACATATTGTAAAATTCATTCCTTCAACTTGCAATAATTTATGCAATTGTATAACATAATCTCTTTTCTACTTCAGACAAAGAAATTGCCATGCTAGGGGGCAGAACAGGGAAATATACTAGATTTTACCGAACCACACGCGTCAAACTAGGCCTATATCTCAGTACTCACGGGATCCCCGAGGTAAAAAACTAGAATTACATAAAATCAAAATTTTTTCTTAGGTTCCTTAATTGGAAAACACTATTGCGAAAAAAAACATGAAAGTGCACTGTTTTGCACTTAATTTGGTCGAGATCGCAGGAACCCTGCGGTCTATAGAAAAGATTTTTGTTTTGATTCGTAGGTAATTACTAATTCTTTGGTTCCTTAATACAGTTTCTTCATAAGTTGTGTAGTTTTCTTGTAAATAAACAAAAACATCACTTTTGCGATTACGTTGTTCCAAAAACGTATGCTCCGTCCCGCTCCTAGAAAAGCGAATTCCGATGACTATCCTTTTCAAAAATGGCGCGCAATGCGCCCTCTTATGATGACAAAGGAAAGAAAGAAAAGAATCTTGACAGTTTCGTGTCATATCATATTGCACTGTACAACTATGTTATGTAAAATGTTAAATAACTATGGATGAGCCAACTGTAAACAGACCCCGGCAGACACACGGCAAGATCAGCGTACGGGGCCCAAGTACAAATAATGTAGAACCCTTTGTATCAATCGACGATACAGATTTATTAGAAACATTTGTCAGATCGCGTATCGCTTGTAAAAGAATATTTGTGAATTTATGGGTGAGTTATGAGTAGAGGGAATTTTTTGGTATATTGAAATCGTACGCGCTTATTTTTAGATCTGATATTCAATGTCAGAGTTCGATGATCGTTGTCTGTAGAAATCTAAATGACTCTAAAAGGTCGATTTACATTATTTGATCATATTCGTCAAATGTGACCTGCGATGACATTTCAATCACAATCTTTATTGACACATCTTATATTATATTATCATATATTATACAGGGCGTCCCGCGGCCACATGGAGGGAAAGTATCCTCAATATTGTAGATAGAAAATTTTACTGAAAGACTTCATTTTGATTTTATCATAATTTCACGGTGTTCCTTTTATTTAAGATGCTAAGTATGTTATTTGAAAAAAATAATCCTTACGATTAAGCCTTCAGATCGGTATCGTAAAATTACGCGTGTTTTTTTTTTACAAATTGCCCGGTTCGATTTCCGGTTCAGACAGGCGATTATACAAAAATCTTTGGATGCAAACTGCACTCACAGATTTTGAAATTGTTTTAACATCAAAATGAAGTCATCTTTCGGTAAATTTTTTATCTTCAATATTTAAGATACTTTCCCTCCATGTGGCATAGCCGTGGGACGCCCTGTATAAATGTATGTAATATGTGTAACTGCCTCGTTGGTCTAGCGGTCAGCTTGTTCAACCGCTGATTATGAGGTCCTGGGTTCGAATCTCGGGTCGGGCCAATAGTTGTTACTGGGGTTTTTCTAACTAGAAAAATTCACCGTAGCAGCCCAGAGTCAGGAAGTTGGCGGTGTTACACCCCCGTGCCTCGGAAAGCACGTTAAGCCGTTGGTCCTGCGCCTGATCTCTCCCCGGTCGTGTCGATCTGTCGTCCCATCGGGTTATGAGAGTGAGGAAATAGAGCGTGCACCTGTGTTTGCGCACACACTTGTGCACTATAATATGTCCTGTGCATCTGGCTAGTCTTCGATGAGACTGGCCGCCGTGGTCGAAATTCGGCTATGAGGACATTATTATTATTATTATGTATATGTGTGTATGTGTATCATAATATTTATAGAAATATATGATGATATCTTTATTTACCATTCATCATCATACGTGAAAGTTTCTACTTATTTTTCTTACAATCTGTAAGAAATTTTTAAGAAGGTCAGATGAATTCGCCGCAAGTCCCCAAACTCTAATTTAAGCTGCTAAGTCTGTTATACGAGCTATTTAGCAAAGTTTATGTTAGAAATACTAGTTTAGTGGTTTTATACGAAGTTACTGAACAAATCCAACTAGAACCAAGTTTTCGGAGATTAAACTATAAGAGGTTTATGGCCGTGTGCTTCTCGCCAGTCTCTAGACAAATTTGTTTCATCATAAAACAAGGTCAATTTACATAATGATGAGACCAAAAGTCCTTGAACAGATGGCACCAGAAGCAAGTGGATCGTGGGCAGCGTGTATGTCCTTACCCATATATGGCAGACGGTACTGCCCACTACTGGAATTGATGAGAACAAAGCAGTTTTTCAACTCTTTTGTTTTGACGTGATAAGATAAATAGGCGAATGTTTGTGCTATCTAAATCTTCAAGTTCATTAAACTGACAATCTTTATTGTTGTGTTAAAATACGATAGCCAATTTATTAATTCACACAAAAAAATATCAGATGAACCAAGCAAAATTGGATAATAATTCGCTGAAACCTTGTTTCAGCGAAATGAACTCCGCCACAATAAGACGGCGCGGCGGCGCTGGTTATTCAAGCAGACTTTTTGAAAATAAAAATGATATCGTGGACATTCCTGAATTTAACGCAGTTGAAGTTTGATAGCATACACAGTGCCGGTTTTATGAATGAAAGGAGAGGCAAGCAAACTGACATGACCCATTTAAATCATTTACACTTCCAGTTTCAAAGGAAGATATTATTTTAAATAGCTATAGGTTTCTATTAGATTTTTTTTCTGACATGGCATTAGAGAAAAGAGAAACACAATTTTTTTTTCAACATGTTTTATACGTTCTAATGGAAAAAAAAATTGCTTATATTGTTAATCAGACAGTTTCAAGGAAAAATTTTAATTTAAAAAAAACTTAACTCACTTCCCGTTTTTTGCGTTCGTAAGTTCGTAAGTTTTCCGCAAAATTCCTACAAAATGTAGCTAAGAATAATATAGAAGTCCAGACGAGTATTTTGATAGGTGCCTTATTTATCAAAATTGGTTCAATAGTTTAGATGTTTCGAAGTAATAAAGAGTATCAGACAACCACATAGAAACACTCAAAAAACATAACCCGATTCGCCGGGTAAGAAATTTCTCGTACGTTCCACGAGAAATTTCTTTACAAATATGTGTTTGGCATTTTCTAGACTAAACTTATCCATTCCTCGTGGGCCTGAAGCCCTTAAGCATAATACTATAAGTACAACGTAATTCAATAACTCGTCGAGGACGAGAGAATGTAAAGAAAATGTGCTCAAATACTTCAATTTCACAATATCTCTAAGAAATTTCAACTCGAAGATATAAATCTGGACAACTTCAAGTAGCTACCGTTAAGACTGTAACAGCGTTTTGAGACCCCTAAGGCATTCGGTGAAGGTATACAGTCCCTCTGGAATCTTCTTTTGACTTCAAAGATCGCGTGGTTCCCAGCCGTTCCCGGATAAAAAGTTTTATATGATACCGAATTTGCGAATATTTTATGTCGATGCGTTCAGCATAGGGTTAAAGCGGTGCCTCATGGCAGCATTCGCCTATATTGTAACATTCAAATTCGAGTTTAATATCAGTGAGGGTGGACTACACTGGACAGCAAATAAACCCGGCCACCGACGAGATGCCGCCCCAGACCATTACAGATCCTCCCCATAAACAACAGTTTCCTCGATGCAACACTGATAATAACGTTCTCCAGGGCGACGATATACTCTTTGAAGTCGATCGCTTCCTTGTATACTCACCCTGGTCTCACCAGTGACGAGCATATTACCCCACTGCTCGACAGACCAATCCTTATGGTTCAAGTCGTGCTCGACGGTGGACTACCTTTAATGCTGGACCTGTTGCAGCTCTCTTTGGAGTCAGGTTCCATTCAGCAAGTCTCTTTTTTACAGTTTCTGAACTTTTGATTACTTATGGCGCTCGTCGCGACTTTGTTGTACTTGAACTGCGTTAAGACGGCGATTTCGCAGAACAGTAGGATGGATATAACGATCATCTGGTGCTGATGTAGCCCAAGGACTGCACCGTACCTGGACGGCGATCGAATGCTCCAGTCTCTAGGTAGCGTCTCTGTATAGAGTGTACGAGTATTCGTTGCACTGAATATCTGCTAATTCGAAGACTTCGAGCGACCTCCGGTTGCGCAACGCCTGCTTGAAGTAGAGCTACAGCTTGAGCTGCTTTCTCTGGTGTCGTAACCATTAGGGTAAACCCAGGATACATGCCTCAGTGGGATAGATGCCTCGGTTTCAAAAAACATAACTTCCCGAAATCGCAACGAATTAATAGTTTAAATAAGGCGCGGACGTGCCACACCCCTCAGTTCCCCGCAGGCGGTTGAGCAGAGTGGACGTATTTTTCTTGGGCGTGCGATTATCTCCGCGGCGAACGCAGGCTTACTGGTCAAAGTTTTAAACATGAGCATTCAGTGTTGCATAACTTTTTATGTAGTCATAAATTTTATTCAATTTTACTAACGTTGATACATTGGTACATTGAGTACACACCTAAATGTCAATACCCCCTCTATTGTATTTAGTTTAGTTCTAGGTATGGACCGAAAAAAGTCAAAAAATATACGCGTCTGAGCAAACGATGGATAAAGACTAAAGGAATGACAATATTCCACGATCCTCATTGTAGAAAAAAAGAACGGTAAGCTCAAACTCTAGTCAAAAGTTTTGACCCAAAACAGAAAAAAACGTTATCATTGTATTTGTTGCTCGATTACAGTGAGTACGACAGTAGTTTAAAATAAATGTATAGTCGTTTAATCAACATGAAACACACGTTCTGTAGATATAACTTTCATAGTTGTAAATTTTATACTTACCTACGTTTTGAGAAAATCGAATAAGAGTTTCAAGGTAACGGGTGGCCTAGTTTATTTGCTGTCGAGTGTAGCTAGATAGCTAGCCGCTTCGTCAGGCATTGAAAGAACAACAGTTTCGACTTAGAGTAGAATGCTCAAAATCGACTCTTGTTGGATTGTTACATTACAGAGGCAGTATTGTAATTGTACTGAAATGCTCAAAGAATCTTGCAATTTTATATTACAGGCGAATGCTAGTCAGTTAGGGAGGCGGTAAAGAAATGCTCACAAACGAATCATGCAATGTTATATTACAGGCGAATATTTGCGATGAGGGAGTGCCTTTACATTCAGTCCATTAAAACTTGATCCAAACTTTCGCATGTCGTATTAACGTAATGTGATATTCATGGTCAAGTTCTTAAGTTACGTACGACCTTGATTACCGTTTAAGCCCTTGTAATCACGAATAATACAAATACCAAGCGTAAGGTAAAGTGGGTCAGGCAATGTATTGTGAAATATTTACCTTTGAAAATGATTTAGAATCGTGTTCTAGACGTTCTTTGTGCACATTTAGGTCATCGCAGAGTTGTATTAGTTTTCCTAGACCTATCCTTTCCATATTAACATAAAATTTTAATTTGAATGTTCTGAATAGTAGATTTTTTAACCGACTTCAAAAAAGAGGAGGTTTTATGTTCGGAAGAGGCTTTAAGTCGTAGTACAGAGTCCCATAAAAAAATTTATTGCTGAGGTATTAGTATAACTCCAGAAAAAAATAAAACAGTGTAAATATTAAGGAATTTGATTGAATCAGTTTCTTCCAGGCAAGTTCCATCTTTTGACGAGATTTTAGTATGAGCTGGACTCTGACCATACCTGAGCAAGGAGCCAGATACTGTGTTAAAATGCAGAGGGTGAAAGAACGGAGGCTTATGCCTACAGAGGGACAGCAAATTTCATCCAGTTGATTTATTGTATGCCAGCAAGATGACATCTATACTTTATCCATCGAGCTTGTAGATTTTTCGTAAACAAACGTAATCAGCTGATTTTTAGGGTTATCACCATGAAATGACACAGGCCTAACGTAATTCCAATGATTTCACCCATAGATTCCGTTAGATTTGTTACTTTTTTCAATCTTTACTTCATATCTATGCAATATCTAGTTGTAGCAATTTACAAATCGTCATTATTTGGTCAAAAACGAAGATTCAAATGACCAGATATTTTTATCTTTTGTTAAAGTGCCAACCCTAACGAATCTTAGTTTTGACGTCATGGGATGCAAACAATTGGTATCTTTTGAACTATGCTTCCCAATTTAGGATAGCACTATGACCATACTTATTTCCTATACAGAGCAGTATTTTATTTTTAGCCGGATTATTGAAGAACGAATGGAACGTAAACTCAACACTGAGCGAGTGCTGCCAGCTGGTCTTAGCTACCCTATTGAGTGTAGTTTTAGGGCGCTTTAGGGTGTGTTCCCATTTTTTTTAGTGACGATAGATAGTCGTGCAGTTTAAAGCATCGTGGCTTGTAAACACGATGTCCCAAAACTCCACGTCAAGACGGAAACAAGTGACAGGCCAAGTCAGGGTATTTATCACAAGAAATTTAAAAAAATCTAAGTGACCTATTTGTAAAGAAAAGGTAAATATAAAAAAAAATCGAGATCGTCTACAACCTGTGATGGTCTTTTAACCTTGTTTACTGCATTTTTTTTCAATTTTATTTTTAATCTGAATCCTGAGTAAATTGTTCTTCAGTAAATTGTTGCAATGAGAGAAAATATATGAAGTACTTTTAGTTTTTTATTATTAAATATAAAATAAAATTATATATAAATATAATTGAAATCCTTAAAATGGCTAAACAAAAAAATCTAAATATTATCATAGACCCAGGAAGAATCTAAGAAATCAATGATGCTTAGAAAATATGGTCAATGTAAAGACATAAAATTAAGAACGTCTATTTACTAATGGGCCTGGGCCTGAAACGCCTTCCTTCCAATGGAACCTCATTGACAAATAATAATCTAGCTAATCTAAATCTTCCACACTATTGATTTATGAATTGAACTCTACCAGTAAAAATCGTTTCATTTTTACATTTACAAGATTATTTCTTGGATTATGTTTTTTTTTATTTAACAATGATTTGAACAATGCTTTCTTCAAGACCGAAGGGTGAGACTTGAGAATTTTCAGCAAAACCAGTGTAAAATTACAAAAATATGTAAATCTACGTACGTAAAATTATGTGTGTAAAAGTATGCGGATAATAATGTAGCCACTGCTGTCACTGCACCCTGCTTGGGCACCACTGTGTCATATACTTTACCTAGATACTAATGCCACAGTAAAAATAATAATATACAGTAGGCCTATGATATCGCGGAACCTGCCGACAAGTGACGCGACCAGGTAATCAGGCCAGGGTTGTCACCATGCTAGCACAATGCTAGTGTTAAACTTTTAATTATTTATTATAAGGAAACATCATCATAAATAAAACATTATGATTTTATTTTTGGTGATTTTTCAAATGCCTCGCCCCTTGCCCCCCGCACGATTGCCCTGTCTAAATGCCTTCGTCGAACAACTGTATGCATAAGTTGGCTGTGCTAATACTTACAAATCTACAGAATTATTACACTAAAATTTGAATGAATGAACGAATGATAACATAACTTTATTTTCCCCGTTTTTTTGACAGAGTGGGTAACACTACCTACGATCGCCATTGTATTTCCTCACTTGACTTTCTTGCTTTTTTGTGGTTAGTTCAAGTAATTCTCTCCTTTTGTGCTCTCTGCTTACGTTACGTTGTTTTCGTTGAGTTTATCGTTGTTTCTTGAGTTTTTGTTATTGTTGAGTGTTACTGTTGAGTTTTTGTTGTTTGTTACGTTTGTTATTTTGATACAATGAGCAATGAACCTGGCCCGAGTTCGTTGAAGCTCTTTGCTTCGCCCAAGAAGAAGCGTCAAAAGAAAACGCCTCTCAGTTCTGCAGAGAAGCTCACGATTATTAATATTTATAAACTGGTGGAAGAAACTTGGCCTCGAGACCAATTTCCCTATAAGCAGGAGATGGTGAAAAGGACTGCCGATACCGCTGGAGTTGGCGTCAGTACGGTGTGGAAAGTCCTGAAAGGCTATTCTACTGAGCATCGCGATCAGTCACCAGCACCTCTACCTCCAAGAGTAGCCAAAACTGACAAACTCTTGGACTTTGAACTAAGTGCCATACGAAGAAAAGTGCATGAATTCTTCTTCAGAAATGAAATCCCCACACTAAACAAAGTGTTAAATTCGGTTAACGAAGATGATGACCTACCAAATTTCAAAAGGAGTACATTTGCAAAGCTTTTAGCAAAGCTAAAAATAAAACACCTGAAAAGATCACGTAACAGCAGTCTCATTGAAAAACATGAAATAGTAAGGTGGAGGCGCAATTATTTGCTAAAAATTGCCAAAATGAGAGAAGAAGGGCGCAAGATATATTATACAGATGAAACATGGTTAAACGAAGGTAATTTACTCTTTGTTTATTATCCTTTTTAGTAAATAATTATATTAAATATCAAACATGTAGTCGTTAAACTGAACTGAACTGAACTTTTGTATGTTATGTTAACAATGTTTCTTGTTTTTGTAGGTCATACGAAAACGAAGGTGTGGCAAGACATGACAATACAGTCAACAAGGCAGGCACACCTGGAAGGCCTTTCTACAGGACTCAAAGGGCCTTCTGGAAAAGGAAAACGCCTAATAATAGTACATATTGGTATGTTATCTGTTGTATTTTCATGAATCAGGATAATTTATTTAAACAATAGCATCAACATATCAAAGAAGTAGCACCATGGTCAAGTATGAATATGTATAGATTGAGTATTATTATTGCATCTTGTAATATCATTGATATTTTTATGGGTGGTGATGCAATAAGGTCGGTTTTCACCAATAGATAATCGGACAATTAGGCAGCTTTCAGTTAAATGTATCAAAACTTGTGTCAATAACATCAAATCAACTGTTTAAAGTTTAATATTGGTTTATTTTTTTTCTAGGAAACGAAGATGGATTTTGGAATGGTGGAAAATTTATATTCGAAAGCAAAAGTGGTGATGGAGATTATCACAAAGAAATGAACGCAGAAGTATTTGAAAAGTGGTTCAAAAAAATTATAAATTTTATTGAGCCAGAATCATTTAATTGACACATGTATACTAAAGAGTAAAGACATAAAATGATGATAACTAAATTAACTAATGATGCAACAGTAAATTATTCCTATAATTTGCATTTATAGTCTTATTTCATCTCCTTTACCTTGTATTTCCTTTTTAAGGATAGGTAACAATAAAAAGTAGTACTGATTTCACAAGACTACCTTATTTACTTATGCCAACTATTATTCACATTAAATATCACTACCCAGAGACATCTATCAAAGCTCAAAATAGCCGCCATATGAGTATAGCTTGGTAGGTTATGTACTAATTTGTTCAATTTTAGTTAGGTATGTCATAGGTTTTATAATTATTTCTTTCTTTGCGTCAGTTAGAAATCAAATAAGACCTAAATTATGTATATCCTAAATACGCAAACGAAGCCGCAGGCAAGAGCCAACCACATTATTAAAAATGTTTTTTACCCCTGCATCAGCTGATTGAACTGTCAGTGGCTTTGTTATTGAAAATTCTACAAGCTCGATGGATAGAGTATACGAGTATGTATGTATTCGATATGATGTAGTCTGAAAGCCAATCGGTATAACTATAACTCTGATGTGATGTAATGTGACATGAAATAAAATACATGTCTGAGCAAATGTAGGCTTATGTTGATGTCGTTTTTACGGCTCACATAAATCCTATAGACAATGAATTAATTTAGCGGTTTTAACACACAAATCATGACCACATGGCATATGTAGTTTAGTGTCTTTCTATGACATTTGCATATCTTAGTTTTACTTTTGAGTCTTTAAGATTTAAGGTTTTTACAAGGCATATTCTTTTTTCTAAGTTATAACTTTTTAGGATTTTGTACATGTGTTAACCACATCTGAAGACTCCATTGTATTGTGCCGCGCACTAGGTTTTATTAAAGACAATTTTGCTGTAGCTCTTTCCATTGGATAATCCTATAAATTTCTACTGATATTATACGACGTAACGACTTAACCAATTTAGATGAAATTTGGTGTGAAGATAGTTTAGGTAACAACTACACGGTTTGAACACATAAGCTACTCTTATTTAAAAAATTAACCTCTGAGGGCGTTAAAAAGGATGGGACCTAAAGTTTATATGGAAAATTATTATTCCTTGGTTCATAACTCGGTAAAAATAAACTTTAAGTAGAGTAACTAATGAATCACGTTTTTTTTACAATAATTTTGTAGCCGCCCTCGGGGGCGTATAGCAAATTTCTGAAATTTATACGCGGGCGAGGCCAGGGCGCAGCTAGTAACTTTATTCTATTCTATTCTCACTTTTCCACGAAACTCTCAAAGGAACGGTATCGAACGGAAGTAGGAAGTAAGGCATCGACAAAAACCAATTAGTGGTGCTATTTTACAGAATAGATTGAATACGAGCGGTGGGCGGTGGGTTTAATGAAACTGCTAATGTTAGTCGTTGTATTTCACGGCTATAGGTGAAATATTGCTCTTAGTCCGATTTAGTTACTTTATTAGTTTAGTGATATGTACAAGTAGTTTTTAATATACATTGTGTAGCCTACTGATAAATAAATAAAATGGCGACATATTGGTTTTCAGAGTTTTCAGTCTGTATTGTATTGATCAGCACACATGATAAACTTTCCTTTCATGTATTCTAATATTGGAACCCCGGGGTTTTTTATCTTTTTAAATAACTTTAGCTATCGATGAATTTAATCGTAAGTTGATGAATCGTGCAAACCCTGGTCGATTCGTGAGTTTTCATATTTACATCTCGTCCGCCTTGAAAGATATCATCTTGAATTTTATCCTTCGTTAGATTTCATCTCGACGCTGTCATCTCACAAATATTGCCCTGGGAGATGCAAACTGTAGGGAAATTCTTATTAGTAGTAAGTATTTTCATGTTATCTGGATTACAAATCTACAGGGGCTATCTTTAGTTTGAGTTTTACTTTGAACATGCATGTACATACATAAGTATGTATTTCTAAATATGATATATTAACGATTTAGAGGTTGATCAACTTACTCAAACCACCAACAACTGAAGAAATGATTACAATAAATACTTTTATCGTAAACTAAACCGATTATAGGTTTAGTTTAAAAAAAACCCCTACATTGAACGATTTTTGAATGGAGGGGGTACATTATTACTAATATCATTCCCTTTCCACCAATTTTAAGATGGTGGACAGAACCTTCAGTTAACATAGTTTCAGTGAATTACCAATAACCCTGTATATAATTTATACCACACCAATTCTTCCCGCAGGTGTCGTAAGAGGCGACTAAGGGATATATCAGCCGGGAGCGGGCAGCAGCCTCCTGCCTAGCGTGGGGATTATGGGCATTACCCTCCATGAGATAAAAGTCAATAAGGCGCTTATCAGGAGGAGGTTTGCGTCCAGCAGTGGACCAATATAGGCTGTTGAGGTGAGAGGTGAGGAGGTGAGGTGAGGTATAAATATTGTTTGGGTATCATTAATGAAATCGAAGTTCGGATTCGTTTTCGTGCAATCGCTAATCTTATGACGACTTCTTATAAGACATAAGAGTTGGTTTTGCACGACAATGAAAACGAAACTTCGATTTTCCTTTTCCGAGTAGGTCCCCTAGTTCGGCCGCAGATTCGGTTTTGGCCAAAAAATGGCCGAACCTTATGTTTCCACACTATTCTACGGTAGAGCTGGTTCAAAGTCACTCAGCGAGCTATGGAAAGAGCTATTCGGAGTCTGTCTCGGAGTCTCTTTGAAGGATAGGATTCGTAACGAACACATCCGACAGAGAACCAAGTTATCGGCATAGCTCTACGAATAAGCCAGCTGACATGGCAGAGTGGGACGGCCATATCTCGCGAAGAACCGATAACCGCTGGGGTAAACGTGTTCTTGAGTGGAGACCACGACTCGGCAAACGTAGTGTAGGACGCCCTCCGGCAAAGGGGGATGACGACCTGAAAAAGACTGCAGGCAGATGCTGGATGCGGCAACCTGAAGACAGGGCGCTATGGCACTCATTAGGGGAGGCCTATGTCTAGCAATGGATTATTTAGAGATTGACATAGGATGTATAACTTTTTAAAAACAACCACAAACTTAACATGGCATGATGACGATGACGATAATTTCCACATAGCTTCGGTTTCGGCTGAAAATTCAGGTTCGGTTGGACACTTATTATTTGTGTGTGGCATGGCGGCAAGCGGTGTTAGCACTAGATAAGACGATACCTATTTTGCGAAGGTTTTTCAGTTGCTCAACACAACAACAAGAGCTTTATAACAAGGTTTCCTCGTATTTTTAATAGCATTACAGGAGCTATAAAACTAGTTTCCTCGTATAGGTAGATCGGTCTACCTATAAACCTAACACATGCAGCACTCTTCAGGGTACTGAAATAGCAGTAATTTCCTATTTGTTAGGGTACATGCAAGCGAGGTGCGGCCCGAGTGATGGGGTGACCTTGTTACGTAACGCGAACTTGGGGTGTGGTCCAAGGGTGAGAGCAGGCGATAATATTACTTTTTTTTAAAACGATTTTTTTAATATTATGTTAAAACAATATTCAGTAACAATTCTACGCGTTTTGCACGGAATTGTTACTAAACATCACTAAGTACCTATTGTTACTAAAAATAAAACAATATTTAAATACTAAATATGAAATATTATTATATCCTAATATACAATGGATAATTACTAGTGGGGTTTCACTCATGTGAAATCGCACTAGTAATAACATAGCCTATATCAAACAGAGAAAAGTTGCCTATCTCGGACATGTCTTACGACATGATCGATACCAACTGCTGCAAGTGATTATGATGGGGAAGATACAGGGTAAAAGAGCAGTTGGTCGAAGGAAGACTTCCGGGCTAGGCAACATAAGGCAATGGACATGGCATTAAGAAGGCAAAAGACCTATTTAGGCTAGCCCTGGATAAGGAAAAATTCAAGAGGATGACCGCCGACCTTCAGCAATGGAGAGGCACAGTAAGAAGAAGATATCACACACGAACTTATAAAAAAATTCAAGTTCTATATTTTTTTATTAGTGTAGTATCGATAATGGCGAAAGATTGTGTAGACGGTTGGGTTATTCTTTGTCGGAGTAAAATGCCTGCAGAAACTAGTACTAATGTTTTATAATGGTAAATTAATTTGTAATCACTAATCAGTACATTTCCGGAGTTTTAGGTTAAATTTCAAATAACGAGTACCTACCTTATAGTGTACTTACATTACGACTTTTTTTGTATGTTATGTATATAAATGTGTGTATATTTAAGTTAGTAGTATTGGCTACGGAAAGTACTGATTACGGATGTAAGCGGGTTAACTACGAACCTTATTTGTGTTGGAAGAACACCAACGTCATTCTGAACATGTCCCTCGTTAAGCGATGAAACGTTGGTGTTCTTCCAACACAAAGAAGGTTCGTGGTTAACCCGCTCATATGAGCATATAAAAAAATCATGATGGATATCCATCATGATTTTTTTATAGTAAAATACGGAAAGTACGTGAGAAAATCGCAGACAGACCAAATGTCTAAAAAGTCGTGAATGAAAACGGCTCGCCCGGGAAATGAAACTTTTCTACGTGGTTTTCCATATATTTTTGTCTAATATTGCGATTCAGCCTACATGTTTTTAAAATATGAACTGTTAGAAAAACACATTTTTGGTCTGAGTGTGCTTTTAGCTAGAATCTTACACCAAAAACCACTTGAAGCCTTTTCTTCAAGTGGTATCAGAAGGCACGAAACTGCGGTTGTTAAGCATTTCTGATAGGTATGTGCATAGCGATATCACGAACACCTATTAAAAGGTTTTTTAAAGCTTTTTGGTATTTGTCTATTTATACTTTTGACATTACTTGATTTTTATTCCTTACTTTTTCTTTTCATGCAAACGTGTTGAATTAATTAATTATGATTTATTTATTGAGAGAATAACGTCATTAGTAATTACAGGTTTTTTATTAAGTCGTAGGTACTAAGGCGATGTTATATCTAGGTAGGTACTTATCTTAATGTAATTAGTTGTAAAAGTTGTTTATAAGTTTAAAAGGCTTTTACAATTGATTATTTTCAATTAAATACAGAAAACACAATACAATTGGCAAAGCATTTCTCCATTACAGTTTAATTATGTAATTAAAGAACCTGTAAAAAAATCCTGAATACGACATTATCGAAATGGATCAGGGGGCCTACTCGGAAAACGAAAATCGAAGTTTCGACTGTCGTGCAGAACCAACTCTTATGTTGCTTGCGTAAGAATATCCTTTGCACGAAAACGAATCGAAACTTTGATATCGTTATTTAGAGTACGGGTCCAGGGTTGTAAGAACTAAAGTTTGTAAAACGAGTTTTAAGCCTAGTCTAATTTCCACGATCAAAATTATCGCATAAAAGTGTAATAATAATGATGAAACATGTATATCAACGTCAGAAGAAAGAATTTGCGCAAAGCAGCAAAAAGTCGAGAAAAAACTAATATTTTAAGAAAATCCTCTTAAAGAAACTTAAGGTAGCACAAGAAAAAACAAAACCGCTTCACAGGAATATATAATATTAGTGTAATGTGATACAATGATGATAATTATGAAATCTTCACCACTGAAAAGCTATTAAGTTCAAGTCTTGACCTTGGTATGCTGCAGTTCGCAATTTACTTTAATCACTGAAATGGGCAACCATGAACCGATATCTTGGATCGAGTTGGAAACTTTTAATTGAGCCTACGATGAATAGACGTGAAATTTTAAATGGAAGGCGAAAGCAAACGCCTACGATATGCCCTTTTGTTTGACGCAGGTAGAGTTTTTAAATAAACAAATATTGTTGGACAATTCACACAGCAATATCTAGCCCCAAGCTAAGCAGATCTTGTGTTATAGGTACTAAATAACTGATATATTTAATACAATACACTACATAGATAGATTTTTTTTTTATTATAGATAGAAAACATCCGGAACACCCTGAAACAATATCTGTAGATCTTACAAACATTTCTCCCAAGGCGGGAATCGAACCCGCCGCCTCCTGCGTCGCAGGCGCTACATCGGTCGTCAAAAAAGCCTCTGCATAAAACATAAAAGCTTCTATAAATAAATCATTCCGAAAAAACCGATCACGTCTCTTCGTCGAATAGATTAACCTTCTGGTTATTAGGTTTAAAAGAACTTCATTTCTCATACAAACTATACAGTTCATTTACAATGAGATAATCATATATAAATAAATAATAAATAATGCTGGACAATTTACACTGCATTATCTAGCCCCATGCTAAGCAGAGCTTGTGTTATGGGTACTAGATAACTGATATACTTAATACAATACACTACACAGATAGATATTTTTTATTATACATAGAAAACATCCAGACTAACGGAACAAATTTCTGCAGATCGTAAACAAATTTGTTCCGAGGCGGGATTCGAACCCGCAACCTCCTGCGTCGCAGGCAGACCTTCGCCCGCTGCGCCACGGAGTTCGTCAATATATATATTTATAAAATTAAATGTGTGGAACTTCTGAGATCTTTGTAAACAACAAAAAATACCTCGCTACATAGTAGAAATATTAGTTATTTTAAGTAGCTGTAGGTAGTGTCAGAAACTTATTTAAAGAGAATAAACATTTTTGACCAACGTGACCAGAGATAAATGTGAACAATGCAAGTTTTGGTAACTATCTATCTACTAATGAGTGCACATATTCTTTTAGCTTATTTTTAAATATATTTATGCTGTCACATTCCTTTAAACTGTGTGGTAGATTGTTAAATAATTGTGCTCCTTCTGCAAGAATGGATTTTTTCCATAATTGGTTCGAGTGTTAGGAATTACATAATAGGTCCAAGTAACAAACCAAAGACCGAAATTCAGAGGTATATAAGTCATTTAACTACATTGGCGCCCAACGACCGTATGGGACTGACGAAGCGATCGTCAAAATAATTTCAGCAAAGCGAATTCGACCTTACTCCGTGATATAAATCCTCAAGGACATTGTCACGTCCGTTCAGATGGAAGCCGTATAATTTTGGCGCCCAACGTGGTAATTTCAAGTCACGCTTTTGCGTCGATTTTGTGTCTTTGTTCTTTGGTGCCCCTTTGTTATTTAACGTAAAGAAGAGACTTGCCCTCCAACGAGCTAATTTAAAAGCTCTTTTTACTGTTAGGAAGACCGTTGATTATTTATCAATCACGTTACAATTTATTTTCTCTCTGTTCATTGTTTATGATCAATTTAAATGTAATTTGATAGTTCTTACAAATAGAAAGATACTCTATCCCTGATACACATCCAACATCCGTACCTTTTTTGATTGTTTGTTCCTTTCACAAATAAACTAGAGAACGGATTTAAATGAAATAGGCCAGAAGTTAATTATAGTCCGAAAATTAAATAGAAAAGACCAATTTAACTAAGAAATAATACGTGGACGGGAAAATCCGTGGCCAGAGTCAAAATATGCTATATTTTATCAAGTTAGGTTCACCACGCAATCACGCACAGTAGCTACCATTAATGAATCCTTTAACTTGTCCGACCCTAATAGGTTTCAGGAGTGAAATAAATTCCAACTTCATTCGGATGTTCGTAACAAAGACATGAACATGGCCTCCGACTGGGCGGGCCGCCCTGAATTACGACTGGTCGCACAGGGCGGCAAGTGTGAGAAATAATGCCTTGATTACACGTATAACCCGGACGAATTAATATGACACCTGGTTCGAAGATTCAATAATACGCTTGGGGCTAGATAATATTGTGTGAATTGTCCAGCAATATTTATTTATTATATTTATACAGGGCGTCCTACGGCCATGCCACATGGAGGGAAAGTACCTTGAATATTGTAGATAGAACATTTTACTGAAAGAAGACATTATTTTAATTTAAAAAACAATTTAAACTGCATTCATAGATATTTAAATAATTACATGGTTGAACCGGGAATCGAACCCGTTACACGAGAAAAACAATCATCCTGTAGCTTGATAATACCGTACGAAAGGCTTCATCGTATGGATAATTTTTTGCTAAATAACATAGTGTCAGAAATAAAAGGAACACCATGAATTTTTACATTAGATGTAAAATTTTGTTCAGAAAAATGAAAAGCTGGCGTTGCCGTAAGGACATTTTTTTGTGGCGAGAAAGTGCTCTGTGTATTATAAACACTAATATTGTTAATCATATTAAAGAGTTAACTTAAAACAGTTGCTAAGAATTGTTTTTCTCACTCTTACATAAGTCAATAAAAGATACTAATAGATACGTGGCGCGTGGTGCCGGCTTAGAATTTGCACCACGCCAACTCTTCCCGCGGGTGTCGTAAGAGGCGACTAAAGGATATCCACCGGGGGCGGGCATCAGCGCCCCCTGCAGAATAATTCTACCACCGAACTGCAATCCCCAACCCTCATGTCCAGCATGGTGTTTATGGGCATTTCCCCTCCCTCCGTGAGATAAAAGCCTATAAGGCGCTTATCAGGGGTTTGTTTGCGTCCAGCAGTGGACCAATATAGGCTGTTGAGGTGATGTGAGGAGGTGAGATGGTCACCATGCATTGTGGGATTGTGTGTAGTAATTAAAATAATGCTTGACAATAAGACACTTCAGCACCCTAGACATTGGCACCCAGAACGGTTTGTATAAGGACAATTTATATATACAGTATAATTTATACACTCGGCACGTGATAGGGAATCTTAACAAGTGCTAAAACAAGTCATAAACGTATAAATAAACTCATGCGATAGAACTAAGTCATAAACAGACATGCCAAGGCATAAGCAAATCATTTGAATGGAGTCAGTCGTTTTATGGAAATCTTGCTTCGTCCCACTCGCAGTAGAATATAACTCAAAGATATGAAGGATCGTCAACTTGAAGCATAACCAGGCGATTACGTCACGTCAGATCATGTACTGAAGACATACACGGTCTCTTTGGTCTGGTTTACTCAACGACACGGTTCACAAACCAGATAAAAGAATAGCAGAATAGAATAAGGTAACTAAATAATGCTGGAAATTTGGACTTAGAGTCACCTAACCCCAAAGTAAGCAGAGGTTGTGTTATGGGTACTAGTTGACCGTTATACCCACAGATACATATTTTATCTTATACATTCATAACATTACTATACACAGAAAACATCCAGACCGGCACAAATGCTTGCAGGTCGTGCAAATATTTGACGCACGGTAAGAACCCTGCCTAGACCTGGGACGAAGAAGGTAGCCTTCTATCCACCTTCATCTAACGTGCCATAGAAGTCTCCTTCTTTTTACCGTGATTTTGAGTTTATACACGGACCTAGATTTAACCTAGACCCTTCTCCCAATCCATAGCGTCTACAAGCAAATCATGCAAATATTGTTCTCCATTGTATAAATTAACCGTTTTATTTGTCGACGGTTCGCCATTATGTAAGGCGCGCTCTGTACCATTTACCGACTATCATGATTTTTTCAATCAATGAAGTGGATCGGAGTTACCATATATGGTCCCTAATGTAACATTAGCGAGTCCTCAACTCCACAGGCCATTATTCAATTTCGGAAGTTAGTTTTGAAAACAAAGTTACGAAAGTGAATAATGTGAAACAATTTCTCGAAAACTATGAAAGGGAAAGTTTCTATCACCGTGGAATACCAAAATGGGGATTCAACTTAAAGTTCTTGGCAGAATTGTGCGTTAGAATCGACTCCCAACTCAGCCGTGGATATCTTAATAGCCGACTAAGGGAAACTGCCAGAGGAAGGTCAGCAGATTCTTTTTGTGTAATTATGTAATATTGTGTAATTGACCGGGTTGACCGAGCGAACGAGGAGAGCAAAAATCTCTGCTTCAAGTCTAGCAAAATCAGCTTTTCGTATTTTACAACCGATCGGTACGAAACTTGGTGTACAGATTCTACGATTTTATAGATTTTTTTTGTCGTTCGGGTTTTTTATTAAAGGCGATTTTCTTGCAAAGAAAGGCAAAAAGGGGGGCTTTATATTTATATTATATTTATATCTCCGCTTTTACAAATCTGATTTCGATGATTATATTTTTAATTGAAAGGTAGTTGTTTTAAACAGTACTCATAAAAATTTGGTAAAGATCTAATCAGGATTTCTGGCATGACGAACAGAATAGCTCTGCAGTTTTAACACGTCTACTGCGAACACTTATCCGCCTGCCAAACGGAAAACACTCCTTTTTTGGAGGCAAATTCAACAATTGACATAATATGTGTGATGTGAGAACGTAGACCTGGTTTTACTCAATTCTGGAATCCGAGAATAGCAGGCCAGAAGCCGTTTAAGGTTCAAAATAATCCAAAACAAATAGATACGGCTATGAGGAACTGTACCAAATAGTTCTAGAGTCGTAAAGTTAAATCAGAGATGTTGTATGGTTGTATGTTAATTTCTCTATCTTATTTCTAACTTTTGTCTTAGTTTATTAGTTTTAATTAAGTAGTATAAGTATAGTTTTATTTTGTGTATTTTCTGAATTAAGGCAATAAATGATTTTCTATACTATTCTATTCTTACTGGGCCACTCTCACCAACGTACGTGTTAGCGTAAAGTAGCGAGTAAGCATTTTCCATGTTGTAATACTATACAGACAATAAACGAGTGCCACTCAATACGGACGTTTGACTATCTATTCCCGATGTCTCCGCTCGCCCCTCAAAACACACTACACATAATCGATTTTAAGGAACGTTATCTATACCTAGTAGGTAGATCCTACTATCCTACTCATATTATAAGCCAAAAGTTTGCGAAATGTGAATATTTGTTGGATCTTCATAACTACTGAACAGAACAAGATGAAATTTGGCGTACGCTTAGAGCAAAGCCTGACTTAGATAATACTAGGTACCTACTATCCTACTAATATTAGGTATAAAGCCAAAAGTTTGTAAAATCTGAATTTTTGTTGGATCTCCAAAACTACTGAACAGATTAAGATGAAATTTGGCGTACGCTTAGAACAAAGCCTAACTTAGATAATAGGCTACTTTCTTATTATACCGAAAATACGCGTGCGAAGCCGCGGGCAGAAGCTAGGACTATTATAAATTAAAGCCTCGGCTCTTATCGGTGTAATGATGCAATTTTCTCGACTTTTCTCTTCCTCCAATGCAAGTTCTTTTTCTTCTTTATACAACACTGTGCCCCGCGGCTTCACCCGCGTGGAACTCACACAAATTTATTACGAACCGCCTAGATAGGTATAGTTTTGTAAAAATTAAAAATGTATGATTCATTATTTACTTCAAAGTTGATTTATACCGAGTTTTGAGTGAATCAAACCAAGGAATGATATTTTTTCATATAAACTTTACAACCCTTTTGAACCACCGAGGTAATTTTTTGAAAATGAGATTAACATATGTGTTATTCTAGAACCTAAACTATCTACTTACCGAATTTCATCTAAATCGGTTAAGTAGTTACGGAGATACGTGGTAACAAAAATAAATGCGCAAGTTGTGGTGTGTGAACCACACTAATATTATAAATGCATAGGATGCCATCCTATCCTACTAATATTTATACCTTAATGCGAAAGAATCCATCCTTGATCTGACTCATATAGCTTCTTGGTCTTCCCCTTCCTCGTCTTCCTACTTCTTTTCCTTCTATGATGTTACTTTATGAAGCTGTCATGTCGCATAAGATATCCAATCATTCTCCCTCTTCTTTTTTGAATGGTGTTTATCAAAAACCTAATACATAAAGTATTGTAATGACACTAAAAACAAGATCCGTCAAGTGCGAGTGTAACTCGCGCGCCGAGGGTTTTGAACGTTTGTCTACACATATGTACCAAAAGTACCGGTTAGACTTCGCAATTTAACGAATACCTAAGATCTCTCTGCATGCTTCGGTTAAATGGGTGGTTCGGTTAAGGTAGGTAATGGTAAATTTTTCGATTTTTTTCAAAATATTTCAAAAAGTATGAAAGTTACAAAAATTTTAAAAACTGGTTTGAAATGTCCAAACCGATACCTTTCATTTGATACCCCACTCGGTGGGGTAGCCCCCCTTTTGAAAATTATTCCTTTTTGACCATTTTTCAAAAAGTGTTCTTTTTACAGACTTCTCTATATTTTTCCTGTAAAATATAGATTCATATCTACAAACGCTCCATACATTTTAAACGGATCGCTCTGCAAACTTCGGAGATAGGGGGGGGAATGGGTATTTTTTTGACTATTTTCAAAATATTTCAAAAAGTATGAAACCTACAGAAATTTAAAAAACTGGTTTGAAACGTACAAACGGATACCTTTCATTTGATACCCCACTCGGTGAGGTAGCCCCCCCTTTTGAAAATTATTCCCCCCCATTTTGATAATTTTTCAAAAAGTGTTCTTTTTTCAAACTTCTCTATATTTTTCCTGTAAAATATAGATCCATGTCTATAAACGCTCCATACATTTTACATGGATCGCTCTGCAATCTTCGGAGATAGGGGGGGGGGGGGGGGAATGGGTATTTTTTCGACTTTTTTCGAAATATTTTAAAAACTATGAAACTTACAAAAATTTCAAAAACTATTTTGAAATGTACAAAATGATACCTTTCATTTGATACCTCATATGACTCTGTAGGTATCTTTTAAAATTTCGGCATCACAATTTGTATGGAAAATATTCATTTTCGTTTTTCATTTATTTTCATTTATTTTTCTATAAATCTGTATAGGCGCACGAAATGTATTATTATTTTAAATTTCAAGTTGATAGCTGCAGTAGTTTTTGAGTTATTAAGGAGGGAAAAAAGGACAGACAAAGCGAGACCATAAGGGTTTTGAAACCGATCTTCGATCATCAAAACCCTAAAAATATAGTCCAACTAAGACGCATTTTATCTTAGTTGGCGTCAAAATAGTTGGAATGATAAATATCTCATTCAATACAAACAAGAATGCATGGTAGCTGCAACATATCGAATTTGTTTAACACAAAAATAGGCACATCATTGACATATCAATGCTCTAAGTCAAAATAAATATTCACTTTGTCATATACACATTTATTTAACTAAGTTCTCATAGTCACAGAAGACAAGATCTTATCAGGCTCATATGGATTCAGGTGCGTGATCAGATCACACTGAACACATTAGACAAGATCTTAATCAATGTAAACAATTATTTTTTCAGTGTATACCTGTGCCTAAACGCTCTTTCAGAAGCAATATTTTAGTCTTCACTGTATATTCTGTGATTTAGTACAGTAAAAAAAATCGGTTAAAACCATAATGTGTCAATTTATTTACTTTTACTACATAGGTAACAAATTAAATGTCTTATTTTATGAACACTACAAAGTTATTACACCAAAGTAAAGGATTTTGTGAACGATACGAACCCTTAACGTTAACGATCATTACGTTATCATACCAGCCAGCTTCAGTGAATCCACACCCACCCTTTGTCGGAGAGAAAATGTTTTCATCTCAAAGGCTAGGCTATAAGCTATAAGACTATATACCTAACTAACTACCTATAGGTATGTCTAAGCACTTCACTTCACAACATGGCGTCACCGCGATATTGATAATTTACATCATAAGATAGATGAAGCAGATCGCCATTTTATTTGTAACGATATCGCTGCCGGAGCGTACAATCAGCATGTTTGTAAAATGGCTAGGCGGATTAAAATGGAATGCTGATTTGTTGGGAAACCCTATTTCATTTCATTCGAGGATATGGCTAAGTGAAGTTTAGCCATATTGTTGAACGTTGATTGTTCAGAAATCGGTATAGGTATGTATCTGAAATGTGCCGTTATGAAACCCGCCTAGCCATTACAAACGGGCTGATACGATACGGCGGGGCGGCGACATGGACTCATGTTTTGTATAGAGAGGCGCCCAGATCGGTCCTTATGCGAGCGGAAACATTAAATAAATAAATTTTGAACAATCGTCATATCATCGCTAGCCCAGAGTAAGAAGACCGTGTGTAATAAATGCTAGACAGAAAATAAATGTTGTATTGACAGATTATTTGCTTGGCTTCAGCTGGCGGGTTCGCTCGCGTGGTCTTGGATAAATCCTAGCCTGTTAAGCCTAGCCCACCTAGCCTAGGTAGTACCTAGGCTAGGTGGGCTAGGCTAGGCGAAAATGCAAGTCGCCTCCAATTAACTGACGTTTATAATCAACGTGCATTTTTAGAATGGTTTATCTCTCTCTACCTAGTGAGCAGTCATAGCACTCAGATAATACAAATAGCTATGTTTTAGTAAAAGAATTTTATCATAGCAAACAAACTAAACTAACAAATTTTACCTCTATTATATTAGTTTGGTATCGTATAGGTATATGGAAAATGTCCTGAATTATTTGTTCGGTAAAACAAAAACAGTGGCGCGTTCGAGCTAATACAAATAAATCTAGGCTTACTTTTAGGGCTTCGTCCATGACATTTACCGAACAAAAGGTCTAGCAACTAGCATTTACACTAGAATATTCGAGTGATTGCCTAGAAATAGGGTCCTAGTTACTTATTCGTAGAGTCCTAGTCCTTGATTAAACCAGCCACAACATTACTAATAGATGGAAACTTGGAAAGATGTGGCCAGAAATTTAAGAATATTCAGTTTATCGTCAGACCGAAAGATGTGGCGAGAAATGGAACTTATCAAAATGGATGTATGTTTGCTACTTCTGCACGCTAAACGGTAACAAATAATAAGATCGGGTTGAAATTTTGAACGCAGAGACCTGGAATAACGGGTAAGCTACTTTTTATCCCATAAATCAGTCACACCCAACGAACAATATGATCGCAATAAAAAAAAAATTGAATTTAGGTTATTTCCATCCAATGGAAATAACCTAAATTCAATTTTTTTTTATTGCGATCATATTGTTCATAAGTTATTAAAGATATTCAGTATCAAATATGGACCCGGCTAGGGCACAGCAAGTTATGTAAAAATACGCTAGTTATAAGGTTTAAGTTTAGCTTTGTGAGCCCACTAAAAAATCTTAAAGATTTTAAAGATTTTTATATATGTACGTTTCCGTAGAAACAACAACGCGTGCAAGCCACGAGCAGGAAACTAGGGCTTTTGACTGTTAGGACTAAGAAACGTCCAAGTTAAACTCCAAAGAAAGATCCAAAAAGTCGTGTCGTACGATAAAAAGAACCGCAATACTTCAATAGGTTTATGCTACCCAGGCGCATTCAGGTGGATCGGATCCGACCATTCCACTGTGGTTATTAGTATTTTATTAGTCTCGTCAAGTTTTACTTGAGAATAATTTCATAATACTGAAGCTTCAACCAGCGTGTAGAAATTACAAAATCGACCCTGTCGTTTTTTTTAATACTTGACATTCCACACAGTATCATCTAGCCCAATGCTAAATAGAGCTTGTGTTATGGGTACCAGATGACTTAATACATTATAATAATAATAAATAATGCTGGACAATTCACACAGCATTATCTAGCCTTAAGCTAAGCAGAGCTTGTGTTATGTGTACTACACTTGCGAGCTTTAAACTGGAATCGCTTCAAGGGTTGTTCAAGACAAATTTTTACAATTTCTTTGCAGTGAACTATGAGTTAAGTTATGTTTTCCCTTACGCAGGATTTATTGGCGACGATAAATTTTGATTTAATGCACGATAATGTCCGCTGCCACACCGCAGCAGTGACAAGACAGTACCGACAGACGTCTTCCATGTCGGCATTCCCACACTAGACTGGCCAGCCCTTATTCCTGACTTGAACCCAATCTGGCATAAAATAAAAAAAAAATAAAAAATAAAATAATCTTTATTTCAGTAAGTAGTATTATGCATCGGTACACTAGCTTAAATATAATCGGAGCCACTGGTCTAGCGTAATGAATGACTGAGATAAGTAGGTACCTTAAGTTAGGCTCTGTTCCCCAAACTAGGTCATGATGACCTGTATTGTGGGGTCACAGGGATTAACTGCCGGACTCTACGTGACTGAGGCTATGGGTGAGGCCCTTTTTAGTTATAATTTAAGTACACTTCGCAATACATCTTATATCTGAGTTAAGTGCTAATATAATAATGAATAATAATAATTTTATTCATTTTTAGACTATGTAGGTAGTAATTATGTGCAATATTTAGTTACAATATTTAATATGGTTGCCAGTTAAGTACCTACAAATCGCAATACTTCTAATATCTAAGTGCTAATATTTCATATGAATAATGGAAAACATTATGATAGAGTTATGCATTATTTTTAAACTAAGTGGTAAGTGGGTACAATATTTTAGTAACATTATTTAGCATGGTCGCCAGGAGCCACACCCCTCTCATCATGTATATAAGTGACATTATAATATATCATAAACATGAATATTATAATCTGTATGGATATTACAATGTCCGTGGTTGGTCACCCGAGGACACCAGGCTCATGAGAGCCTGGGCAGCGGGGGGCACCAACCACAGATCATAGACATTAGTGTATGTAGTAGGTATTGTGTAGTTCATAGGTATGTAGTAGTTGCAGAGTATGTTTGTGTTTATGTTAGGTATTTATACTGTAGTCTATTTCATGACTTTCAATAGATTTTCTGTTTCCGTGTAGTTAAGGTTTAGCAGGTAACTCGTGATAGTTTTTTTAAGTTGATTATGATTTAGGTTTGCTATTGATATGTCTTTACTGACACGGTTGTACAACCAGGGTCCTATAACCGATAGGCGTCGTTCCCCTAGCTTTGTTCGCGTACTAATAGTCTTAAATATTTTGTCTTTTCGACGTTGCTTTTTAAGTTTTTGCATGATTTCTTCACTCACGAGGTGATGTTGTTTACTTATCACTGCCTTGATAAAGAGCTGCCTTATGCTTAGGACAGAGCAGTTTTTGTAGACTAACTCTGTGGGGTATAATTTAGGCTTATAGATCATTACTTTTAAGAGCGCTCGCTGCGCTCTTTCTAGTTTAATTAGGTGGGTTAATGCTGCAACTCCCCAGATGGAATTACAGTAGGTCAGTATTGATTGTGCAAGACATTGGTAAACACCAATTAACAACTTGAAAGAAAGAACGTGTCGAAGCTGCTTAAAGACACATATGAGCTTTCTCATACGCCCCGAAAGATGTTTAATCTGGGCCACCCACGTTAAGTTACTGTCTAGGATAATGCCGAGATATTTTATGTTATCTGTAGGGTCTAGATTTGTACATAAGCAAGAGTTGGGACTTTGGTCTAGGCATGTAGACTTGTGTATTTTTAGTTTTATTGGATGTTTAAGTTGTGCTCTTTCCCTGATTGTGAATTGTATGTATTTTGTTTTGTTTGCATTCACTGTAAGTAGATTGTCTCGTAACCAGTTTGATATTACATTGAGCCCTTCGTTCGCCTGCCTTTCTAGTTCATTCCACGATTTTGCATGGAAAACAAGTACAGTGTCATCTGCATAAGTATACACTCTACCGTTATTTACCTTAAGTTCGCAAAGGTCATTTATGTAAATCAAGAATAAGGTTGGTCCTAATATACTGCCTTGTGGCACACCAAAGGTAACGTCTGTTTCATCACTAATGTGGGTTCCAATCTTAACTCTTTGCTTTCTATTTGTAAGGTAGCTTTGGAACCAACGTAAGGCTGTATCTCTAATTCCGATTGTTTCGAGCTTTGCCAGGAGGATCGGGATTGACACGGTGTCAAAAGCTTTTGACAGGTCTAAGAACACACCGACTGTCTTGAGGCCTGAGTCTAGTGATTTAGTTATGTCCTCTGTAACATTTGTCACCGCGTCTTCTGTAGAGAGTCCCGTCCTGAAGCCAAACTGGTTTTTCGATAGGAGTCCCTTTTTTTCCACATAATTCTTCAGTCGCTTATTCATTATCTTTTCAAGTACCTTAGATAAAACAGGCAAGAGGGATATCGGTCTGAAATTTGTTACATTGTCCTCATCACCGCTGCCTTTGTAGATTGGGCATATGAGAGATTTTTTCAGAGCCATCGGAAACACACCAGTGTCGAGACTAGCTTGACATATTTTCGTTAAAGGGTCTAATATATAGGGTAGGGATTGTTTCAGTAGTTTAGTTGTTACTTGGTCCCATCCTGGAGCACAGTCATTTTTTAGCGTCATGACAGTAGAGTAAATTTCTGAGGCATCTGTGTCTAGCAGACCAAATGATAGGAGTGAGCGATTTGTTTTAACCTTTAAAGCTAGTTCTTTTTCTGTTGTCTGCGATTCTTTTAATGAGTCTCTAGCTAGATTTGATCCAACACTGCAATAGTAACCATTAATGGTATTGAGAGATTGGATATGGGATGAATTGTTTTCCAAGAGCTTTTCAGCTGAGTTAGACTTTTGGGGGTAATTACAAATTCTTTTAATATTATTCCATGTTTTTTTGCTGTTATGCATGCTTTTCTGTAGTTCTTGTCGTTCGTGGGTTCGTTTCAAGTTTTTAAGTATTCTATTACACGTGTTTCTATAATTAATATACATTGTCTTAGCTTCTTTATTCAATGGATTCTTTTTAAACTTAATATGTAATTTGTCTCTACGTCTAATGCATCCTACCAGTCCTGGAGTAACCCATGGTTTTAGATTTGCACGCCTCTTTGATATAGTCTTGGTAGTTGTGTACCTGTTCATTGTGGAGTTTATAATGTGTAGGAATGTGTTGGTCGCTTTTTCTACATCAGAGTAATCCAAAACCTTGTGCCAATCAACTTTTGAAAATGAGTCGCAGATAGCATTGTAGTCAATATATTTAACATTTCTAGTGATATGGTCCTTATTGGCGTTTTTTATTCGAATAGGTAGTTGCGTTATGACTGGCGAGTGGTCCGTTATTGTCGCAGGAAGCACCAAAGTCGTAGCTTTTAGTTTAGTTTTGATCATACAGTGATCAAGACACGACTCTTCCCTGGTTTTATATTGATGTCCCGGTAGAAGACTATGGCTAGCTAGAATAGTAAGGTAATCATCTGCGAAATCATCTTGACTATTATCATATATATTTATATTCATATCTCCGATTAAGATAATATTTGGAAAAGATTTTACACTTAACAATGTATCATCAATGGAATTAATAAAGTTTGCCTTATTTCCAAAAGAAGGTGAACGATAGGTTGAAATAATGCATAGCTCCTGTCCTACTTGTGTGCATAAGCAGCTGCCATCGCTAAACTGGGGCTCATAAACTTTCACCCTACCGAGACCTTTCCTGATATAAATAACAATGCCATCGTTTTGATTGATGTATTTTTTTGTGTAAAATATGTCATAGTTAGGCAGTAGCGTTGGGTTAAAGCCGGTGTGAAGCCAACATTCTGTGAAAATTAATAAATCAAACTTTAGGTCAATGCGTTTCAATAACACTAAGACCTCATCAAAATTTTTGTTGATACTACGGATATTCAGTGTTATAATATTAACATTACATTTTTGGTTAACACTCAAATATCTTTTACAGTGCTCGGGTTCATCTAACAGGAATGACTTTGAGACATCAAACTTGTCAATGTCTGCAAATAGATCCAATGCCATGAGTTAGTGTGTAAGAAAATGATAAAAAAAGAAGCGCAGATCATACTGCGTAATTTTATATAATGAGGTTTTAAATTTCCGGTTAGATGAGCTCTTTATCTGATGTAAGTACTTGTAGGTTGGTTTATTTATTTTGATTGGTTGTAAGGTAAGTGCATATTTATTGATGTTGGGATATCGAGTAGCATGGCTGAGATAGGTGTACCCCCCTGGCAACCTTGTAAATACTTGTATGTTTAAACTAAAATACACTAAATTATTCTTATAATAGAGGCTGTGCGCTATAGGCAAGTGAAAAATCTTAAGACTAATATTACAAACTAACATATACAAACAACTACATCTATATGCTTTATGCAACAAAAGGATAAACAACACGTAGAATGATCCTTGAAGCCACATGCCTAGTCAATGTGCATGAATGTTCATGGCTTCCTCCAAGGCTATTATTTGCTCTTCACTTTTAATCTCGGTGGCAGGTTTCCCTTCCTCTTCTCTGATAAATATTCTACCACTTTTGGTCCAGCAGAATTTCCAATTATATTTTTTGATGAAGTCCCGGGCTAGGTAATGCAGCCGTCTGCCTTTCTTGGTAAGTACCTCGCTTATGTATACACTTAGCTTTTCTCCTGCTAATCCAATTGAGTGTGTGTTGAGTTTATCAGTCTTTTGATTTTTGTTAAAATCTTTGTAGGCGCGCAGCAATGCTATTTTCTTTTGCGAGGAGGTGTATTCGATTATGATCGCTCTTGGCCGGTTAGGTCTTGTGGGTATGCGGTAAGCCTCCTTGATGTCTGTTGAGTTAAAATCAAGTTTAACCGTTCTATACATTTTTTCTATGGCAGTCATCATATCTGCATAGTTATCAGTGGCTAGGTTATTAATTTCAACACTACTTTCCTTCAATTTTCTTTGTACCATCTCCAACTGCTCTTCTAGTTCACTCACATACTCTTGAGATATTTTTCCTGAGTTTTCCAAGTGTTCCACACGGAGTTTTATCTGAGTCTGTTCCTCGCTTATAGATGCCAGCGATAATTTAATTTCAGTATTTGCAGAGATCAGTTCTTCGTTTTGACTCCTGAGTGCTCCTATTTCATCGCCTAATTTGGAGAATTGCCCGTTTTGGCTTGCTTTTAGGTCTTTAAACATTTCCAAAACATTGCCAAACATCTCATTGAGAGACTGGCTTGTATCATCAATATACTTAGTTTTTTTCCGCAATGGTATATTTAGGTCTGATTCTTGGCCCTGGGGGGTTCCGTAAAGTTCTGGATTAGAGATAGCCTCACTTAGAAGTGGTCTTGGAGGTGTGCGTTGTAATGCGCCAGGCCATATAGGAGACATTACAATGTAGAAGGCAAGTTTGTGAGCACAGTTTTTCACTATTGCGCGCTACGCGCTACGCAGTGCTTATTGTGTTCTCCTCGTAGATAATTTGTTTGCACAATAAAAAAGTAAACTGCGTACACGAACAAAATCACACAAGGAATCTATGTTTTGAAGGCTATTTGAACTCTGCGTGCGACACGGTTATTTCAACTGCAGCGCGGCTTTGTAACGAAGAGTTGGGAAAACGTGCGAGAATGTTTGTCGAGGAGCAAGCTCGTATTTGACTCCGTCCCAGCCGCTGACGCACAACCGTGAAAATAGCCTCTTCACTGTTCCGCGTTGGGATTTTCTTTTTGAGCAAGTTTCTTGTAAAATTGGCACTCCCGGTAGTTAGTTTCACTGTTTTTATCTTTTTTGATTTGCTTATTGTTCAGCACACATTGAAAACACCACTTTCTATCGTTTTGAACTAATTAATTTCAAGAATTTGGTCGCGAGTAATACAGACACGTCACTGCTGCTCAACCTGGGGTTGCCAACGTCATGTCGTCAAATATGTGGGACGAGCTAAAACAGCGGATACGAGGGAGAAATCCAGCTAATCAAGCTCCGGCGCCGATAGAAGCCGATAGATGCAACTTCGACCTATTGCAATAATTCCCAAAATTTAGGTAGCCAATTTAATTAATTTTAAATCTTCTTGATATCACTTGAAAGGTAACAAAATTACCTTTCAAATGATATACCACAATCTATAGTTCATTGTACATAAATTGTAAAAAAATTGATTTGATCAACTCGCGATGAAGCGATTCCATTTTAAAGCTCGCAAGTGTAGATAACTGATATACTTAATACAATACACTACATAGATAGACATTTTTTATTACTAGGTATACATAGAAAACACCCAGACCAACGGAACAAATTTCTGCAGATCGTAAACAACGCGGCTTCGCCCGCTGCGCCACGGAGGTCGTCATTACATAGATAGATATTTTTTATGAAACAGAAAATACCCAGAACACCCGCAACAAATATTTGCTACATACATTTGTCCGGGCGGCGGGAATTGAACCTGCAACTGCGTCCCAGGCATACCTTCGCCTGTCGTGCCACATCGGGCGTCGTTTACCACCTACATCCGAATTTACAAATTTTCAAATATAAGTACCAACTTTTTAATATCAGTTTAGATGCAGAAACATAATACATTCTACCTTACCGAAATGAAGAGACACACAACTTCGAAACGGGAACAATATAATGTTTCCCGAGAGGTTCCTAGCTCTAAAATTAATGAAAGGAGGTTTAGAGTTTTCTTGAGTTGAATTACCTATTTCTATTCCGCCAAAGGCCAAGACCCACTTCGGGGTTTTTGTGCCAGGAATCCAGTGAGTGGGGGATGTGTAGATTTACCATTTGATGAAGAACGTCAAATATTTAGGTCGATGAAGGCATTGACCGGGTTTCGATTCTTCAAGAAAATGTTTTTCAACAGATAGAAAATTCTTTATCGCAAACTTGTTGTTTCTAACATACAAACAATTAGCAAATAATAAAAAAAAAAAACAATATAATATTATGTGACAATTGACAGTCTTATCGCTCAAGAGTGATCTCCACCAGACAACCTTGGATAGATAGGATCGTTGGATCGTACATGGGGATCTGTGTTATATTTAGTAAAAGTAAAGTACACTGAAAAAAATAAAGTCCGACTAAGACGCATTTTATCTTAGTTGGCGTCAAAATAGTTGTAATGATAAATCTCATTCAATACAAACAAGAATGCATGGTAGCTGCAACATATCGAATTTGTTTAAAACAAAAAAATAGGCACATCATTGACATATCAATGCTCAATGTCAAAATAAATATTCACTTTGTCGTATTAAACATTTATTTGCACGGGCAAACAACTTTGTTGCATTTAATCTCTGAATTAAATTAAATAACTAGGTACACTTTATAAGGCCAATTCATTACTTGGTAGAAGGAGCTATTACGATTTAACTAAGTTCTCATAGTCACAAAAGACAAGATCTTATCAGGCTCATATGGATTCATGATGCGTGATCATCACATTAGACAAGATCTTAATCAATGTGAACAATTTTTTTTTTCAGTGTATACGTAAAAATGCTTTTATTTTGTTACCAATACAGATACATAGAACATACAAAAGATAAAGGTTAATATATAATTTGGCTTGTTTTAAAAAACTATAAACCGACTTCAAATTGATCATCTACATAGTTAAAATTTATATGGTTTAATTTAAATGTATATTTAATTTATCTACATAGTTAAAATTTATATAAAATTTATACCACCTTCGAGGTACCCTTTCCAAAAAAATAAAGAATTATCGAAATCGGACTACTCTGTAAAAAGTTAAGCGTAGTCATAGATAAAAAAATATACGCGTCGAGTTGAGAATGTCCTCCGTTTTTCGTCGGTTGAAAAGTAACAACATTTAGGTCACAAAAATGGCCAGCACTCAGCAGATGCTGCCTGTCATAGCGCTGGTCTTCCGTGGAGGCAAGAATGATACGCGTGATTTAGCTATACAAGATTCGAAGATTGATTGCTTACTGCTTAGTCAGAGGTAGACCTTCCTCAATTTGGAAAAGAAAACTGAGTAAAGCAAAAATCTACAATTCTGACGGACATTGCAAACTTTTTACGACGCCGTCGCGCCAGTCCAACCAGCAATATTACTTCATGTTATGATACACTTTTGTATTCGCAAACAAAATAATAATAAAAGCGACTAGCAATGGCCGTAAAGTTATGTTTCCGACGTTTCCGGGCATATAAAGTTTATCTAGCATTCAAGCTTAATATGCAAGTATGCAAATATACCGAGCTGTTTTTGGAGTTCCGTATATACCTAGACAAAAACGGTTATGCAAAGGTCATTATATCTTTGAAGTAGGCTGCACTAAAATAAATAAAAATGTATAGTGTAGGAAGATATGCGAAGTTGCTCTTTTTTGTCACCATGGTGGCCAAAAAGAGCAACTTCGTATCTCTGCTTAAAGTATGCAAAATAAAACTTTTTTAGAGGCATTAAAAATAAATTTTTGATAGGTATTACAAACTGGCCAATCGCTTTTTGAAAATTCCTTCGTTGAACAGAATAATAAGATAAAATAGGTGGGGGCGCTGATTTGGGTCGGGGTAGCGCCTTTAAGAACCACGCCGCTTTAAAGTACCTAGACCTTATTTGAGGAGCACGTTTCGTCCGCCAATAAAGCGCTATTTAGTACGACATGGTGCTGAAGTATATCTTAATGTGTCTGTCTTTCGATACTGTTTTTTGAGCTGAAAGAAAGGTCCTATTAGTAGTTTTCAATTCAATTTTTCAATTCGTTTATTATAAACCAGACATAACGTTACAGATGCGTAACATCTATAGGATCGTCTTGCTAATGCTGATGAAAATATGTACATATAAAATATAAACTAACATTATGACACTACCTACTAAACTTTAAAAAAAAAGACCGAAAAAAACAACAAAGAAAAATAAAGGAGAAAGAAAGAAGTTGTAACCATGTTTTTCTTTTCTTTTTTGCCCTTTATTAAACCTAATTCATTGTGGTACAGTGAATTAGGTAATTCAGCAATTCATCATTTACAAGAATTTAAGTAATAACTCCATAATCTGTGCATTTAAATAAAAACAATAATGCTGTCTGGATATTTTACAAAACATTACCTTGCCCGAAAATAATCAGGTTTGTGTTATGGGAGTCAGAATACTTGATATACCATTCAAATATTTGTTCATGTGAACAGACACTTTGGTACCTGCTATTTTTTCCAGCATGAATAAAGGTAGATCAACACTTTTGGTCATGGCTTTCGCCACACCCATGTTTTGTTTACATTAGCCATGCCAGGATTTTCAAGGTCGAACACTACCTACTACATGATATTGTTGTAGCACCCATCATCATTTCAGTATCTTTGCACCTTTGTTGGATGTAGGCCTTTTTATCATGCCATTCTTTCCGGTACCCAGCGTTACCCCATGAGATAAAAGCCAATAAGGAGCTTATCGGTCCAGCTGTGGACCTATACAGGCTGTTCAAGCGAGGTTTACGACCATGAACAGCCTGGCATGGCTAATGTAATATTAAACTCGATTGTTCGTTACTAGAGTCGATACTAGAGCTTTACGAGTGCTTGGCTATTAAGAATAAAAGGAGGCCAACAGGCCAACAGACGCGAGAGGAGCAAGAGCCCTCTGATAGTCTCTATGATGATTGTTGGATCCCACTAGATGCCACTCGCAGGTACTTTCGACGTTATCGGACTTGATCAGACCATCATTACACAGGTGGGGACAGACTAGTAGGGCCAACAGATGCGAGAAGACCAAGTCCTCTCGCATCTGCTGGCCAGTTTCCTTTATTCTTTACTAGCGACCCGCCCCGGCTTCGCACGGGTGCAATGCTGATACTAAATATAATACAGAATCGGCCCCCCGGTCGGTACCGCCGCAACCGCTATGTCCCTGAATTTTAAATCTGTAATATCTTCGAAAATATTCATTTAAATTACATGCTGTAAGAGCCATATTGATCTATATTAAATGCACAATGTATTTAAGGTTTTATTTATTTATTTTTTTATTTAAGGGGTATTTAATTGGATAAAGATTAATGCTGTATTGCTTAAAATCACTTCGTAAATAAGCCATTATATCTCGTAAAAAGTAAAGGATAAAAAATGGTTATTGTGGGTTATCCCTAAGAAATAGAAATACGAGTATACTTTTTTGTAGACCTTTTGAAGGTGTACAATACTGTAGTACATTATTTTGATCTATTTCGTAGCGTTCAGCCAGCATTTGCAATGTAAGCGCAAAAAAATGTGTTTATTTACGACATCAGATCACATTAGAAGCTTCAAAATCATCAGTGTTCCATTTAAAATGTATTATACATATAAACCTTCGTCTTGAATCACTCTATCTAATAAAAAAACCGCATCGAAATCCGTTGCGTAGTTTTAAAGATCTAAGCATACATAGGGACAGCCAGAAGGCGACGCGACTTTGTTTTATACTATGTAGCCAAGCATCCTAACGAAGCTATAACGAACAATACATTCAAATATCGAAATATTGTAAAACACACGATGATTTAATTTAAAATTTATAAGGATTCGTCTAGATGAGAGAACGACAACCGAAATACACCTTTACGTTTTTACAGTAAAGTGTCTTCAATCTTTGTGGGTCTCCTCAGAAATCAGTAAAATTATCAATAACCTCCGCAAACAATACTAACGCAACGTCGCAGTTCACTCGTCATCGCGAAGGTCAGACTGCGTGGAGCCTATGTGATTAGAACCATGTGTTATGTAACGTACCTATGTAAACCAGTGGATTTGCTGTACACGGTATGTTTTATACGGAAGAAACAAACATGGTCTGAGACCTAAATAAAAGGAACTTTTGAAGAATCGATAGCCGGTCACTGCGGTCATCGTCCTCAATGTGTGGATATCCTGGCGACTACAAGAAAGTATTTCAATTTGTGGTCTCAAAGATTTTATTTAATGATGAAAATCCTGAAAACCCGACCCCGAGGTCATCGAAAGCTTGTGAAAGATTCTGCGATTTTGGTCGGAATTAGGCGGGTACACTATAGTCTTGGGTAGTTCGCGAACGAACTAGTTCGTAAGAGCGCTCCCACAGATGAACTACGCGAACTAGTTCGTTCATTCCCCGCTCCGTAGTTCGTTAGTTCGTGACCGAAATAATGAGCTAGGATGGCGTCAACCGAACTAAAGTCGTTTCTCCACTCACTGCACATCCGGGTCTCTTCAGTTGTTCGGTCTGTCAGTCAGTGGGTGGAACTAAATACTTTATGGACTTTTAGCGACAAGCAACTTAGTTGTACTGAAAAATTTTGTCGCGGCAAAAGTAAGTGTTTATTTGAACTGTGGTCATCAGTTGTGTCATGATTGTAATGTAAAATGACTATTAAACTATTATTTAATGTTTGTAATATACTTTATTACGTATGGGTGTGTTTTGTTTATGGTTTAAAGTTAAAAAATTGTAGGTCAAAACGAGCGAACGATCTGCTTTCCTCTGATTCGAGCTGGGAGCTGACGAACTAAAAGAGCGAACTAGTTCGTCAAGGAGCGGCGAACTAAATTGAGCGATCTCTGTCGCGAACTATTATGCGCAAGACTAGTACACTATTTAGAAGGCCGTATAGTAAGTAATTTAATTTCGGAAAGTTAGTACCTACATATTTAAGGTTGATCGTTTTGTGGTGGCACAAGATTAATTTGTGGTTTTTTGTTTTTTCTGCGTTCTTCAAGTATGATAACAAGGAATATAACGGAAAAGTTATGTGCCGCAAATAGTTAAGAATTTTCAATTAAAATTAAAAGTAGCGGAAATTTAATTTACAAATAACTATTCCGCTAGTTTTATTCCTTGTACAACAGAAAAAAATAAATACCACTGAATCTCGCCGCAGCACGAAGCGATCAACCTAAGTGGAGAATTTTCTGTGTCAGCTTAACACTAAAGGACAAAAACTAGTATCGAACTCGAAAACTATGGCGAGTTTTAAACAAAAACCAAAATTAGGAAAAATTTTCACTCCGACGCGCGATTTTATATTTTATTTTTTCTATAGTAGAGTTCTAAGAAATTCTCACACAAAACATTACGTTTCACAGTATCGCTTGTCCTTGGACTAGTCCAAGCGTAATGATAAGGAAGGACATGGACCTCCATTCGTACCCTTATTCAACACGCTGAAAAGATAAGAGTTAGACACGCAAAGGGGAGAAATTTACCCTTTTATTAAGAGGTGGCGTATAATTCTGTGCGCCAATTTTACACCAGAATATATTTACAAGTTTATTTTAAAAAGAACTTTCGAATAAAACTTCAACATGCCTTATAACCACAGGGTTGATTTTTTCAATTTAATTTCAGTTGTATAAAAAGTCTTAGTAAAATTTCTAATATAATTTATTCCACAGAGCCTACCCACGCTAGAAGACGACGTTGATCGCCCAGAAATATGTAATGAGTTTGTCGCACATCTACTATCGTGGCCTGTCACTGCGTTGAATCGCGAGGAGTGACAGAAGATAGAGGCTTTACCCAGCAGTGGGACGGTAACGGATGTAATTTTTATGACCTTTTTCGGGGGCTAGATGATGCTGTGTAGATTGTCCAGCATCATACTACATTTACGGTGTTTTGTTCGTGTTCAGAAGTTTACACAAATATCCACCGATAAGTTAAATTAGGGAGATTGGATACTAGCTTCTCGAAAGTGAAACGCTCAAATTAGGTCCACCCACCTCAGTCATAGTTGGACCGGTGCCGTCGGCGTTCGTGTTTCACGTGCGTATTATTGTCTCGGTCGCACTTTCGTCTAGGTCTTTCCATCTTTGTTGTTCATAAAGTAGGTATATTGCAAAAGATTGGAAATAGCGTGTCTTTGCGTTTAGTTTTTAGTTATTTATTAAAGGACTTGCACTATTTTTGTATAAAAAAAATCAATGGAAACAATCAATGGAAACAGTTGTAACACAAACACAGGCCATTTGTTAAGTTAGCGCGTACAATATCTACAGAATTTAACTTATATCTTATTATAGCTTTAAGCTCTCAAGTAAACAAGTGATACATTGTAGTACAGTAATTTACTTATCAGTTGGCGTTTCTTTACAATGTTAGCATGCAAGCAGCTACTTGCGAATCTATTTTCACTCGTATGCTAATATCGTACGATGTTCTGGGCTCTTGACATGGCACACTATTTACGTTTAGTTATGATAATGATCGGTGCTTTTATGAAAAACAGTGTTTTCAGGTTTGTTGTGAGGATTTTTTTTAGTTTTTGAGACTTAGGCCCATATTATGAAAGCTTGCTTAATCATCCATCTATGTTTAAGTAACGCTTTTCTATAGCTTAAGGGTCACTCAAGCATTCCTAATACGGGTCTTGGTGTGTGAAATGTTCATTGTACAGCATTTTTTTTAGTCTTAATGCGTTGTGTATGATTTTAAAAAATAACAGTTAAGAATAACAGTTATTCAAAGCGAATTGATTAAGCCAAGACTTTAAAGTTTTCGAGGCTCGCTCCGTTCGCCGTTTTGATATCGTCTTTTCTTCCTTTTCTCATAAAACTTTTCCAATCGTCGCTAAAATATCTTTAAAAATTTCGAGGCTCGCTCCGCTCGCCTATTTTATATGTTTAGTCTTTTCTTTTACTAATTTCCTTATGGTCGCTAAAAAGTTTTAAGAGGTTTGCTCCGCTCTCCATTTTTTTCATTCAGCGAACTTTTTTAGGGCTCCGAGGGCTCCGACAAATATTTCAATGTCCAAAAGGGTTGCGTCACTAAAATAGTTTCTGAACGAATCTTAGAGAATGATTTTTTTTTCGGCGCCACGCCGCACTGCCTTTCCTCTACCTGCGCCGCTTGATTTATTCTGTAAAAATGCTAATAGAAATTTTAGTTTTTGTTTACTTGTAATTTTACCCTTTCAACTCTTTCTTTCTCCGAACTTTGTCAAAATACCCCCCCCCCCCCCTCCCCCCGCCCCCAAAATGAGATCCTGGATCTGCCCCTGACCCAAATAACTAAGACTCACTTGCTGGCGTTGTCGTAAAAACATTCTACGTTGAGTTTGGCTAGTGTATAGGCATTACTGACTCTTACTTAAGTGTTTAAAACCGACATATCGGTTAAACAAACATAGGTGCCAGATTACAGCCGTTATCTGTACGCGTAACAAGCATGACGTACACTATGACGCACACAGTAAATGCATTTCAAGTAGGCAAACATTTGCAGACCATTGGGCAGTAGTTAGGACCTAGCCTACTGTTGTATGTAGCTTTATGAAAATGTAGTTAGGTACACTATAAATAAATAGATTCAGCAGGGGTATTTTAGAATTCGACGGATCTTTAAAACAATATTTTGTTTTCGCCTCGGATTGATGGGTTGACAAATCGGTGAATTAAAATACCCCTGCAGGTGTTACTTCGCGGAAATCCATCACAAAATATTAGTAACAATTAGGTAGTAACAATCCGCGCAAAACCTTCTCCGATGAGATTCAATAAAATGTAATTAGCGATGTGAATTTACCTACTGACTACTATAGATCGTTTTTTTTTTGCTCTGATTAGCCTTTGACCCTGTTCATGTCCTTAACTCTTGCTTGATATCATTTAGCTTCAGTTTATCCGATATTCGGATTTAGTTGGTGTTTAATGTTTATCAGAAAAAATTGCTGAAACCTTCAATCTGTTCCCGCAATATCATTCGGTATTTTTTAGAGTTCAAAATTTCTATTGAAATATTCGAAAATTTTCCCTTCGATTCCGTTCTAATGTACCTTGATCTTTTATATGCCCTGCCCATGCTATTTCGTGCGTTTTCGATTTATATTACTTTTCAACCTATTTTTAACCGACTTCAAAAAACGGGGAGGTTCTATAAATAAATAAATAGTCAGTTTTTAGTTTTTTCAAAACAATCCAATTATTGTAGTATAATAATCATTCGTAATTTTATGTGGCTTCTATGGATAAAAAATGAATCCCTATATCCCTTGGTGACGGCGGCATCACGCGTGAACGGCTGGACCAATTCCGCAAATTATTTTTTTGTTGTGTTTTTATTATCAGGAGAAAGTTCTTATGAAAGAAAAAATTAAGAAAGATGAAAACAAATTTTCACGCGGGCGTAGCTTCGGAGCGCAGCTAGTCAATAAAAAAGACATCCTTTTACTAGGTCTTGGAAACATTTTTAAATTAATAAAACCTAGCATAGGCTACGTAAGATTTTTTGAAGTACCTTCGTAAGACGTGTGTCTTACGTAGGATTTCGCCAATATGGCCCAAGACTTAATCGACCATTTTATGTTTCGCGATTATACCATTTACAAGCTACGTAACACAACCTACCATTGATGTCATATGGTAATTTGTCCTACTCCTACACTTCTCTGGCTATTTGTGTACTAAATGATAGATGTACTTGTGCAGATAAAAGAGGTTTCTTCTCTATCTCTATCAAATATAACTGGATCATTGGTTATTGAAGGAAGCAGAATTAATAACCTTCCATTATGGGTTGAGGTGATTTAAGTCAAACGTTTTTTTAACATGTGATTTAATTAAATCAACAAATGTTTTTTTCACTGTAATAAAAACAGAAAGCTGTCAAAAATGTAAACGGAGTGCCCAAATTATTTTTCAGTGCACACACGCAATACCTGCTCCCTGTTGCGAATTAATTATTTTCACAAATTAACGTATTTTCCTTCATAAATTCATGTTTAAACACTGCAAGATGTCGGAAAAAATTATATTACGTATGTGTTTGCGGCAAGTCTTTTGAGAGAGAAACCTAGAAAAATTGAAAAAATTTGTGGAGTCAGTACATTCACAAAATGTTTCAATCTTGGAGTCTTCCCTTTCTGCTAAAAGGTATGTACTTCGTGTGATTAAACTTTTGGACCAACCTTTCGTACCTACCTATGAAAACCTTAAAACTGGATAGACCAAAGCTATTATCATAAAAATCAGAAATATCTTATTTAAATCAAATTAATCCGATTTAAATCAAATTAATAGGATTTTACAAAAAATCATGATTTTTATGAACCATGCTTTCAAAAACTTGGGTATATTTCAGACCATTTTAAACTTAGCGTTGACATTCTGTTATTAGGAACTCTTGAAAGACCTTCGAGGAGATAAATGCGTAGTACTACCGTGAAAGTGTCTTCACAGGAATAGTGTCAGAATGCAGCGACAAAGATGATAGTAGGTTGGGATCACGAAACTTTTTATTACTTTTGTCTCGTTATGGCACTCTTGGGCTAGAGCTGGTGGCGATTGATTGTTAAACACTCGTTATTTTAATTTATTTTTCACATTGCACTCATGCTTGATTATTGGCGTGGGATTATGGGCATTACCCCCCATGGGATGATATAAAAATAAAGCTTATGAGGAGGAGTTCTGAGTCCAGCCATGGACCAGTATAGACTTTTGACGATGTGCATTACAAATAATAATAAAAGTCCTTACCTTTAATAATCTCCGTGGATGATACAATGACATCATTCTCATCCATCCTGCCCCGGTAACACAGCAGCGCTGATTTCTTTATCTTGACTGATTCCGTTGCTTCGGTTGGATCATGAAGACCTTTGTGGTCTATCTTTCTAAGTAGAGTCAAGCATTTTGATGATTGTCTGTGAACAATGTAAATCCACTTTGAGTTTAAGAGGTATTCAAGGTCCGAGTTTATATAAGAGGTCAAGTTAAACTTTACACTTAAGTATGCCTACATTAGATGGATAAAAATAAGGTCAAACTTTGCATTTGAACCCAATGAACTTTGCATAGTCAGTAGTTTGAGATCTGATAAAAATATCTCAAAAATACACACCAATTCTTTGTTTACAAGCAGAATTTGCTAAATTTGGTTCAAGATCCGAATTTAAAGTTGACAATGCGAGCATTTAAGACCTATCAAGGTGCCACTCAGAAGCTTTTAACTGATTGGGTAATTGGAAACACATAAAACTAAGTAACAAATTCATTGATGATAAAATCGAACAAGACCTTGAAAATTTAAGAATGCATTTAGAGATGATGCAATCTTGTTACAACTGTTACAAGTGGAAGTTTAAGGACATACTGTTACAGCATCCATTGATATTCCCAGTATTTTTATAAATTGGTTCCAATTGCCTAGTCTAGAACATCATTGGCCTAGCTAGCAAGTTAATAGTGGCTAGGTACTTGTGATTTAATTTATGTTTAATTTATTTTTCCCTATCTATCTGGGCCTGGAAAAATACATTTTAGACTCGAATACCAACGCAATCACTGTTGATTTCAGTTTGTCTTTATCCGGCAGAGCTCTATTTGTCTAACAGCTGTCTTTCTGCATTAAAAAAGAGGGCCTCCTTCTACACTATCCAAACTGAGCAAGACTTCAGACCCAGATAGACAGATAATGCCCTACAAGTGCAAAAACACTATTAGGGTTGCAAAGCCCAATATCATCCACTGCTGGCCCCTAGCATGAAAGAACAAGGAATATAAGATCACTTTGTTATGTTAAAATTTAATGTCTTGTGATTTTCTGTACTCTCCTTAGGACTCCCACCTTAATTAAATAAATCTGGGCTCCATCGGAAATAGAAACTAGCAACAGCATATTCTTGTTAATAAGGTTTATTTATGCCCCTTAATCAAATATTAGAAAGAGTTCCTGAGTAGGATAATTATAGGCTCAGGCTTAATCAATTAGGAAAGACTACTTAGCAAGTATTAATAAGGGCGGTGACTCTCATAGAAACAGGTTGCACATTAAAACTGGCCGGCTTTCCTAAAAAGTTCTGCTAGAAAGTGGTTTTGGTCTGAATGTTGGGTAATAACCACCTCTTTATAGCGAGGAAGATATACAGCTAAGCTTAGACAGGTAGGTGTGTACAATTTTAGGTGTTTCATGGATTATGTAGATGATTTAATACAGGGAGACTAAGAGATAAAAGTAATTTTAATTAATCCGTAATTACTTTCAACCCAACCTCAACAGCCTGTATCGGTCCACTGCTGGACGCAGATTATTATTACAATTACTTCCAAACCATGGGATATAAAAAGAGATCAAAAATATGTGAATAAGGATAAAAAAATTAGTTAGTATGTGGATAAACGATAGAGAAAGAAATTAAAGAATTACAGTATACTATGTATTACAATCATTACACTTATTAGCCGAAAAAAAAACTATAACCACTGTTGAACTTACCAAGTGATTGATGTGCGAAGTAGCCTTGAATTTTTAAGCGGATGGATTACCCCGAAACAAACACTTGCAACGTGAAATCACGAAAAATACCTCTAAAACGGAGAAACTCGAGCGACGATCACTTTAACTTATAAATATGTTTTCACAGTTTCAGTTTCGAATCACGAGCGTTATTAATTCCAATTTCATTCATCTTAGAAGATATCGGAGCTGCTAAAGTAACTACGCGTAGGTAGTAGTCTGTTTATTGAATGGCGTGGGTCGAATTCTGTACAGATTTAAGGCCAACTCGACGTGTAAGGAGTCAGCGGAGCCTTCGCCCCGAGCACTGGCATTCTATTTCTGATTCCAACAAGACCGCTGGCTAGCCGTGATTGTTGAACAGCCGAGTGGAACTTGTAAACAGAGAAGCGCACCGGGCGTGACAAAACACTACAATACGCTTGAATAGGTCGGCACAAGGTCGCAGATTCACGTTCAGTTCGAGCGGGATTTAATTCTTTTTAGTTCTCTTCATTTGTATGGTGACGTTTCATTTTGTTTATTTCACGAGCCGTTGAAAATTAAAAGAAGGCAAATCGCTAAACCCGTTTCCGCGGCGAATCACAGACGATATATGAAATCTCAAATCAAATCAAGTGACGTTTTAACTGTCAATTCACAACGCCCTCTCTGCGAATTTTACAATAATGTGAGAAGAGTATTATGAAAGACCTAAAACTTGTCTATGGCTTTCTAATCCAGACCTAGTTGCATCGATGCACCAAAGATGGCAGTAGTGTGGCTATAGTTCAAATTTGTTGTTATAGAGATAAAACACCGTGATTTATATATGGCAGTACTTCAATGTACCATGGTAATAATTGTTTTATACTACACCTGCACGGAAAGTTGCTTATTCCTTTTATAACAAAACTTAAAACGTACGTCATTGCAGGTGTTCTAAAATGCAGGACGGAAAACTCCATGGAATTTCATTTCTCACGCGTTTAGCGGGAGATAAAAGTGTATGAAAATCCGTTTCTAATGTTATTTTTTTTTTATTTTCTGAAATATCAGCCGGTAGCTTGTTCGTTATCCAAGGGCCTTTTGAAACATTGGTAGGTAGGTATTAATGGTATTATAAATAACGCTCTATTACATTACAGCAAGTGTTACGACATAGGTACAACCATGGAGGCTAAAGAAAGAAGAAATAACGGCGAGCACAGCGTGCAGCAGAATTTTTGTATATGCGGTGCACAGTTGCGATGGTTGGTAAAATGTTTAGCAGTGTAAGGCTTAGGCTGTGTTCACAAAAAGATAATCAGACAATCAACTTCAACTTCAACTTTGTCAAATGGCGTCTGCATCAATCAGACAATCAGGCAGCTTCGTCGGTTGACTTTGACGTTTAATTTATGAAAACTTGCTTCAAAAACGTCAAACAACTGTTTATAACTTATCCGTCTGTTGGTGAACTCGGGTCGTCACAAACAGAAACCGTGGCCGGGCCGCCGGAGGCGAAGGCGTGCTAGTTAATGCGTGAATTTACATAATATGTATGAGAGACTACACATATACCGCCGGACGGCGTGTGTGTACTTGTAGTCTCTCATATAAAATCGTATGATACAAATAAAAGCCGCACGACTTCGCCTCCTGCCCGGCCACGGTTTCTGTGTGTGGCGGCTTCAAGACACGGACGAAATTACGCCGAGCAAATCGAGCCCTGGAAATATATAGGTTAATAAAAGGTATGTAGGCTAAGAAAAAAATTTATTCCGAGTTGCGTATTTTTTTTTGTGCGGCTTTATTTATGGAGTCAAGATCGGTAAGGCAAACATAATAACAGCAATTGAAGTGGGACCCGAATTATTTATAATTAATGAACCTAAAATAAAATTAATAACGGCGATGGTTTTTTACTGTGTACCTCCTACCTACATATTATTATATTATTAGATTATTTATTTATTTATTTATATATTATGATGTAAAATAATTCTCGTTATAAGGACTGTTGTGTATGTTAACTGTGCTATTTGAAATAAATGTGATTTGATTTGAAATCAAGCATAGAAAAAATATCAAAATGCAGTACCTAGGTACTAAAAATAAGTATTTATTAAGAAAAGTTACAGATCAGTAGTGATTAATTATTTTAACTTATCCTATACTTTATAGTATTCAATTCAACTTCAACATTAATAATAATTAGATATTGAGCTTTTCATTAACGACTTTGCATCTATCTGCTGCCGCTGCAACCGCACCAATAACAGCTGCTCGGAAACCTGAAAATTATTAAAAATAAATTAATTTGAAATCTACAGCCTACATAATGTAGGTATAAGTAGGTATATTATTACCTATTAATAGATACAGTGGCTTTCGTCGATAACTGACCCCATAAAATGTAGCCTACATGTTGACCCAGGTCTAACTACATTTACGCCAAAATTTCAGCCCGGTCCGAATGTGAGGCGGGGTGCAGCGCCAACCAAGGCCCGGTATTAATATGCCTATGACTAGTAATTTTGAAGCTTAAATAAAAACAAACCACTTTTCTCCAAATAATAGGTGCCTGCCGCAGTAGACCCAGCAGGACTGGTCACGTTGTCCTTCAAAGTTGCGGGATGTCCTCCATTCTTCACCATGGCAGCCGAACCAAGAGTGGTCTGTGAGGCGAGGCGCAGCGCTAAGTCTCGAGGGAGGCCGCAACGCACACCGCCTTCGGCTAGAGATTCGATTAGCATGAAGATCTGTAAATAATTATAAAATAAGTTGAGGGGTCCAGCCAGTCAAGCCTTGACGTGGTTAATAGTAGTTTATGCAACGTTGAGTGTCATACGTTACGGGTGCCATTTAAGCCCGAGCGCAGCTCAGTATTCTAGAATAACTCACGAGCGAAGCGAGGAAGTTACTACCTGAGTGCGAGAGGCTTGTAATTACTCCCAAGACGAAGACATTTATATCCACGAGGAGAAAACACAATTTTTACAATTTCTGCGATTAAATAGTAAAAGTTTCGTAACGTGTTTTGCGGCATTAGTTTTTATTTCCGCCTGGCAGTGGCTTAATAAGCGCCTTAATAGGAAAAATACTTATAGTTTAAGGGTTCGATTCTTACCTCGATCGAGCAAGGCATTGCAAAATCTATTCTGCTTCTGCTTATCTATTCTAGAGCTGAAGATGAAAGCTGGTAGTAAAGTCATAGGACTATACTGCCAGATTTCATCTTATACTTCTTGATATATGACTGTTCATATACCAAGTTTCACCTACTATGTAATTTGAAATTTCTAACGTGTACAAGTGTACAGAGTCCTTTAAGGTCTATAGGTTTTTTTGATTGAATTGTATTGTAACTACGGAAATAAAGCATTTTTGATTGATTTGATATTTGATGTTGTTTGGCTACTTACATAGGCCGGTCCACTGCCGCTTAAAGCTGTAACAGCGTCCATCTGATACTCCGGGACTTCGTCACAGGTCCCCACAGCAGAGAACAGCTGGGTCACCAGTTTGGCGTCCTCAGCGGTGGCTCTGCTGCCTCTGCTGAGTGCTGCAGCGCCCTGCTGAACTAGGGCTGGTGTGTTAGGCATCACTCGTATGACGCGAGATTCTGGTGGTAAGACCTGGAATTAATAAAAATAATAAAGACCTGGCGTCTTCACAAACGTGTTCGTGATGATGGGCAGAACCCTCACGCAGTTTCTGTGAATTACCAATAACCCTGTATCATCAATCATCATCATCCACAGCCGGATTTTACCCACTGCTGGGTATAGGCCTCCCGAAGTTTGTGCCATCCACCACGATCCTGTGCTAACCGCCTCCATTGACGCCCTCCGACGCGTACTATGTCGTAACCCTGTATACCTAATATTAATATTAGGTGTATTACCTATTACCTGTAGGTAGAGTTACTCTATAGTGTATTTATAAAAAATATACATGAGTTTTATCTTATTTACGTCTATGAAAATGGACTTTAAAAACGATTTACGAGTACCTACCTCTGTTCATCAAACATCGTTATCACCATGGTAAATGTTTACATTCTGATAAACTATATCAGAATACCGGCACTACTGTCGGTTTGAAATAACTCGATCAATATCATCATACTTCCACATTTTTGCTTTAACCTATACAGTAGGTAACATAAGTTAAGTAGCATAAGTTAAAACATATAAATTTTTATACAAACCTTAGCTAAAAAGGTTTGTATAAATTTTCTTACTCGTACTTCGTAGTTATATTACAGGAAGGTCACCAGAATCCGCTTGCTAGTGCGGAAATTATGGCAAAAAGTTGATTATGGTATTGAGATACTGAGTGATCCTTTCTAAAAATAATTCTTAAATTTCATCTTCTATAATCAATAAATAAAACCTCTCTAGTCTAGTAGTAGTAGGAAGTTGTATCTGTGCTGATAAGGGAAGGTATGAACGTATTTCCTAATTTGTAGGAAAAAATATTTATGGCCAGTTATTCCAAAAGAGGCCGCGGTTTTGTGATTTATAAAATCACCGGAGACAATAGTGTTAAAAATTCTGAAAAAAGATATATTACTTATAATAGTCTTGTCAAAGTCGCATTCAGTTACAAGATCTAATGAACTTCACTCGATAGAAGAAATCCCAAAATTGCGGCTTGGAAGGAGCGATCAGATCAGGAGTCGTTTGAAAATGTCCATCCATCAGCTCAGTCAGTCGACAGGAACATAGGCAGTAGCCTGTCCAACAGTAGACGTTGTTCGGCTGATCTGATGATATATTTGGACATAGGCATCCTCTAAAAATTAATATGTAACTTATGTGTAAACCTTACTGTTATTTAAAAATCAAAATTATCCTTTTATCCAATTAAAATAACAATGTTAATACAGAAGTGATTCAATTATACTATTGCAAAAACATTCACTAAATTTTACTGTAAAAACCATTGTAGTTTGCGCTACTGAAACCGCACCCACCCTGAAGAAGTCCCTCGTACGTAATGCGATGTAACATTCGTGTTCTTCCAATAAAAACCAGGTTCGTAGTTTACCCGCTTACATTATATATAGTATATAGTAAATATATATAGTAAATGATTTAATTATTAAACCAAAGAGCCACCAATAATTACAAAAAGGACTGGAAGAATACGTTCTTGAAGGTTAGTGTTCCCTCGATTACAGGCTACATAATTACACATAAAACTTGAGAGTGGGCAAAGCAAAAATTAAAAAAACTAAAGTACATAATATTGTTTATCTATACCATAAAACAGGTAAGATTTAAACTAAGGTTAAAAGTAAAACTTCAAACGACCAAGAGTTCTCTTCTTTACAAACCTTTTCAATAGTAGCAATAGAGATGCCCATAGCCACAGATATGAACAGCTTGTTCTTGACAGCTGGATCGGAGCTGACTTCCCTCAATGCTGGCACCACCACATCTGGCTTTGTTGAAACTATGACCACTTCTGAACGCTCCACAACTGGCTTGTTCTCGAAGAAAGTTGTCGCACCGAGACCCTAGAAAATAAGTTTATGTTAAGGTCATCATCATCATCATCAGCCGGTAAACATCCACTGTTGAACATGGGCCTGAGCATCTTCCATCCATCAACTCCCTGCGACCGCTACATTGTCATTGGTCCATCGAGGGGAGGTCTTCCCACACTCGGTTTCGTATCGCATCTGTTAAGGTGTGGTACTTAGTAGATTTATTTGAGTGCCATCGAGGGGATGCAAAGTTCTATTCTTTTCTTTTATGTCTAGTTTATCCCCCAAGGTTACCTGGAGGGGGTCGCTCATAGCGATTTGGTCTTTTGTACTTCCACTATTCATGGAATTTCTTTCTGTAAATATTGTCTTTGTGTGCTACAATAATATCCGATACCCTCAAGGACGACATGGATTTAGAGAGAGAGAGGAGGGCGTTGGCTGTGAGGAGTAACATGTTGATCCGAAGGTTTGCAAAATGCTCCGAAAAGGTGAAAATTACATTGTTTAGGGCCTTCTGCCAATCGTTTTACACCTGCAGCCTGTGGATCAACGTTACTCGAGCGGCGTACAACGCACTCCGGGTGCAATACAATAACGCATTCCGGATGCTGGTGGGGCTGCCGCGCTAGTGCAGCGCATCAGGTATGTTCGCAGAGGCGCGAGTGGATGATTTCCACGCCATCATGCGCAAGCGTGTCGCCTCCTTGATGCGGCGGGTGCGCGCCAGCCCCAACAGCCTCCTAGTCACGGTAGCTGAGCGGGTGGATGGCCGCATATACTCAGACACTGGACCGAGACGCATGTGCTGCCCTGTAACTCCATGCGTTGTGCAAAATAAAATTAATTTAAAATTATTTCAGTAGGGTACTATTTATTAATTTGTTGACTTTTACATGCTTTAATTAGGTACATAAATTAATTTGAATTGCTGAATATTATTTGACATTTACATGCTTAAATTTAATCTTGTTAGAGTTTGTTATTTTAATTTAATTTTGCAATGATAATTTATTGAATGTATTCTGGAGTTTATGTGACATGAATAATTGAAATCTGTTTTATGGTAACTAACATAGTATATAGGTAGTTGTACTAACATTTATGGTGAATAACCGAAATAAATAAATTTAATTGAATTGAATTGAATAATATGTACATAAAGTAATTACTACCTACTTACCTTTTTTAAAACGTATATGATTAGATGATTCCTTATAGATGTAGTGTTTTTGTATAAATATGTTATAGTATGTTTTGGTGTATGTGGGTCTGTAGTCTGTAGTAACAAATAAATGATTTATCTATCTAATAGATAGAATCTATCCATCTATCGATACATAATGAAAACTCAGCAATTTAATAGCTGATGCTTGCATCATTTCATTGTTTGTCAATTCGTATAAGCGCGGCTTTGTGGTTAAGAACGACCACAAAGCCGACTGATATTTTTGTTCTAAAATCAATGAGTTATCATTATTCATGGTAGATTGTGATTCCGTAAGCGTTTATTTATTTATTTATTATGGACAACCAATATTGGGAACACAGGATACACACCAGATCTTAAAACTAAAAAACTTCTTTAAACTAAAAAACAGGAGCTAGTGATTCCCTTTTTATACCTTAGTCCACCTGGACAGGACTTCAAAATTTATATACACAATTAAAATCATAATTTATACATTCTATTGTAATGTCTATATTGTACTGACGTGTAGTTTAACTACACGTCAAGTACCTATTACAAAAGTAAATAACACCCAGAAATTGAGTGCTATTGTCACTAACTTCTTGGAGATGGTGAAATTTCTGCATCATTTACATTTATTGTTACATTAGTTGTTCCTCTGAAAGCCTACTATTTAGCATGCAATTTCTACCTATAACTGGTTGTGGAATTAACTATCTCATTATTGTGTGCATTTTATATATAAGAATAATTATAACACCCACTGGTAGACCAACTAAACAAAAAAAATAAAAAAAATCTGTATATCCTACCAGAAGACGGGCAGCAGCTTTCTATGTATTTTACCACGTCTTCGATCATCAATCCCCCTACCAATGCCTCTACCAAGCGTAGTGATCACGGTAAAGCCCCCCTTCTATGTTAGTGTACATGACAAGTTATAATTATTTTAGTATTTAAAATTGTATTAAATTTGTTAATATGTACCTCAATTTTATTTTAGAGACTTGTCAACATTATTTTACCAATAAAATGACTATCTTGTTTGGTGGAGGTATTTTCAGCAGTGGAAGTATAAATGCTGATAAGGAATTGGTAGACGCTATTTTCAGCAATGGAACGAGATGGTTATGAAAAGTATACTTAAATAAACTGGTAAGTAAGTGTGATGGAAGCAAAACTAACATAATTTAATGGTATTTACTTGGCTTAAGAAATTAAATAATACCGTACTTTTATGGTGCTAATTGGCTGCTTAAGCTGATATCTTATCTGTTTTTATTTTATTTATAGGTCGCAGCAACGTCATTTACTTAAGTTTTATGTTTCAATAAGGAACGTCATTTTTATGTTTCAATAAGGAATTTCCATTAAGGGTCCGGCGACGGATGGATTTCCCATACAAACGTAGTACCAAAATGATTTGTAATTTGAGAATTTTTTCACCATGGATTGCTATTATTTGTATTAGAATTGTATTTATCTATGTTCCTACCACAATTTTTTTTCGAAATACCTTTCTGAAATGAAATTAAACCGAATCGCATTTTTACATTAAATATTGAATGTTTTCTTAGTATTTGTGTAGAGGAGTATTTTGAAAAAAAATTGTGGCAGGAACCTAAATAATTACTATTCTAATACGAATAATAGCAAACCATGGTGAAAAAATTCTCAAATAACAAATCATTTTGGTACTACGTTTGTATGGGAAATTCATCCGTCGCCGGACCCTCGTATCTATGTAGGTACAATAAAGTTTAAGACCATATTTGAATCGACCCGACCCTGCACTTCAAAGTTAACTTAGTACCTAATTACAATTAGACATTGATTTAATAATCAAAGGTAACACATAATTTAGAAATTTAGAATTTCATGATTTTAACAGGACTACGACAACACTGTAACAGTCTTGAGAGAAAACAACTTGAAAACCATGTCCCTAACCCTGTGTGTCACAGCGCAGTCAGCGCATCATCAGGAAGTATACCACAGCAGGAAGAACGCTCATCAGCACTTGTACATTTATAAGCCTATAATAGTCCACAGCTGGACATAGGCACTCTCCTATGAGTGCCATAGCGCCCTGTCTTCAGCGTGCAGCTATCATCAGCCAGCAGTTTTATGAAATCTTAATTAATAAAAATTTCACACACAGTTCTCCAGTAAATATGAAAAATATATCTGTATGTTCTTGTTACTATAGGTAATTAATAAATTGGACGAATTAATAAATAAATAATAATAATAATAAATTAATTAATTAATACTTGGGGACGCTTCCGACTGGTATTGATATGGATCAGTTGAGCTACCTGTAGATTGTTTGCAACAGTCTGCAGTTAGCTCAATTGTCAATTATAATTTTCTTTGTGAATAAAGGCTTCTGCCCTAAAAAAAAATTAATAAATTCCCTGATTAAATTTTAACCACACATATCAACGCATTTACCTTAAATGCATCAGCGCTGGCGGTGTCAGCAGGGTGACAGCTGGCTGTGATCTCATCGGGCTTAGCCAGTCCTGAAATCATCGATACATTATAAGTACTAGTAAACCTACATTATTTAGTTTAAGTAGGTACCTTCTTAGTAGTATTTCCTTTCGTTTTCTTACAAAAATGTTTAACGAGCCGAATTTTATTTAATAATTGAATCAAAATGTGTTGTGTGGTGATTCATTTATTAAACAATCCTTAACAAAAGTTTAAGTGGCCTTGTAAGTTATTGACGATATGCGAGAATAAAATAAAATGTAGATGAAGATGAATAAATCTAATTAAAAAATTACTATTGTCATCAGCGACTCAGTTTCTAAAACTTCTACAAATGGCATTGTTTTTATTTTAACCATGTGACTTAAGCATTGTTTTTGTTCCATATAAACGATTTTTATAAAAAAAAAAACTAGCGTACCTGCTGAAATGAATCCGTTGGCCAAGGCAAACGCCAGTCGGCCACCTCCGATGAATCCAATCTTCATAGCTACGGATGATACTGGAAATATGTACATAAAAATGGCATCAAATGAAATTGCACGAAGGACAAATTTGAGGATGAGGAAAATTTAAAAAAAATACTAATTATTTTTGAGCGTGTAATTTTCAGTGAAATTTACAACAAAACAGCACAGCACTCGAGAACTATTTACTTCATCAAAGGATTTTGTGGATTAACCTCTTCATTGAAAAGTCACTTCAGCTAATCTGTTTGATTATCAATAAGTGATAAACAATTACTTATTTATAATAGGAATGGGTCGTCGACTTCTTTTCAGTCGAAGAAACGAGACCGTTAACCGTCCACGATGAACTAGTTCATAAAACAGTCTACTGTTCGACCAGTTTATGCTGAACGGCATAAACTGGTCGAACAGTAGACTGTTCAGGACATGATCGATCGTTGAACGTTGATGCACAGATTGGTAAACGACGACGAGAATTAAAACGATCATAAACGCTTGCCAATCGACGACGCGACGTATGAACTAGGTATTTTGACGACCGATGCGGTGCAGCCGGCAAAGGTCCGCCTGCGACGCAGGTTGCGGGTTCGATTCCCGCCTTAGGACAAATGTTTGTACGATATGCAAATACATATTTGTTCCGGGTGTTCCGGGTATTTTTATATAACTAGTAGTTCTACGAACAGTAGACCTCGCAATCACTACTTTTTTTTCAACAATGAATTTACCTAGGTACCTACCTACCTACCTAGGTACCATGTCTTTCGGCGTTAACTCGCTTGCAAATAGCCATGCCAGTAGCCAGTGTGAAAAAGCACGGAACAATAGTGTTATGTTATGTTATCGTATCACTTATCAGAATACCTAAGCACCAGTTTATTATAGGTAGGCCTACCTGTAATAGTGGTGCTAAACTTGTCATAAGTAGGTAGGTATTAAAATGTAAGCATCGGTGCCTCTTGCTTTTTGACGCGTCAAAAGAAAAATACCTACCTACCTTCGGGATAGGTACCTAGGTAGGTAGAGATAAAGCATTCTAAAAATGCACGCCAAGTAAGTAGGTACCTATGACGTTTTATGAAGAGGGCCTGCATTTTTAGAATGGTTTGTCTCTACCTGGATAGGTATGCCCGAAATCAAGAGGCCGTTGATTTCCCGCCGAAGAACTTGACGAACCTGGCACGGAATCCGATGATTCCCATGACGAACATGAAGCGGGATCCGCGTGCAGTGTTTGTGTCCACGTTTGTTCCCGATGACCAGATGATGATTGGTCATCATCAGCTCCGAACACCGATAGATAAACCGCAGGATGTTTTCTTCTCAAATGGCTTTTCAAATTTGCCGTAGATGACTTATAACTTAGAGCCTCTTTACACCTATTACATGTCCCTTTTAAAGTATTATTGTCTTTTTCGAAATGGTGCCATAACACACTACTGTTTTTACGGGCCGAGGCCGACATAATTAATATTTACACTATTTGTCCAATATAATATCTCAAAACACTACCTACTGTACACACTCAAACTTACTAAAACGAGTTCATCAGTGGACTGGATCGTAAACAGGTCTAACAATGCCTAATAATAATAGAATAATACATTGACATGCATATTGCATTGCAATAGAGTTTACTTTTACAAAACACCACTTACGCCGCCGCCGATACACAGTCTGGCCTGGCGCATGGCGAAAGAGAGATAGTCATATTAGCGAAACAAGCAAGTGTGAAGAGAGCAGAATGCTTGATAGACGGGTGGCTAGAGAGCGAGAAACAAACAGTTTCGTCAACGCTCGACTTTGGACTGGGCGATGCAAATGTCGTTCACGAGTAAACTGGTGGACTGTAAGGCCGGTTACAGTGCTCCACCGACTGTCAGTGCGTACGGTCCGCCCTGAAAGAAACGCAAACCGACCGTCAGTTTGTATCATTCAGTGCACTCCTGACCGGACTGGTACAATCGGAACACGAAATGGTAAACAAAACGAAATGATACGCACATCCGTGCGGCCGGTCCACCGGTCGGGGCAGCACTGAACGCGTTTATTTTATACGTTTCCATAGCGCGTCGGCCGACCGACGCGACGCCACGCCACGCATGCCGGTAAACCGGTCTAGCAGTAGAGGGCATACAAACAGTCTACAAAAACAGTTCGTTCATTCATTCAACGACCACTCCTATTATAACAGTCATTGATAGCATGATGATAACAACATTAGGTAGGTATTGAATTTCTTAACTGGAGGTATGAAAACCAAATAAATTTATTGGTTAAATGTAGTATTTAATCTACCACACCAAAGTTTAAGTTGAAAAAATATATTCAAAAGTTTATTACTCAATTCTTCAAGCAATTGATGCAATAATCTTTGGGTATCAAATCAACCTATCGTGAAATATAGTTTGAGAAATTAACACACCTAGTACCTAATTACTTTTTTCTATTATATTAGGTAGTCGTTAAAGTTAAGGAAGAAAGAAACATTACCTACATTAATTACGTGGAAGAAATCCTGAATCCTTTTCTGTATGTATAGGTATTAATTCCGAAACGTATATTGTTCAGTAAGTTTAGCACGCAACTGAGATTCACAAATCTTCGGGGGTTTGACACGAGTCATCATTGTTATCGGAGTTTCATGATTAGGTACCTATTATAAGTGTTGACTTCATAATATTTATGTTTTATTATTATGTTTAATAATTACCTATTCTAGCCCTGATTCTAACGAAGGATCTGTTAGATAGGTAGAGTATAAATTATTCGTGGGTATTTATTCCGTTTATTCATATTTTTAAGGTAAATAAAAGCGATAAATACCCTTGAATACCTAATTACTTAAAATAAAATGTGAAAGTTTGGATGGATGGATAGAATATCTTTATTCACAAAGAAAATTATAATTAAATAATAGAAATAAAATAGAACTAGTATTTACAATTGAAACAATTGAGCTAACTGCAGACTGTTGCAAACCATCTAAAGGTAGCTCAACTGATCCTTATAGGTAGATAATTTGAAGATTAAAACCTATAGTTAACCATACTTAAGACGTTAAATCTTATTTTTTTACCTATGTTTAAATGTAAATGAATTTGGATTTTGTTGTTACTTTTATAATACTAAGAAAAGTTTATGTTATATGAGAAAGACAAAATCACTGATCTATCTATCTATATAATTATCTGAATTGACCACCATCAATTTTTTATTTATTTATTCAGAAAATCTTACTCCTTTGTAAGATTTTCTAAATAAATAAATAAAAAATCACAAAAAATATGTAAATGTAAAAAAATGATCGTAAATCTGTGTTCCTTAATTTAAAAGATTTCAAGAATCTTCAGATGTTCGATTTTATTTTCAGTTTACAACCAGCCTGACATTAATACCACCGTTTATGGAAGGTATTGCGTGGCATTATGCGTTCTTTGTTGCATATTTTAATCACCATATTCTAACACATAAATGACAATATCACATTCAGCCTTGCGGATCATTACAATGCAAGTGCTAACAAACTCGTCATGGTGTTTGTTTACTAAACTAGTCGGTTAGCCTAGTGCATGCATTATTTATTATACAGGGTGCCACGGAAAGGGTGTAAATTGGGGCTCAGTTGATCCTGGACGTTAGTCGGTTGACCCCTCAATGCGTCAGAGTTTGTTCTAGGATATTTTGATGTGAAATCATTCTTTCCTTTTTTTGAAAAAAAAAATACAGACTTTTTTACTTATATGTGTACGTGTATTCTTACAATGTTTTTATTATATAAAAATTTCAAGGGATGTAGGTACATCATTTTATTTTATTAATTTCATGAAAAAACACTGGTTTTGATGAGCAAACAAAAAAAAAATTGTGAATTATTTTGTAATGTTAAATAATGCAAGAAAGAGTGCGTGTAAAAGACAACTAAACAGATCAAGATTTTTTTGAAAATAAAACAATATTCGAAAAATCGTTATTCACAAGTTGATCCCCTCGGAGTCCCGAATCACCCCTTTCGGCTAAGTATACCTTTTCCACCCTGTATAATAGACAAGTTTCTGCCCACGGTTTAGCCCGCGTTGTTTCTGAGAACGTTTTAATGTCTTGGGGACTCTTCCGACTGGTATTGATAGGGATCAGTTGAACTACCTGTAGATTGTTTGCAGCAGTCTGCAGATCTCAATTATTTCAATTGTAAATACTAGTTCTATTTTATTCCTATTATTTAATTGTAATTTTCTTTGTGAATAAAGATAATTATTCTATCCATCCATCCAAACTTTCACATTTTATTACAATTATTCAAGGGTATTTATCGCGTTTATTTACCTAAAAAAATATGAAAAATAAATGACGTTTATTAAACGTGATATATGGGTCCGGTCTAGTATGACCGAATGTTGAAATGTAGGTACATACCCATGAATAATTATAATAATATGTTCTGATAGCCTAAGTTTAAAAAACTTAACTTTCACATTTATAAAAAAAGTAATCCCTTCATAATCAGCACTAAACGAGAATGTCCATTTCTAACCTATTTCGTAGGGCTCATTCATACAAGTTGTAGAGTTTGTAGAGCTTTGAACTTGACATCTGTTTTCATCTCTAAGGTTTTCATAAGACTTCCTTTCCCAGGCAGGAGAGACCCAGGTTGGGTAGTTTTAAGTTATGCCACACTGTTATTTTAGACCCTATTACACCATCAACCACATCGACACGTAGTAAACGTACGTACCTACCTACTTACGTATCTATAGGTGAATTGCGGTCTTACTAAAGTATGTAATGTATGTACCTACCTACCTTACGATACAGAAATTCTAACAATATCGAGTACCTAGGTACCTACGCTGTACGTTCGTGAGGGAAAACTTAGAAAAATTCGTAAGTTAAACAATTAGGTATTTAGAGTTTACTTTAAAAGTTTGTATTCTTTGTCTCTACCTAGTAGTTAAAACCTAACCCGGTATAACAACAGCGGGAGGGTACATGAATACTTACAAAACTTTGTAATATTTATGTCTTGTAATAAAATTACTGAATACCTAGGTACTGAAATCGTACGAAGATTGTAGAGAAGTTCTCCTGAGTCGTTTTATCAGCACATTCTATTATACCTAATAGACCTTGATCTTAGTTGACTTCGATTGAATGCATTGCTATCATAGAGGTCTCGGTAAATAGTAATTTAGCTCGTCTTGGAATTATACGATTTATACAAAGAACAGAAGGTCTTTTTTACAAGTCTCCTGTAGCAACCAGGTTGACTTGAACTGTGGTCAAATACAGATAGATAGAGACTAGGTGGACAAAGCCAGACATTATACATCACATCACGTAATCATCTTTTATAGGTTAAAGTAAGTAGGTACCGCTATAATCTATATTTATAATTATATAATTTAAAGGTAATAATTATATAGGTATAATTATACTAGCTTCTGTCCGCGGTTTCGCACGCGTTTTCCCGGTACTTATATACACAAAGAGAAAGTACTACCTACCTACCTACAACTAAGGAAAATTAGGTCGATATATTCCTACATTTTTGGTCGATCCGTACGGGTAGGTAGTAGTTTTGACATGAAGAGGTATAACAGTAACAAACATCTAAATATCCAAACTTCTGCATTTATAAATCATCGTCATTATCATCAGCCTATATTAGTCCACTGCTGGACATAGGTCTCCCCCAATGAGCGTAAGTATAGCGTAGCGTCCTGTCTTCAGCTTGCCGCATCCAGCATCTTCCTGCAGTTTTCCGCAGATCGTCAATCACAGGTTGTTTCAAAGCAACGCTTGATCTTAATGATTTTTCTAAAGTTATTGTAAAACACTTCATCAGAGTAGGTACCTACTGACTCTGATCTGATCTGAACTGTAAGACATCGAAAAGAGCTTTAATAAGGTACTTACATTTTATCATATTATCTGCTCTAACTTATTTAACGCTTATCACCTCAATCGCACGTTATCACAAAGAGCTTCAAAGCTTTTAAATATTTTATCACAGTTTTAAATTCGTCAGAATATTTTCACAAGTTATTAAATAATATTTTTACTATTCCTGCTTATTGTCCACATCAGGCCAGCCTCCGTGGCTTACTAATGGTAATGATTGTGGCTCTACCGATAGGGAAATAGATACTTAGTAAATATATACTCATGTTGTTGTGTATTTGCATTATGATTGAACGAGCTTAGGTACAACTGCTACACATTACGCGATTTTGTTAGTAGAAAGTTGACAGCCATCTTTGTCGACATACACATACGCTACTTGCGTATTAGGATGCGCGGTTAGGATTCAACCTTAAAATTTTTCGTTGATTTTAAACGTAATCAAAATACCTAAAAACATCCACTCATTCAACTTTTATAGACTTTTTTTTACTTTGCGCGAGGAGCCGAGAAGAGCCGGAGCGGCAGGGCAAAATCACTGGACTCTAACTCTGTAGTTTGCTTAGCATTCTCAGTGATATAGTCAAGTGGTGTCCATGATGTCTCGTGGAGAGACGACACTAGTTGACGAAAATAAATTCCAGAATATGTTATCCAATCCGTCTATTAACTTATCAGTTATCATGACCCACGGTATGAGATAACAACAACCAACGCTCGTTTTATACCTAAGTAGGTACCTACTTTTTATTACTTATCTAATTCCTATCCGTTGTTTCTATGGCATCGTTTAAAGGTTAATGAGGATCAGTAAAGTTATATAGCAATTTCAAAAAAACTAGTATCCACGTTATTCTTTATGACTTAAGAATTATCTTTTTAAATTATCCAAATCGGACCATTACGTACGAAGATTATATAGTAGGTAATAAACGCTGGTAATATCAAATAACACGGGTGCGTGTGACGTCACTCGTTCGGTCGGCGCCCGTTAACCGTAGGCAGATATCAGTTCTTACTCCAAAAGTAAAGGTTTAGGAAAAAAAATAATATAACCAGATAGACTCAGTTTTGAGATTGGTAGGTACCGTTAAAATGTTTGATTTACCTAATTACTTGTATGTAGGTATGCAATATTTCAACCCGATCCGTTCAGTAGTTTTGACGTGAAGAGCTAAGAAACATCCATCCATCCAAACTTTCGCATTTAATAACAATGATGATTTTATAATTTAAAATTGATTTATAATATTAGCGTGATTCCATATAATTACCTACCATGATTATACCTATATTAGGTAGGGAGGGATGTAATAAAATAAAGTAGGGTCAGCCCGCAACTTTGCACTCGATTTTTTTGGATAAAAAGCGTTTTTCTAAGCCACGTCTGTGGAAAATTGCAGCCTGATCCATAGATTTATATATCTATGGCCTGATCCGATCAATAGTTTTTGCGTGAGAATAACAATCAAAATATTATCAATATCTAAACACTAGTATTTTTAATATAGCTTATTGTGATAGTTTCCAGATTTAGTTCTTGTGGTACCTAGTTAAAATTTTACAGAGACGTTTCAGCGCCATCTGTGTTAATCTGCATACAACAGAACAGCTACAAAACAAAAACTTCTGCGACGCAGTGACGCGCGGAGGAGTTTTGACCAAAACAAATTTTTGTTTTACATTTAGGACACGCATAATACCTACGTCTCGTGTTTGCTGTTTGTTGTCTATGGAATCTTTTTCCATTCGTATTCAACTTCTTGTCTGATGGCTTCTACATTGCCCATTCGTATTGGTTGATTTGCCGTGAAAAATCAAACTAAACACACTGTCAAGGTGAATAGAAAAAGAAAATTCTGGCCAGACAAATGACGGAGGGGCCCTAAGCGATAGATTCTCACAAAAGCTTTTCTAACCTTCTTTCTTTTATTTGGAAAGAACGGTTCTAACTTTAGAAGGGTTATATTGATTAATTATAAGATGTTAAGTATAACCTAGTCACACAAATTTATAAAAAGTAAACTATTTTGTTAAAGATTGTTATTGTACCTACCTAAGTAAATTTTTATTATTCTAAACTACACAAATGTTACCTATTTATTGTTCATAAAAGATCTCCTAATTTTGTATAAAATACAAAATAATTAATTTAGTCCTTATCTTAAGTCCAAGATTAAGATATATTGCCATACACTACCTGACAGGGTACATTAATACTTACTATAGGTAATATTTTTGTTTCGCAATAAAAATACTGAATACTGAATACTGAAAGTGCATTTATCTATACTAATATTATAAGGAGGAAAGATTTGATTGTTTGTTTGGATTGAATAGGCTTCGAAACTACTGGACCGCTTTGAAAAATTCTTTTACCATTTGAAGCTCACATTATTCCTGATGAACATAGGCTTTTTACTGCGAAAAAATGCTTAATCCTACGGGAAAACGGGTAATAGGACAATGGGTAGTAAGAATGCAGCTGGTATTCAAAGGACCTGCTATTTTTTGGAAAATTTTATGATGCCTGTTTTGCTGTCGAATTAATTCAGGGCAGAATCTGTTGGAAGCGAAATAAGAACCTGAGCCGTTAATGCAGGATGATTTCTGCTCTAATACAATCATAATCAAAACCCGAGTGGTCTTTTGAACATTTACAACATCTTGGTTTGGATCGCCACTGTGATTTGCTATGGCCGAAACACCTTCATAAATTTTATCATCGTTTATAAAATGTGCAATGAGCGGTTTTCGATTTGACAATAAAAAAAAAATTGTTCCAAATATCTCGACAGGTGGCAGGGCGTCAACAAGGAATTAAGGTATGTCAATGTCAAATGAAAGGAAACAAACTTTCAAGTTTCTAATTTATTTATTACACTAATAAACGCACGCGTGCAAACGCACGCAAACGCACACGCGTGCGTTAAAAATTACATAATTCCATGGACGAATAAAATCTCCCGTTTGTTGCCATGATGCTAATGATATTAGCATCATTGTGTCATGCATGTAGCATAGACACTGACGTGTCGCCGTAGATGGATGAGACAGATCGCCATCTCTTTTCTTCTCAGGCTTCATGCATATGGTTGTGCTGCTATGCATTCACACGAGTGAGAAAATGAACAAAATACATAAGCGCGCTTAAATTAGCCTAAACGCACGCGCGTGCGTTTGCGCGCGTTTTAATAGTGTAATAAGGCTACTGGCAGATTTAAGAACACTAGGTACCGAAATAATTTTCCAAATCGGTGCATTTTGACGTCTACGGTTGTTATGATTTAATTTGACATTGACATACCCTGATTTCTTGTTAACGGCCTGCCACCTATCGAGATATTTGGAACTAATTTTTTCTTTATAAAAATCACAGATTAAATATAACCAGATGTGTGGCAAGCGTGCCGATGAGCAAGACCAAAGATTGTAAGGTGGTGGGGGGAAAGTGTTGCCATGCAATTTTATTACCCCGATTTTAGGTTTCTTATTTCATGTCTCTGTTGGTGGATTGGATTTGCGATTTTCCAGTTCATAAATTTGGGTGTTCAAATTCAGAACAGGAAATTCCACCAAACCTTGGTTGACCTTTGTAGTGAATGTTTTAAGTACTGGTGTGTTTAGGTCCTTACTTTTTGTTACAGCCTGCAGGTATTCCTCGGTCCGGTAGGTCTTATTTTATTACTTGCGCACTTACAACCTATTGATCCTGTTCTGTTAGGATTTAAAGCAAACTTTTAACTTTTTTGTGTATTTGGTTAAGTTTAATCGTTCCAGTTCCAGTAAAGTTATTAGTTTTCTAGTAAATAAATATATAAGTATATACTTAAATTAGGTACGAATGTGGGAATAGGTAAACATTTAATTTAACTAAGCCTAGAAAGGAAACAACGTTTAGTTAGGAACCTATCAATTTTGTTTTGTTATGTAGGTATATTCACTTATTACGATACGAGTAGAAATAATTTTAAACACTATAATATAGAAAAATAATATCAATAGTTTTATGTTAATAGTAATTAAATAACATTTTTATTAGGGAATTAAATTCTTACACGTTAACCAGGCTTAGCCAACAGACTTCGAAATCACATTTCTCCTAATAAATTAAATCTTACGGTTTAGATATTGCTAAGGTAACCTTTAATACGAAATTTAATGGCACTTTTAATATTATTATGCAGCTAAAAAGAAAAAAGTGGATATACAACAAAATTAAATGACACTTTTACACCACAATATTACCAACATTCCTGCCTACTAATCCAAATATTTATATTCTGTTATAATTAATAAGTATGTATGATCAGTCTTTAAGACGATTATTTCAATATGTTCTTAATCAAATCACATAGTCTTGAGTTAAATAAAATTTATTATTTTTTATACTGGATTGCATTTCTTTTACATTCTCAGATTTAATTTTCTCAAATTAAATCTATATTATGGTATGTAAGAATATTGAATCATAATTATTGATTATAAATAATATACAGGTTGTAACAAAAAGTAAGCACTAAACTTTCATGGGTGGGTTCCGACTTGATTATAGAACCGAAGAAAAATTCCCGAATAGTTTCGAAAAAAAAGTAAACTAAATGTTGTGCTTCTTTTCAGGTAAAATAAACTAAAAAGGCCTACGTACCTCTTTACAACTCCATTAAAACACAAAACACCTTCGTCGTGGGTCGTTGACCGTGGAGTTCAACGACCCGCGACGTCATCGCAGCGGACAACGCCTCTTAGATGTGATAGGTAGGTCTTACAAATGCATTTTTCCTCGGTTCTATGATAATAAGCAAATGACAACAGTCATTCATTCATTACCCAGTCTAGTGATAATTTCGTTTTTATTTATTTGTTTTAAATTTTCATATTTTCCTGTGGTCTTTGATCGAAGCTAAAGTTTGGTCCTTACTCTTTGTTACACCCTATATAAAAGTAATACTACCCAATATTTAAATATTTTGATTGGTTATTTCTATATTTGTTTGGAAGGTAGATTATAATACAAAGTAGGTATGACAAACTTTCTCAGAGTCTTAAACAGAGTTTCATTCTTTTTATAAATATTACGTACCAGCCTTGAAACAGCATGAGGGAAAAGATAAGTTCGCTGTTTCATTTTTATTAATAAATTTTCATAGAAATGTTTACTACAAATTTTGGACTATATTTTGGGTCCCCAATCTTTGCAACCCGTTGCTTCTTTCCAACGCAAACGTAGATGTTTATCTGCAGGAAATCAGTAACAAATAAAAACATGACACTTAAATAATAAATGCGAAAGTTTGGATGGATGGATGGATGAATGGATGTTTACCTCTTCACGCTACTTACTACTGAAAGGATCGGCTGAAATTTTGCATACAGGAATCTAATTCTAAAATACTTTTTATTCCATAAATCAGTTCCTATGGGATAGAAATCACACCCTTAAACGTTTCCATAGAAACAATGCGTGCGAAGCCGCGGGCATAAACTAGTTTTAAGATAATGTTTCTCGTTATGTACGTATTCAAATATATTTCATCGCGCCATTTGGGGAATTTTATTGTCTAGTGCAGGCAACCCTAAATTTTCGCAATGTTAGGTTATATTAATTAAAATTTTCATAAAACATAACTTTTGAGCCTTGTACCTCTTAATTGTTCATGTAAATCTATGAATCTGTAAATTTTGAACCTTTTTGTAGTCAAAAGAACTTGTACTTACGAGTGGAATGATAAATTCGGCACTTTTGCTTCACTGTCACTTGTACATTCGAAAACACAGCACCGCACCATTGTTGCCTTTAGTTTTTATTGTTTTTAGGTGCGGGAATGTCCACAGGAACACTTTATTCACATTTATACTTAGAAATCAAAATTTTACAACAATTTCGATGATTCTCGTGTCGAGCTCCGTCGATGTGTAGGAAATTTGTTTAGCAACTAGAGTTGCTTTTCAATGAAAAAACCGGCACGCGAGAAAGTGATAGCAAGCCATTCGCTCTATCTCATTTCTTCTTAGGTTATAGGCATAAGTCGTTCTCTCTTTATGTGTGAATGCGATAGCATTTGCGCGTGTTCTATAGCATACTCTTTCTACGATAAAAATGCAAATCGTAAACCGCTCATTGACAACTGACATTGGCAGAATTGTGTCAAACCATGATGCAGAGCCAAATACAAAAGAAGAAGAAGAAAATTCTGGCTGCGGGAAGGCGGTAATTTTTGAATAATTTGACAATTCCCTGCAAATGTATCTTATCATAGCATTCGATTTCGAAAAACAGTTGACTAGCCATAATAAAATAATTGTTGTAGGCAAGGTAGGTACATACCTGTAGCTGAACAATATTTTCGAAAATAAGCAAGCGGCTAGCAGCGATTGAGTTGTGATTGAGGCTGAAAGAAATCCTCCTCTGAAAAAGACTTCTAAAAAGAAAGAAAAAGAAAGATGGGTGGGCGGGATTGTTTGACACAGACGGCCTCGCTTCTCGTATCCTATCTGTCGACTCGCTCTCTCCCGCGGCAAAACGCACAAAAACGATTTCATAGTTCATTCGCGCTCGATGCGTCGAGGAAGTGGCGCGTCGCGGTTTATGTTGTTTCAAGTCGATTGTCTATGGGAGTGTTTGCTCGTATCGAATTTTATGTGATAAATAGCTCAGTGTGCAGTGATTTCAGCGAAAATTAAATAATACTCGCATGACAGTGAATAAAATAACGATCTGAATATGGCGTTGGAGGGTGTGAAAAGTGATAAAAGTGAAGAAAACAACGGTTCCGTGCCGGACGGCAAAGCGAACGGGATTGACAACAAAAGTAAACAGGTACGATGCGACGAGGTTTTTTATTTATTTCTCTACTACGTTTTTTCATTTCCTTGCATCAAGAACCTTCCTGATCAGACTGAGGAATGTGTAGAAATTCTCCATCATTTTATTGCTTGGTTTCTCTGAAACTCAGCAGAGCAATGGGACGAGGTTTACGTCACGTATGAAAATGGGATAACTCTGGTTAAACGGGCTCACGTGAACCGGGATTTGACCTATTTTGGGATGTTGCAGCATTTAAAAGTTCCTGCTGTTTTAAGGTTTAATTTATAAGATTAAGAACTTAAAGAAATTATTGCTGGATCATTCTCTACAAAAAATAAATCGTATTGGTATTAACTACTTCTAAAGTTTGTGGCTAACATAGTTCTATCAAGTAGGTTTTTTTAACAGTAGGTTTCTAATTACAGTTAAACTCAATGAGAAGTTCAGAATCAATAGTTTACCAAATCCTATCTACTCAACCTCCCTAAAAATGGTGATAGATCTTCTTCCACACAATAAGACTGGTAGAGGCATGTATGCCTCTACCTACCATTCTATGAATTTTCACACAAACAAAAAACTACTTATCAATATGCCTTCCTCTTGAAAATCCCTTGTCCTTTAATTGAACCAGATTGTAGAGTAGTATTCATTTGTTAAGCCAGCTACCAGTAGGTACTCCTTACTCCGCTACTTGAAGAAGATTGCCTAGTTAGGGCTTGTTCAGAAAGTCATCAGCAAGATGCCAGTGAAGTTCACAGTTCCTCCACTACCCTCCCTATAAATTACATCAAATTTAACCATCATCATCACCGTAAGTAAAATTCAGGACATTGGGAAGTAGCTCGAAAGTGGCAGGCTTAAATTAAGTCCAATTAGGTCCACCCACCTCAGCCATAGTCGGGCCGGCGCGGCGGCGCCGGCGTTCGTGTTTCGCGTGCGTTTCTTGTCTCGGTCGCACTTCAGCCTAGGTATGTACATCTTTCCATCTTTGTTGTTCATTAGGAAGGTATATTGCAAAAGATTGGAAAAAGCGTGTTTTTGTGTTTAGTTGTAACACAACACAGGCCATCACACAGCCCAGCCTTTGTGCATCGCAGTTCCAACCTCCAACACAAAAAGAGGGGGGTGTTATAGGTTTAAATGTGTCTGTCTGTGTATCTGTCTGTGGTAAAATAGCTCCCAAATGGATGAACTGATTTTCGTTTAGTTTTTTTTTGTGTCATATATAATTTTAACCTGAGTGTTCTTAGCCATGTTTCAAGAAAATCTGTCGGGGGGGGGGGGTTTAAAATTTATAATTTTGTTCTTGTAAATCCTGAAATTAATGACTTGGCTAGTCATTAAAATCGCACCTAGTGGTTAAGAAGGCCAGCTTAATTGACCTAGTCTAGTGACCTAATTGGATGTGAACTTTTAATAGGATGTCAAACTGAGCACTGGCACCTACAGTTTATTAAGTGGCCATTTTAAAAGTCAATGCCAGGGCTTAGTGTGGGCGCTGGACTCTGAAAACTTTATAAGATCTTAAAATATTCTGTTGATGCTTTGAAATCAGAAATAGGATCAGAATAGGCATAGTCAGCTGTGTGCTGCCGTCTAGCTGTGTGGTGCTGGCTTACAATTTTCACCAAGCCAACTCTTCCCGCGGGTGTCGTAAGAGGCGACTAAGGGATATTCACCGGGATAATAGCCAATAAGGCGCTTATCAGGGGGAGTCATACAGGCTACAAGGGTAGGTACCCTCAGGTGGCAGTGTGTACAACTTTGCCATCAATTTAAGATGGTTTTGTCTAAATTCTGCCCCGTAATACTTAGCTATTAAATACATATAAAATAAAAACAGGTTACTGTCATCAAAATTCTAGTCTCATTCATTTATATTCTTACTTCTAACTGATCAACACAAGCTCAATGCCTACAAGCAAAGTGGGTAATAAAGCCGTTTTTTGCGTGCTATGACATCACTGCAAGGTTTGCCAGAGCCAGTTTATGGGGACCTTGCAATTGGTGACATAATAGCCTGTAATTGTATCTTCGTAAATGACTATGTTGATTGTCATGTTAAGTAGATACGTCGAGTACGCTTAGAAGTGAGCTGATAATGATAATGAACACCTAAGCATGGGTAAAGTAAAAAGCAAGGAAAATTCGTTGCGTGGGGCTTACTGTTGCCCTTTTTTGCTTTATACCTATGGGATGTACAGTAAAATATCTGGAACCTACCTGTATCACAAGCTCTGCTTACTTTTTGGCTAGGTGATGTGTACTAGATTCCTAGATTTTTATAAAACAAAGTCAGCTTTAGCGAAAACCGCTCAACAGAGTAACCTAAAATCGTGTTTACGAAGTCTATCACCCTGTGAACACGCACTGCTATAGGTATAAGTTAGGCCTTCTCTTTTTCATGCCATTGTGGGAGCCGATTATCTATGTATCAATAAATAAAAATGGTAACTCAAAACTTATACTAGTCAATTGCTGGACGCAGGCCTCCCCCTGATAAGCGCCTTGTTGGCTTATATATAATCTTTTAGATAAATAAATAAGTAATTAATGCTGGACAATTCACACAGCATTATCTAGCCCCAAGCTAAGCAGAGCTGAGCAATTTCGTTCGCTGACTCTACCTGAAAGCTAATCCTTAATATCAGTGATGTGGTTTAATTGCTACGGTTTTTCGACGTTTAATATCAAAGGTCACACTTCTGCAACTGCCACTAAGTCGATATGTCTAATGTCTATGACATATCGACCTAGCGGCAGTTGCATATATCACTTAGTTAACCTTGTAAAATCAATCGCTAACTTGACCATTGATTCATGCAGTACTAACCTACTTTGTATGAAGAGTAGAGGCGAGACCTACAGCACGTTTAAAATACATAATATTTACATAGTATAAAACAAAGTCGCTCCCGCAGTCTGTCTGTCTGTCTGTCCCTATATATGCTTAGATCTTTAAAACTACTCAACGGATTTTGATGCTGTTTTTTTAATAGATAGAGTGATTCAAGAGGACGGTTTATATGTATAAAACATGCATAATATAGTAGAGAAACACTGATAAATTTTAGAGGTTTCTAATGTGATGTCGTAAATAAACACATTTTTTGCGCTTACATTGCAAACGCTGGCTGAACCCTACGAGATAGATCAAAACTATGTACTACAGTATTGTACACCTTAAAAAGGTCTACAAAAAGTCCGCGATGTTATTTGTCTATCTCTTAGGAATAACCCACAATAACCATTTTTTATCCTTTACTTTTTACTACTAATAATGGCTTATTTACGATATAATGGCTATTTTAAGCTATACAGCATTAATCCTTATCCAATTACGTTCCTTAAATACATTGTGCATTTAATATAAATCAATATGGCCCTTTACAGCATGTAGGTAATTTAAATGAATGTTTTCGAAGATATCACAGATTTAAAATGCAGGGACATAGCGGTTGCGGGCGGGGCGGAGCGCTGCGGTACCGGTCGGGGGGCCGATTCTGTAGTATATTTAGCATTGCACCCGTGCGAAGTCGGGGTGGGTCGCTAGTATCCATATAATCTGCAACATAGCCACCGACATTGGTACCTGACATTGACTTGCGAATTTGTACCTTCTGCTACAGATTGAAAGGTTTTCTTTCCATTGACCACCGCGAGGTTAAATAAATTTACAAGGGCACCTCTACCAAACCATAACCACAAAAGAGCCTATCTGTTGAGGGTAGGTAACGATGGTCTCTGCAACATAGTTTTATTACCACAAAAACTGCGGCATCTTGGCATAATATCATAAAATTACAACAGTTACGTGCTACTTTACGATCACTATGAAAACTGTGTGACTTTGTTCCGAAATAAATAATTTTTACAATTTATTCGCGTCGCGACGTTTTGACGTATTAACCTACGTGTATTATCGGCACAGGTAGGTAATGGTTTGCTTCAAACACCCGACATTCGCAGGCACAAAAATGCATTAAGTTCCTTACCTACCTTACCCTTCGTAAAACGCCACAGTCTAACAATGGTCAATTCGTTCCCACACCAAACATCTGCCATGCAGTGTTTCACAACTGCCTCGCTACCGCATTGCTCTACTTCCCCATTCCCGACCTTATCGGGATCGTATATTCTTAACTGCAGAGTCGTCTATTTTTTAAAGTTAAAATGTTGGGCTTAAACTTTAACATACATAAATAGCGAAACGTTTGATCCTGGACAAACAATAAGGATTTATTTACCTATGCATTTTTCATCATAAGATTCTTTAGTATTAAATTGAACTCTACTCAATGTGTAATACAATATTAACGGATAGTAAATCACTAATATATCACTGGGTAGTGCCTATAACCATTAACAATCAATTCCTTTCTTACTCTCTACCTCCCAATATTATTATCATTCCCATCTGTTCGTCGGATCTAACTTCATGTCTTCTCTTACCACTTCACATCTAACGCAAGATCGAAGTGGAAATCTAGTGTTTGTGTGTCTGTCTATAATCTGCTCTACTTAACTAACTGAAGCCTAAACTAAAACTACGTTAGCTACTTAGAGCTACTAGCACAAGACATTTGTTTCACTGTGAGAACAGGATATCCAGGCACCAACACCGGGTTTTTTTCTATTGTTATTTAGTTTTAATTTTACATTTTGAATCTAGTCTGTAAGTCTGTATGTATGTTTCATATTTGGGTTAAAAAATATGTATAACAATTAACAAATAAAAGTATAAAACCAATAACAAAAACATTTATCCTATTAGTTTTTTTTTTAATCGTTTTTTATTTAATTTTCAATTAAGTATATTGGAATAATTATTCAGTTTTCAATCAATATAAATAATTAATCTATAATAATGAAATAGGTAGTATTGTATCCAGATTTTGCACGCTGCAACGGTAGAAAAACATTCTGTCATATTTAAACATATTACCACATATTACCACGAGTATGTACCATATTTTCATGTATTTGTAGCAATCAATTTTACTTAATTAAAATCTATCCTACCTAGCTTAGATAGAAACTTATCTAACTAGCCTAGAACCTAACTAAATTTATGCACAAACACACCACTCTCCACCGAAGATCAATAACATCCCAAAGAAGCAGTCACCGTAAAAATTATGGTCGTCCCAAGGCCGGACCCCCAGATCCGTAACACTACGGTATTACGTCCTGGGACATTACGTTACTACGGGGCGTGGCGGGCCCACCTAGCTTGTTTACGTGGAAAATCGTTATTCCATCGCTGGATCATTAATGATAATGCTCTCCCAAATGGACTTGGCCCATCAACTAACGCGAAAACTACGCAAATTTACCATAATCTCCCCCTATTTTTGCCTTGATCTTTGCTGAAAAACAAGCTCTCATTTCTCTGTAGGTATTAGAAGAATTTCATATATTTTTCGCACGAGTCGTATTTTCTTCAAGGGATTTAATTTGAACATTTTATTGCGTAGTACAGTTTTACGAGTTTCGCGTAAAAACCCCGGACCTTGAGGTTGTTCACTTAATGACGTCACTGTTCAAGGACTCTAGGCCTGAACACCTCTGAAGGACAAGCAAAATGTCTAAAGTTCTGCGATGAGACCTTCTGGAAGTTTTAATTACTAATTCTACAAATTAATTTCGGCGAAAAGGGAAGTTAACATCCGCTTTGGTAATTCAATGAAGGTGCCGAACCCATAAAAAGTTTTGCGGCAGAAATAATTGAATGATATAAGGTACCTAATCTGCCTGTCGGTGGGACTTAAAATGTTTATTTTACTTTCCTGTTTTTGAGGTAGTTTCCAAGAAATAAACTTGAAGAAATAAAGCGGAAATAACCTAGATCTAGTTAACGCAACTTCTATAAAAAAATGAGTTTGGAATAATTAAGGGTTATTTTTTGCTAAGAGAAAGAGAAGTGTCTACCAAATTATTACATCGCGTTGTATCCAACAAAAACAACACAACAACAATAAAAAGAAACAGAAAGCGCGATTAACCGAAATAAACTAAGTTCCAAACATTGATTGCTGTGCTAGCAACTTTTATCATCCTTTTCCTCTATTGATGACACCATTCACTATTCCCCTCTAACCCCCTGAAGGGTGTAGCGTGGTTAAATTTGATTATTCCGCTTGTAAACACTGAACTTCGTGTTGGTAGTACGCTTACCTATTACCGCTTATAGTCGCTTATCGCATCAATGGATAACCCAAAGAGTATTTTGGTAAGGCGAACCTGCAAAACACCTTTTAATGGTAGTTAAAAATATGCTGATTAAAAATTAGGCTTTAATCGCCTCATTCTGACTCTACCGTAGACAGATTTCTGACATTTCGTTGAGTAATTGTATGTTAAGGTTACTGTAAGTACTTATTTAATTCAGGGAATCATTAAATATGTAAGTGTTCCACTCGGCACCGACCCGTACAAAAAATTGGCGTTAGTAAATCAGTAAACTCAGTACTTCCAAATCATTTGTTTCATTCCCGAATGGAGAAGAAAATTAGTGCTGAGTTAGTTGATGCTGAATTTTTATTTATTTACATATCATCAAATCTACGTTTGTTATTTGCCTCGTAAGTACCTCAAGACCAGACCTACATACTTACCCTACAGGGTTAAAAATATCTACATAAGTTTAATGGTAATAACAGGATTAAAGCCCAACTCTCATCAACTTAAATTGTATTAATCCTGCTCTGTTGAGCAGTTCCAATCCAATATTAAGTCGGCCATCTACGGAATTCCACCCTCTTAACTGTCGCAAATTTATCCCCGCTGTGCTTCGTTTAAGTTGTTATTACGACTCGATAACAATACGATTGTAATCATCGTAATGTGTAGTCAACAAGCATACAGACGACCTTGCATTGATTAATTTGTATGGCATGATCTCGTTACATATTATTGAACGGCAGTGCTTCAATTGAAATTATTTTCTAGTCATTTAGTCACATGTTGCTCTATCATAGTAGAGCTAGGACGTTGTTGGAATAACCTTTTCAGAGATCATAAAGATATATATATAATAAATAAATAATGCTGGATATTCGCACAGCATCATCTAGCCCCAAGCTAAGCAAAAACGAGGAAGTTTCGTTGTCATGGGCAATCTCCGGAACTGATGCATAAGACTTATAAAGCGGCTTCATAAGTTGTCCGAAGGGCCAGCATTGAGACAACAAGGGCTCCACCATCTATCACGATGTAACATGCCATTGTTGATGATGATGATGACGCGAGTGAAGCCACGCACAAGAGCACGAGATTGTTAAAACTAAATAAAAAGAAAGCTGCGCAAAAAATATCCGTATTAAGCTAACAACATCGAGCTTGATTAACTTTCGTTCGATCAGCTTTGTTCAGAGTAAAATGTAATAAAGGTACGTGTTAACGTGTAACGCCTGCGCTTTTTCCATACAAACCGGTTCAACGTTTCGCTGTAGCTTAGCTGCTCAAAAAGACGGTTTTCGGTACTGCCTGCCTACGCCGAAGCTTTAAATCTTTAAATAAAAAATCGAATTGTAACATTTTCAGATAAAAATCAGGAAAGCTGACACCACCACTTTCAAAGAGACAGATTTTCAGGATAAAAATTTCTGAACTATGACATTTTTGCATTGCCCTGTACGACGCTGACAACGTTGATTAGCTCTACAACTAGTTTTTTTATACGCTTACCCCACCACTTAGGAACTAAGATCAATAAATTATTATCAATTTTCTTTTACTGAGAGAAGGTTGCGGTTTCAAGTTCTGTCGAGGTCGTATACATTTTTGGGATATCATTTAGTTCTTATTGAGTTATTTCCTATTGGTTTTTGTCTGCGGAGTTTTGATATAGTGTTCAACCGAGGTAGCCATAGGTTAACATGTTTGTATGAAAGGAGACTCGTCGATGTGCTCGTAATTCCACAGTGCCTTCGTTAATAGCGGCGCTTTTCAATCCAAGCCTTTGTCTTCATGTTTTTGTTCCAATCACCATCTGCTTATTAAATTTAGTGAAAGCGAAAGTTGTATACTCGTTTTTTGTTTGACATAACATTTGTATGACGTACTCACCTAAGTACCTACAGTAGTTATTGGTTTGCGATTGCGGGTGGTTTTCTCTAAAATATAATCAGGCTATCAGATGCTTATATGCTGAAATCGGACGGTCAACATTCGAGGAACATCACCCTGAATCTGAAAAGGTCATATGTAGCTCGGTTTCTATGATTGAAATCTACAGCATAGATAAAAGATACTACTCTCATCTCAAATGGTCTAAATTCCATCATTCCGTGCAAATATTTCTCTAATAACGTTCAAAGTAACTGTTTTCTTATCGCTTGATCGTATTAAATTCTTGGTACGCTCTGCAAACGGTTTATTTTAAAATGGTTCTTTTATAAATAACCCTGTAAAGGTAAACATGGCATTTTGTTAGCTAATGTCAAGGTCGCCACAATTAAATAACTCCAAGAGTTGATTCAAAGTCGCCCACCTATGTATGACCTAGCCCGTGAATCGTGATGTAATTTATAAAATAGATTCTGTTATGTCGTAAAATCATTGCCAATTAAAAGTATGTGTCCATACATTGGTCATACATGGCAGCAAGCTGTAGTTGGTTTTCATCATTAGCATCCAACTAAACATCCAACTACCTTTCGTATTTATGTTTGAGTGCGACTGCTCGAAGGACCAATATTTGTTTTAGGTTAAGTAGTTATCGTGATTTTTTAAAGAAAGTAAAAAATCGTTTATTGGTACAGAACATGGAATAGAAATAGTTTTGAAAAACGATGTCTTCTGCAGAAGTTTAACACTGTGTCGCAGAATAACAACGCCCTCCTTACAAACCAGTATTATTGTCTAGTCTAGAGTACCAGAACAAAGATGTACAAAGACAGAACTACTATTGATAATACATAAAAATCTAAGTTTAACCTATTCTAATTAATCTAAAACCAGTGTCATTCATGGTGAGTGCGTAAGTATGACTGAGTGTAAGCGGTTTTGTTAGTGTGTGTGCGAATGGAATGCGTGTAAAAGACAAAGTCTAAAGGGGTGCTCCCGAGGTCTCTTAAGAGTCCGGGCAACAGGAGCAGCCGGGTGTGAGTAGAGTGAGTGTTTTTGTGTTTTGTGTATTTGCTTTCATTTAACAACTTTTAGTAGAGAATCCGTCCGTTGAATATGTCAGTGACTGCAGCCATTCGAGACATTTAATTTTGTTTTCACACTTGAAGATTGGTCTTTTCCTTTCAATCCTTGCATCAAATTACATTATGCTTGTAATACCAGGTCCTGGCCCTAATCTTCATAGCTGCTAAGCGAATAATATTTTTGTTGGTTTTCATTGGCCTTAAACAGTTCTAAAAGTAATTTGCGAAAAAACTGCAATAAAGATAAACATGTAGATCAAGGTTTCCCGAAACTCACAAAACACACATCGCAAGACGAAAACCAAATCGTTTTAAAATAAACCGAACTAGCATAAAAACATGGAATTTATTCTTAGCATTTTATCTAAACAAAATGGTTTAGCCAGAGTTTGATCGTAATCACCTGTTACAAACAGAAAGACAGGATTCTCGGTATTAACCTGAGTCTTTTTGAAGTCGTTGAGACTTTCCCTATTGTTAAGCTTTTTTGAACTCTTTGTGCTAGAGAATGCAAAGGACGTTAGCTGTTTTTCTTTTAAAAGAGAATTATATTCTTGCCTCAATAAATCTGAGGTGGCTTAGACAGTTTGTGTTCATAGTGCTTAGAATTCTAACTAATGTCATGCGATACTACGCTTCTCCTTTTAGTTCTATTGTTATTACTTGCTTCTACTGGCGTTATCACGCTTTTTTCAGCGATAAAAGTGGCCTATATTAAGTAATTTTATCCAATACAGAACTATAAAATAACACTTGCAAAAATCGCGCGTAAATATTTTTACAAAATTTAGTCCAAGTACTTACTAGTAAGCAAATGTATGGGTATAAAAATGTTCCGTTTTGCTTCATACGTAAGGTACACGATGTATTGAAAACGCATTCCTGAAACCAATATCAGATCGTCCCAGATTACGTTAATCTCTTGGGAGCAGTAGAGTATGTTTCGCCTGAGTCGCTCTGACATCTCGAGTCTTTATTGATTCCAGCTAATTTAGTTTCTTTTACGAGCAAATTGTTTGTTTACTCTTGGGAAGTAAACAGTATCTTCTCGCCTGACCTACTATCGATCTTTGAGCACTTTGTGCGGATAACGATGTTTTTAGTCTCATCGAAAAAAGATCGTCAATACTCAGCGTTTGTTTGCTCAGAGGTTCTGACCTTATTTCTTTGTTACGTGATCTCTAAATCAGACCAGATTTAGAGATTCGGAAGAACAGCTCAACGCTATGATTTTTCTTGCCTATTTTCACTTAAACAATTTGTTCTGTAATTATTTTGGACAACAAAACAAACGTATTTTTGCTTCAACTTGCCAAATAGTTTCACATTTATCCAACCACTAAGCAAAGAGGTTTACCATGTTTCTGCACTTGCTCCATCGAAGGTGGCGATGCGTGACATCATCAGATGTGTAGCCAGGTGGAAACGAAACAATGACCCCATGACTCCTGGCTGGCCCCATACTGTTTCCACCTCCCCTTCAGTTAACATTACCATTGTACACGGTAAAGCACACACAGTGTTATAGTGTAATGTAAACAAACGGAACATTGTATAAATAAAATGCATTTGTTTTCGTTAACTAGCTAGGTCAAAGGAAAACCAATTGCACTTGAATGAAGTGAATGATGATTGATGAGTGCTACTCATCAGTAATTCACGGGGTGGTACTTAATTGGAAAATAAATTTACCGGTTCAGACTAAAGATCTTTCGCCATTTATCGGGTTTTCTATTGATCACGATTAAATACGCAAAATATATACGACATGATTTTTGAAATTTTTTAATGATTGGTTTTTAACATAGCGTTATTAAAGGTGAAGACAACATGCAACATGCAAAAAATAATCATGAGCATAACATAAAACAATCCTATCTGCTTAGCCTAGCATAGGGTGGAAAAAGAAATGATGTCTTGGACATTCCGAAGTGCAAAAAGGCGCACGGCGGTACTTACGTAAACGCAAGTGTAGAGGTTATATTAACAATAATGTCTTCTATCAACACTTAAGCCTAATTCCATGCGGCTTATCTTAATAAAACCAAGACAAAGAGTCGACAACAACTGTGCAGTGTTCTATAAAACCTCGCGTGCAGAGCGCATAGCCAATCTAGCAAAAGTTCATCCAAACGACCTGGGAGTTGGGACTAGCGGCAGTCACGTAATGTCTTCCGGCCTCTGTTAATATAAGTTTACCGTTGCAATGCACCAGACACTGCATTTCTTATGGCTTTTTTCATTATATGCAACCTAGTTTCACTGCCGAGGTTGGCCAGTGGTTGATATGGGTTTTTCATATGCAGAGACTGACTGGGTGTAAGACTGGTTTCTACCAGCAGAGTGGACCGGAGTTGTTAAACATGAATTTTTTTTGCACGACTCATCTCCCTATCTCAAATTTATTCTAGCAAGTAACAATACATTATCCAATAACACCCAGGAAAGGTCAATCGGCTAGACTAGACTGATGTCAAAGTATTATTCACCCTTTCTGTGAACTCACTCGTGAAAGCAACTCGCATTTTTGTGACATGCATGTTTACGTCGTGGTTACTTTCGCCTCCATCAACTAATTGCATGGCTAATTATGGAACACTCCCTTTGCGTGAGGGAATTTTGATTGAATTAGTCCTTCAGTGAGATACTCTTAAATATACTAATGTTACAAGGCTTCGACGTAATTTTTTCTTTCACTAGTTAACTTCTAGCTTAATTCTTTAAATTCGCTGTTTCTATTCTATCTTCCATATATGAGTAATTCTATAATTCGCTTAGAAAAAATTGTTATGCAATTTTTTTAAAGCAATGCATTAAGTACCTACTTGTGTCCGGTATTCATTATGCCGCTTCATATAATATCTTTGTAGATATGCATAGTTTTGCATTGCGTGTAAATGCATCTTGAAATGCCCTCGACTCGACACTTTGTGTACATATTATGACGTCAACCCTTTCAATATTGTTTTGACTTTGACCATGCTTGTAACAAGATCGAACTGTTATTTTCGTTTTACAAAGCCCTTGTTTTTCGTATTTGTTATGTTGGTGACCACCTTAACTTTTATGGATTATGAAACATGCCATGAAAAAAGTTCTTTGTTCGGAATTATTTTTGGCGTTCCGCAAGCCGGTGACTTTGGGACGCACGCTTATCATTTATACTTTTGTATTTGCACGTATATCTTTCTTACAAGCATCGTTGCACTAAAATAACTGGTTTTTATCAAAACAAACACCTTGGGTTTATACGCATGAGTAAATGTTTGACGTAGGTACTTAAACCCTTTTCTATAAAGCTTAATGATTCGGATTCATGCCAAGACGCGTTAGTTGTAAGGTCGAAATAAAGTTATGATAATCCAATCGAAATGTGGCGATGTATACATCTACACATCAACGAGTCTGTCTGAATGCATTTCAATTTAAAAATCTCCGCACCGCATCCAGCTGGCCAACAATGCCTCCATTGAAATTGGTTAAGAGGGTTACCGGGCGGGAGAGCGACAGTTATTCACAATAAATTGGTCTAGATTTGGCCGGATATAAACGAAAAACACTGGAGTGGGAGGGCAGTAAATCGACCCCATCGTCTGAACCGTTATAAGGTAAAATTATTATCATCCTGCTAACCGAGCTACGTGCTGTTTTATCATTTCATTTTATGAGACGTGTAGTCTTTAACCCATATCTATTCTTCCATCCTGTGTCGATATACCTTACTGAAGACTAAGCATCTAAGTCTTTGATGAATGTTCCTTACGGCTCACCGAACCAAACTGTGTTTTCAGTCAGTCAGACATAGGGTTGAGTTAATGTATTTTCTTTGTTCAGCACCATTTAAGCTCAATCAGGCTTTAAGGTTGCTTAATTTAAATGGGTTTTCCTTTTCTCTTGTTCAAAAGGTTATACCTACGTTTGCCGCTTGACTACCTGAGTGCAAGTATTGAAGATACTATAAATTGCAATTTTTTTTCACTAGACATTGAGTAGCGCGCCATGTTAGATGCCATTTATATTCTAACTTTCATCGCGATGAACATGTCTTCACGCATTCCTGCCGCAGAAAAACAAGGAAGTAATTATTAAGACGCCAGACCTTTTAAGTACCTACTAATCTTACTTACTTCCCTTTTACTATTCCCGTTTTATAAACTGAAGTCCTTTGGTTTAAAATAATCAAACCAGTATCTGTTGACTAACAAGACGTCAGAGAAATTCAGCTTGCGTGCGCGCACTCCCGAAGCGGTATTTCGGTGTCAAGTCTACAAATAGACCTGTGATGCAATGTTCAGGACTCACCAGACTTATATTATTGGATTCACTAATCATAGATTGTATCATATAGGTCAGGATGATGAAGCGCGTAATTTCTATATCTCACGCTCTATTTTGAATCATATGTCATTTAATTCGTTTATGTTTGTATCTTTTAATAGAGTTAGGTATACTTATCTATGATTCCATCACGAAGTTTTTAACGACTAAACGGTTTATCGAGCATCGGTTCACCAAATCTTTGATGACAGACTAAATTCCTGGTTTAGGATATCAAATTTAAATTTTTGTAGTTACCTACGCATCTTATTAGTCGCGAATGTGATATTTTGACTTTATTTCTTAGAAGTTATGTCATCATCATCACATTTAAATAACCGGTCGTTACGATAAAGAAATGTGAAGCGTCTTTGTCAGTTTTTGCAAATGAGTCGAGAGAGAATGATAATATCTTCATGGTTTTGCGCTTTGGCTTAATTTCATTTTGACGACTTAAATCTACTTCTTTACCAATTATAACTGCATAAATAATTTGATTGTTTGGAAAAAACTAATCCCTTAGGAATATTTTTTTTATTCTACTATTTCAGGATCATTCCCTATCTATACAAACGCAAAATATCAAAATCGTTCCACAGTTGACGAAGAAATCGGTGAATATACGTATACAAATATTATAAAGAGGAAAGATATGATTGTTTGTTAGTATTGAATAGGCTCCGAAACTACTGAACCGATTTCTTTTACCATTAGAAGCCCACATTATTCGTGATGAACATGGGCTACTTTTTACCTCGGGAAAATGCTTCATTCCTGCGGAAAAACGGGTAATAGGACAACGGGTATTAAAAATGCAGCACATACATTAAACCAATACCTAACAGTCGAACATAAAACCTCCTCCTTTTTTGAAGTTGGTTTACAAGGACTTATTGAGCATATTGTAAGCTTTGAACAACCCTTAGTTAGGACCATGCGAACATAAAAGATAAGATACCTTTGCCAAACCACACGTGCCAATTTCAGGTTAGCTACCAATTCGCAATGCCCAACGAGGCATAACAGCTGCTGTGACAATCGTTGGTACATTGTGATGTGAATCGGATATGGAATTTATGATGTCACAGTCTAAAAGCAAGCTATTTATGAGCCCATCATTTGCCACGGGATTTATTATTGAACTTCATTTTTACGATTGGAACAGTGTTATTCAGTTCCTCAGTTTCTGATGTATCTGAGTATCTTAAAGCAGTATTTCGAAATGAGTTAGCTAATCGTACCAAAAACTGTCCAAACCCGTTGCTGAATAGAGATTTTATACAAGGACGTATGGAATGGATAAATGGACAGAACCAACACCTACGAATATGATTCTATTAAAAGCTATCGATTTTTGTTATACGCAAGTAAATACCTATCCGAATTCAGAGTCCCAACATTGTACCTACATTTTCTACCACAATAACTTCGTTTCTGAAAGAATAGAAATTCCCGCCTGAATTCGAACTTCAAGTTGAATCCGAAAAGCTTTTAGCATTTGGAGTTTTGAATATCCTAACTCTGAATTCCATCATCTAAAAAGGGCCTGGAATTCACACGTCAAAATAACTTTCAACTTTCAAAAAGTTGTCTACCAAACCGAATTAATTATTATATTACCTTTGCCGTTACAAAATACCAGGTAAGTAGGTATCTAAATTCAATGCAAAATAAATTATTCTCACGTGAAGTAGCATTTCCTAGAATAGTATCTGGTCTTGTTGCAAAACAAATAACAAGATCTACGATCCCATAGGTAAGTGGTTGAGATTCCGAGACTTGTACGTGTTCAATCCAATGTTTACTTGAAAGGTGCCCAAAGCGTATGGTACAGTCGTATTTGATAGATTGATCAGTCGCCATCATTCTGTTAAGAAACTACCTGCCATCTCCCTACCCTTAACAGCCTATATTGGTCCATTGCTGGACGCAGGTCTCGCCCTGATAAGCGCCTTATTGGTTTTTATCTCATGGGATAATGCCGCTGGGAATGCTGGTTGGAGATCGCAGTTCGGCGGTAGAATTAATTGTTCTCCAGGAACCACTGCTGCCCGCCCCCGGTGGATATCCCTGCCATCTTGTTATTGGCCAAATAAATTGCATTCTAGGCACTGACAAATCAGCATTGTCAGTGCTTAGGGTTGTCATAACATACCCAGATTTCCCAGTTCTTTTATGAACCTTTGATATGATGTCTTCCTAGCCGATGAGGTCATATCGAAAAAGTAACTAAGTATGTAACCTCTATTGGCATCATCAACATCATCTATCTCGTTCGGAAACGCTATATCCTCATGTATTCCACCATCCACAGGATGATGAACAACCTAAACAGGATGAGTGCTAGGATTATACCGTGGGAACTCGATACAATTGTTCCAACCTGCTACAGCGCATGCGTGGTCTGTGGTCCATAGATTCCAAGACATAAAAACGCATTTAACCTACTTTAACATCGTCGGCTGAAGTTGCTACTTGAGAGGCTTTGTTGCACATTCTCAAAGCTCGTCTTTCGATGAACTTTTGCGTACTTTATTTGGAAGCTTTTAAGTTTGAAGTTGACCGCCATCTTTTATGATCAAATTCAATTTATATTATTTTAGTTTCTTGTAAACAATGATCGCAATAAGATAACAAACAGCATGTAATCCGAACCGTAGGTCAGGGACGTCGAAACTGGTTCTGTGATTTTGGGGTCGTTCAAAAACAAAATTAGTGCATCTTTAACTTGAACTTAATACGAGACGTCAAAGGGAGATATATAAAAAACATTAGCCTTAAAACCGAGTGAGAATAAGCACCTCTCACGCCTCTTACAGTTACATAATGGGCTTAAGAGTGTGAGTCGCAGAGGCTCGTGTTGGATTTAGCTTCAAATCCCGGGGATATCTACTCGTATGTAGGTAAGACATTACATTGCACCCTTGAATTTTAACATTAAATGGTAGTCAAGGTAATGGTCTTATAAATAAAAATAAACAGACACATTCAGCAATTTTTGAAAGCTTTCAAAGGAAGTACCTTACCCACCACGGGACAATATAAATCACACTAATATAAATACGAACATTTGGATGTTTACATGTATGGATGGGTGTTTGTTACCTCTTCACGCCAAAACTAGTGAAAGGATCGAGCTGAAATTTGCATGCAGGTAGTTTTCTTCGAAAAAAACATAGGCTACTTTTTATTCCATAAATCAGTTCCGATGGGATAGAAATAACCGTAAAACGTTAGCATAAATAATAAAAACGGATTATTTTGTTCAAATTCTTGCCGGTGAAGCTTTTCTATTAATCTGAACCATAGGACGATCAAACTTCCGTCAAATTTTTTACTGAAATGTAATCATCAGGTACACCTTTCAGAGTAAAATACCGCAGTAAGAAATCCAATGTGATTCGGGAGCGAATGTCTCTATGATCTTTCCTACTAAAAGAAGAATGATGATCCTTCCTACCGAGAGTAGGTATACCACACAAATGAACACTTCTTCTGAAAACGTGCGAAAGCGCATTTCATTATTGCCATTGTTATTCAAAGTGCATTCACCTTTGTTACATCACTTCTAATAGCAGATACTTTACTTGGTTGCGGGCTTTGATTGTACGGATACAATCTGCAAAATCATCACATGCACCTTAGCGTTGTCTTATTAATTATTTAATAATTACACCAATTCGCCGTAAGTTGTAGCTGTTTTGCAATTATCTTAAAATGACACCGAGTGCTTAGGTATTTTAATCTTCATAAAGGCACGAATTTGTATTTTGTCCCAAATATCTTGTTCTCGACCCGTCTCATAATTCGGTTTGGTAAACGTTTTATGATTCTCATTGAAGCTCGAAATTTCGCTTTGGAATCAAATGCCAAGGTCAAAGGCTTAAGTGCTTTGTGGTGCCATTAGAAGCTACTTGAATACAGAAAATTAAACGTTTTGTGCTTACATTTTACACATTGCTTTGAAATTTTGAGCTCTCTCTAAATGTTAGGTTTACATTTTCTGAATTTAAGCTTGATTTTGTGAATAAAGAAATGTTGATTTAAATGCGGAATATCGTTAAATACCGGTGTTCAATCTAAAGTTTTTTGAGTGATTCGTTTGAGTACGAAGGCTGATGAAGAAGATATGTAAAAATTCAATATAAATAATGTTGGACAATCCACACAGCATCAAAGTAAGCAGATGTCTACTAATTATGATCCTACCAATATTATAAATGCGAAAGTTTGTGAAGTTTTTGTTACCTAGGATCTAAAAAACTACTGAACAGATCAAGATGAAATTTGGCGTACACGTACGACTACGAACGTAGCCTAACTTAAACAATAGGCTACTTATTGTACCGAAAACACACGTGCGAAGCCGCGGGCAGAAGCTAGTTCTTCACATACCAACCAACCGAAAAGGGGTGTAAGAATTTGCGTAGGGTAAAGGGGTTCTTTAGTTATGTTTTTATCTATGTCCATAAATTAGCGTGTGCTTCGTTAATGTACCACGTCCATACTCCGTCGTTAATCCTCTTACAACTCAGTCCACAAAACATTACCATTTTTACTAAGCCAGTCCCATAAAAGTCTTGTCTTTTTATGGCAACACTGGACATAAAGTCAAATGTAGGTTGATGCGCTCACGCAGCTCGTTGCGGTTTCATGAAGTAAAAATGTTATGGCTCCTTTTATCTGTTAACTTTCAAAATTACGCAATAGTTTTGTTGCTATTGTGCATTTGTGCATGCTGTTATTGGTACTTTCTGTGGTTTGGCGTCGTTATTTACATTGTTAAGTTTACTCAGCTATGGATCTTGCGTGATAAGAATTACCTTTGTTACAGTTTTTCGAGGGTATGTATTTGTTATAGTCGACTTATCGGTGTGACAAACTCTAATAGATCTCAATATAAAATTTTATCCAACAAAAGCTACCCATAAGACAGAAAAATAAAGTGGACATTGGACATCTCTAGTGTCACGTAACTTACCCACCCAAATTGTGCTTACCTTACAACTTTGAAGGTCAGAACTTTGAACAAAATTCCGGTACTTATCTTCCCAAGCCAAGGTGTGAGTGTGAACCAAACGAACTTTACAAGGCCATAGAATATAGAACATCAGCGCCGACGACGGACGAACAATAATGTAATAGGTCCAATGCTCTCAAAGAGGACACTGTAACGCAATTGCTCCGCGCCCCTATAGCCGTGAAATGTATTTTCTGCATATTCCCTCCAGCATCCGGCTCGGGAAGCGCAAATTGAATTAATAAAAGAGATTATTGCATTCACAGCTCTCGTTTGTCAAAGCAACTTTATGCATGGCCAATTTCACACAGTCAGTCTGGCGTACTCTCTCGTTTTAATCTTGTTAATTTGAACTTGGTCAAGGGAACTGGTTGTGTGTGTCTGTGTCATTTTCGCTTGCCTCAGTAACTTGCTTCTCGGTGTTGGTTTGACCTCTAAATGGGCTTTACTAGTAGGTACGTATTTACCTGTTTGTTTGTATCTGTCATGTCCCCGATGCGAAATGTTAAGGAAACTAGCCGAGTTGGCTATATTGTCATGCAAACTGCATAAGATGGCTGTTCGTCCCTTGTTGCATACAAATAATCTGTTCATTCTATTGAATAGTTTACTCTATTGGATCGTTGCCTGGTCTTGCACCTACCTAAATAGGTGCCAAAGAGAAATTGGCGAATATAATCAGATAAACATGATAAATTGTTACGAAGAACCTTTGCGCTTTCGCGTTCACTTAAATTGCTTTGGTCCTTTCTCTCATCATTGTTTCACTTGAACTAATCAAAGTTTAAATTAGTGAAAAAACCAGTGGGACGTGCGAAATTCTAAGCAAATGAAGATTGATTTTGATCAAGTTGTGAATTTCTAGCTTGTTCTTGTTGTAAGACTTCAACGTGGTCGCGCTGTTAGTTCGAAACCAGTAAGAAACTTTGAACTCAGCAAAGTTTCTTATTGGCTTCAATCAAGTCGCTCTTCTATCTTTAGTTTAAGGTTAATCCGTTTAATCCATAATGATCTGATCCTGGTAGGTTTGATAACTTAAATGTTGGAAATGCGTCTAATGCTTTTAATAACATTGTTCAATGTTTCCTTTAAACTAATGTAATCGTGAAGTAATTAATCATTCTAAAGCTCGACGGCCAAAATGAAGGATTTTCTAACAAATCACCGGCCTAAACTTTCGAGAGAGCTGTAATTGACTAATCTACCCCATCTACCAATTAAACCAAAATGCCAGAGCTAGACCTTTACCGAATGCAGTATTCTTAGCTCAGAGCGTTTCACTTTCGTCCGAAACACTTTCGCCTTCGCGATGTGTAATATGACTCACTTGATTGGGCACTGTATCGGTAGGCTGGTCATCTGCACCTTCCTTTTCCATCAGACGATCATTGTAATCAGACAATGGGGTTTAGAAAGCTGTGGTTGCGGTTTGGTTGGTATAAAGCTCCTTTGTAGAGTCAAAGAAGTTTGTTGTTACTTGGCAGGTCTTCGGCCAATGTTCTTGCTTGAGTTGAGAAACCTTAATACCTTCCTCATAGTTTCTTCGAGTTCAATGCCTCTATCATAAACGAATCTATTATTTTTAATCGGTTGTTTCGATCTTAGATTAAATGAAGCTAGATAATGGCAGATACGCATTCTTCTCATGCATTAGCTGAAGATGTCTGATATGTATGAGTGATGCGAAACAGACTAACATTCCAAATAAGCAATGCTTGTAAATACCATCTTGAATACCATTGAAACTATCCAATTACTAACTCTAATGGTTCAGAGATGCATAGTTATTATGTTTGCTGCAAAGCACTTGTGATTGAACCAATTAAAGGCCATAATTGCCTGGCAGCATTCATACTTCCCGGAATCCACATAGAAAGTCCAACTCAGACGCATCGGCAAGAACTTATATCGTATTCTCGCGAAGTGATGAATAATGTAATTGCGAACATCTTTCTCGCACCTTCCTTGCCGTTTTTGCTATTGCTATATACGGTTAAGTTACCCCATTTACAGTACGTGTGTTGGTATGAAATACAGTTAGTAACTCTGACTGGTGCCGAGTGTCAGTGACGAGTTCCTCCCGATCTGGCGCTTCCTCTTCATTGTGCCCATTATTGGCTGAAGGGTATTGTTGACGTGACATAACAGTTGTTTTGACACGTGCTGTCATTCAAGTCTATTTTCATGTATTAAGGCCACGCTAGTGAAAGTGTACGTGATGCTAATGACTTTTTTATTTTTGTTCCGTCCGGGGGATTGATTGATGCTATTTATAATTTACGACACACTTTCGAAAAAAAGTGTTTATCTGATTTGTTTTTTATTTACCTTTTGTAATCAGTCAACCTTTAAGTAAATCCATATCCAGATTAAATTACGCGTTCTTCTTGGTATAATTTTAATCTATATAATTGACCTGTTTTGGTGTCCACTAATTTAATTAAATGGGTCAGCCAGCACTGAACATACCGTTAAATTACGTTGCGTGAGTCACGTGTCAACTGTCAACATGACTACATATACATACATAACATACATACAGATGTTTGTGTGTTATGTATGTATGTACACTTACTTACTAACACACGTATTAAACATTCAGGTCAAGGTCCTTTCGCTTTATTCAGCCACTTCCGCCATGCATTCCTGAAATTATTCGTCCCTTTTATAACCGGCAAACTTTGCCAATATATTATTTACCATCCCTAGAAACTTGAAGAAAGTCCTTTCAGCTTTTATTTCCTGGTTGGACTTCGGGGAAACTGTGTTTTAGAATATCCAGTTCCTTTTTTTGAGGTTAGCTTTGACGCCATCTTGAACGTTCTCAAGTTCGCTCTAAATTTGAAATAGACAATTTTATACGTATCCGAAGAGCATCCTTCCGTTTTATATGAAAACGGCCAGTTCCGTCGTTTAATCGCAGTGGCTCGTTTTACGGTCGCTCTTCTGGTACCTACCTATATTTTACGAACAAATAAATAGGTAGGTACTCTCTCATACGCATGCTCTGTATAAAAGCAAGTAGGGTAGTCAAGCGAGTGCCTTTTTTTTCCCCCTTCTATTGAAAACAAATAATGCTACATCAAACAATGGCAATAGCAGAAAATAAATGCGAGTCCCTCCACACTGTATTTTATGGTTTCTGTTCTACTTGAGATCTTTTAGGGATCGTACGTGATTTGTTGTGTTCATTTGATAGTCTGGAGTAAAAGGCTCATTCATTTATTTTGGGTGTTGGTGAATATGACACGGTAGTCCATCCAGGCTGCGTAGTTCGGTGCTGAAGTTCAGTTCAGAATTACTGGGACAACTTTTGTTCCAGTGCAAACTTCTACCTGTAGTGATAATTTGTAGAACATTATTCCGGATTCAGCAAAGAAGAATCCCGTATCCATAGACGCATAATGCATTACGAGTTTCGGTAGAGTAGGCTTCCCGACGTCTGTTCTAATTTTTTGGCCCCAGATACGTTTTTATTGGATTTCAAGAAATGAATCCGTTATAAAAGCTTTATGATTGATTAATAAGTAATACCTACATGCTTGATAAAAGTGGCAATCTACCATCTCATTATGGTGGAATTACCCATACTGTCAGTGCTTTTATTGACTCAAGGTCAACAATGATTGGTATTGACATCCGTGTAACGTACGCAACGCAATCCAAGAAGCAATTTGTTAGAAAAATATCAGTTAACTGATCTTTGACGCCACGGTTTGAGAGTATGTTTGAATTGTGGAATTGGTTCGGAATTGAAACTAAAGAAAGCAACAAAATGTTTTTTACTTCTACGAAATTATTTTAATGAAATATCAAAGAATCCTGTTTGTGTTCAATTCCCAAGTCTTGATTACTGGTCTCGACAAAACATACCCGTCTCGCAAAAACACACTTGAACGTCTAGAACATTAACGTTTGACGAAGGTTCCCTTTTTTTGGGGATCTTGGGTAAAACTGTCCAGACACAGGCTTATAAATGGACCGATTGAATCCTATAGATTTTTCTCTTCGCCACAATTTCGTGTGTGAATGGAACCCTTAAATCCATTAAGCGCTTTTTAACTTCAACTGACACGTACGGGTGCGCGTGCGATGCTTTAATAGGCCATAAAGACTTTAAAGGATTGATTGGAAATGTTCCAAGTTGGGTGTGAGACGCATTCTGAAGAGTCATCTAGTAATTTATCTGAATGACTGGTCCATGATTTCTTGGTGTTCGAAGTCATCGTCGTTATAAATCAACAATGTATGTATATATTGATTAACTATTTTAAGATAGTGTAGGTACCACTAGACATCTGTTCAATCCAATCAGGTAGAGCTTGGTTTAGTTTCTTGAGTTTACCTTCTATCTATTGAACTGTCTTCTCACTTTACTCTTTCACTCATCTACCATCTCCACCCACGGTTAGGAAAGGTCTCCTCTTTATCGGGATAGATTCTATGCTTATTTGCCTCTTTATGAATTTTAGTCGCAACTCTTATCCTGGTTTTTGTGCTGTCTTCATGTCTCATTTATCCGATTTCGCATCAACTCCTACCGAATTTTCCATAATCAAATTCTTCCTGTTTTTTATGTGATACACCTTAATATTAAATCCCCAATTTCCTGGTATGATGTAATTGTATGTAAGTCTCAAGTCCTTTGTCTCAAACATCCTCCGCTCCGCCTAAACTAACTAGTTTGTTATGAAGATGAGCATAACATGTATCGAGGTAACCATGTAAGTGCGGGCGTGGGTGGACCAGTACTATGGTTCAGTCAACCGAAAGACCAGCAAGATTACCATCTCTATCAACATAGACTTAAAGCTCATGTTGTGGGTAAACTTTTGGTGTTTGTTGTACGGGACTTAGTGAGTCAGTTTTGTTTGGTGATTAGAATTCACCTGTGTTACTTTATCTTGTTTGTGATAATATAGTTTTGAAAACATCGGTTAATAAGCCACCTACGCTTCCAGTTAGATATACATATATAATGAACTTTCACGAGGTTTATTTAATCTTCTTTCTCGACAGAAGCAACTAGCGCCTACTTGAGCATAATTAATTAGTGTTTTCTTGTTAGCTAAGTAAGCCAAGTCTCAACAATTCTAGGGTTACTACGGTATGCAGTTTTAGCTAGTTGGCCATAAAATGAGAAAGCCATTGCGAAACCTATACAGGGTGCCACGGAACTTGTGTAGTAAGCCGAAATAGGGTGATTCTGGACCCCGAGGGAATACATTTGTGAATAACATTTTTTTTAATTCAGAAGATTAAAAAAAAATATTCTGTCGTCTTTTACACGCACTCTTGTATTATTTAACATAGTAAAATATTTCACAAATGTTTTTTCAGCAAAACCAGTGTTTTGTCATGGAAAAATTACATATAAATTATGAAAATCCTTTACAATTTGAAAACAATAATAATAATATAAGAACACGCGTAAAAGAACACGAATACGAAGAAAAAAGTTCAAACATTTTTTTTTACTCTTTTTGAAAAACCAGTTTCAAAAAGAGTTTAAAATATGTTTGAAATTCAAAAAATCGTAGGCCCTTGGGGTCCAGAATCACCCCCTTTCGTATCACCCTGTATAAATGTTTATTAATTTTTAAATATCTGGGAAAACTACGTAAACATTCGCACGTTGGTAGGTGATACATTATTGTGAACAATGGTTAATCCAGAGAATGAAACGGAAAAAACTCTCCACCCATCCAACGCTGCATTGTTGCATCAGAAATGTGGGTCGAAATAACTATCGCCCGACAAAAAATGCCTCGCGAGCCTTTTTAATCCTTTTATCCCGAAACCAGTTAGAGACAATGCATTTTTATCCCGACTGCTTCGCTGTATGGTTACTTTATTATAAATTTAACTCTGACTGCGTTCCGCCCGCATTTTTCTATACCTGGATTAAATATACCCTATTTCAATCAGGGAAATGTAGCTAGTTACCTACCAGTGAAGTGGTTTTAGATTTGGACCAGCTGGTAACTGGCTTTATTATAAATTTAACTCTGACTGGCTTCTGCCCGCATTTTTCCATACCTGGATTAAACAAACCCTATTTCAATCAGGGAAATGTAGCTACCTACCAGTGAAGTGGTTTTAGATTTTGACCAGCTGCTGGTTTATTCTCATGCATTTCTGAGTGTATCACTCATCTCTTTTATCGACTCATTGGTTTCGTTCAAATAAAAAATTGGAACTAAGATAACAAAAAACTGGTGTGAAAACTTTAATACGCGTAGTAGTTATTCTGAATCCGATTGTTTTTAGCAAAAGAAAATGAAACGGTGAAAATAATATGAGTGAAACACGCACGAATGCACGTGAATAGACCAGTTGTAATTCCGGAGATAACTTCCTATAGCAAACATACAAAGTTACAAACTTTAGCTATATTTCCTTGTTAAAAAGTGTCTCAAGCTTTTATAAGAGACTTGAAATTTCTTCATATTCGCGCTCCGATACAATTTTTTGCTGAAATTTGCCGAAGTTTCGTTTCTGCCGAGTGTAATACAAGAGCTCTTGAGTTCTGTCGAGTTGATACCGAGATGCCGACTACGGAAGTTCGTTTATGAAGAAAAATATACCGCAGAATTTTCTACAAACAATTGTTTTATTTCTACACTTGTTAACAGTATCTGATTGCTTTTTGGGTTGATCTTTATTGGACCTAAGCTACCTACCTACCTTACCTTTATTGCATAGACTTAGTAGCTTGCTTTGCGCTGTTATTAATTCACGGCTCAAGACTCGCATGGTCCATGTGCAGCTCCTCGTACGACGCGGCGGGGCGGCGCGGCGCGGCGCGTCCCTCCGGGTCGCACCGCCGAGGCTGTGTAGTGAATGCGATATACTAAAAGAAAAACTATAACTACAATTTTAAAAAATAATGCTAGACAATGCACACAGCGATATCTAGCCCCAAGCTAAGCAGAGCTTGTGTTATGGGTACTAGATAACTGATATACTTAATACAATATACTACATAGATAGATATTTTTTGTTATACATAGAACATCCAGAACACCCGGAACAAATATCTGCAGTTCGTACAAATATTTGTCCTGAGTGGAGATTCGAACGCGCAACCTCCTGCGTCGCAGGCGGACCTTCGCCCACAGAGTTCGTCAATTTAACAAGTAACTTTCTTTGTGTTGTAGGTTATTAAGAGCCGGTCTCATTTCAAGCAATAAACGGCCACTTTGCCGTTATTTTCCGGCATAAAATCAAGAACATTTTTCTAGAAAACCACATCGTAGGCTATAAAATACTAATGTTAAATGAACCGTAATACTTTGTACCTACTTATATCGTAGGCATCGCCACATAGGAATAGGACCCTTGGTTTGTATGTAATCTTTATGTTAAGGGAGATATATTAATAATATTTTTGGCGTGATTAAGTACCGTACTCCTAAGTATTTATTTGAGAGACTTATCTGGATGTCCAAAACGAGATCTTTGCGCAAATGCTCGAAACAGCTGTCGACACATAGTCATCATTCGGCAGCTTTTAGAGGCAGCTTCCGGTACGCTGCAGCAAAGTGCTGGAATAACATTCCACCGCCCATAAGAGACCTACAGTGTTTTCCAAAATTTTAGGGCTAAATTGAAAACGTTTATTTTAGAACACCAGAGAAGCACTGAAGATCTCCGAAATGACATCTCTATTCTATAGTAAGAACGCTCAACTCGGGCCTCAAATACCCTGTTGCATAGAACCACATAGGTATGCCCTGTTGCATAGTTCACCATCCCACTAACACCCTTGAATTTGTTTTATTTGTATCTTGTTCGTTCTCTTTTCACCTGTCGCTGTTTTCATTAACTGTAATTTTGTATGTTTGTAATAGATAAGCTATCATAGATATACCATAATACAATACTTACTTAGTTATTAAGAATTTGTAATTTGCTGGACTTTTCTGTCTTAAATAATTTTGTGTTAGTGTACGTGACTCGTCATTTGGTTCCGACGGAAGATCAGCGTTGAGATAACTGTGCCCACCAGCTAGTTGTCTCAACAAATGCTGAGTCGGACGCCATTTTGTAGCTTTTAAGTCTTATCTTCAGTTTATATAAGTCTAAATTGAAACCTTACAATTAGCTACAAATAAAGATTTCTTATTTCTTATTATTTCTTATTTCTTATATGGCTGATATTCACGCGTGCCTGATTGATTGAGAAATCTATATTCGTGCCGATGTTTTTCGCTGGTTGTAATTAAAAGCTATTGGTTTACTAATTCGATTCCACGTGCTTTTCTCAATAAAGAGTCTCCCATCAGTCAATAAATACCTACGGGTAAAGTATTTTTACGAAAAGATTTTGTTAACTTCCAAATTATGTCTACAGTAGCTTTAGTTGTACCTACTACAATGTTTAATGAAAACTGAAAATAAGCTTCCACAGCATTCATTACGGCAGTCCATTAAAAAAATCCAATTATTATGAGTCGGCCGAGCTAGAATGGAATATTTAAACTCGACAATTTTTGCTTCAGTTCTTTTACAAATTAATATTTGAAGAGTCGCTCAAGCCTTCATGATCAAATAAATGAAGATGTGGGTGTGGAATACCTACTACAGTATTCAGTAGACTTGATTAAAAAATCTTTTAGTTCGAGCCATCGTTAAAAATGTGTAATCGAAACGAAATTTGCTTTGGCATATCGCTGTTTTTACATAACCTAAGTAACACAAATTCGTCAGTCGTAAAGTTTTAATAAAACACGAACATCCCGTTCAAAAAACCATCACAGACCAAGTCAAGCCTAGATAAAGCATTATAGTAAATTGTAAATGATTTAAGTGTTAATAACCATGATGGTTTTAAAAGTTTTGCAGATAAAGCATGACAGTCAAACGAAAAAAATACAAGTTACCGAGACCTAGCTTAATCAGACATACTTAATAAACCACTTGAACATATAATAGTACAATGCATTCTCATTATTTAACTTGGCAGTGCGACTAAAGTGGCGTTGCAGATAAATTCTTCGCTCTACATTTGGGGAGCCGCGTTGCCGTGCGGCTACATGAAAGTTGTAACTGGGGCAGACCGAACTTCCATTCGGTCTTCCTAATCACAATGCTCTCTGGAGTTTGCTGAATGTTATACAACTTCCCGCGAGTTTAAATTTCAAATTTCGTCTGTTGTGTTTAGGTGGGCGATTGTCTTTTGTTTTATTTCTCCGCATTGCAAGGTTTTTAACCCCCGACGCAAAAAGAGATTGGTGTTATAAGTTTAACGTGTCTGTCTGTGTATCTGTCTGTCTGTGGTATAGTAGCTCCCAAACGGATGAACCGATTTTCGTTTTGTTTTTTGTGTCATAGATAATTTTATCCCGAGTGTTCTTAGCCATGTTTCAGGAAAATCTGTCAGGGACGATGATGGTGAGCAAAAAAAGCAACTTCGCATAGAGATGCGAAGTTGCTCATTTTGTTTTTTGCCCAGCATCATCTCTCATACATAAGGCGAAGGCCTACATTACAAAATAAAACTTTTAAAGGGGCATATTATAGGATAGGTAAGAAAAACTGCAAAATCGATTTTTGAAAATTCCTTCGTTTCTAACGAATTTATTCGCTGGATGGTTGTTTTTCCGAAGTATGTGACAGTTTGTCACCATTGCGTTCCCTATTTTAATTAAATTGCAATTACATTCATTTTCATCGTATTCCTTCGTATACAATAGTACAATCTCTGAGGAATAGATCTTTAGTCTAGTCTCTGGCCATAAATATGTAACTATCCGCACAGTTCCTTTACTTATGAAATGTTTTCCTTTGTTACAGGTAATGTTCGTGCAAATAGCAACATTATGATCAGTATTTAACTGCTGGCTTATGGCATGACGCCAGTTGACGAGATAGGGGTCAGTGTAGTTCATTTCATTAGCCATTGACCAAGGCTATACACGTGGATAGTACATTATGTACTAGACAGAAGTAATTAATCGTAAAAGATACCTAAACAGAATCTTTAGCACCAGGTCTCTGTAGAGCATGTGTGGTGTGGCGACACTGGTACGTATTGGTAAAATTAACTTAGGCAGATCTAGCTGGTTTATCTAGATTTAATTAGATAAATCTCAGGGGTGGAAAATAGTCAGTAAAGTCAGTAGAAGTCAGTTTTATTGGCTAATGTCAGTAAAAGTCAGTTTTATTGATAAATAGTAAGTAAAGTCGGTTTTTTGAGGACCAGGACATACGTTCTCACGAAAGTGGTCTGGTTTCTGTAGATTGAGATAAAAATAATGCCGTTTTGGAGTGGGATTCCATTAAAAATCTCATAACATATCTTTTTTCGGTAGTAGTTCCATAAACATACTTGTGATTATGAATTTATTCTCTCTATCCGTCTTTTTTTGGATAAAAGTACACAGGGGTGGAAAATGGCAATAAACATTCCTATTTTGATGTCAAAATACCGACCGTCAGTATTCTAGATATTTGGTCAGTAAATGGTCAGTATTTTAAAGGGTTATTGTCAGTAAAATCAGTATTTTTGGCTATGGAATCGGTTTCCACCCCTGAAGTCTAGCTAGGTCCGGTTTGGGTGACTAATATGGGACACATACACTAGTGAGTTTTTTTCGTAACCGTAGGTGGCACACGCACCTGTCTCAGCCAAGCACAATATCATATATTATGCTGTTATCATTGAGTGGCATGTCTTTTGGGTCGACGTGGGTTAGAGATGATGAAAAGAATCACGTCAAAGCGCGGATTCGAATGCATATATCATATCCGTTGCGTCGTGGGTAAAAAGCAGGAGACGCAGTCCACTTCCTACTTCACTACTATCTGCTACATTATGAACAGCTTATCTATGAAAGCTCGATAATTAGGTCAGCTAGGTCATGCAGACTGGAGACTCTAGCCTAAAGTTTATACGTAGGCGTGAGCTTTCATTTGCTATGAGGCTCAAATGCTGTAAGGAGTTATATGGTTTTTAACCCTCGACGCAAACTGACTCGATCTTTCACTTATTTTCGCAAAATAAGGGGGCAATCGCATACAAAATGGATGTAGCTAAGAACCATAGCTAGCCAGACGAGTATTTTGATAACTCATTTATTAAAATAACTTCAGCCTTTTGGACAACATAGAAACACTCGAAAAACATAACCCTCGCTGGTAAAAAAGAGGAGACGCAGTCAACTTTCTACTGCACTACCATCTGCTGCAAAATGGACAGTTTTTTTTGATCGTCAATAGTCTATGTATGAAAGCTCGATAATTAGGTCAGCCAGGTCATGCAGATTCAAGACTCTAGCGTAAAGCTTACGTAGGTATGGACTAATTTGATAGCAGATTGCTCAAATGCTGCAATTTATATGATTTTTAACGCTCGACGTAAACCGACTCGGTCTCGCTTTTTCCCTTTTTTCGCAAAATTAGGGGACACAAACATACAAAAGGGACGTTATGGCTTCAGCCGTTTCGACCACTAGTAACACTCGAAATACATAACCCTCGCGGGTACAAAAGGACGCAGTCTTTTTCGACTTTATAACTAACACAAATATGGACAGTTTTTTATAGTCCATCCATACTAATAATATAAATTCGAAAGTAACTCTGTCTGTGTGTTACCTTTTCATGCCTTAACGGCTAAACGGATCTAGATGAAATTTGGCAGGGAGATAAAAGGGATCCAGAGAACGGACATAGGCTACTTGAAAAGCGCATGCGAAGCCGCAGCAGCAGCTAGTCTATACTAATATTGTCAAGATGAAATATTTTCTTGTTTGTTTGTTTGTATTGAATAGGCTCCGAAACTAATGGACCGATTTGAAAAATTCTTTTACCATTAGAAGCCCACATTATTCCTGATGAACATAGGCTACTTTTTACCGCGGGAAAATGCTTCATTCCTACGGGAAAACGGGTAATAGGACAACGAGTAGTAAGAATGCAGCTAGTAGTTTATATGCATGAAAGCTCGATAATCAGGTCAGCCAGGTCATGCAGACTCCAGATTCTAGCCCGAAGCTAACGTGGGTGTGGGCTGTCATTTGATAGGGGATTGCAATTTGCAGTTGCTTGGAGCGAACGGGATCTAGATTCGAATTGACTCATTGAAGTTTATAGCTGTCCGGCTTTTGGTTTAGATGATGTCTTAGAAATGTATAGGTCTAATGCTGTTAGGAGTTTTATGATTTTTAAAACCAATTGAAAAAGAAGCTTTCTAAGAGAGGTTTAACGTTTAACTATTAACAGTTAGTCGCGTTATAAGACTTATAAGTTTAACTGTTAACTTATAAGCTTATAATAGTTTAATCGTATATCGTATTATATTAGTCGTAATCCGACTGTACTGCAATCGGACACGGTCAGTGTAGTGTGTCGTAGTGTAAACTTGGGCATTCCTGATTCTGAAGACGAATTGAGGGTAGTCGTGGATACTGCCGTCAATTCTCGGCTGTAACTCCGAGTACATCCAGTCGCCCCGTGACCACGATCCCTGTAAGGCGGTAGAAACGTAGGGGAAATAATAACAAAAGGTACGCGATAAATACCCGATTAAACCATTAACTATTATAACAGTTTGTCGCGTTATAAGACTTATCTATATATGTAAAGAAATAGGTACTATTTTGTTGTATTTTCTTGTTCTACCATTTCTTTAATTTGAATTTAGCGCTTAGAACAAAATGAGTGATCGCATACACTGACAATGACAGTTTGACAGCTGCTCCAGATGGATGTCAATGTCATGTCAGAAATGCTACCTAAAGAAAAATCCAAGAGACTCGCGCGTTTGAATTCATAAAATAAAAAGTGTAAAGTATAGTGAAATTGTACCGAAATTAACTTTAATTGTCGTTTCTTTGTTATTTCAGGTAAGATAATTAGTTATTAAGCTACCTAATCAATTGTTACCTAAGTTACCTAAGTATTTTCAAACTAAAATAAAACTTTGTTATTTCAGAGCAACACATTATCGTTTAATTTCACATAGAAAATAAATAGACTAATTGTCTTATAAAACGACAATTCTAGTTGAGATGGAAAAGAAAATGGATAAACTGCGATTTATGTTTCAAGTATGTTCATCCACGGATGGAAAAACCAATGTTATCTGCATAACCTCTATTGAGACGCCGGAGGGCCGCGTGTTTGATGTCCCAGAGGAACTGAAATCGGTAAACAAGCATACGTTCATAGTGAATTCAGAAGTATTCACGAAAATCAAAAACTCGCTAAAAAAAAGACACCAATCACGTAAAGTATGGATCCCTCTAAATACTGAACTAAGGAAAATATATTTGGATGAAGGTGAAAATTTACAATTTGGTGATCAGTATTTAAATGAAAACACAGGAGAAACAATGCCTTCAAACAATAATAAAAACACAGTGTCAGAAAATAAAAATCTTGGGAAAACTGCTGAAAGATTTTTGATTGAAAAGTTTTCAAATAAGACATCAAATGTCGAACAATGGTTAACTGAATTTGAGAGTGAATGTGGAAGATTTGACATTGTACAGGATGAAGAAAAAATTGAGATTTTAAAACATCTATTAGAAAAACAATGTTTGGACTGGTACGCCAGTATGTTAATAAAACTGACGATAAATTCAGAATGGGTTGTGTGGAAGAACAACTTCTGTGAAACATATGGGAATAAAGGTTGGTCCCAAATCAAATATGCATTTACCTATAGATATCAATCTGGATCATTACTAGAATATGCCACAAAAAAGGAAAGACTGTTGTTAGAAGTTAACAAGCAAACGGATGATCAAACAATGATAAATCTAATTGTAATGGGATTACCAGACTATATAATAAATAAAATTGATAAAGAATTAGTAAAGTCGACCGCAGGTCTCTACAATGAAATTGGAAAATATGAACATTTTGCAAACAAAAGGAATTTCAGTAAAAATAAAAATATTAACAATGGATATAAAGAAAAACCTGATAAAATAAAACCATGCCAAATCTGTGAAAATTTAAATAAAGGAACTCGATTTCATCCAGAAGAAAAATGCTGGTTTAAGCAAACAAAAGATTATGATCATAAGAGAAATTATACAAAAAATGTAAACAACTCGGTGATAGATGTTGAACTTAATAGCAGTCATACAAAAAACGAATAGTAACACCATTAATAAAAGTCAAACTAATATTGAACGAACAGTTAGAAATATTTGGAATATATGACTCAGGTTCTAATGTTTCTGTAATTAATTCCAAATTAATAAGAGTAAAAGACAATGGAGAGGAAGAAATAAACAATGATAATCTAATAACAATTAATGGTGTTAAAAAAACAAGTGGTTTGACAAGAATTAAGATAAAAATTTTCGATATAGAAAAAATCACTGAAGTGTATATTATTAACGGAGAAGAGTTTAAATATGATTTTCTTATTGGACTGGACATCATAAAACAATTTAAACTAGTTCAAGATCAAGATTTGAAGATCTCTCAAAAAAGAGAGGAAACAATTATAGAAAATGAGGATGTAGAAGAAAAAAACACTTCTAAGGAAGTTAGAACTGGGAAAAATCCATGTTCTGTGAATTTTAATGAACATATTAAAGAAGAAGATTTTATATTGAACATGAAAAATTTAAATAACCAACAAAAGGCAGAAATCAACAGGTTGATTGATACATATAAATCAATCTTTGCTAAAGACAAATATGACATTGGGACAGTCAGAGATTATGAAGCCCGGATCGACTTACTTATGGACAAATACTGTTGCAAAAGGCCATATAGATGTTCCGTCACAGACAAAAAAGAAATAGAAGAACAAATAGCAAGGTTACTTGAGAAAAATCTTATAGAACAATCATATAGTCCATTCGCAGCACCCGTAACATTGGCTTTCAAAAAAGAAGACAATAAAAAATCCAGACTTTGCATAGATTTCAGAGATCTAAATAAAATAGTGGTTCCTCAAGCTCAGCCATTCCCATTGATTGATGACCTTGTGATAAAGACAAGAAACTCAAGATATTTCACAACGCTAGATATTAATTCTGCGTTCTGGTCTATACCATTACGAATTGAAGATAGGAATAAAACTGCCTTTGTAACGCAAGAAGGAGGTCACTACCAATGGACATGTCTACCGTTTGGGCTTAAGACATCACCAGCTATTTTTCAAAGGATTCTTAGTAATATATTAAGAAAGTATAAACTTAATGATTTTGCAGTTAACTATATAGATGATATCCTTATATTCTCTAACTCTTTTTCTGAACATATAAATCATTTAACACAATTACTGGAAGCGATAAAAAAGGAAGGTTTTCGAGTAAAGTTTACAAAATGTACATTTGCTTCGAATTCAGTAAAATATCTCGGCCATATAATTCAAAACAATACAATACGGCCAGTAAGAGACAATTTAATTTCAATAAGAGATTTTCCTACACCTAAAACACAAAAAAATATAAGGCAATTTCTGGGGAAAATTAATTTTTACCATGAATACATACCAAGAATTGCGATAATTTTAGAACCCCTTCATAATCTACTCAGAAAAAATCAGAAATTTATTTGGTCTACAGATTGTCAAAAGTCTTTCGATGAAATAAAAAACCTACTATGCTCACAGCCGATCTTAGCAATTCTTGATCAGGATTTGCCAATAAATATCCACACAGATGCATCTTTGGAAGGTATTGGAGCAGTGCTTAAGCAAATACAGTTAGATGGAAGAGAGAAACCAGTAGCATACTTTTCTAAAAAATTAACAGAGTCTCAAAAGAAAAAAAAAGCAATATACCTGGAATGTTTAGCAATCAAAGAAGCAATAAGATACTGGCAATACTGGCTTATAGGTAAAACGTTCACAGTATACTCTGACCATAAACCATTGGAAAACTTAAATATTAAATCAAGAACAGATGAAGAACTAGGGGACTTAACATACTACTTGTCACAATATGATTTTAAAATAAAATATGCTCCTGGAAGAGAAAATTTAGAAGCGGATTGTTTAAGTAGGAATCCAGTATTAGAAGCAAATCAAGACACAGATGAACAATTAAAAATTGTTAATATGATAACGTTGAATGATATTATTTTAGAACAAGAAAAAAATGAAAATATACAAACTAATAAAACAAAATTAATATCACGAGACAAAATTTACTATAAAAAGGATAGAAAACGTGAAAAAATAATTTTATCAGAAGAATTAAGTAAAAATCTTATCAATGATATACATGAAAGCATGTTTCATTTAGGTGTGAAACAAATGCAAAACCAGATTAGCTCATTATATACAGCTAAAAATTTAACAAAAAATATTGAAAGACACTGTAGAAGTTGTGAAGTATGTATAAAAAATAAAACAAGAGGACAGGAAAAATATGGTTTAATGTCACATTTGGGTCCGGCAACAAAACCTTTTGATATAGTTTCAATAGACACAATTGGAGGATTTGGAGGAACACGATCAACAAAAAGATATCTACACCTATTAGTTGATCATTTTACCAGATATGCTTACATTGTGACCTCAAAAACACAGAGTGCAAATGATTTTGTTAAACTTATTAATAAGGTTACACAATATCATGACATTGGTTTGCTTCTTACAGATCAATACCCCGGAATCAACTCAAAGGAGTTCAAAAAGTTTTTAAACGAAAATTCAATACCGATGATTTTTACTGCAGTAAATGCTCCATTTTCAAACGGACTAAATGAGCGATTAAATCAAACACTAGTAAACAAAATCAGATGTAAAATAAACGAAAAATTTAATAAAAAAGCATGGACAACAATTGCTCATGACTGTGTCGATAAATATAATAACACAGAGCATTCTGCTATAGGATTTGCACCAAAATACCTGCTGGATGGTACGGATGTTTCATTATTACCAAAGGAATTAAAAAAAGATAAATCAAAAGTTGATTGGATAAAAGATAGAAAAATAGCTTTTGAAAATTCAATCAAATCACACAACTACAACAAACAATTATTCGATAAAAAAAGAACACAAGGTAATTTAAATAAAGGAGATATGGTATATGTAGAAAACGGTAATAAGCTAAATAGAAAGAAATTAGATGAGCTAAAGATTGGTCCATTTGAGATAATTGAGAAAATATCAAACTCTATTTATAAAATTGATACAGGTCACAAGAAGCCAGAATCAAATCTGTTTCATATCACAAAACTCATACCGATTCCTAGTTGAAAATTTAGGAGATAATTTTCATATTTGAAGGGGGGAGATGTAAAGAAATAGGTACTATTTTGTTGTATTTTCTTGTTCTACCATTTCTTTAATTTGAATTTAGCGCTTAGAACAAAATGAGTGATCGCATACACTGACAATGACAGTTTGACAGCTGCTCCAGATGGATGTCAATGTCATGTCAGAAATGCTACCTAAAGAAAAATCCAAGAGACTCGCGCGTTTGAATTCATAAAATAAAAAGTGTAAAGTATAGTGAAATTGTACCGAAATTAACTTTAATTGTCGTTTCTTTGTTATTTCAGGTAAGATAATTAGTTATTAAGCTACCTAATCAATTGTTACCTAAGTTACCTAAGTATTTTCAAACTAAAATAAAACTTTGTTATTTCAGAGCAACACATTATCGTTTAATTTCACATAGAAAATAAATAGACTAATTGTCTTATATATATATAAAAGAAAGTCGTGTTAGTTACACTATTTATAACTCAAGAACGGCTGTACCGATATGGCTGAAAATTGGTGAGTAGGTAGCTTAGAGCCAGGAGACGGACATAGGATACTGTTTATCCCGTTCGACAGCGTTCCCGTGTGACTTGACATAAAACGTCAGTTAAACGTTACCTAGGATCTCTTAAACTACTGAACAGATCAAGATGAGATTTGGCGTACGTTTAGAACAAAGCCTAACTTAGATAAAAGGCTACTTATTTTACCGAAAATACGCGTGCGAAGCCGCGGGCAGAAGCTAGTAACTTATAAGTTTAACTGTTAACTAATAATAATAACAGTTTTCCATAATCAATGTACAAACTGTTGTATCGAGCATGTTTAATAAGATCTTTTGTACACTTTACACAATGAAGGAATATACTTATTTTATTTCATTTCAACGGGTGTGTGTATATGTCTCCGTGGTACAGTAGCTCCCAAACGGATGAATCGATTTTGGTTTAGTTTTTTTCGGATGAATGTTAACTTAATCGAGAGTTATCGTAGCTGTGATAAACCAGAGTAGTCATCCCGTCCATTTGTCATCTAATGTTATGGCAAACCGTCGCGTTTTTAGATTTTTTGTAAAATTATCTTGTTCTATACATTATTACGCTGAAAATTGACAAGCAGCGAAACTTTAAAGAAATTAGCACATGGCACAAAAATAGGCTTTTAAACTGGTCCTCTAGATACATTTTACAGTGACATAATTATAGCTTACCGCAAGCTTCAAGTTGCCTGCTATTTTTATGCTTTCATTGTAAAATCGATCCAAATGTTTTGAATTTAAGACAATTTTTGTGCTGTGCTGCATTTGTGCTGTCCAGATCTGTGACAACTTTAAAACTCGAATATGATGATAGGGTAGTATTTTCAAATCCAACTTAACACTCATTAAAATCGATGCCCCCTGCCCATTGGCCTTTACGACTGGCATGGATTATTTTATTGGTCGATAAAAGCTCTTCAAACACCAGTAGCGATTGAACGGTCTATTAATAATCTAAAAGGCTGGCAATTAAAATGATTTATATCTCAATCGAAAGCTTGGACTAAGCCATTGATGGAATATGGATCAACGATAGATTCAACACACGCTGTATTAACATACAGTACTTCGAGCAGCTCGAAATAGGTCCAAAGCTCTTGAGATCAGTAAGATTCAATATAGTTAAATCTATAAAACTGGTGCGATACCCTTTTGTTTTTCGTTTATTGGAGGCCGAGGTTTGTGACGTCAGCGTGGATAATCGAATGAAAAATCAAAAAACAATCGAAGCTTTAGACCTTTATACATCTGTGTACATAATAGTGGAGCGGAGAAGAAATATATAGTGCTAGAGAATCTACACAGCATAATCTAGCCCCAAGGCAAGAGAGCTTGTGTTATGGGTACTAGATAACTGATAAACCTTATGCATTGCATAAATACTTACTTACTTACTGGCGTTGCGCAGTGACCCGAAGTGGATCTTCGCCTCCGACACTAAAGATCACAAGTTGTTCCGGTCCCTTGCCGTTTCAGTCCAGTCGACGGCACGAAGTTCATGCAGATCTTTCTCAACTTTGTCGTTCCAGCGGTACCTCGGACGACGACCAATAGGCCTTCGGCCACTTGGGTGACCCAAGTATGCTCTGCTGGCTGCCCGATCCTCCCTCATTCGGACTACATGCCCGAGCCATCGGAGTCTCGAGGCTTTGGTTTCTCCATAAATACGTATTTTTATTAAATAGAAAAAACCCAACAAATATCTCATCAACTCAGATATCATAACAAATATCTTCAGATCGTACAATCATTTGTCCCGGACAGGCCATCGAACTTGCAACTTCCTGCGTCGCAGCCGGCTTATCTCCCACTGCGCCACAGGGGCCGTCTTCGAAATGCACCGCATAAGCCAATGCAGCGCAAATAAAAACCTTTGTAGAATGGCTTTTAGCCGATCTGCTCGCTTTTTATTCCGACATGCCGCGTTTCCTTGCGGAAATCCTACGGAGCTCTTTCAGAGCTTGTGGGTTTTCTTTCTATTGAGTAGTTTCTACTTAAAGCGACGACCTCAGTGGCGCAGCGGGCGAGAGTCCGCCTGCGACGCAAGCGGTTGCGGGTTCGATTCTCGCCTCGGAACAAATTTGTGTACGATCTGCAGAAAATTATTCCGTTGGTCTGGGTGTTTTCTATGTATGAGAAAAAAAATCTAGGTATCTATGTAGTATTAAATATATCAGTTATCTAGTACCCATAACACAAGCTTTGAGTAGCTTACTTTGGAGCTAGATGGTGCTGTGTGGATTGTCCAGCATTATTTAATTTATTTAAAAAGCCTTTTCCCATCGACCTTCTTATTTCGTACAAAATGCTATCAGGGGATTTCTTAATAAATAAATAATGCTGGAAAAATTCACGCAGCATTATCTAGCCCCAAGCTAAGCATAGCTTGTGTTATGGCTACTAGATAACTGATATAGGTACATAATACAATACACTACATAGATAGATATTTTTTATTAAACATAGAAAACACCCAGACCAACGGAAAAAATTTCTGCAGATCGTACACAAATTTGTTCCGAGGCGGGATTCGAACCCGCAACCTCCTGCGTCACAGGCGGACCTTCGCCCGCTGCGCCACGGAGGTCGTAATAAAAAATACTCAGTGATAGAAATCGCGCAAATGCAACAGCAATCGTTATAAATAATTAATAAATAAAATGCTGGACAATTCACAGAGCATCTCTAGTCCCCAAGCTAAGCAGAGTTTGTGTTATGGGTACTAGATAACTGATATTCGTACTAATATTATGAATTCGAAAGTAACTCTGTCTGTCTGTTACCTTTTCACGCCTAAATGGCTGAACGGATCTTAACGAAATTTGGCTGGTATTGTAAATAGCATCCAGGAGCGGACATAGGTTACTTGAAAAGCGTGTGCGAAGCCGCGAACAGAAGCTGATACTTAATAAAATACACTACATACCCCCCACAATACCCAGAAGACCCGAAAAAAATGTCTGCAGATCGTATAAACATTTGTCTATCTAATGTAATGATCGAAGAATCGAACCCGCAACCTCCTGCGTCGCAGGCCGACCTTCATAGCAATGCAGAGGTCGTAAAAAAGATACTTTGTACATCAACGATTAAAACTGACACGGTTGGATTGGATCTAACTCGATGGAACTTTCATTATATCTCATCATCAGCCTATATTAGTTCACTGCTGGACATAGGCCTCCCCTAATGAGCGCCATAGCGCCCTGCCCTCAGCTTGCCCCATCCAGCCATCTGCCTGCAGTCTTTCGCAGATCGTCATCCCACCTGGCCGGAGGGCAGGGAGGCCATTATATCTGCAGATATCGAATCTCTTACATCAATGGATTCGTGAACTACGCCACTGTTACCCGATGGTTACCCGTCAGCTCCACTTACCGTACCTATCAAACTCGTAATTATTTTCCAATCCATCTGTCGCCGTACCGTACAGGACAGTGATGTGACCCACCGACCCAGTTATAGACGCACGCGGTGACACATCCATTAGTGTGTCCAGTCCAGCAGTCACCGGCTTTTCAAAGTCACGTTTTATTGCTATTGCTGTATCTGTAAGATATAGAGGTTTGTTCAGTGGCGTAATAAATAAGTGCTCTGAAGGAAATAAATCACGATTTAAGTTACTAGCTTCTGCACGTGTTTTTCCTAAAAAATATCATATTTGTTATTCCAGATCTCGAACAACATCTGTGCAAAATTACTGGATTTCCTGTGCTCTTGTCTCGATAAACTCACTATTTATCCGAAATTCTTGAGTTTCTAAAAGCTTTGTGAATTTCACTTTATCAGTCACAGATTAATATGTAAAGCTCGAGGCTACTTAAAACATCGACTACCAAATCCGAGGCATTCATTATGCTTGTAACCATGTTAGGTGTATCCTTGCATCTCACAACTTCACAAGGCTTCACCTTACATATCCAGTTCTAGTTCTAGTTCGTGGAAAACCCAATAACACATTTCCAAATGTAGAGCAAACGTACACACTTCCGTAAGCCTTGGTATAATATATGCCGATATTGGAAGGCTGTCGTGGCTGAAAATATATTGAAGAACTAGCTTCCGCCGTTTTCGATATAATAAGTAGCCTAATATTATCTAAGTTGTGTCTTGCCCTAAATGTACGCCAAATTTCATCTTCATCTGTTCAGTAGTTTTGGAGATTATATGTAGGTAACAAAAATTTCACATTTCACAAACTTTCGCATTTATAATATTAGTAGGATTTGTAGGATATTAGTAGGATTAGAAGGATTCTTCGAAAATATGGTAGGTTTTCGCTCTGCATTCAAATAGATTTCAGTTTTGCCACTACGGCAGTAACTCAATGTACCTAATCTGTGTCTCTACCACAAAGTTGCATGTAAATTCACTTATCAGCTAGAAAAGTGATTACTGATTAGCGATTACACAACGAATACCTAGCGTCAGTGTGACATAACGTAACAGAGTCAAGGTTGATTTATTGTTTACTATTTGTGGTGACAAATGCGACCTTGACATTGGTGGTGTGGTGTGGTACTAATTGGTACAAACACAGCGTAGATATAATGATGTGAAGTGCTTTCGATACTGAGTGTGTTTGTGTAGGTGTTAAGTTGATGATGTCCTTCTGGAAGAAATTGTTTTAAGCAATAAGGCCGACTGTTGTACATTTTTATTTGTTCATTTTATTTATATTCCAACTGCATTCTTACTACCCGTTGTCCTATTATCCGTTTTCCCGTAGGAATTAAGCATTTTCCCGCGGTAAAAAGTAGCCTATGTTCATCAAGAATAATGTAGGCTTCTAATGGTAAAAGAATTTTTCAAATCGGTCCAGTAGTTTCGGAGCCTATTCAATATAAACAAACAAACAATCAAATCTTTCCTCTTTATAATATTATTTATATAATATTATTTATTTATATTTATTCTATTATATGTATATTAAAGTGTTCATTCATTGAATCATTCTTAGCCGAATTTTCGTCTACGGCGGCGGCCTCAACGGAGACTAGTCATGTCGCAGGACATATTAGAGTGCACAAGTGTGTATGCAAAGACTTGTGCACTCTCTGTTCCCTCACTCTCATAATCATGGGAATTGAGAAAATTTTCTTGCTATGTGTTATGTTTTGTATTAAGCTCGATTTAACGACTACCATCTGTACTTATTTTCTGTATAACTGTTTAGTTTGTCCCCTGTGCTCGAAATAGACTTTGCAACAGAAGAAATAATTATGAAAATCATAGGTACCTATACTTATATTTCAGTATAGTCTAGTCATAACGTATATTTCACTTTGGATGTTTGTGACCACTTCCCGCCAAAACTACTAAACGGATCGGTCTAAAATTTCACCTAGATTTAGTTTCTAATTTATTTAGCAACATAAACTCTGAAAAACGCTTGCGAAGCCACGGGCAGAGAATAGCTAAGTATAAAATATGTATCGCTGCGTGCGTGACGTAAACACATTTCGTCATGCACGTGTACGCAAATCGCTACGACTGAGTCTGCCACATTCGCTGTTCTGACAGATTTTCAGTATCCTGCAGAATTTGTGAACATTTTGTTAGATATTAGAAACTCGTTTTCAAGCAGAACCAACTCTTATGTCACCTAAATAAGATAGCGATTGCACCAAAACTAATCAGAAACTTCGTTTTTCCGAGTTCCCTCCAGGGCAGTGAATACGTTACTGAGCTACTAAGCTACGCAAGTTGCACATATTATGTTAAGCTTCCATGAAGAGATCGATTTATAATATCGCCTTTTATTTCCGCGTAACTTTACCTCCTGCCTTTAAGGTAAATTCTCATAAACAAAGAAAATCCTCAAGATTTCATACATACGCATGCATGGTTCAGAACGCACCGACGACAATCATTAATTCGAGTCACGCAGGCATAATGTAGGTTTAAGTTACCGATTGTTGTCAGTAAGATAACGTCGTTATAAAGTAGTCTGCCTAGCTAAGACTGCACGGTTGGAAATGCCCTCTGGACTGCAGAGATAGAATAGAATAATTTTATAGTGAAAGTTTAGATCATAGTTACCTAAAGGACTTAAAATCAAATAAATGTTTCCACACTTTTATCCGTTTCGGACGTACAATAAGAATTTTCATTATATCAGCAAAGTAAGTCGTCAACTAGTTTCGTCTCTCCCCGAGACGACGGACAATACAATACAAGGAGCTCCTTGCAAAAGGAGCTCGGAGAGGCAATATCACTGGCAGGACTCTATCGTTGTTGCGTGGCACTCTTAGTGTCAAAGTCGAGTATTGTGGTGTCCTGATGATGTCTCGTGGACAAACGAAACTAGTTGACCACTTACATTGATGGATTTTTTCAAAAGTTGGTCTGGTCTTTTCTTTTACAAATTAAGTTGTGTGCGTGCTTAATGTGGCAATTTTAAATTGCGTAAGTCAGTTTTTGAGTTTCTCTGATTGCATAGCACGCTAATTTGTGGGAGGGCGGGCGGTGCACGCGTATTGCATTTTGTTGGATCTAATCAGAGAAGGTTTTGCGCGGATTTATCGACTATCTTTATGTAGACCGGACCGACCAAGAGCACCGTGTTCTCGATCCGTTAGTATTCACTTCACGAAGCAGTTTGCAATGTTAAGCAGTCATTTTGTACCATTTTCTACGCTGTTTCGTGAGCTTTCGCGAGTCGAAACAGAAATAACTTTCTTATGTGATGTGAGGAGAGATGTTAGATTGTCAGAATATGGTTGAGCATCAGATTATTGTAATGTAAAAGGACTAGAGTAGTAAAAGGACGGATGAGCGACAAAAGATAATATCGCGTTTTGGTACTAATCTTTGTTACTTTGGCCCGATATTTCCATCTCTAACTGAATTATTTATTGGCCTATTGTAAGAATATGGTTGAGCATCAGATTATTGTAATATAAAATTACTTTAGTAGTAAAAGGACGGATGAGCGACAGGAGATAGGAAATAATTTATTGCGTTTTGGTACAAATCTTTGTTGCTTTGGCCAGATATTTCCACCTGCAACTTAATTATTTAGTGACCTACATTGTGGCAGGTAATAATAATAACTATAATAATAATCCTGTTTGTTTCTTATTTTTTTGTTTACTTTTTTATGTTATGTTTGTGTCGCTGGTCTTCAGGAACCCCTTTTAGAGCAAACGCATTCTGGTGGATAATAAATAGCGTAAAACATTCAAATAGATTTAAATATTTGGCCAGCATATAAAAACAATTATTAAGGTGGTTAGTGACGCTTGAAAAAAGATACGTTTTTTACTATATTCTAGGTTCTACAAGTAATTTAAAGGCAAGCCATTTGTTATGAACTCACGGTAAAACAATCTACGAATCAATTGTACCTAGTTTTTTTCTAGCGTCACCACTTAGGCACTACCGTAAAATAGAAATATCAATATCAAAAGCTTTTAAATGAGTATTTTATATGACTTAAAATAACAAAACAATCCAGCTAAAGATAAAGCCTCTCGCGAAGATAGAAGCCTAGTTAAGCTGACTGCAATAACTCAGAGATTGTCCTTAGATAACGTCAATTAAATTTGAAAAGAGCCGCTCAATTTTGCCATTCCGATTGTATCTTGCTTTGAAATAATACTCACTTGATAATAAACTTTAGTCTTATTAAAGCATCTCTATTTTGGATAAAAATAAATTAAATAAATTATACTAAGTAAATAGACATCAGAGAATAGACATAGGTACAGGTAAATAGACGTTCGGGCGGGAATTGGACATTTTGGGGAATAGTCTTCCAGTTAATAGACTTTCGGAGACTGAACATTTAAGGAATTGGACCTAATATACCTACCGAACCCAAATTTTTACTTCACTGGTAGGTTTAATAATATTGGTAGGTGTTTCTTTAAAAACCGGAGGATCAAGAGCTGTCCTCGGTTATCTTGAAATTAAGGAAACTATTATAAAAACAGATTTTTTTAACTTTGCAATTTTTGAACATTGTAGAGATATGTTTTTATTCCTAAGGTAATTGAAAACCTATTAATCAAAATACATTAAAGCATTGACATTAATCAAAACCCTGAGGGTTTTGGTTAAAATTTAGGCCTACGACATCTTTCGAAGATGATTGTTATGATGACATATTGATGATGATGACATTGACCACCCAGCACAAGTCCTCTTCAGACCGTCAATTCACGAATTAACAACAGATACGAATTGGACGCAGTGCGCAATCATATTTACCTAAAAGGCATCGATCGTACAACGTTCGCTGTCCAAAGCTTTTAAATAATGCAGAGCTCTCTAATAATAGAGTTTGTTTACAAACATACTTCTTTGTAGAGTTTTACACCTGCCCGTAAAAGTTAATGTTCTAGCTGTTTATAGCTTGTTGAAAGGGTATGTGGGTACGTAATACCACGCGTTCAATTATGTACCTTTCAAGTTTACGTAAATAATGTAAACCGTTTGAAAGAAGTTAGTTAAGGGCCGGTTCTCACAAAAGAAAAGCACAAGAAATGTGTGAAAAATATAGATTTTACACACATTTCGTTTTCATAATAGCGTCACATTCGAGATTCGATGGATAGCCAAAATATGACGCTTTATTACAAGCTTTTATTAAACTTGCCCTGTTAATATATGTGGGAGAAATTTGCAAATGAATTTTCGACAAGTTATCCTCAACCCATTGAGCTGAAATTGGCTTACTTAACTGTAACGAACCTGTGCCGAAATATTGGAAAACTCAAAACTCAAATCATTGTAAATATCTGAATTTTCTGAATACTTTGCTCTGGTAGGAACCGGTCCCAAATTTACTGAAAACTGCATCAAGATCCGCTTTGTGGTTTAGGTAAAAACTACGCAGACACAAAGCAAACGCTAAAAGTGACTTCGAAGAAAGAAATAAGAGTTTCCTCAATAACTTAAAAATTTATTAGGTACCAGTATAAGAATTAGCGTCAGAAATTGTGTTACTACGGTGTACTGACAATGAAACTCAAGATCTACTCGTACCGTGTCGTTGACATGACAACCGCTACAATGTCTAAGCCCCTGATTAAATGTACATAGCAGCGCTTGTGACTAGTTCCAATTAGATATATTGCTTTTTGTAGGCGCTTCTTGTCTCATTGTAGTGTAGGTATTGTACTTGTGGTTCTGATATTTAAGGTTGCGGTTTTGCTTGTGAGGTTGGAAGCGTTTTGGTGAGAGTAACAGTGGTGAGGTTGATATTATTTTTTCACTTTTAGCTGGAGTAAGACAATCTAAGTTCTTTATGCATTGGGAAGAGTACGATTCGGCTCAAGGTGCTATACCATATAAGAGACCAACTCTCGGAGGCATCACGTGTCACTGTCTGCGAATCATTAGTCTTATCCCGCCTTAATTATGGAGATGTTGTTTATGGTCCTCGCTTGCTCAGGAGAACGGAGCGATTACTACAGCGCGTGCAAAATGCATGCTGTCGATTCTGTTTTGATGTCCCTCCCAGAAGTCATATCACTCCATTTTTGAACAGGGCGTCCATGCTTAACATGGACTCAAGAAGAGAACTGCATCTTGCGGGGCTCCTCTTTGATGTTATAAAGTCTAAGCAACCAGAATACTTATATACGAAGCTCAACTTTGTAAATCCGAACTCCACAAGGCAGCTAAGAACCATAAGATCAGCGCTACTGTATCACGACCATAGAACGGCAGCATTTACTGGTAGCTTTCGGTACGCGGCGACGAAGTGCTGGAATAATATTCCCCCACCCCTTAGAAATCTTTTATCAAAATACACGTTAAAATCTAAACTTAAAATACATTTACTCAATAAACAAAAACAAGGAATTCCTAAACACTTCGATCGCTGACTCGCTGGCTACGCACGAAACGATCTTCTTTCAGCGTAAAAAGGTAGGTAGGTATTTAAGCGTATAATATAAATTCATAGGTATTTTATTTATTTTTCTGCTCAGTTGGCTGGCTCTCCAATGTTGCCCAGACTCTTATGAGATTGGTGTTCTCAGAGGAGAGTGCATCCATCTTATAGTTACATTTGCAGTTAGTATGTAATAGATTACAGGTCTTGTATGTAGTGTAATATGCTCTCTCAGCTGTCAGGCCCTGCGCGCCGTAAAATCCGTGTTATGGTATGGACAGACGTGTGTCGCTGGGCCCGCCTTGTCTCGTCACCCTGAAGGTGGTAGCTGAAAATCAGTGTTTGCTCATAGAGCAATATTATCACTGAGCTACTACCCATTTGCCACTGCTACACACACGTATTATTGGTTAAAATACTCAACAGCGTTTTGTACTTATTGTAAGCAGGTACTTAGTGTTTCATCCCGGTTTCTACTATAAAATCATGAAATAAATTGTAAATAAAAGGAACCTAGCGGCGGGATTAGCACTGGTATGAGGTGCCTCTACTTTCTGTTATTACTTTTAATTTTTATATTTATGTTAAATTTTGCCAATTTGTTATATGTAAACAAACTGTATGTGTGTGTTTTATGTGACAAATAAATGATTTACTTACTTACTTACTTACTATTTGAAAAGTTAAAGGAAGCTTAAACCAACACATTTGGGTCAAAATGTGTTGGTTTAAAAGCGGAAAGAGCTCCTGTCTGAGGAATGATGACAGGTGGGTTTTTTGGGTTCGTCAACTGCCATAACTAACGAGGAAAAGAGCTCAGTAGAAAGTTCAGAAGGTCCATTAGAAATGGCATTTTTGGTCGTATGCAATTCCTATAGTAAAACTTCGAAGATCTGTCCCAATTTCACAGTTTTTCTTGGAGTTCTGCCCAACAAACTGCAATCTTGCTAGTCCTAAAGACTAGGTCAGACTGCGTAACCAATACACCCGATACAGCTTACCTATACCCAGATACCGGATATACCGACATGATACCCATGGGAGGTAACCCGATGCGCGCGCGCCTCAAGGCAAGTGCAGCTATCGGCCCGTTTCGGATCGCGCGTCGGTGTTTTGTTACTTGAAGCAATCATGTTGCACCTTAGTTTTCTGATGTATTTCAGTATTTTTATAATGACGGCATTAGCCTTAAGGTTTGTGCAATAGAAGACGGAACGGGTATCATGTCTTCTAAATAACTTAAATCTGAAATAAAATAGAGCTTATGTTAAATGGAAAGCAAAGCACATAATAGTAGTGTTAAATAGTTTTCAAATGCAACAACTTAACATACATACCTGTAAAAAAATGTAGAAAGTTTAAAGGTTTTCGTTAATTTAGGTAATCTTGCCGTATTGTTTAGAATTTGCACCACCCAACTCTTTCCGCGGGTGTCGCAAGACGCGACTAAGGGATTTCCAATTATCCACCGGGGGCGCCCGCTCCCGGGGGATATCTCTTAGTGCAGTTTGGTGGTAGAATTGTAGTCTGCAGAACAATTCTACCTCCAAACTGCAATCCCCAACCCGTATGCCTAGCGTAGGGATTATGGGAGATAAAAGCCAATAAGGCGCTTATCAGGTGGAGGCCTACATTCAGCAATGGACAATTGTTGAGATTGAGGTAATCTTTATTATGGACACATTGGACACCCACCGATCTGCCGACACAGCCCGGTGGCGGCTTGGTGCTACATTTTAGTAAATGAGTATTGAAATCAGCCGACAGTGTTTTGTCGAATAGTCGGCGGGCTGTTGGCGACTTTAGTGTGGAGAATCCATTACCCTAAAGACCGTTTATCAGACAGAATACTTACTTCTGATAGGGATCCTATAATATTATAAAGACGAAGGTTTGTTAGTTATAAAGTTAGATTATTTAAGAGTTAAACACAAGAAGAAATAAATAAAAATAATGCTGGACAATTCACACAGCATTATCTAGCCCCAAGCTAAGCAGGGCTTGTGTAATGGGTACTAGATAACTGATATACTTATACTACAATACACTACATAGATAAATATTTTTTTATTATACATAGAAAACATCCAGACCAACGGAACAAAGTTCCGCAAAACAAATTTGTTCCGAGACGGGAATCGAACCCGCAACCTCCTGCGTCGCAGGCGGACAATCGCCCGCTGCACCACGGAGGTCGTCAAGAAAGTTCTGAACACACCTGGAAATTGTACTACGACGAACGGGGTTCCCCAAACGATACACTTTAATCAAATCAAATCAAATCAAAAACTCTTTATTTCCATAAATACAATAAATGTACACTTAGAAAAGGTCAAATCATAAAACTAAACACTGGCACGGAAATAAAGTGATATTTTTGATTTCTGTCGCTTCGGTATGTAGACTAAAGTAAAGAAGCGACGAAGAAACCTTTAGCCTGTTAGTTGTTATTTTTCGAGTTGGAGCAAAACTCGTCCCAAGCTTTTTTATCCTCTAGATAATCTGATATTTTGTAGTAAGCCTTTTTACAAAGGATATGTTTGACAATTTGTTTGAATTTATTTATTGATAATTTTTGCAACTCACTTGGAGTTTTGTTGTAGAAGCGTATACATTGCCCTTTAAAAGATACATTTATCTTGTGTAGCCTAGTTGTGGGCACAGCGAGTTTATCCTTATTTCTAGTATTTATATTATGTATGTCGCTATTTTTAGGGAATAGATTGATATTTCTATGAGTGTACAACAAGTTTTCATAAATATTTTGACATGGTACTGTCATTATGTTTATTTCTTTGAATTTATCACGCAGGGATTCTCTGGGACCCATATTATAGATTGCACGAACAGCTCTCTTCTGCAGCACAAATACGGTGTTAATATCTGCAGTGTTCCCCCACAGCAGTATGCCATAAGACATAACACTATGGAAGTAGCTGAAATAGACTAGTCTAGAAGTATCAACGTCTGTAAGATGACGGATTTTTTTGACTGCATACGCTGCAGAACTAAGTCTCTTCGATAGCTTATCTATGTGTTGGCCCCATTGAAGTTTACTATCTAAGGTTATTCCTAAGAATACTGTACTGTTTACAATTTCTAACGTTTCTCCTTTTACGTTTACATCAATCTTAACGTGTTTTACATTAGGTAGAGCAAATTTTATACATTTCGTTTTAGTTTCATTAAGCAAAAGATTATTGACATTAAACCAGTGTACTACTTTTGAGATTGCATTATTCACATCGTCAAATTTTATGTTTCGTCGTTTCATTTTAAAAATTTATGAAGTATCGTCAGCAAACAATACAATCTCATGATTATTCTTGACTAGGTGAGGCAGGTCGTTAATATAAACTAAAAATAGGAAAGGACCGAGGATAGAACCCTGCGGTACACCCATTGTAACTACAGACCCCGAAGACCGTTTCCCATTAATGTCAACTCTTTGTATCCTATCACTCAAGTAAGATGTAAGAAGATCCAAAGAGGTGTCTCTTATTCCATAGTGATGTAGTTTCCTGATTAATGTTTCCTGATTTGTGTTAAAAATACTAGACTAATAGAATAGTTGTAGTAGTTAGTAGTTGTAGTTGTTACAGTCTATTTTATGTAGGTACCCCAACTTATCTTGCGGAGGAAGGCCCTGGTGACCCGTACCACAGGTTTTTATAAACCTCTCTCGGGCACCAGTCTCTTACAAAACAAGATAACTTGATACAAATTAAGACTAAGCATAAAATTGTAATTATCTTTTGTAAGAGAGAATAAATACATTATTCAATTCAATTCAAAAAGAATCCTGTTCTTTTTAATAAGGAAATCATACTACTCGCGAACCTAACCCATCCAATCTGTAAAAGATTCAGACAGGCGAGGAATTGGCCAATTGGACCACAGCTTAGACAATATTCACCAGGATCTGAAGCGACAATTGAGCGGTAGACAATTGACCTGCTGATTTGGTGACGTTGACTTATTACGGCATTTTGCTAAAACGACCCTGCTACTGAAAGGTTCTGAAACAGAGTTGCCATCTTTTAGTCAGTCCTATTTTCAGAGTCGTTTGGCGGTCGATGTTTCGGTGAACAATAAAAGAACGTATATTTTTACAGCTTTTTCAGGATCCGCACTTCCGCCTACCGGAAAAGCGACCTTAGGTGTCCAAGTCTTGGATTTTGTTGCATAAGACTTGCTTAGAAATGATTCACATAAGAATTTGAACGTATTTTTGTGGAAACAAGATTTCCTCATGCCTTCACTCCTCTGAGAGCTCAATATCTGTGCCCTTACCGGTATATCTTATCGAATCCGTCAATCATACTCCTTTCGTCACGCAACATTGTTCATCAAACTTTGCACTGCCATCAACCTTGACAATGACAGAGCCAAGGTTAGCAACCAACAAGTCGCTATTAGGGCTATTTAGCCTACAATTTAGTAGATACAACGAGTGGGGTCGACTGCTCACCTGTTGTGATGCGTGGCTATCTTTTGTTTTATTTTGTAGGACCGGGGTTCCAATAAACCAGTACGGATCTGGTCCGGAGTATCGTATTTGTGCAAAATCCAGGGTGAATAAGTTCGAAGCGAGCTATGGAGCACGCTTCCCAGAAGGTACTTATTTAGGCCTAAGATGGCTTCTGCCACATCGTCACTTACTTAATTGAGATGACCAAACGCTTGACCATTATCAATATAAACAAAACATAAAAACTACACGCTGAAGGAAAGGCACACAAAAGAGCGAGTCCTCGTAAGGATAACCGTCTCGCTATGTACTACTTTTTATTAAATTGGTAGGTCTCCACGTAAGTGGCCAGCTTAACCGGCCCAGCTTAATCTGATTTTAAGACCCTTCGTAGAACCATCATCGTTTAATTTTCTTTGATTTGTCATCTAGACTAGAAAAGAAAACTGCAGTTCGGATCAAGTGGATCTGGCAATCATGAATAAGAATACTAGACCATGCTTTGATTAGATTTCAAAGGGCATGATTGCCCTTCTATTTTTCGCCCATCGCTGTCATACCCATTTGATGAGACTTTCCATCAGCTGTCTGTCCCAATCAATCATCAAACAAAAGGTTTATTTTGAACGCCATTGAAAAGCCACAAAACAATGCCCATAGTAACTACTGCAGTGCCCCAGAAAGGGCGATTTCATTTTAGATTCCATTGAAAGTTTTTCTCTTACGGTACTTTGCCGTTCACTTGCTCTGTAACCCTTTTAGCTTTATTGGAGCAACACTGATGAGATGAGGTTGCAATCTTGCAATTCACTTCAACGAAGCGTTTTTGTAAAAACTGCTTGTTACATGATAAGTAGCTTGACTAGTACTCGTCGTTATTTTCATGGAATCTTCTAAATAATTAGTTAGAACTCATATGTTTTGTGTGTGCCGAAAAAAAATCCGTATAATGTTTAAGGTACCTATCTCCTATGAAGTTATGAACAAAAATACACGCCACTGCAGCTGATCAAAATATTCATTTGCATTGGCGCTAAGTTTTCTGAATTAAAAAAAGTATTTCACTTTCGGCTTCTGGCACCCAATTTATAGTGTTTATTCAATAATCACTTTACTACGTTCTATTGGGACATGCACTCCAACCTTCTTTGCGTACGATGCATTTCCTGGCATCTGCCAATTGGGCCATCCTAGAGTAGTGTGTAAACAATGTTTTCGGGCCTTGAGCCTCGGTTCAACATCCAATCACTATGCAGCGATCGCAAAGTTTCCGCAAACATAGCAGAAAGTACCTACTTCACCTGCTGTAACAAGGTAAATGTAGTAAATGCGCAGTGCTACATGCGCGGATTTCCTCCCCACCTCCCGTTTCCAGGAGGTGGTTGGTTCCAAGTAGGATGTGGAGGAAATTGACGGATTGTTTTGTTGGTTTAGTGGACGGAAAGGTGAGGTCTGAAAATTAGATGCGTGTTACATAGAGATAAGTCTATCACCCAAATATTGTAATGGCGATAGTTTGGATGTCTTGTTACTCTTTTTCGCCAAAACTAATAAACAGATCCGATCGGTCTAAAACTTTAAAGGTACACATAATGCTGTTCTGGACATGGAATAATAATTGGCTTTTTATCGAGGGGCATATACTATTTATATTGGAGACGAGCGCGTGAGAACCCTCAGGCAGAATATAGTCTTATATTTCTAGGTCTATTTAATTATATTTATGAATTCCACTTGAAAAAATTAGTTGTCTGTTTTCATGAACTGTGTCGGCATTATAAAATTTCAAATAAAAGCCCCATTTATAAGACGCCACCCAAGGGTGTACGTAAATCCAAATTACAAACGGATTACTAAAATACCATTCAAAGGCGCTTTGTAAATAAAAGCGTTTAGGAGAAAGTAACTTAATCTTCACCGTTTCAATCAGTAAATGTAGAATCTAAACGGGACATAATAATGCTCTCAATGGTTACATCTAGGCTACCACACTATCTACTATCTATCTGACTAGCTAGATTATCCTAAGAGTGGGGTGAGCAAGCTATAGTTGTGAAACTACGGCGTGCTCTACCCCATAATGATTGGGAGTTTTTTACTTTTAGGGGAAGACCCACGTCTTGTCTGTCTATTTTTGACAATCAGTGAAGGATTAGCTCAGACTATTTCGCCGCTCGGAATTCAGAATGCAGCCCATTGGCCACATTTAGAATACACGCAAAATAAACAACCAGCAGTGGCGAAATAGTCTAAGCGAGTCAACTTAAGGATTTTTTGAGAGTACATGGTTTCTCTCAAGGATCACGATTTAAATTCTCCCTTTCGCCTGCGGCCCGATCGGTCCTTTCGTCGTCCTTCGGTCCTCTACGTCGTGCGTCGAGCGCGCTCGACGGCAGGGACGACATAGAGGACCGAATGAGGCCCTCACCTCAGCAGCATATTTTATATTGGTCCACTGCTGGATGCAGGCCTCCCGCTGATTGGATTTTATCTTATGAGGGGTAATGCCCATAATCCCTACGCTGGGATTGCAGTTCGGTGGTAGAATTGTTCTGCAGGGGGCCGCCGCTGCCCGCTCCCGGTGGATACTGGATATCCCTTAGTCACCTCTTACGACACTCGCGGGAAGAGTTCGGGCTTCATGGTAAATAGATAGGGCAGCAGTAAACTGATGAACCTTAAATGAATGACAGAAAGGTTGATCAGTTTAATCAAAATCCTGCTGCTTGTTACTCTAATCTAGATCTGTAGGAATCCTAAGATAAAAACGACGTTTAAGTCCTTATCTGGGATCTCTACTGTCAAGTCCCTTGATAAATTAACCGTCAGTAATCTCTGAACACGAATTGAGAAAGTTGCTTTATGTCCTTTCTGTTTTGTTTATGCTTAGTTCTATGTACTCCTTTACCACAGATTTACTGAGTTACTTTTAAAAGATAGTGCTGATTTCAATATATAATCATGAAGACCAGTTTTTTCTTTTGATAGGCAGTAAGCTGGAAGAATGGCTTGTATGGTAGGGCAGGCTTCCACTAAAACTTGGGTTTGTTAATAACCAATTACTTACATGGTTTCAAAATAACGTCACGTTAATTTTCTAATGGGGAAATTCTAATGGGGAATTCTAAGTGGGGAACTGTGATCTGCACTGACATCTCGTTTTTCAGTGTACGTGCATTGTCCCCCTGCCTAACCAGACCCTAACAAGCCCAACGCCTTAAAGTACCAGACAGTTGGTCATTGACTTGTTACAACTTTTCTGTAGGTGTGGACGGGTTTGATGCTTCAATGAGACTCTTTAATCCCGTTTTTGTCTGGCGTCCTCTGTGGCCGTGAAGTGCCACAACGTGTCCCAGTTTCTTCTTCCTGGAAGCAGTCACGACACAGGCTGCTGTCTGTGGCTACAGTCATGAGAAGATAATGGTTCAAATGGCGCTTATAGTTACCGCAGTATCGATGATCCCATCCAAAGGAAATGAATTTAAATAAATTAAAAGTTTTTGCCTCTAATATATTTCCTTCGCTTTTTCCAATTACTATTCCATCTCATAATAACGTCATTATCACTTTCATCCGCACTAAGTCGATGATTGATGACACCTATCACTGTTAAGTTCAGGTCGATTTATCACACGCGTTCAAAACGAGCAATTTGTCAAGCCTGCCAATCACTGTTTCCCAGGGTTTGTCTCATACCTCTGGAGGAAACAGCTGGTACAATCAAAACTTACAACACAGATTACTCAAAATATTTTTTTTCTACCACAGAACCCCAACTACAATAGAACCCACAAAATTTAGTTAGTTCAAATGTGACATGCGGACAATCAAGGATTTTTGAGTCCTTTCTAAAACTTGGTTTCGATAGAATATGATATGACTCTCCTCGTAGATGTTGTAAAAGGTAAATAAGCTAATCTCACCTCACCGTGTAATAAGCAGGACCTAGCATCCTCCTGTGTTCAAATTGAATACATACTTACTACCAATCCGCCTGCCAAGAACCGTTGTTACCCCTTCCTAATTTTCGCTCGAAAATTCTGTCTCCAGCCAATCCGCCTGCCAAGCGCAGTGTTACCCATTCCTAATTTTTGCTCGAAAATTCTGTCTCCGGCCAATCCGCCTGCCAAGCGCAGTGGTAGGTACGGTCTTCCTTATTTCCGCTCGAAAATTCTGTCTCCTGCCAATCCGCCTGCCAAGCGCAGTGATAGCCCTTCCTAATTTACGCTTGAAATTCTGTCTCCGTTATTTATGATGTTGTTAATTTTGGGGTGGACCAGCTTGCTTAGATTTGATCTGCATCTTGCAATATCAGTCATTACTTGGCTTTCTAACGGAATGCATTCCATCTATAATAACACTGGTTATTCCACGAAATTACGCCGTTTTGTGTTCCACCTTGATTCCCCAAAATTGGATGTTTCAAGAGCGTGGAGAATACGAATTCAATTGTAAAAGGCTTGGGGGCCTATTTCACAAGATTCTAGCTGCAAACAGTGATTTACAAGTGTGAAATCAGTGTTACTCTGTTTCCTGTTAGAGTGTAGTATACTCTCAGTCTTAAATAATGTAAGTGCTAAGCGCTAACCAAGTTAAATGATTGGTAGATAGTAGAGAACTTTGTGGTTTGTTCTGTTCAACCAGTCTACCACAAAATTTCTGTTTTGCCGCCGAGTAGCATTGCTGTTTTTCAGTAATTATAGCGCCCCTAAAGCTGCTGGTGAAATTACAGGCAGTCAAAGCTTCACATATTCCTTGTGCGAGACTAATGCGAACTAATGATAAAAGCACGCATTATGCATCACGTATACAGAATTTATTACCTCACTATCTTCATTGCAGTATGTTATTTCAGGACCAGAGCTACATCTATGCTAAATCCGTTTACGTGCTGTAGATTTGACCCCTTACTTATAATAATTATTGATCCGTACATCATAAATACCATTTGCTTCCGTCTCCAAGTTCTATAAAAACCTAGTCCGAAAACGTCAAAGAAGAAATAGATATGTACCACCAGCTACAGTCACGCTTCAGCGCCCCTGCGCCGGCGCAGGCAGTGCCGCGATGTCGGTGTGGTGCGGTGCGCGCATTCTGCCACTCGAGAGGCGGGTTTACTCTATCACTTTAGTGGTTTGTTTCTATTTCTAATTGCTTTTAATAATGTTGAGATTATTTCGGAGTGGTTTATTATTTGGGTTTGGGCCATGGGGCAGTGATTAATAATTTAGGAAAATTGTGTTGTGCTTGTGGTTTTGGTTCGTGAAAGGTTTTGAGTAATTTCAGTTCGTGGAATCTAGTGCTTTTTTATTTTTTTACGGTGGTATCAAAGTGTTGTATCAGCCAAGTGTAGGAAATTAAGGTTTTTCAGGACTTTGCAATTTGGTAGTTGCATACTGCAGACCGACGCGGCATTTTTGTTTATCAAAGATCAAAATAAAAAAAGCAAAACCTAACTAAACTAAGTATCATTAATTACCAAGGTACCTTTTGACAAAATCTTATTAACTTTTGACACGCATCGATATTAGAAACTTACATGAAATGAGATGGGGAATTCGCTAGCATTTTAATCAAATATCGAACGAAATAACGAACAATATAGTCGAACTTGTAAAATTTTGTTAAAAATTTTCATGATTTTACTTAAATAAAGCAACCTGATAAATTACGCGCTAATAAAATTTTTGCTATTGGTCGGCGTGCTTTAGTCAAAGCGTAACTTTCAAAGCTCTTAAATCAAGTTACAGCTGGCTAGAGTCATTGTGGTCTTCGTACTTATTCTTGAAAATAAAGGAGTAAACATAAAAACATCCACAAAAACTATCCAAGTCCGTTGCAAATCTAAAGCTCGCGTCGTCGTGGTCACGAACTTATCTCGATCAAATCTATTTTAAACGTAGCTAATATAATTATATTTTTGGTGTTAGCCTAGCCCTACAGACCCCAGCTTTCTATCTAAAGTACTGAAGTTTTCCCGATCCTAAAGATTCAATTTGAAAAAAAAAAAAACCGCTTCTTCTTTAGTTCCAGATAAAGATAAGTTCTTTTCTATGAACATGGACCGCTAAACTCATGATACATCTCTTACCGCCGAATACTCAAACGCAACTCAGATTTAAGCACGTCTCAACTGACCAATTTTCGACAGATCATTGAAAACTCACAAAATCGCGACTTGGGACGTGCTGATACGTAAGTTACGTTTGAGTATTCGAGCGTTAGTCCTCAACTCTAATGCCCGTATTATGAAACTATGCTCAGCCATCGATCTAAACTTGAGTCACGCTTTTGTCATAGAAAATCGTTACTCAAGCATAGATGAATGATAGAGCAAGCTTTTATAATACGGGCCTAAGTACTCATCTCTTGAAGAAACGCAGATTTCATTTTTTCTTGGAAATAGCGTTTGAGCTGTGCGGAGTGTCAAAGAAAGAGATAATATTGGTTCACAGATAAATAGGCAAGCTTTACACCACTATTAAACTAATACTTAAAAATAACTACATTCATTGAGACAACATGCCCATCACGCCATGTATTGGATTCTATTGGTTGTTTTACACGTATCTCCTAGCTAGACCGATATTATTGATAATCTAACACAAAATAGTCAATTTATTTGAAAACCCACATATTAAAGTTTAGAATGCTATAGGTTAGCTTTAGTGAAAACGTTTTCAAGGCATCAACAGCCAATAAATGGGCTGTAAATATTTTGATGGGTGCTTATAGTGCTCCATTAGGGACGCGTAAACTGATTCACATACAAATTTATTGTGTTTTCAATCGCATGTCATCATCATCAACTTAAGTTGACCCTTTGCTGGGCATAGGTCCCTTTGTGTTTAGTCAAATTGCCTCAGTTCTGCTCCAGTCTGAGTCACAAGTCCACAGTCTTGCATATAGCCCCCGAAAACTCAGACGTAAAGTCTCAAGTCCCGATTTTTGTCTTTTGTTCTATGATAGTTGTTTTTCGCGAAATTATTCATGGTCCGGTTTTAGTCATCATTATAAACAATAATATGATTGTTTTGAAAAAACTAAAAACTGACTTCAAATTCCTTAAATTTTACACTACTCGGCTAAAAAATATAAGACAATCTCACCAGGGCCTTGCGGTGCTTGATTTAAAAATAAATGCGAGCTTTGAATCTATCTTCCTTGTTTCTACTTTGAGCAATTTAATCTTCACATTTGGGAAACTATTTCTCTGTCGACTTTCCCACGGATAATTCTAAATTTGTGCCCATCAAATGCTGTAATTGGAGCATAAAATTCCGAGTTTATCATATTTCAGCGTTACAGAAAGGTCGGGTTTGGGCCCAACCGTAAAATCCGTAGTGGGCACGACCGTCCAGGCCTTTATAAACAGTTTTTGCAAGCATTTTTGGAGTCTGCAAAGTTACACTCATAATTTGGTTGTGGTCAAAGGAACGAAGCATTTTTACCATATGAATTTAAGATAAACCTTCAAGCTTACATTTTGTTTTGCATTTTCTGTGTACCTTATTTTGTGTTTTCCCATCCAATAGGGTATAAACATGTGACTTCAAAAAAGCTAATTATTTTTATAACGTATTCTTAATGATATATAAATATATCTGTATATTTATTTTTGTATTTTTGATGTTTTTATTGTGAAAAATCATTGAAAAGTAGATATTTTAAATCTCAATCGCAAAATTTTTAAACGCAACGCCATTGGCAAGAGCGAACGTGACGGAAGATACTTCACATTTTGTATTGTCATGTCATGATGCTTTGGCGGGATATCTTTTTCTATTATTTCGCGGTTATTTGGTGTTTTCTGTAAAGTAAAAAAATTGTTTTTATAATTTATTTCTACCTACATATTTTATTTTGATTGAAAAAACAACGAAGAAACAGCAGCTCTTTGATTTGAAAATGTGAAGTGGTACGACACAGAACAAGGGCCAAAATGGCAACATTTTTATCACCCGAAACTGAGTGTAGTTTTATTTTTTATTTTTACCTTATTCATTTAAAATTTTGTGGGTGTTATATTGATTTTCGGTTATGTATTAGCCTAATACATGTTTTTTTTATCTACTCATATACCCTATTTAGAACGACTTTACGACGACGACGCCTAGAATTATGAAAATCTGACGACTATATGCTGTGCAGACATGCACCGATCACGGATATCAATGGTTCCGATACATGGTTCTCTAGTTGTCAGTTGGTTTAATGGGGTATTTTCTTTCAACTAACTTTTTCGCCATATTAGTGGAACCTTTTCGTTTTCTAACATCAGCTATTTCTTCATTGCAGATAGACCCAAACACAGCATTCCTACGGGCCGCGCGCGCAGGCCAACTCGACACAGTGGTCGATCTGATCGACTCCGGAGCAGTTAAGGAAATAAACACATGCAATTCGGTGAGTTTATATAGCTTACTAGCTGCTGCCCGCGGCTTCGCCTGCGTAGTTCCCGTTCCCGTGGTAATTCCGGGATAAAACATAGCCTATGTCCATCTCCTGGTTCTAAGCTGCCTCCCCACCAATTTTCAGCCAAATCGGTTCAGCCGTTCTTGAGTTATAAATAGTGTAACTAACACGACTTTCTTTTATATATATAGATGGTAGAATGTCCAAAAATCAAGTTTGGAAAGAGAAATATTGAAGCTGTAGTCGATTTGTTATATTCAAGAGTTTCTTTCAAAGCACATTAATTTTCACGAGGCAGTGGTCATGGTCACTGGTGTTAGAAATTTTAAAAGTTCCTTGGACTGCTCCAATCTGCATCTAGCTGTTCTTTCGGTTAATAAGTAAGATAAGCTGTGGCTTCTCCCTTATTAAGGTTTTCATAAAATCTGGCTATGTATGTGTTCGCAAAAACTCCACAGAACTTTGTAAAGATCGCAGAATCAGTATAGCTAATTAACTTAATTGAGTCTGGTCCATAGTGTAATAAGGTCCGAATCCCTTGCCAGTAATTTCAAATTGGTGCTAGTAGTGTAAGCCATATTCTCTATGGTTATGGATATCCCAGTGGATTTCTGACCGTGTTACCCGCACCGATCTCTAGGGTCCGCGTCGGTCGCTGCGCAAATAGAATAGACAGTTACATGCATTTTTAATTACTTACCCACTGCATCATTAAGAACACTATGTCACAAGGTATAGTGGTTTTTGCCACAGAATCTGTTCCATGTAGTGGTTGACGTAGTCTTATATATAACAACTCTATGTTATTCAAAAGCTAAGCTCTACGATCTTTATAATCTTTATACTATACATATGTATATATAGGATTTGGAGCTCTTGTGGATTCTAGCTAGATAATACCCCATTCTGAGGAATGCTCTGATTCTTATCTAGACTAGGGCATTATTTTCGCTAAGCCGTTGGTCCTGCGCCTGCCATCTCCTCGGTCGTGCCAGTCTGCGTCCTATCGTATTATGAGAGTGAGGGAATAAATAGTGCACCTGTGTTTGAGCCCACACTTTCGCCACGTGCTTGAAATTCGGCGAGGAGCACATCATTACGGCATTATTCAGTAAGGGGTATACTAACCACCACTGATCAAAGCGGCACCGACGATTCAGTTTATTGATATTACTTATAATTACTTATTCAACTGGATGTTGATGGTACGCTTATAACGCTGCACAATTTCAAGCCTTTCTAATCGGTAATAGCATCCTACTGCGGATGCAAAAATTATGCGTACTACCGCCTGCATTTAATGCCTATTTCCCATGCTATGGATGGACGTTATAGTTTATGGTTTTTTAGATAAGAAGTTTCATGTAATAGACATTTTAATTAAATACATTTTTTCTTTTGTGATACATACATACATAGGTATTACAGAGATGTTCAGACATATAATTAAGAGCACTGTGATCTGCCATTAGGCGTACAAGTTTTACATAATTCATCAATAGAGAAAAATAATATGAATAATAGTGAAGCTTACAAGAAAAAGTTTGAAGAATTGAAAAATAATGTGTTTACTAATTTGCAACGAGTATCGACCACTCTGAACTCTACATTTACTTACTTATTACTTAACTGCGTCAAAAATTCACGTACATTGTAAAATGTATTCTAAAAAGGTTAGATTTAAATATTATTATGTCATTACACTTCCTAACGTCAGTTGGTAAATGGTTATATAAGGTGCGTTCAAACCTTTAAACGGTGTAATGTAACTTGTTACGCAGCGAGCGTTCGTGCAGTCAGTACCGGCTTTAGGTATAAGTATCGTAGAAGGCTTAGGCAAATCGTAGTTGAGTGCACGCACCAGTTGCTATAGATACCACCTTCTCAGCTTGTCAATTTAAATGGCTATAACTGCGACTAGAACCGCTGGATGAAACGTTGTTGTTCTTCCAAAAGTCAGAATTCAATAACTTTGAAGTCATTCACAACGGGATATTTACCATGATTTGTGTTTTGAGATTGCAATATCGCCATGATCAGTTATTCCGTGATCATGGCGCATGAAACTGTACCGAAATATTGGAAAGCTCAAAACTCAAATCATGGTAAATATCCCGTTGTAAAAGGCTTTAGTGTTAATAACCGTGATGGATTTAAAAGTTGTATCAATAACTTTGTTTCCTTAATGCTTACAAAATACCCACTCAGCCAAGTCAAATTTCACAAACAAAATTTGTAGTTAACCCGCTCTATGATTTCGTCAAACTTCGAATTTTAATAAATAGCAAAAAATAACTATAGCTGTTCATTAAAACTCGCGGTGCTGACTAACCCATATTATTTTTTTTAACAGTGAAATATCATCATCCTTAAAGTTTGTGTTATTTTAGTGCGTAACCTCTCACACTCAGGGTAATACATTCAAAGAAATGAAACGGCGCTAGAGTCCGAAGGAAGTAAGTATGTATCTCTAAGTTTTTCGACTCATACGTCACAATTGACCTCGAAGCGCAATTGAGAGAAGTCGGAAGTCAAAAATGTTTAGGGATCATCATTATCAGCCCGAACCTATATACTGCTGGCTGGCCTCCAATTTATGCCACCAGTCGATCTTGGGCTCATCGCATCCAGGAATTATAATCAAACATTATTTTCACCTTGACGCTGTAGTTGTTTACTGATTACATAATGCTATGTAGTGCATGTGATAGTACATGGACAGACTATTGAGGACATCCCGTCAGGTGTGGCAGTCATGAAAGAGTATGTATGTTATGTACGTGAATAGATCTATAATGGTCATGGTCGGTTCCCAGGGCTATAATAGTTTTATTATGATTATGAAACTTTATACTACGCTTTTGAGTATTGTTTTCTATTGTCTGTGTAATTTATGATCTGGAAATTCGCATTGAGATATCTAACTAAATCTATCTATCTAAAGCCATTCAGCCCATTCCTTAGTCCATATTGTTCTAAGGCATGGTCCACAATAATCAAGAGCAACAATAATAAATGTACTCCACTGTCCACTGTGAGGTCTCATGGCAACTGTGCCAAATATTTTTGTACGAAAAATATTTGGCAGAAGACCTCTAGGTTCTTAAGCATCTAGATTCATTTTACCTCTTGAGACAGTTATTCGCTTACCATCCGGACAGTACCAGAAAGTACAGTGCGGTGAAAGACGAGTAATTAAGGCTTGAGGCGTTTCCGGATTTTTCCCGCTCTTTTTCCACCGTCGCCATTACTTCAGCAATTAAAACAAATTAATTGTAGGTACGGGATGACATTAAGCTCGCAATTTTCTTAATTGTTGAAACCTGTATGAAAGGACAATTAGGGCTCAATCAAAAGTTTCATTTGTTACATTACGATTCGTATTTTATGTGATTTTTTGAATGTGTTGATTACGTATAATATGCTTTTATGTATTTATACAGTTTTGAGCTTAGCGAAGGCATTTGCTCAGGAGTTGGAAGGTAGTAAATATATGCCTGTGGTATATGCATGCACACGAACCCACTATTACAATCTTGTCTCTCTCTCCCAATAAGGTATTCTGAAAGAGAACTCTTTTTAGCGCTAAGCTCGCTTTTGCCATAACCTGTCTAGTTTTAAGTTTTACATGTATGTGTTTTATTAGCGCAATGAAGAATAAATAATTCCATTAAAACAGCGACTCCGTTAGTTGCAAATCCAAATAATTAATCTTAATCCAAATACTTAAGCAAGGAATATAATAATAAATTATCGGATACAGTAACAACCATGGTTAAATTCTTGAAGAACCGTAAACAGAAGTTTAATCTGCTCTACATCCCTGTATATCGAGGCGTAAAATAAAACTCTTGGAGCAGAAAATATTCGAATGTGTCTGTCTTTGTGACTCGTGGCTACTTCAACTAAGCTACGGAAATTGATATTTATGCAGTTTTAATACTGCACTTACCAAATACTATGCATAATGTGTCTCGAGCTATTACATCACAGCTGTTAAGCCACTTACCACTAAAGCGTAAATGTAAAAGTCCTCTGGCCACGGCGGCCTATCTCAGCGGAGACTAGCCGAGTGCGCAGGACATATGGTAATGTCCAAGGGTGGGCGCAAACATAGGTGCACTCTCATAATCCGATGGGACTGCAGATCGACACGACCAGGGAGATGTCAGGCGCCTGCGCCGACCAACGGCGAGGCATGGGGGTGTAACACCGCTGACTCCTATGTAAAAATAAAGTAGCAATAGCTGTCTCAAAATGGCGTCACATCATGTATTCGAGATTCTTTTGGTCAATTTTACTAATAACGTTTCATATTTTAACACGGTAAAAATTAGGCGTCAGAGCGCGTGTGTTGGTTATCCAGGAATCCATCAAACTAAAAGCTATCATCAGCCCGCCACTGCTGTTCATACGTCTACTGCTGAACATGTCTCCCCCAGGCGGGGCTTGGACGAAATTTCCGTAAAGGTGTTAAATGCACAAAAGAAGGTGCTCTTCCTCTGGTAGGTTCTCGTAGTTGGCTCTTACGACATTCACAGGCTCAGATTGATCACTAAATTGTTTAAAAATAGACTCAATAAATGGTTACTGACTCATTGTTTTTATAGCGTGGAGGAATATCTTAATTTTGGGCAGATCAGACATTTTTCATTTAATTCTTAATCATTGTTATTATTTGATCTTGACGACTTCAGTGGCGCAGCGGGCGAAGGTCTGCCTGCGACGCAAGAGGTTGCGGGTTTGATTCCCGCCTCGGAACAAATTTGTGTACGATCTGCAGAAATTTGTTCCGTTGGCCTGGGTGTTTTCTATGTATAATAAAAAATATGTATCTATGTAGTGTATTGTATTAAGTATATCAGTTATCTAGTACCCATAACACAAGCTCTGCTTAGCTTGGGGCTAGATAATGATGTGTGAATTGTCCAGCATTATTTATTTAAGTAAGTAGGTTTATTAAAATTCACACACTAGTCCAAGACTACTGGTAGTATTACATTGATACCACTGATATTCTTGATTCTTGATACAACAGCAGCATTATAATATTTGACATGTATTCTGTGAATAAACGGTTCTATATTCTAATAAATCAAGTATGTTGTAGTAGGTCTACAGTGTGAGTCTGTAAAAGGTGCAGAAACGAAAATGAGGGTAACTACGCCTTAATTTAACGACGGAAATGTGTTAAAAAATCTATATTTTTTAATATTTTTTTATTGCGATTGTAACATTCTTTTCCCTACGACCACCATATAAACAGAACGCTGTAACTTTTAAACTCAACTTTGAATTACTTTGAAACAAACTCAACAATTATTGGAAATAACAGTAGCTCTTCGTTAAACTAAAATTGTAAAAAAAAATCGTTTGGCACCGCAGACTCGCACGTACTCTGGTATCTATGTAGTTCCGCTAGATTTCGTTTCCTTAATTAAAATCTACGAATTCTAATATAATTTTTAAGCGCATACCTAGACAACTTTGTAATAAAAAATATTGTCTATTTATAACTCAAAGCAATCTTATAGCAAATTGTATTCGTCACAGCCATGGTGCCGAATGTCGATCTGTTTCAATGACTTGTCGTTTTGTTGACCAATATTCTTTTCATTTACTAAAGCAGGAAATAAATTATTCAGGTGTGATAATACAATTGATACGACTTTGATATAATATGCCCGTGATTCAAGCTAAGGTTGATACATTCCTATGTTTTTAGGAATACTTTTCGCATTATAAAATAAATATGTAGTTTATTTGTTTTACTGATTTGTTTTGGCCATTTAAAAGAGATAAACTCTGTCTCTGAATTGATCAACCCTGTTGCCCAACCATAGTAAGATCCTGGAATTCTGCATAAATTATAGACCGTTATCATTGCCTTTCTTTCATAGCAATAAATAGTATGCATTTACCTACATACATAAAACATTTTTTTAGTTTTTTTCATAAGTGGCTTTATTGCTTTAAAACATTCAATGCTACCGACGCACGTGGAAGATTTTTGACAGCTGCAGCTGCGGCGCCTCCCTGTGGGCCTGCGCGCCGCAGATGCAGGACAGTGAATGCGTAAAAGAATACGCCATTTTTTCGAAAGGATTACATTGCTGTTGACCGCAGATGGTCATGACAGCGCGTTAAAGGACTTTTGGCGGGCGCAGAGGGCGCCTCGCCGGTTAATGTTTAGGTTGGGGCAACACGCACAAGTGCCACCTCTTAGGTGCGAGCCTCGGCTTGGGCTGTTGCCAGATGCTACGAGGAAAAGGTTGGTTTAGCCTAGGTGCACAAGTGCAAGCGAGGAATTCTTCGACCCCACACCCGCCGGGGTCGGCTGTTGGTCGGTTGTGTGGTGTGCGGAAGCGAATCGGTTGCCGTCACCTCCGGGTTAGTCCCGTTTGAAACAAATAAATACAAGACCCAGATTGGGCCTATTTCCCTCTTGCTCGTAGGTATTCCAATTAAAGTCGGTTGGCTTGGCGTGCTTTCCGCACGAGCAAGCTTTGCGCTGCTGAAATTAATTTGAGTGCTTAATGGAAATGTGCATTGCAGTATTGGGCTAAAAATAAACGAAAGATCTTCGAAAATTTTTGTACGTAAGGCTCTACGAATGCTTTAATTTAATTAGATTGGACTTTTGGTCAGGTGAGGGAGGTAGGGGAAAAAATGCAAATAAGTGGACAAAAATTTAAGAAAATCAATTAACACTTTATTTCATTATATATATTTTTTTATAATTTGACTTGTATTTACGCTTATTTGGTAAGACAATAGAAAATAAATAACGTTATTGAATTGTTATTTTCATTTATATTAAGGTACACGTTAGATTTAGGATAAAAATATACTCTATTTACCTATTGTTGATTAGGGATATTACTACTACTGTGCTACTGTTAATAAAACCAATACCCACCAAAACCAATAGGTACTTTCATTTTTACTAGCATAATATTTAATTTGCCATTTATTTTTGACGCAGAGCCAGGTCGACGCAAGGGAAACCATTCTTGATTTCTAATGCACAGTGCACTTCTAGATACGAGATGCCAATTCAGATCGTAATATACTCTACTACTAATATAGGCTGATGATGATGATGATGTTTACTCCGTCGTATACCCCAGAAAAAGGAACTCATGACTACCGTGAGTTTCCGCATTTTTCTTTCACCGTTAGAGCAAGCTTTAAAAGCTTTTCTATAGAAGCAAAGATGATTGATGCCCGGTCCCTTGAATATTCCATTTAAGTGGCTTTACTCCATTCGGCAAGTGCATTAAAGATGTGTTTTATCGTTTTTCCAGAACGGGCTAAATGCCTTGCATCTCGCCGCAAAAGATGGCCACATATCAGTCGTCGAGGAACTGCTCAAAAGAGGCGCGGTCGTTGATTCAGCCACGAAAAAAGGTTAGTTTTACATTTATTTTTAAGCAGGACTGTGGTCAAATGTATAAAAAAAACCAATAGAATCTGGAACACAAGTTTGACTTCATACTATTAGTTGTTTCAACATCTTCAAAACAAAGACCCCAATTACTGTTCTGTGTTTTACTTATAAAAATATTTTACTTCGGTCACTGTTTAAAGGATTTAACGTTCAATTTAAGTTCAATTTTCAAAGTTCCTTTCCTGCCACTGGGAGTGCATTTTCAAGATCACTGCAAGTGGAATACAAAAATACAAATACGAAAAACAAAATGTTTATTTCATTAATAAAATATTACAATAAACTATGATTCCTGCTCGCACTCGGTCGGAGGAATGGGTCATACAAAACTATACCATCGCCTCTTAGATGTTTATTCAATTTGTTTTCAGCTTTACAAACATATTTACGAAGAGTAACGATCGAATATTTCACAAATTCTCTCTTCTAGTTATAAACCCAACGTTTCTCAATTTTCAGGAAACACAGCACTTCACATAGCATGTCTGGCGGGGCAGGAGTCGGTAGCGAAGGCGCTCCTCGCCGCAGGGGCGAAGGCCGACGCGCAGTCAGCGGCTGGATTCACACCTCTGTACATGGCAGCGCAGGAGAACCACGCTGGCTGCGTCAAGATGCTGCTGGCTGCTGGGGCCAGTCAGACCTTGGCGACGGAGGTACAACATCTTCGATACTGTTTCGACAACTGAATGGCCCGTTCTGTCACTGAAATGTGTACCCTTTAAGAGGAGGATTCCCGAGCAGCCGATTTTATTAGGCCAGGAGCAAGACGGTACGCAGGCAGCCGAATGGCAGCCGAGCACGATTTAGGTGTTTTGAAAAATATTTGTATGGCATATAAAAGTGATGCACTGCACACTTATAACGTTTGCAATGTTTTGGTTTACATTTTATGTAGTTCATTTTTCTATTCACACTGATCATTAAAATTTTCATTTAGAGGTAACTTTGTAATTTTTTTCGATCGGGTGAAATATCACCAATCGTGTTTTTGTCTAGTGATGCACTAGAAAATATCCTCAACTATAATATGTATGAATTTCAGAACTATAAGCCTTATAGTTATTGAGGTACGGACAGTTAAAAATCCCGAAATCCGGGAATCCTCGCCTTAATGCAGTAGATATATTGTCTTGCTTTCTCGAAGGTGCGTCGCATCGTGTCACTTTTGACGCTCACCTAGCCGAACGGACTAGCTAGGGACCTTGGGCATGTGTGGAACATTTCTAGAGCTTTTTACTGGATATTTGACACTTCTCACACTTGTGTTGTTATCTGTGATCATCACAATAGCAGCGATAGAACCTTTTATTTGGTGTCCCACAAGGAAGTGTACCAAGGAAGGAAGTCACCTTGTCTGACTAATGTAAGGAATTGTTTTAACTAACTAACAAAAATTTAATATTAAACTTGTACAATTTCCATCTGTCGAAGCATTCTACTATTGGTGGAACCTATACATCTAAACAATTGGTAAGAAATGCCTATGACCCCGACCAAAGCGAAACAGTTGCCTCATTTATCTATTCATAACTAAGTTCCTCCACTTGTCTTTCAGGATGGCTTCACACCACTAGCAGTAGCAATGCAACAAGGCCACGACAGGGTGGTAGCAGAGCTACTTGAATCCGACACACGAGGGAAGGTCCGCCTACCCGCACTCCATATCGCCGCTAAGAAGAACGACGTTAAAGCAGCTACTCTGTTATTAGAGGTAAGGAGTTTCTCGTTGTTAACTTTCAAATACAAAAGTGATGTCATAAAACGAACGAAACTGCTCAGTCGGAAGATCAGCATTGGCTGTTCGCAAATACAACTCATGCTGATACAGGGACGGTTTTGTAACTCCAGCAAACTGTCTTCTTTTCTATGTTCTTTTCTTTTAAATTATTATGTTTGAGTTACGTTTCTATTTGTCTATAGATTCTTTCTAATTAATAGCAGTTAATCTGCTCTAACCTTACTCTAACTTAATTCCAATGCTTGCATGTATAACATTACATGGTATTTAGATGTATGCAGTGTAATATTTAGCCTTCTATTAGAACATACTTTCTAAGCTAAAAATGTGCTTATAATGCCTATTAAAATGTAAACTGATCTCAACAGTGCTATATTATATGTTTACGCCGTGGACTACGCCATGGTTCTGACATTTTTGTAGCCTTAACATTAAGTTGTTATTTTAAATCATAATGTTAGTACTGTTTGTAGTTTCATAATAAATAAATTAAAACTGATTTCAAGATGCGGTAATGGGAACGCAGACTCTTTGATGATGAGTTTTCTGATTGACGAACTGGTTTGTACCTGCTAGTCCTAATTAAATTGAATTCATTTATGGATTCTATGGCTAATAAAGCTAGTTTCCCTAATTAGTTAACGCAACGCGAATATCCCAATCAATAGGATCGTTTATCTGAACATCAAGTTATTATGTTGGTCATTTTTGATTGGATGAGGTCCGCCGCTAATGGCATTTTGATTACTTAGTTTGTCTATAGTAATAGGCGCGCAGTGGTGTTAAAGCCAGGTTAAAGAAAGTCCAATTGTCCTAAAGCCTCATTATTCTTTCTGGGCCGGGAAAAAATACATATTAGACTCCTGCTTCAACGGCAAAAAAAGTTCTTTTTAGCTTTTACATCACCGACATGGCTAACAACTGTCTTTCTGCGTCGAAATAGAGGGCATCTCTTTCTACACTATGCAAACTGAGCGAGACTTTCGACCCAGGTAGTGCACTAACGCACTAAACGTGTAAAACCACCGTGGTGGTTTAAGGCTGGTTAAGAATTTTACAAGACAGTTGCAGACCAATGTTAACGGGCTGATCATCACCACAAACCACTATCACCCATCGCTGACTATGTACTCCCTTGATTAATTTTTTACGCGCCCATTCTAAATGTTTTTTCTTCATTTCCAGAACGAACACAACCCAGACGCCTGCTCAAAATCCGGCTTCACTCCCCTGCACATAGCAGCCCACTACGGCAACGTTGCCGTCGCCAAAGCGTTGCTGTCCGCCGGCGCTGACGCAGGGCGGGCGGCCAAGCACAACATCACGCCTCTACATGTGGCCAGCAAGTGGGGGCAACTGGCTATGTTGGATCTGTTAGTGGAACATGGTAAGGAAGTGGCTATAGAGCCAGTTGCAGGTAATTTGTCGACATAGCTCAATGAATTAACCAGTTGGAGAGGCTAAGAAAAATAAGCACCTCAATGTGGGTACAGAAGATTAATTCATGGGGCAATGCAGCCAGCTTCTGGGGACGCTTCCGACTGGTATTGATATGGATCAGTTGAGCTACCTGTAGATTGTTTGCAACAGTCTGCAGTTAGCTCAATTGTTTCAATTGTAAATAATAATTATATTATAATTTTCTTTGTGAAAAAAGGCTTCTGTTATTGAGTGGATTCATGTCTTAAGTTAATTCGATGTGTAGTAGATTTAAGTTTTAAATAAAACATTTCCATTCATTCATTCATTCAGTTGACCATATATCCCAAAGAACCAACAACCGCTGCTGGGGCTTACTCATGTTATTTGGTGGAGACCAAGACTCGGCAAATGTAGTGTAAAGCTCCCGGTAGCCAGGTGGGATGAAGATCTACGAAAAACTGCAGGCGTATGCTGGATGAAGTTACGCTATGACTTTTAGTAGCAAGCTAAAAATTCAGAATTATAGACATCCTCCTCCATCGAGGTAGCGTACCACTGGCCAGTTTCCTTACTCGTCAATTTCACTAATTCACCAGTTTACTCATTAGACAGTTTCTGAATTTGCCAATTTCCTTATTTGCCGCAAGTTGTTATTTTCCCTATTAAGTTGGTTTTCTGGTTAGCAAGTTTTGTTGTTCGTCAGTTAGTTTAGATTGTCTGTTTTGCTATTTCGTCATGTTCCTAACCAGTTACTTTCCTTTTTCGCAAGTTCCCTTGTTCGTCAGTTAAGTAGTTTAGATTGTGTTTTACTACTCCGTCGTGTCATGTCATATATTAATGTAAATACATACGACAAACCTTATTAAGATATTATCCGATGGCATAATATTAAGTACAGAAAACTAATTTCAGAGACTTGAAACTTCGTACAAAAACACTTTGTTACTTTCGTGCGTTATAACATCGATCGATGGATCAATGGATCGATCACACATCGATCGGATCGCAATACTGGCAATTTCACGAAACTGACATCCTAGCAAAACTAGCGAAAGAGGAAACTGAAGAATCAGGAAAATGCCTAACTAGCGAAACGGTTGACCTACCGAACTGTCAATAGAGTAAACTGGTGAATTAGTTAGATTTACGAGTAAGGAAACTGGCCAGTGGTACACTAACTCCCTTCATCATCCGTCAACACACACCAGAAGATACCACCCCGTGCCTCTTGCCCATACCCTATAAACTTTTCTAAATAAATCTTCTTATATTATATCTTTAATTTCCAGGTGCAAACATAGCAGCGATAACAAGAGACGGTCTAACTCCCTTACACTGCGCGGCTCGCTCCGGACACAGCAACGTCGTATCGAGGCTTTTACACCACGGCGCGCCAATTACGAGTAAAACAAAGGTATTATCTATAGTACTTTACCTTACTATCCATTCTACCAATAGCTTACAATACAGACAGTGTTTTACTTCACTCTGCGCTTCAACCTCAACAGCCTGTATTGGTCCACTACTGGACGCAGGCCTCCCCCTGATAATGAGCCTTATTGGCTTTTATCACATGGGGGTAATGCCCATAATCCCCAAGCGGGTCATGCGGGTTGGGGATCGCAGTTCGGTGATAGAATTATTCTGCAGTGGACGCTGCTGCCCGCCCCCGGTGGTTATCCCTTAGTCGCCTCTTATGACATCCGCGTGAAGAGTTGGGGTGGTGCGATTCTAAGCCGGCACCACACAGCGGTGAAGATAGGCATTGCCACATTATTTAGGCCGATTTACATCAGACGAGCGAATGCCTTTGACTAACCTTTTATTAAATGTCATAATCTTACTACGTCAAATCCGAGATTTGGAATAACCAACAGATTATTCTCTGGAAGTGCGGTCTGCAATGACATCTCGCATAAGTGTATTGTATTGTGTAGCTTCCCCTTTCTATCCAACCCTATGCTAGGCCTAGTAGCGGAGTACAAAAAGTACTCCGCTACTAGGCCTAGCATAGGGCATTTTGACAGTTACGTTTCAGCATCTCTGCCGATGTTGACGTGGGTGTCGCCTCAATTAATTTTTTTCTACTATTTTCTTTTCGCTCATACCCATTTTTTCTCCCTTTCAGAACGGTCTAACACCTCTCCACATGTCCGTGCAAGGCGAACACGTGGAGACGGCCAAAGTACTGCTCACAGAGGGCGCTCCCATCGATGACGTCACAGTCGACTATCTGACAGCTTTACACGTGGCGGCACATTGCGGGCACGTCAAGGTAAAGTGGACTTTATAGCAAGGCGAATACGTGGAGACGGGCAAAGTACTGCTTGCAGAGGGCGCTCCAATCGATAACTTCTCAGTCGACTATGTCACAGCTTTACACCTGGCGGCACATTGCGGGCACGTCAAGGTAAAATGAGCTTGATGGCAAAGCGAACACGTGGAGACGGGCAAAGTATTGCAGAGGACGCTCCAATCGATGATGTCACAGGTTTACATGTGGCTGCACATTGCGGGTACGGCAAGTTAAAGTGATCACTATAGCAACATGAATAGGAGCTAAAATTTAACTATGTACTGGCAGTACTAATATAGGGGGCGCTCCCATCGATGACGTCACCGTCGACTAGCTTTACATGTTGCTGCAAATTGCGGGCATGTTAATGTAAAGTAGACTTTAAAGCAATATAGATAAAAAAAGTTTCGCTGTGTATCTACTGTTAAAATTAAAAGGAGATCCCATCGATGACGTCACTGTTAGTGGTAAATTTAGTGAATAGGTAAATTGATCCAAAAGTCAATGGTATTTTGAGTCGCTTTTGATATGTTATCTGAAATTATTGTGGAGAAATCTCCGCCTGTTGGAAAGGTCTAAGGTGATAGCGCTTGAATCACTATCACATCATCACACTAATATTATAAATGCGAAATTTTGGATGGATGGATGGATAGATGGATGGATGGATGGATGTTTGTTACCTCTTCACGCCAAAACTACTGAACGGATCAGGCTGAAATTTTGCATACAGGTCTAACAACTCTAACCCTGGAATCAAACCTAGGCGACTTTTTATCCCATAAATCAGTTCCCATGGGATAGAAATAACCTTAAAACGTTTACATAGAAACAACGCGTGCGAAGCCGTGGGCGGAAGCTAGTTATCAATATAATTTTGAAAATGATTTTACACGATGTTAGTAGAACTGAATGGTTTATGTTTCAGGTAGCAAAACTTCTTCTAGACAGAAACGCGGACGCGAATGCGCGTGCGCTGAACGGTTTCACTCCCCTCCACATTGCGTGTAAGAAGAATAGGCTCAAAGTTGTCGAGTTGCTGCTCAAATATGGCGCAAGTAAGTATTATGACTGTAGTTGTTCATATCTTTATTTAGAGAGCTTAATTACACTGCGATTATGTCGCTTTAACTAATTAACAAAAAAGAATAACAAATACTTGTAAAAAATTTCAAAAACTAAACAGATTAAACTTACGTCTACTAAACTATATAAATAAATAAGAACATTAAGGTCAGCTCCTATCGGTCTGATCGGTGCTAAACTTAATGTGGTACAATTTCACTAATTTTTAACTTGTGTTACAATGTTAGGTTATGTTACAATCAGAAAATTCTTTTAAGAAATATTTACACTTCTCTGTCCGGAAGGTGTCATTCTGGACACACTCCATGAAAACATGGTTGTTCATCTTACAGACATCTTACAGACGTGGATACATCTAGACTTGTTTATTTCAGCTACTTCCATAGTATTATGTCTTATGGCATACTGCTGTGGGGGAACGCTGCAGATATTAACACCGTATTTGTGCTGCAGAAGAGGGCTGTTCGTGCAATCTATAATATGGGTCCCAGAGAATCCCTACGTGATAAATTCAAAGAAATAAATATAATGACAGTACCATGTCAATATATTTATGAAAACTTGTTGTACACTCATAGAAATAAAAATCTGTTCCCTAAAAATTGTGATAAACATAACTTTAATACCAGAAATAAACATAAACTCGCTGTGCCCACAACTAGGCTACACAAAATTAATGTATCTTTTAAAGGGCAATGTATACGCTTCTACAACAAAACTCCTAGTGAGTTGCAAAAATTATCAGTAAATAAATTCAAACAAATTGTCAAAACCTTGCTGTGCAAAAAGGCTTACTATAAAATATCAGATTATCTAGAAGATAAAAAAGCTTGGAACGGGTTTTGCTCCAACTCGAAGAATAACAACTAACAGGCTAAAGGTTTCTTCGTCGCTTCTTTACTTTGGTCTACATACCGAAGCGACAGAAATCAAAAATATCACATTATTTCCGTGTCAGTGTATAGTTTTATAATTTGACCTTTTCTAAGTGTACATTTATTGTATTTATGGAAATAAAGAGTTTTTGATTTTGATTTTGATTTTGATTTTGATTTTCATTTAAAACCGGGCACAGATCTGTGTTACAGGGCGTAATGTAACGTGTCACAGCGAACGTTCGTGCAGTCAGTACGGGGAAAGTAGGCGCTCGCAACGAGCAACGAGACAGATCTTTGAAGTTTCATGCTCGCTGCGGATGGTACATTATGCCCCGTAACACCATCAGCTTTAAAATTTGTCTTGAGATTGCGTCTGGGTAAAATATTTAGTTACGTCTGTGGTATCGCAACCCGAAGTGTGTCTTTACTCGTCTACACTACCTGTCGAATTGAGCTCTTTCCTACAATGCATAAAGCTGACGTTTATTTTTCAAACTCTACATCCAGAAGAGAGTTTTGGATTTTTTTGTTACGAATTGCTTACAAACCTCTGGGTAAAACTTAGTTACGTCTGTGGTTTCGCAACCCGAAGTGTGTCTTTACTCGTCTACACTACCTGTCGAATTGAGCTCCTTCCTCCAATGCATAAAACTGACAGTTGTTTTTTAAACTCTACACCCAGAGGCGTATTTTGGATTTTTGTGTTACGAGTTGCTTACAAACATTAGATCTTGAGAGTGGCTCGCGTATAGGTTTGCCTATGACCATGCGACTGACTTTGATGGTGGTAAAGTTGAACATCACAATCGCCTGAGATACACGCATGAAAATATTATCTAACTTTTAAATTTTATCTTGGGGAATACCGTCTAATGCACACGAGGTAATTTCGCCATATCCCGGATTTGCCCAAAATCGGAAATACAAAAAATCTTTATTAGGAACCAAATAAATAGTATAGACTACAATTGTGGGCTGACTACCGCAAAAGTTAAAAATTGTTTAGCAGAGTCAGCGCCCTCCTCCGTTAACAAAATAATTATGTTCCATCTTTAAACATAAAAAAAAATCGTGAATTCATTCGTCATTAAAACCTCCCCGTTAGCATCCACTACTGGAAAGATATCTTCCAATATATATCTCTGTTTCCAGGTAAATCAGCAACAACAGAATCCGGCCTCACCCCGCTTCACGTAGCCTCATTCATGGGCTGCATGAACATAGCGCTGGTACTGGTCGGCGCTGGCGCCAGCGCGGACGCAGCCACGGCGCGGGGAGAGACGCCATTGCACCTCGCGGCCAGGGCGCACCAGACCGACCTGGTGCGGGTTCTGCTCCGGAACAATGCCAAGGTTGTATAAATTTACAGCCGCATAGAAGAAACATGGCGCGTGAATTTAGTTATTTCCGAATACAGAGATTATAGCCATTTGTCTCTGCGACATAATTATGCACTACCGAGGAATAGCTGAAAACAGGGCGCTAAGGCGCTCATTAGGGGAGGCCTATGTCCAGCAGTTATTGTAGGCTGATTATGATGATGATGATTTTGAGCAATAGCTGTAAATCACTAATCGCATCACACTAATATTATAAATGCGAAAGTTTGGATGGATGTGTAGATGGATGCTTGGATGTTTGTTACCTCTTCACGCCAAAACTACTGAACGAATCGGGCTGAAATTTTGCGTACAGGTAATTCTATTCCTGGAATCAAATTTAGGCTACTTTTTCTCCCATAAAACAGTTCCCATGGGATAGAAATCACCTTTAAACTTTTATCCATTTTGGCTCACCTCGGCAGCACTGGCACACCTTACCTAGAAGACAGAGATGTCTAGATCTCGGATCTTTTCTTGTTGATCAAAATAAACAACGACACGTCGTGATCTGAATTTATTTATTTATTTGGCACACAAAACAGAATACGATCAAATATACAAATAGAAGGACACAATAATAAAACTAGACTGTATCCCTAAATTTGTGTACACAGCATGATCTAGTTCTATGTACCTAAGCAAATACCTATTGGAAATTAATTTATGAACAATAAGCATGCCCTAGTATTTAAAATTACCTACGAGAATTAAACAATTAATTTGATTAGGGCATGCCACTGGTAAGATAAATCATCAATAAAAAGATACTTACTGAAAATTAAAACCACTCTCCTAGAGTGGTTTCAACGTATTTTTTAAATTTAAATAGCCTTCTGTTAAAGACGTCAATATTGTCACTGTTTTTAACTAAAATGTTATTGTACTGACGACACATCTGACCACTGGGTTGTAATAAGAAGTATTATTGGTAATTATAATTATTGCAGCGCCATCTAGACTCGTTAGCCCCTCTATGTAATCATACAATTTATTATGTATTTCAGGTTGACGCAAGAGCGAGAGAGGAACAAACACCGTTGCACGTAGCAGCGAGACTGGGCCACGCAGACATAGCAGCGTTGTTGCTGCAACACGGCGCTGACGTCACAGCAACCACTAAGGACAAGTACACGCCTCTGCATATTGCTGCTAAGGAAGGTAACTAACTTCTAGAGATTTTGTCTCCTTGTAGACCCAATATAACCGAAAACAGAAGCAGATTAAATACACGTACATATACAAAGGGCTATGTTTTGTTGCAAGTATATAAAACGCCAACTATGAGCACAAGATCAACTTTCTTTGACGACCTCTGTGGAGCAGCGGGCGAAGGTCCGCCTGCGACGCAAGAGGTTGCGGGTTCGATTCCTGTCTAGGGACAAATGTTTGAACGATCTGCAGACATTTGTCCAGGGCGTTCTAGATGTTTACTATGTATAAAAAAATCTATCTATGTAGTGAGCGTGTATTGTATTAAGTATATCAGATATCTAGTACCCAAAACACAAGCTCTGCTTAGCTTGGGGTTGGTAATGCTGTGTGAATTGTCCAGCATTATTTATTTATTTATTTCACCCAAGGCTGGCAAACTGAAATTTCTTTTAATATCGCCAAAAAATAAATTATTGTTCAAAAATAAACTTCTGCATTTTCAAAAACATTTGTTTGTCAGAAAAAGCAATTCGTTCTGCTTGGTTTTCTACATGCATTTTAAAAGTTGAAATGTACTTGTTATTAGTATATTTTATATTATGTGTTTGTATGTTTTGTATATTTAAGTAATACGCCACCGTCTTTACATGTACATTGTATTGTACTATGAACATTGTTTTCAACGTGTTATTCCTTTCACAGGCAAAGAAGAAGTAGCCGGAATACTAATCGACAACAACGCACCGATAGAAGCGGAAACTCGTAAAGGTTTCACCCCACTGCACCTAGCGGCTAAATACGGCGACATCAACGTAGCTAGGTTGTTGCTCGCTCGCGGCGCCCAGCCGGACGCGCCGGGGAAGAGTCATATAACACCTTTACATATGGCCACATATTACGGACATCCGGATATAGCTCTTCTTTTGCTCGATAAAGGTAAAGTAAACTAAGTGTTTACTTCAAAAGTAAAATGGCACTGTTTAACGTTAAGAGTTACAGTTATTTATTTATTAAAGAAGATAGATGTTTACAGTTTTAGAACCAAATCACTCACTATCCTATGCTATTGACTATAAATACATGTTATAACTTAAATATACTAAAAGACTTTTAACTATTATGTAAGTTTTGGTAGTTATATCATGATTCTCTAGTGTTGTTACCCGTGGTCGAGTGACTTCCCTCCGTACTAGCAAATAATGTCCTCCATAGCCGAATTTCGACCACGGCGGCCAGTCTCATCGGAGACTAGCCAGATGCGCAGGACATATTATAGTGCACAAGTGTGTGCGCAAACACAGGTGCACTCTCTGTTCCATCACTCTCATAATCCGATGGGACGGCAAACCGACACGACAGGTGAGAATTCAGGCGCATGACCAACGGCTTAACGTGCTTTCCGAGACACGGGGGTGTAACATCGTCAGCTTCCTGACTCCGCTTCCTGGCTGCTTCTGTGAATTTTGACCCGGGTTTCGAACCCAGGACCTCATAATCAACGGTTGAACAAACTGATCGCTAGACCAACGAGACAGCCATCCATACTAGCTAACATTTTCACGGCCGGTCCCATCGGATTATGAGAGTGAGGGAATAGAGAATGCACCTGTGTTTGCGTACACACTTGTGCACTATATGTCCTGCGCATCTGGCTAGTCTCCGATGAGACTGGTCGCCGTGGGCGAAATTCGGCTAGGAGGACATCATCACTGTAAAACAACATGTGTAATGAAATCCACTGACGGATTATATTAGAAATAAATCGACTTAAAAAATTATAATCAAATAATAGAAACAAATTAGAACTAGTATTTACAATAATTTTACAATAATTCTTTCATTTACCTACTCCAACAAAAAGGTTAATGCACTGACTGATTTAAAGTAAAACAAAATTTCAAATCAATTACATTAATAGGTTGATTAAGATATGGGGAAATCTCAAATTGCAAATTATTAATCAAATTATACAGGTTTATATTTTTACCATCACCATTACGCGTATTATGTGTTTTAAGTACTATGCAATTATTCCATATGTTATTATTTCAGACATATATCCTCATGTACTTACTTACCTACATCAAATCCACATATAGGCACTTTTACTTGTTATCATTTTGTCCATTGTCAGTATTATGTATTTATACTTAGTCATTACTTCACGTATATGTATTTGTACTTGTAACGCTAGAGCTAGTGTTGTCGGTAGGTGCGTCGCCTCACGCGCTCGCGAAGAACGGACACTCCGCGCTGCACATTGCTTGCCGGCACAACCATCCGGACATCGCATTCGCTCTTTTAGAGCACGGTGAGTCTACTACACAACACAATGTACCTAGTAGAAAACGTTACGAATAAAGTGCTCATTCATTTAACACCTTCAATGCCACCACGATTTTCATTTTGTCCTGCCGGATGCCGCGTACATTTCACAGTGGACGCACCAGGTGCGACATCGGCACTGGAATAAAAATTACGTGAACACGCAGGGCGAGCCAGTGGCACTGGACGTGTTAAGATAGTACACTAAAGTATATTACTTAGAACTCAAATATGTATTAGTAATATCACACTCACCCAACCCAACACTACTTAGTAATCATATTTTGGTTGAGGGACACTTTGCCCACTTTCAGATAAAGTAAAGTTTTATTGAAAGCGGGCAAATAAATTTAAATCGATGATTTCAGATCGATTAGTTCATATATGGACTAATCGGTCTGAATCTTTTTTAGGCTTGTGTTATAACACAAGCCTAAAAAAAGCAGGTTAGTTCATAAAATATATAAGTAAGAATTTGGTTTTTTACGATTCTTCAACTCAAACCAGTTGGGACCAGATTCTTGGTGCGAGTTAGTGAATCAATCAAACCAAACTCGATAATGGAAATTGCCACATGACAATTATGTACATCACTGTCACATTTTCCAGCAAGCCGGCAAGGCTGACTTTGCTTGAAAATTGTTGTCAAAATAAAGACTACGTACATAGCATTTTTGAGTAAAATGATAAATGTCTTCTTGACTATGGTGGTCCGATTCTCACTTTGCCACCTTGAGTTACGCTGAGAAAATAGTAAATCGTTGATTCTAGACATATACTATATGAGACTGCGCGGGGAAACACAAGCAACCCTTGTCTTAGGCAATACGTTCAAAATGTAATTCTATTTCCCAGATGCTGACCCCAGCGTAAAATCAAAAGCTGGCTTCACCCCACTACACATGGCAGCCCAAGAAGGCCACGAGGATTGCGTGGAAATGCTGATCGAACGCGGCGCCGACGTCAATGTACCTGCTAATAATGGTAAATACTTTATCTAAATTCCCCAGACAGACACTCGGTAAGATAGTAGTGAACGGAATATGGCAGATCATACCGTTTTGTGAAGGCGTTTTGTACGCACATAATTATTCGAGTCCTCTTAGTTTCCATAACCTTAAAAATATTCAAGTCGCGCGTGTGTGTCGCAGAACAATTTTATCCTACCACCGAAAAGCGATCCCCAACCCACATCCACAGCCCACAGCCCAGAACGCCATGAAGAAAGCCCCCATGAGATAAAAGCCAATAAGGCGCTTATCAGGGGGAGGCCTGCATCCAACAGTGGACCATTACAGGCTGTTGAGGTGAGGTGAAGAGACGCGTGTGTCGAGCTAGGTTCGCTTTTAATACTCATTCATAATGTATTGCCTTTTCTAATAATTCTCTTAACTTCAGGTTTGACGCCAGTCCATCTAGCAGCATCGGAAGGGCGTACCGCCGTCCTAACATCCCTGCTAGCCGGCGGCGGACAGTGCTCAGCCCGGACCAGGGACGGCTACACGCCCCTGCACGCGGCGGCTCACCACGGTCACCACGCGGCTGCTAAGACGCTGATCGCTGCTGGCGCTGACGTCACTGCCAAGGCTCGCGCGCACGGGTTAGTATTTATAAACCACGTTTATAAATTTTCAGCACGCTAAATCGGCGATACAGCGTGTCCACCTAAGAATAATTTGGTCGTGCATGATTTTTATGAAATACCATCTAGTGGGAATCGCCAAAATTACATGCACAAATCCAATAGTTGATTTCGGCACTCGTCTCGACATGGTACACAAAGCACAAACAACCGATGCAAGATGCAATCCAGTTTAGTTTCCCAAGGATAAGGCAAAATAATAAGGCAAAAAAAGCAAATAGCGTCAAATATTTAAAAACCCTATAGCACTGGAAAAATAATGGTAGTTCGATTCAGTTCACTCTAGTTTTAGTAGTAGTGTTATAGAAGAGCGAGACCGTCTAACACAAGTATTTTACTTAAATGAAGGTCTCCACTACGGTTATAAATATTGTAAAACTATTACAGAAATAAATTTTATTTAATTTATTTATTTATTTTTAGAAGTATAGAAATAGTAAACGAGTAAACCTCTACCTTGTAGTTATATTTCGCATTGATAATGATATACTCCGTTTGATGGTGATTTTGACCCAATTCCCCAATTTCACATTAGATCAAAGATACAACCCAGTATCACACTAATCACACTATAATAATTATAAATGGGAAAGTTTGGATGTTTATATGTATGGATGGATGGATGTTGGTAAGCTTTTCACGCCAAAACTACTGACCGGATAAAATTTCGCATAGTTGAAGTTCCAGGCCTGGAATAAAACAAAGGTTACGTTTCATCCCATTTACACACTCGCGCCTTTTCATCTTCCGAGGACATCCGTGAGGGCAGACGCGTCGGAAGATTTGGCCGAAGATCTCAAGAGTCTCAAATATGCAGGTCTCGACAGAGCCTACACATTTGCCTCCCTTGGAGTAGAGACCCTAGGTCTGTTGGGTACCGAGGCTTTTTGGGTTTTTTAAAAATTATCTGAGAGATAGCGAGTCTGGTCGAAGCGACGCGTGACCCGAGAGCTGGTCAGTATCTGGCACAGCGCATCAGCATTGCCATACAGCGGGGCAATGCAGCCAGCGTCTTGGGGACGCGACGACTGGTATTGTTATGGATCAGTTGAGCTACCTGTAGATTGTTTGCAACAGTCTGCAGTTAGCTCAATTGTTTCAATTTTAAATACTAGTTGTAATTTATTTCTATTATTTGATTGTAATTTTCATTATGTTTTGCAGATTCACACCACTCCACCAGGCAGCTCAGCAAGGCCACACGCTGATAATCCAACTGCTTCTGAAAAACAACGCTGACCCCAACGCTCTTTCAGCTGTAAGTAAACAATATTGCTGGATTTATTTATGATTTACGTAACTAGAGACAAGCTTAGTAAATTACTGCAGAATCATCACACTAATATTATAAATGCGAAAGTATGGATGGATGTATAGATGGATGGATGTTTGTTACCTCTTCACGCCAAAACTACTCAACGGATCGTGCTGGAATTTTGCATACAGGTAATTCTAGTCCCGGAATCAAACATAGGCTACTTTTTATTTAATAAATCAGTTCCCATGGGATATAAATCGCCTTTAAACGTTTCCATAGAAACAACGCGTGCGAAGCCGCGAGAATAAACTAGTTTATTCATAAGTTTTTCAAGTAATAAATTGGGCGCCTAGTAAGGGTACTTTTCCACCAGAGCTGAGCCTGCGCAAAGCGGTGAAAAGTGTCAAACTTTCCAACGGGCTCACTCGGTTTTCATAGCTAATTGAATCCTTTGGTTGTGTTTGACTCAGCTACTTCATCTGCCCATAACATTCATCACACAAGCTCTGCTTCCCTTGGCCAGACGAAGCTATGTGAAAATCTTCAGTACCTATTATTTACTAGCTTCCGCCCGCGGCTTCGCACACGTATTTTTAGTATAATAAGTAGCCTATTATATAAGTTAGAATATGTTCTAAATGTATGCCAAATTTCGTCTTGATCTGTTCAGTAGTTTCAGTAGTTTTTCAGAGAGATACTCGGTAACAAAAAATTCACATTTTACAAAATTTTGCGTTTATAATAATAGTAGGATTTATTATCTGCAGAATCTGTCAATTCCACCAACAGGCTATATTTTCATAGCTCTGTTGGATTTCCACCAGTACCTATCATGTCTATTTAGACACACACTACCACAACATGGAACCCATAATTGACCCCTTAATTTTCTGTTCAAAAATTTCATAAGCTTGAAGTATGATAATATCCTAAAACCCTAAAAGTCCAATATCGTAAAGATGATACTTGATGGTTCATGTGATGATGATGGCACATGGCGCATGAGACTGTGCCGAAATATTGGAAAGCTCAAAACTCAAATCATGCATGCATGATAAATATCCCGTTGTAAATGACCTTAGTGTTAATAACCATGATGAATTTAAAAGTTTGATGATACTTGATGTCTTGTATTTATTGCACAGAACGGTCAAACTGCGTGCGCGATCGCAGACCGTCTCGGCTACATCAGTGCGGTTGAATCTCTGCGGCCTGTCACAGAAAACACGCTCAGTCAAGCAGTCGGCGATACCGGTAAGTCTAAGACAATATTTATTGATCCAATTAAAACTGTCCCGGCTCCCGATGCCTACGGAAGCAAGTAGCAAAATGAAAGGAATAAAGTGCATTACTTTTCAGAGTACGTTCAGGAATATCTGATCTTTGTACGTTGGTTATGTTCAATGTAAATGTTGAAATGAACTTCAAAGCCAGAATCCGACCGGCGTTCGGGGCGTAATGGTTACGTGTTAAGCCTCCACCACACTGCCGCGATTTTGAAGCTGCATTTTGCGGGTGGCGGGCGCGGTAGCCGGGGACATTATACTACGGGGCGGGGAGAGGGCGGGGCATCGCGGCTATGTGGTGGAGGCTTTACGCAGCGTGCGTTCGTGCAGTCAGTACGGGGAAAGAAGACTAGACGGATTTTAGCACATGGCGTAACCTAGTTAAACCGGGTACGTCAGTACCCGGTTTAATAGACGGTAATATTTTACGTGAAGCAGAGAAAATTTAGAGAAGCATGTAGGTACTTTAAGAACATTGGTGTTATTGCAGTAGATAATTTCTCTCGCACGGTGGGAACTGAATCTACAAACTTCTTAGTACCAGTTTTTCAGCGAAGGTAAAAGTTTTGTGCCTCTATATCTACCAAAAAGAATGATTTCGCTTTGTCTATCACAAGTTCACAACATCTTTGTTCTATTATCGTCGTAATCATTTCTAGCACAGACCGTCTGAATTTAACGATATCCGTCAAAATGCGCATAAATTGTAAAACTGGAAATTTGCCAGCACATTGCTTAAACCAGTATTAATAAACTTGAGCTATGAATTATGAGCTTTATCTGATTGCAATAAAGTGCAATGATTAGGAGGTATTCACATAGATATACATAGGTACTATCCATCGGTATTGGTATAAAGGCTGTATTAAGGCACTGAGCTCCATTATTACAAGTACGCTGGAGGTCATATTATCGATGACAGGATTGACACCATTTGATTTTTGCCATTTGCGTTAGCGGCCGTCTATGGAACTAATATCATTAACTTTCATTTTGTTTTGGTACGCCCTATCTAGAGAAGGTCGAGAGGGGCCCTTTGAATCGGCACATACCTAATAGAGAGGAAATATGGTCTTTTGAATTCCGAAACTGATCAGTGTTTTGTCCCTTATAAATGTCAACCCACGCTTGCTGCTCCCGACATTTCACAGAAGACTGTTTTTATACGATGAAAAATCGACGTAGCTTATTTGGTACCGCAATCGCAATTTATTCATATAGCCGATTGACATGTTCATAACTTATTGGATATTTACAAAGCGTATACAAAGTAAAGTATTGATAATTCGATTTGAGAGAGCATAGAGACAATACAGAAATTTGTAATTAAATTTCAATTTAATATAATAGTGAAACACTAGTACATTACATAGTCAAGTATTTAAAGAAATAAATAAATAAAATAAATAATGCTGGACAATCCACACAGCACCATCTAGCCCCAAAGTAAGCTACTCAAAGCTTGTGTTATGGGTACTAGATAACTGATATATTTAATACATTATATACATAGATAGATTTTTTTTTATTATACATAGAAAACACCCAGACCATAGGAACAAATTTCTGCAGATCGTACATAAATTTGTTCCGAGGCGGGAATCGAACCCGCAACCTCTTGCGTCGCAGGCGGATTCTCGCCCGCTGCGCCACTGAGGTCGTCAACTTTTATTTGTTAGCTTTAAAAAATCATAAATTCAGTATCGTTGAAGTAAATAATTTTCGCGATGCTCATAGTTTTGTTTATCATTGAATATTTGTATGCTCAACTCGAGTGTGGTGCTTGATTTTGAGTCGGCCAATCGGAGCGCAGCGGTCGCCGCAGTGATTTGGCGAAATTGTTGTATAAACAAAATAAACGACATTTCCTCTCTATTGGGTACCTATGTGCTCGATGGCACAAAGAAACAACTGTCATTGCGTACAGAATTATTCCCTCCATATTATACATGTCATGTCGGTGCATTATGGTCATTACAAAAATTATATTATTATTGGGGACATTTGACATTGGTCTCAATTTAAATGGCACATAAATTTTACTAATTTGAGAGTAGTAAGAAATTTAGAGTGCTATCAAATTTTACTCGGTTCCATAATCCTAGATATTTTTTATAAACAAAATTGATTTCAAACGCAAATAAATATTGTTGAAAAATATATATTAACTAGTTTATACCCGCGGCTTCACACGCGTTGTTTCTATGGAAACGTTTAAAGGTGATTTCTACCCCATGGAAACTGATTTATGGTACAAATATAGCCTGTTTGATTCCAGGATTAGAATTACCTGTGTGCAAAATTTCAGCCTGATCCGTTCAGTAGTTTTGGCGTGAAGAGGCAACAAACATCCATGCATCCATCTAAACTTTCGCATTTATATTATTAGTGTGATACAAATTTCAGACCAAAATAGTAAGATTTAGAAAAATTCCGTTTGTAAACTTTAAATACGGGTTATAAACGTAGGGTGACTAAAATTTTGCACTCGTTAGGACTTTAACTATTACACTAATTATAAGTGGGCAAAACATTCGCCTCGTAAACTCGATTATATCTAAGTAACTAACAGTAATTATAATAGCCATAAACCGACTTCAAATTAACATAATTATTCTAATAGTCAGTACATAAAAAACTTGTTTTACGAATGATATCATCGGCGTATTCAATGTTGCGAAATGTATTATGTAGGTATCTAAGGTCATCAGTACTATTAACAACAAATTTATTTGTAAATCATGACTTATTTTAATCGAAATAGGTTTAAATTGGCTTGAACGTATAATATTTTTGGTAAAATATTAGGTCCTTACATATGAAATTGGCGTTTTGTATGGGAGGAACAAAAAGTCGAATATTTTTTAATATAATATATTTAATTAATCAAAGTATGAACCATTATTTTCTATGCACTTTTGCCATCTTATAGGTAGTTCATTGATCCCTTTACTAAAAAAACCAGTCGGACGGGAATCAATAAAATCTTTGAAGGCGATTTGGACTGCCCCATCGGAGTTGAATTTTTTCCCTTGCAAGAAGTTATCCAAATTTCGAAAAAAATGGTAATCTGTTGGAGCAAGGTCCGGGGAGTACGGAGGATGTCTTAGACTTTCCAATTGAAGCTCTTCTAATTTAGTAGCCGTCTGTTGCGCAGTGTGTGGTCTAGCGTTGTCGTGAAGCAGCAGTGGCGTGGAGCGATTGACCAGCCTAGGTTGTTTAGCCGCTAGCTTTTCCATCATGGTTTGCAATTGCTGACAATAATTGACAATAATTGACAATAATTGCTGGATCCGCTTCCACAATAGCCTTCAACTCTTCATTATCAACTTGAGTCTCAGGCCGTCCACGGGGCTTGTTCTGCAAGTCGAAATTTCCAGAACGAAAACGTTGGAACCAAAAACGAACTGTGTTTTCTTTTGCAACACGACCGCCATACACATCATTCACCCTTCGAGTTGTTTCCGCAGCACTAGTGCCACGGCGGAACTCGTACTCGTAAATAATGCGATATTTTAAGTTTTCCATTTTGTAAAATGAGTGACGCAAACAGAAAAAAACAGAAGAAAAAAAAACAAATGAATGACGATCATCGAAGCACAAATACACGAGTCTATAGCTGTACAAATTTGAATTTGGAATTCCTTACCAAAGAGGAGAAATTTGTGATTAAAGTGGCCAGTACGAAAAACGCCAATTTCATATGTAAGGACCTAATACATGTGTTTGATGATAAGAATAAAAATATATCCATCCACTTATTTGTCGTTTAAAAGTATAGGTATCTATATATATCTATATATATCATGATGATCCTCTTTGTGTATTATGGTACTAGGTAATACAAGTATCCAATAATAATTACTAATTAAGAAGTCAACAGTGAACGCTACAAAAAAATAAACAAATAAAAAAAACTAGTTTGGCGCTCCTTAATGCCTCCGAATGTTTGTACGATCTGCAGATATTTGTTACGGGTCTAGGTGTTTTCTATGTATAACACAAATAAAAAGGTAAATCCGTTAGGCCGTAAGTCTTGATAAGTAACATATTAGTATTAATTAAGGGCTGTGGATTTTGTTTAACCAATTCATAAAAAAAAAATTGCCTATTTCGTCCCACTGCTGGGCAAAGGCCTCCCCCGAACTTCTCGGTTTCTGCAGACTCCCACCACTCCATTATTTATTTTAACCTATTAATAAATAAACAAGAAAATCCATCTATATGTACAAAGTTCTTGAATCAGTTATCTCCATATCACAAGCTCTACTTAGTTTGGTGCTAGGCGATGCTGTGTGAATTGTCCAGCAATATTTTTTTATTTATTTTCATATCACAGTTCCTTGCCATAAAAAGGGTGTTTTTAATGCGATCACAAACAGATGAATCCGCGAACGGAAGCTTGTATCATTCGTCCGAGTTTCAAGTTGACTCATCGTACAAAACCCTACAGTGACCAATGTGAACTGACTGATAATACAGCGTACATGAATGTGACTAATGCTGTTGTCGTTTACTATTATATATTATTTTAGTATTCAAATAACATACCTACTACTATTGTAGTATGTTTGAATGGACCATAAAGATAAGTCACCTTCAGAGCTAAGTACCTACCTAAATAATTGGAAACGGTCTTAACAGCAAATATACGGCCAGTTTATGCCTTAAAGTGAATTTAAACTCGTAGTGCGGGTGCTACTCAATGTCAAAAATCTATTCGACGTATTTTTTTGTTTTTATTTTTAAGGCATATTCGTTGGAAACCCAAATTCTGGCTGGGTTTAAGATAGGAAGCGTCGGACGCCAATGGATGAGGAAAGCGCAGGACCGTTGTAGAAGGCACAAATTTCGTAGTTATAAGTAAATCTTTAAAATCTGGCACTGTCCCGTTTTTTAGGGTTTAGAGATCGGAGATCGGTTTCGAAACCCTTATGGTCTCACTTTGTCTGTCCTTTTGTCCTCTTTAATATCTCAGCAACAACCGCAGCCATTAACTTGAAATTTAATACCGTAATACGTATCGTGCGTCTGTACAGATATGAAGAAAAAAAAATGCAAATAGATGAAAATGAAAATTTTCCTTGTGAAGCCGAAATTTAAAAGAGACCTACATAGTCAAGTAGGGTATCAAATGAAAGGTATGTGTATTTCAAAATAGTTTTTGAAATTTCAGTAGGTTTTATACTTTTCGAAATATTTTGAAAAAATACGAAGATAGCAGAGCGATTTAAAATGTATGAAGCGTTTGTAGATATGGATGTATATTTTACAGGAAAAATATAGAGAAGTCTGTAAAAAGAACACTTTTTGAAAAATGGTCAAAAAGGGGTGGGTAATTTTCAAAAGGGGAGGCTACCCCACCCAGTACATTTCAAAACAGTTATGGGGTATTAAATGAAAGGTATCATCTTGTACATTTCAAAACAGTTTTTTAAATTTCTGTGAGCTACATACTTTTTTAAATATCTCGATAACGTCGAAAAATTTACCGTAATCCGTCTATCACTGACGCATGCAGAGAGATCAATCTGAAATGTAGGTTGGTACTATTTTTAGGTATTCGTTAAATTGCGAAGTCTCTAACCGGCCGGTACCTTAAGTACATACCTACTTGTTGAAAAACGTTCGAAACCCGCGGCGCGCGAGTTACACTCGCACTTGACGGATCTTGTTCCGTATAATGGGAGGCCTGGATTCGTGACGTCAGCGTGGATAATTGAATGAAAAACAAACAACAATCCTACCAGATTGTAAAGAAATACCAACAGTGGGAAAAAAAATCTGGCTTCGGATGATGATGTTCATGACAAACTCAAATTGTGATGTATACAAAAATATGCCTTAACAGACCGGTTTGTTGGAAAGTTAAAATAAGTGATAATAAATATCAATAACCTAATTATTTATTAATAAGGCCTGTGTCTGTTATTATTTTGAATGCTAAAACAGTCACTGACGTATTTATGCAAAATCAATATAAATCATGTAATATCAACGTCGGATAACCGCACTGACCAACCGTCGATTACTTAAAGGACATTTGATATTCAATAATCATTGTAATAGGAGTTTTGAAAGAGTATTGTAAGCAAATCGAATCAAATATCCAACAATGCCCCCATACATAATTCATAGTGTGTTATTGTACCATAATGTTACACGATTGATGCACACGTAGGTACGTAGCTATCGTTTGTAACGGTTAAGGAATTTGTGAGGTGACTGTGAAGCAAGTTTTATAGGGATAGTCTATAAATGTTACGACTAATAAATTCTACACGTTTTAATTACAGAGAATTTTAAATTGACCTAATTAGTACTTTTTAGGGTGGCCATGTCTTCAGCTTGAGACCATTATAAGATTGGCGGCTTATTTCTTCCAGCACACGTTTTTACAGGATAAAAAGTAGCCTATTGTATTATTACTTGAGACGTGCTTATATCTGAGATGCGTTTGAGTATTCGGGGGTTAGACAATAAATTAAATCTCGCATCAATTTAGTCGTGAATATTTCTAAAAAATAACTTAGCTCCATCTCGTTTCTATGAGAAAATTCTCTAATGATCGAGAGTGTAAGCAGCTTCCGTCGATTACCTAGAACGAAACCAATCTCTGTAATTTGAGACAAACTACGTTCCATTGGTTCCAACCAGTTTTTACTACGGCATTCACAAGAACCGCTCCGTTCATGAGAAAATTGCAGGTTTATTTATAACATTGTTTGGCTTCTAGGCTGCATTTAAGTCAGAAATGGATTTTATTTATTTAACTTGAGAATACAATAAGGTTCAGAATTAGAAGAAAAGTTAGTCTGAGCAGTTTTCACACGTAGAAATAGAGCTTTTTTTATAAATTAAAGTGCCTATCTCTTGTCGGTGTAATGTAATGAAATAAAAAAAAAACACTTTTCTCTCTTCAATGTCTTTTACTTCGGGCTCGAACGCTTGATGAAGAAAAAGAGTAAGTAGGTATCCAAAAATATGTAATGTAGGACCCACCTGTAGGCGATAAATTGGTGCTAAGTATTTACGGTAGCCAACATCGTGTCATAACGTAGGTAAATTAGGGTAAAATTCAAAACATAAAATTAATGTTTTCGATCTTCAATAATTTATTTTATTGCGATCAACCCATCGAACGCTGATTAGTCGACCGATGATGATTTACACTAAAGTCATTTACAACGGGATTTATAGGAACCATGATTTAAGTTTCGAGCTTTTCTTTTTCTTTTAGTGTTAATAACCATGATGGATTTAAAAGTTTTATCGATGAAGATTTGTCTGGTAGCCGTAATGGAGTCATTTTTTTATGGGACTACCGGGATTGTTATTTCTATAAAATAACGAAATTATTTTTAAAATCGGACCATAATATTGACGAAGAAATCGGCGAACGTACATAAAATAACATACCAACATACAGCCGAACATAAACCTCCTAATTTTTTTTCGAAGTCGGATAAAAATATATATCCGAAGGTAAATACAAAAGTTTTCTGTATTATTGTGTCTGTATTAATTGTAAAATATTACGGTTTCATTATTTCCCGAGAAAAACCGCACATTAAGGCGACGCATTGATAAACAATAATTTGAAATCGAGCGCCACGCCCCCCATGAGCTCCCCGCAAGCAGCACATACCCCGCGGTAATTTTACGCGGTTTGCAATCGTGCCGTGCGTCGGTCGGGCCGCGCCGCGCCGCCGCGCCGCCGTAACTCGCGCGCTTCTCAGTCGTGCGTTGCCGCGCTGGGACAAGACGTCATGGAGTCGCATTACCTTTATTTATTTATTTATATCCATTTGAATATTTTACAATGTTATAGGCAAGCTTTTTTGGCGGTAGTATATCCATAAAAAAAACATAATTTGACGGCAATGATACTACCCGCAACTTCGTTAGCGTGGTAGGTAGGTAGGTTAGGTTACCTAACTAAAAGTAGGGTAATTAGCAGTGATAGGAATAGGTAGGGCTTATTTACCTAAACTTCGAGGAACAGTGAAAAGAATCGGAGACTTCCTTCCGAAAATATTTTTTCCGAAATTCCGGACATTACTTACTCAGGTACATAAAAAAATAATTTTATACGAATAATTAGCTGGTCTGTTTAGGTACCTAAAGTTTGCGACTAGACATAACTTATCATTATAAAAACGAAAGGTATTTGTCTTTTATCTTTACAAAGATCACGATAATTTCAAAAGTTTATTTCAAAATGTGGTATTTATATATTTAATATTATTAAAATAATGGGCGAATCACATGTTCAGTAACACACTTAAACTAAAAATCTTTAAAAACGTCGTCTTGCGTGAGCGAGAAAGCAGATAGTTTCCATAAAACGCGTAGGACCTCTAAGTACATGTTTACGGTATAGGAGCTGCCCATTTCGCTATCTATTCTTGGAAATTAAAAAAAAACTCGCCAGTGGTCGCATGCCTGTGCGCTATGGGGAGATTGGACCACTGCTGAGGTTACTTTCACTCCAGTACCTCGGTCTATTGAGTGCGCAAAATCAAAGTCAAAGCTCTTTATTTCCATAAGTACAATAAATGTACACGTAGAAAAGGTCAAATTACAAAATTAACCACTGTTAAGGATATAAAGTGATATTTTTTATTTCTGTCGCTTCGGTATGTAGACTAAAGTAAAAAAGCGACAAAGTAACCTTTAGCCTGTTAATTGTTATTTTTCGAGTTAGAGAAAAACCCGTCCCAAGCCTTTGTATCCTCTAGCTAGATAATCTGAAGAGATCGCTCTTAGCGATAAGGCCGCCCTTTATACTTCATTTTTTCTAAGCATTTTCTTTGTATTGTTTCCTGTATTTGTGTGGTATAATAAAGTGTTTTCTATCTATCTATCTATCTATCTGATATTTTATAGTAAGCCTTTTTGTACAACAAGGTTTTGACAATGTTTTTCAATTTATTTACGGATAATTTTTGCAACTCCCTAGGAGTTTAGCTGTAGAAGCGTATACATTGCCCTTTAAAAGATTCATTAATTTTGTGTACCCTAGTTGTGGACACAGCTAGTTTACGTTTATTTCTGGTATCAAAATTATGTTTATCGCTATTTTTAGGGAACTGTTTTATATTTCAATGAGTGTATAACAAGTTTTCATGAATATAATTGACATGGTACTGTCATTATGTTTATTTCTTTGAATTTATCACTTATCTCGTCTCTGGATCCCATATTATGCATTGGAAGAACAGAGAGCTGTTCGTCAGAAGAGAGCTTCTGCAGCACAAATACGGTGTTAATATCTGCAGCGTTTCCCACAGCAATGTACCATAAAAGATAATACTATGGAAGTAGCTGAAATAAATAAGTCTAGATGTATCTACGTGTCTGTAAGATGACGAATTTTTTTGACTGCGTACGCTGCAGAACTAAATCTCTTCGATAACTTATTAACTACTTATTCGAATAACATTATAAATAATACAATTAATAAGACAATAAAAATACTAAAAAAAAATAACGACGGATCGAGTCTCCAAAATGTTTGTTACTCTATGGTATGGAGTTGTTCACGGGGTGGTGGTGACAAAAAAGTTAGAGGAGAATTTTAAAAATTTTCAGAGCCCACTCCGCTGAAATTATTTATTTTAACCTAAACCTGTATAGGCTTAGGTCACTGACTGCGTGAAGTGCAGTTTCTGCCCATCATCACGAACACGTTCATGAAGACGCCAGGTTCAAATTCTTAATTTTTTTAAATCACTTCTACTAAAATATACGATTGTCCGGAACCCATGAAGTAGTAAGTTTATATTCAAATAAAGCCTCTTAAAAGAAGTGTTATTGAGTGGCGGGGGGTACCAATACCCCTGTATAAAATAAGTAACTGTGAGTGGAGTGGGCTCTGAAAATTTCGGAGTTTTTGGCGGCTGCAGCTGAAAAAATTGTTGAGAAACTAATACAAAATAAATATCGGCGCTTGTAATAAACCGCAGATTATTTTGTAATTGGTGTAGCAGTGGCATTCTTGGCAATGACAAGGTAGCTAAGATAGAACCAATTTATGTTTTTTTAAAGACTAACAACAACATAGGAAGATCACATACAATATAGAATGAACGGAGAGCGGAGCGAGCCGCGGGTTTTTTTTAAAGACATACTGGAGCTAAGCGGAGCAAGCCGTAGTTATTTATGTTCGAGGTTGTTGATGGGGGCAAGCTACCTTAAAGAGTTCCGTGCCCCTTTGCGCCGCCACTGAAGCATTAGACCACACACAGAATGGCAAGATCTTACTAGCGAGCGGAGCGAGCCGTGAAAAATTTGTGGTTTTGTTCGATTTTTTGCAGTGATTTGATTGAATACTTTGTCACTGACTTTAAACGAGGGATAAACCCTGGACCAGAGGCAGGCAAAAATGTTGACGGCATCCTCCTATCTCAAAAACGGTGCCTCTTAGGAAAAAAAGTATTAAAACATTTTTTATAGATAATTATCTGGTCTACAATTTTTGACCGTGATAATTTTATGATAAAACTTACCGTTTTGCTGAAAATCGCGAAAAACCCGTTTTAGTGATCTTTGACCCCTAGTAAAAAAAAATTCAGGCGTCGGATCGATGAGGACTTTTCACATTTCATTTATAATGGGGTTTTGAATAATCCTACAAATTTTCAGCTGGGTGCGAATTGTTGTAACCTCACCCTTATTTTTTGGTCTAATTTTCCGGACTAAGACGACTCCATGGTTTTCTTTGTTCGGACAATTTTTTAGGTTTTTATTTTCTAAGAACAAAAAACAAAATATACTTTATAATTATTATAATACTATTTACCTTATAGATAGATAGGATAGATAGATAGGTAGGCAGAGGCAGGTAGGCAAAATATTTGACGTTTCTTCACGATGTTTTCAAGGTGTTGCTTAGGATTTTACTCGCAAGATAATATTGATTCACGGCTATCGATACACTAGGTACCTATCTAGTGCTAGGGATTTTTTTTTAACGTTTACTTCTACTACTACCTACCATTTCCTTACATTTTTCAACATACAGACCTTTCATCTTTATTTTTGAAACATTAATCATCTTTCTTCCCATTTTTAATAATTTATAAGATTTTTTTTACTCAGAAGATAATATTGATGATATGTCAATCGAGACCAACTTGTGCGCGGGATGCGAGCTCGATTGGCACACGTCCAACGCTGACAATGGTCAAAAGCGGACTGAAGGGGGCCGCCTGCATACAAACATAGGCGAGAGCTAGCTTGAAACGAAAAGGCGTAAGCGCCAAAACAGTAATTCTCGTTTAAAATAAAAACTATTGGTAATTATGAAAAATCCTACCACCATTTTGAAGAGGGTGTATAAACTTATTTGTACAGAAAATTTAGAGGCATAAATCGGTTCCGTTTGCCTGTAAAGTTAAAAACCATGTTTTTATAGGGCAGTTTTCGGGATTTTATTTTCTGCTATGAAAGTTAACCAATCGTGAAAACCTACTACCAATTTAAAGTAAAAAACATGAAAAATTCAAAACATAAAAAATATATTCCGATTGTCTTGTAATTGCTGAAAAAAGTTGAAATCCCTGACGCCAATATCTTCAATGCGTCGTCTTAAAAAGCTATTCTGACGGCAACGATTCATCCATCATACTTGCATGTGCACGCGCAGACACCCATTCACTATTATCTAATCAATGCAATGTCACTAGAGTCACTGTGCCGTTGTCGGTCTGTTTGTAGACGGGTTGTTTTATTCGAATAGGAGGTTTTGTGTATTCACGTAAGAGAGATGTCGGCGTCTTTGTGTCAGAAACATCTTGTTGATGCATACAATTTATTTACAACTAGCTTCTGATTGCGGGTTAGCACGCGTATTATCGATACAAAAAAAGCCTATTATCTAAGTTAAGGTATGTTCTAAATGTACGCCAAATTTCATAATGAACTGTTCAGTAGTTTTGGAGATCTTAGGTAACAAAAATTCACATTTCACAAGCTTTCGGCTTTATAATATTAGTTGGTTTGGAGCCAATTCTTATTGATAAAGAAATGTTTTAAAACTTTTCCATGAAATTAAGATGTTCTATTTAGCAAATTATTAAATATTTAAAAAATCTAATTTAATTAGCAGCCTAAAAACTTGTCAGGTTAGTTACTTATCGATGCGGTTCACTGTGAATTATTTAATTGGAGTAGTCACTGCATCTCGTTTGGTCAATTGGTTAGCGCATTCCCGTACTGAAGGAAGACGGATCTGAAGAGTCTCATTGAGGAATACCCCATCCACACTCACAGAAAAACTGAAACGAAGCTGTCAGTCACCAAAAGCCCTGCTCCGGTACCCCAAGGAGCTGGGCTGGTTGGAGCCTGTGTAGGCAGGAGGATAATGCACAATACACTCCCATGGAAGATGTCTGTGCAGATCTCAGTTCCCCCACTTAGTATTAGAATTAGAATCAGAAGGTTTCTGGTTCAAGTCGATTTTTTTGGGATATTATTTGATTTCTTAGTAGTAACCAGTACCCACCTAAAACTACGTGCAGTCAAAACTACTCCTGCGCAGTCGTTTCTTGTTTTATCGTCGACTTCACCATATTTGTAGAACCAAATGGACTTATATGCACTAGTACTTGAACCTAAACTTAGGCATACCGGTGTAAATAAATAGCATCTGGTTCGCCTACACTTCGTTTTGGTTTTGCTCAAAGAATGTTTCTCAAACCACTCTTGCGCAAGAGTACATACAAATACAGCGCAAATCGCTATCTTATTGAGAAAGATGTGGTTTATCATGCCATTTTCGAAATATGATTAAGCCTGGTACTGACCGGTGTTACGGCGCGTAATGTACCATTTGCAGCGATACGTTGTTCCGTGTGCTAAAATCCGTCTCGTTGCAAATCAAAATCAATAACTCTTTATTTCCATAAATACAATAAATGTGCACTTAGGAAAGGTCAAATTATGAAACTAAACACTGACACGTAAATAAAGTGATATTTTTGATTTTTGTCGCTTCGGTATTTAGAAAGTAATGAAGCGACGAAAAAACCTACTTCTAGCCTGTTAGTTGTTATTTTTCGAGTTGGAGCAAAACCCATCCCAAGCTTTTTTATCCTCTAGATAATCGGATATTTTATAGTAGGCCTTTTTGCTCAGCAAGGTCTTGGCAATTTGTTTGAATTTATTTACTGATAATTTTTGCAACTCATTAGGAGTTTTGTTGTAGAAGCGTCTACATTGCCCTTTAAAAGATACATTAATTTTGTGTAGCCTAGTTGTGGGCACAGCAAGTTTGTGTTTATTTCTGGTATTAAAATTATGTTTATCACTATTTTTAGGGAACCGACGCTCGTTGCAAGAGCTTCTTAGCCCGTACTGAGTGTTCGGACGCTCGCTGTGTAACACGTTACATAACGACCTGTAAAGCCGGTCAGCACCCGGCTTTATATTAAATACAATCTATTAATCTACTTTAGAACTCATGTATGCCTTCCTTTGTCATTCGCATAGAAGTCTGTAAGTAAACAAACAATCCAGCACATTGTTTATTGTAACTTTTTAACTGTCTCATACTTTCCACGTTGCTTGAATGGAATCACAAAACCATATCAATGCAATATTGTGCCTGTCTGGTGTACGTCACGCGATCGTTGGCGGTGTGCCATTGTTATAGGACGGTCAGGCAAACATGAGGTTAGGTGTACCGAACAGAAGGGGAGAAACTCGTCATCTGTTGATTTTTCGGTAAATTTTCTGGATGAATACAGGCGTTATTTTTGAAAGGTTTGTTGTAGATGCAGAAGAAGTCATAGTTTCAGAAATTGTTATTTTCTACCAAATTTTCAAAGATTTGAACATGCGCAACTTTTAAATGAATCGATTGATTCTAAAATTTGGTGTTTAAATAATATAGGCGTTACTTTGCGTTGTTTCTGTGTTTTGCTTTGTTATCCTAATATTTGTTAGGTATTTAGTTTAGTGTAGAAATTTTAATTCAATTTATTTAAAAGACCATCATTTTCTATTACAAAATTACGGCTGAGCTAGCAAGCCATTATTTAGTCACACATTAGATCAGATATTCAAATTGATGCTGGACATGATGCACAGCATTAGGTTTTTTGTTATTATATATAGTGCGTAACCCCACACTCAGGGTAATTTCTAACTGAGGGAAGGATGTGGGTTCAAATCCCGTCGAAGTCGAAATTTTTTGCGATATTATTTGATTACACAGTATTAGGTCGTACTATAAGTATATAGTCAAACCAAATGTATATAATACCTGCACAATTGTGCAGATTATACATTTCATTTCATCTCATGCTTTAAATAAAGCATGAGATTGAGAATGACGTCATCTCTCATGCTGTCCTGCTCATTTCAAATCCGATCTGATCGAGACAGCATGAGAGATGGCGTCATTCTCAATTGAATTTCTCATTGCAATTTATTTTGAATACCTCAATTGACAACCTTGCTACAGGTTCGTAGACCTATAAAGGGTCTCCATGAGTCAGCGCTCTCAATTCTAAATGGATACTGACGTGAGCGGTTGGTTATTACTAGATGGTAGATACTCGTATAAATAATTGGCGTTCCGCTCTACCTGTGCCGAGGGGACCGGACAGGAAGCCGTGATGAGGGACATCCTCGCATTCTATACGGAAAAACTAAGTTCTGGCTGGCTGTCCAGAATTTACGCACTGTCTTAAACTCTGTGCAACAGTACAGAATTACTAAAACTACACAAATACGGAATGTCAGCAAGATTTACACCAGTTTGTTAACTTTATGCAACATTATTTTGGAAAAAGTGAATGCTATTGGGCTATTAATATTAGTGTCGATTCAGTTGTCGCCAAAACTAATTAGATTAGTTTACTACGGTTTTGTTAATTTTAGTATACCTAAGTATGTACTGCCGTAGCAAGTACATATACTAAAATTGGAGGCGATGTTATATAGAAGGGAGCTTATTAACTGATATGTTTGATATGGACACTTACACAGACACATAACAAAGCTCTCCGTTAATAAGCTCCCTTTTATAACATCGCCTCCAATTTTAGTATTTGTACTTGCTTCGTTAAACAGCTGCTGTTTTTGACAGTTGTTGACATGTTTCTTACTTTTTTCCTGACATTATGATTAATTCTAGGCCCTTTTACAGCCAACCATTTGTTATTTTATAATTATGTGTTTATAGGAATCCCAGTCTGTGGGTCTGTTATTTTTTCTTCGCTCTTCTTCTGCGTACAATCCCACAAGGTGTTTACTTCCCTCTCAAAAATCATGTGTGTGTTTTTTAAATAATCACAATTGAATATTATCTTTAATTAAGCAATAGTAAATTACATTTAACGACATCAAGTGTTACGAATAAATAACTTGAACTTCTTCTGCTACCAAATAGCATTTTGGTTGGTATGCTTCTCTGTGGTAGGTAGAGCTAGCATTCCTATTGAAACATAAATCTTTGACTAATATTTCATTTCGTTGAATTTGAATCCCGGGTGTCAAAGTTTATGAGCTGAATTGTGTCATACATACTCGAATGATCGATGATAGCCTGATTGTGTGTCATCCGAAACTTGCGAGTATCGAAACTGCTACCTCCATGCAGTTTCGCTGCATGGAGGTAGCTAGATAGTTTCGATAAATGCAGCAGTTACGCTGAGATCTTGTACCTGGTCAGGTCATATTGACCTTTATTACTACCAACCTACAGACTTTAATTTATGATGGGTTCTCAGTTTTCTCCTAGTGCCATGTTTTAGCAGTAAACCCAGACTGGCTATTTCCACACACATATTTATAGAACAAGTTTACACCGCCTGTGCCTCAGGTGAATGCTTGCACGTAAGCTAGTCATTCGATCATACTCGTATTTTATTTATAAGTAAAAACGTGTGCTTTATTATCAGCGGAATACAAAGTAAATTTTATGACGTCATTGGTATTCAAGGCGTCGGATATCTTGAAAGCCATAATTTTGTTTATGATTCTAGTGTAGAGAAGAACGGTTTGGAAATAGTTTAACTGTTATTCTTGTGTAGAATTGTCACGAAACGGTTGTGTTTTAATCGAATCGTTATCAAAATACCACAAATACATCCTGCAAGTTGATAAAAATATCCGTTTAGTTTGCAATGCCAAGGACAGACACATTATAAATTTATAGAATTTTTTATTTAATCAACTTTACAGGACAAAGCACTTAAATCTACATCTTACTCAACTTAACCTAAAAACTAAAGTAGAACTTTAAAGTAAAATATATATTCGAAGTATCAATTTCCATTGATAAAGTACTTCAATATACGGGTACATAAAATAAACCCAATTCTAAATTACATTCTAAGTATTTTTAAAATAAATATTAATAATTACGGTCTGCTCAAAGCTCTGCGAGAGTCAGAGCTCTGTGTAAAGTTTTTTTTTTGCATGCAAACGCACGTGAGCCGGCGTCAATGATACAGCTCAGTCTCGCCGCGACCTCTCTGCGCTTATCACGACACTATTCAATTAACCAATCAACTTTATTTATACTAATAAACATTTTGAAGTTACGGGACTAGTTATAAAGAAATTTTGTGACTAATGTGCCCATAATTTGGAATTTATACGGACTGATTATCCTAATTAGTGCTCATGCACTGATTGATGGGTGTACTTCCGCGAATTTCCGATGATGTAAAGTGTTGAATAGTTCCTTTGTTCTGTGGTATTCACTATTCAGTGCTGAGACAGTGTTTGAACTGAAAGTTTGAAGTTTGTGAAAGAGTACGGAAAGTGCCTGTTTTAACCCGGTATGTTTATTCCATAACTTTCTAAGACTAATGGTGTTTCTATTGTTTGAACATAGTAATAATTTTTAGCGGTATAAGTAAACGGGCGTCGTCGGTGGCGATACGCCAAATTTATTAATAAACTGGATGGAATTTAAACTTTACTCCGCCAAAGTAAAAGTTATTTTTAGGAGCTTTTGCATTGCTTTAGGGGTTTTAATTATTGACATGATAAACATTTTCATTACAATGCCAAAAAACTGTATCTTAAACTACTATTGATAAAGCATTAGGTCTCTTAAACTGCAACATGCCCACTGACAATCTTACAAGTGTTTGCTTGCACGTTATGAAAATCCTTCATTTCTATGGCCTAGGTTATCTACGTAAACTATATCAACATATTAAAATAACCTCGTATCAAGTTGTCTCATTCAAATTGCTTGACCTTAACAATGCTTTGATAATAAATCGATATTTTCATTCAAAACATAAAGCCGGTCTGCAACTTTATTGATTATTTTGACAGTTAAGACTGAAATATCCGTCGGGTGATGTAATATGTCCAGGTTGACCTCAGCTCTTTCGTGTGAGTTATCTCTCTTAGTAGGAACCTGTTCTGTCACTTATGTGGGTTGCTAGTTGCTAGTAAACCAGTATCACTAGATTCGAGTCGAACGAAGTTTCATATGGCTATTAATCTTAATTTTATATCCAGTAAATTAAATAGTTAATGATATTTCATTATGCCAAGGGTTGTGAATCATGGAAAGCGACGATTTAGTTATGAGAACACGTTACCATTACGTGATAGAAGGTAAAGATGGCTATAAAATACGGAGTTACGATACACTGAATTGACATTCAAACAATAGCGTACCTACTATTGTCCACACTAATGTTATAAAGAGGAAAGATTTGTATGTTTGTAACGAATAAACTCAAAAACTACTGCACCGTTTTCAGAATCATAGGCTATATTTATTCAAAAGCATAGGCTAGGTATGTTTAAAAAGTAAATGTCCACCCGTGCAATCCCGGCTTCGCCGGGGCGCTAGTATCTTATAAGTTGGTCTTGGAAGCTAAGCTACTACCAAACCAACTCGACCTTCACTCACGTACCTGGATTGGATACCCAATAGCACTTAAGGAAAAGTAGAGCTATCTATTAGTAAGTCTAATAATAGTGAGTAAAACCTTCCTACATTTAGGATTAATTGCATGTATGCTTAAAATCACATAAAATGATATAAATTAGTAAAATAATTTTAGAATCCGGAATTCCGGACACAACTCACACAAACAAACTTACAAATTGCTCTGTATAATATTCTAGATTTTAACACAAGTGATTGATTTGAAAAAAGAACCAAACAACCGACTTCGAATTCCTCTAAATTTGTTTTGTAAGTTTTTCGGGACTAATAGGAATCCCTCGGGAATTAAAACGGCTCGGGGTCATTCTCTGTACAAAATCATAAAGAATCATCGAAATCGGTCCAGAATTTATGAAGAAATCTGTTAAATAAGAAGAAAAAAATCAAAAATTTTTAAAAACCCGCCGACAGATTTTCTTGAAACATGGTTAAGAACACTCGGGATAAAGTTATCTATGACACAAAAAAACTAAACGATAATTGGCTCATCCGTTTGGGAGCTACGATACCACAGACAGATATACAGATACACAGACAGACACGTCAAACTTATATTAAATATTATTATTATTATATTATATCACCCCTCTATTTGCGTCGGGGGTTAAAACATACACAGCCGAACAGAAAACGTTCTCCTTCTTACGAAGTCGATTAAAAATACCCAAGCCAAGTAAAACTGCCAGGATAAGCCTGAAAAGTAACAAAGACCAGAGTATCTCAGGTTACAGTACAAGTACCTCTAGTTTGTTTAGTTAGCAGGATAAGGAAGCCTTATCATTATTTTCTTTAATCTCTACAGTCTAGTTGCTGTAGTAAATGGATTTTGTTCAGAGCCTTGAACCATGCATGAACTCGTGTTCGCTTGACCTGGCTTTAGAACGGTGATGCTGTGCTGTTTACATTGAAAAGGTACGTTACTTATGGCCTGTTGACATTTGTTTTTTTGGTCTTTCTCTCTGGGCCGGGATAAAATAGGTACATTTTAGATACTAGCGTTAACGCAAAAAAGTTCTTTTGAGCTTGTGTTTTCGTATTTTCTTTTCTTTTAGTTTATTTTAGTTCTAGGTTTTATGATATTATTATCTGTAAATGTTATTCTGTCTTGTGTGTACACATTATCTATCCACACTCGTTTCATAAATTCTCTTTGTTATAAGAAAACTCTTTTAGGGTTAAGCTTGCATGTCCAGTATTTCTTACTAACTTTAATGTATGAATTAACTTGTGTGTGCAGTAAAGAATTTAAGAATTAGTACCTGTCCATCAGATCAGAGCGCTAAATGGCTAACAGCTGTCTTTATGCGTTGAAATAGAGGGCATCTCTTTCTATACACTATGGAAACTGAGCGAGACTTTAGACCCAGTTAGTGCTCTAAAGCGCTAACGGTGTAAACCACTAAGCTACCTGTTGAAATTATTTTTGGGTTTATCTACAAAAGCAGACGGTCTTTACTGTAAAATATGAATTCTTCTTCCTGCCACTATTCCATTCTGTACGATCGGCTCAACAGGTATTTTTCTTCCATCCATCGACCATTAACTTCTCTTTTGATTAAGTTATCTTTGAATCATTATCAAAATCGCCACAGTCGAGTATAAATAACAACAGACGACCTCCGTGGCGCAGCGGGCGAAGGTCCGCCTGCGACGCAGGAGGTTGCGCGTTCGAGTCCCGCCTCGGAACAAATTTGTGTACGATGTGCAGAAATTTGTTCCGTTGGTCTGGGTGTTTTCTATGTATAATAAAAAAAAAACATCTACCTAAGTAGAGTATTGTATTAAGTATATCAGTTATCTAGTACCCATAACACAAGCTCTGCTTAGCTTGGGGCTAGATAATGCTGTGTGAATTGTCCAGTATTATTTATTTATTTAAATCTATGTGACCGATATCGATAGATCAATGTCAATGTTTATTTATGTAAAGACAAGATTGTAGAGCTCTAGAGAGATATTTTGATAGTTTTGAAAAAACTAAAATCGACTTCTAATTCTACAATATTTACACTCAAAAACAAGTTATATGAAAGAAAGAAATAGATACTAAGCCACGGGAATAAAGTTGGTATCGGACCATCTCGGATTCTTAATTCTCTATCTACGATGGTAAAATAACCATTAAAATCAGTCCAGTATCGTCGGAGAAATTGGCGAACAAACTAAAAAATAAACATACATATCGCCTAACATAGCATCTCCTCCTTATTTGAAGTTGGTTAAAAAGCGACATAAGCAACAATCCTGGCTCTATATTAATACTTGATTTCTAAAATAAGATACAACATCGTAGGCTGCACCTGGCCCCAGTTTGCGTAGGAAATGTATGAAATGACCGACGCTAATTTATAAACAAAGATAGCCTTACTATCTAGTGGGTAGAAAACAGATCTAAAATAATATCTAGCTTCGTACAAAGTATAGGTATGTTTAATATCACATCACATTCACACTATCACACTAATAAATAAAATCAAAAGTTTGAATGGAGGTTTGTTACTTCTTCACGCTAAAACTTCTTAACGGCTCGGACCGAAATAGCATAGATTTCGGTCTAGACCTAGAATAACACATAGGCTATTTATCCCACATAATAATAAAAATTCTGGACATTCCACACAGCAACATCTAGCCCCAAGCTAAGCCGAGCTTGTGTTATGGGTACTGACTGATATACAAAAGTTCCCATGGGATAGAAATAACCGCAAAGCGTATTTATACTACAGAAATGTTCTGTCCAGTCAACAAAGATCAGAAGCGAGCGGAGCGAGCCGCGATATTTTTTCATCGTATCAAAAAATGGCGCAGTTTATCAATGAATCAGCATGGACAGAGCGCAGGCGAATTATTTATTAAGGAATGTTTATAAGACTTCCATTATGAAAACATTCACGTGATGCAGACCGCTGATTTATATATTTTTTATTCGCTCGCGAAGCCGCGGGCAGAAATTAGTTTAGTTTAATAGAGGTATTGATGATCTCACTTCTAGTTGCCTAGTTCTTATCAGTAACTCCATCCGAGCGTGCCTCGTTATACAAATCATTTGTTTTCCTCTTTATTTACTATTAACTTTAATAGATCAAACCTAAATAATAAGTTTATTTAATAAATAAATAATGCCGGAAAATCCACACAGCATCATCTAGCTCCAAGCTAAGCAGAGCATGTGTTTTGGGTACTAGATGAGCGATATATTTAATACAATACAGAAGACATAGATATTTTACATAATATAGAAAATACCCAAAACACACGAAACAAATATTTGCAGATCGTATATACATTTGTCCCAAGGCGGGAATCGAACCAGCAACCTTCTGCATCGCAGGTGGACCTTCGGCCGCCGCGCCACATAAGTCGTCTTTACTTTAAAAGATTGGGAAAAAATTGTCTTAGTTGTTTTTACTTAGCTGCCTAAAACACAATTCCAGTACCTAGTATGTGCCCGAGCTAGTAAAACTAAATATGAAAGTCGCTAAATTTTTGCTACCAATAAAGATTACCTGTTACATATTCATCATACAAGTATTTACCAGTCATCTCACAACATCCGTAAAAACAAAAAAAAGCCACTTGTTACCTTCACCTTTAAAAAATAAACGTTCGAATCTCCTTGAAAATGGGCGTGTGATAACTAATTTAAAATAAAATAAAAACATAATAATAGACCACATAAATGCTTAAGGTACAAAGCGAGATGGCAACAAAATTGCTCTCATAATGACTGTAATACAAAACAATTGCATTTTTTGTCGGACCAATAACAGGTTTTAAATTTTTTGTAACGCTTCTGTTATTATTATGTATTTCAAAACGCTTCAAACACGTGTTTCGATTTTATGACTCACAAAGAATTCGTGTAGGTGCCTAAAATTATAAGTTTAAATTTGTCCCTATTAAATTCAGGTCATGGTCACACTAATTATTAGGAACTTTATGACTTAAGGGTCCGGCGACGGATGAATTTCCCATACAAACGTAGTACCAAAATGATTTGTAATTTGAGAATGTTTTCATCATAGTTTGCTATTATTTGTGTTAGAATAGTATTTATACAGGTTTCTACCATATTTTTTTTTCAAAATACTTATCTACACAATTACTAAGACAACATTCATTCTTTCATAGAAAAATGCGATTAGGTTTAATTTCATTTCAGAAAGGTATTTTGAAAAAAAATTGTGGCAGGAACCTAGATAAATACTATTTTAATACAAATAATAGCAGACCATACTGAAAATATGCTCAAATTAAAAATCATTTTGGTATTACGTTTGTATGGGAAATTCATCCGTCGCCGGACCCTTAATGAAAGGTAATGTTGCCAACTTTCGTAACTTTCTCTCTTGAAGGGAATATTTTATTAGGCAAGTTTAGTATTCCCTCGGACTCTAGATATACATATTTTGCTACTTTCTAGTTAGGTACCTACCTAACCTGTTCACGTGAACATGCAAGTTACCATATCACACCATCACACCAATATTATAAATGCGAAAGTTTGGATGGATGGATTGATGTTTGTTGCCTCTTCACGCGAAAACACTGAACGGATCGGTCTGACATTTTGCATACAGGTACTTACATAATTCTAATCCTGGAATCAAACATTCGCTACTTTTTTTTCCATAAATCAATTCCCATGGGATAGAAATCACCTCTAAACGTTTACATAGAAACAAAGCGTGCGAAGCCGTGTGCATAAAGTAGTTTAAGAACAAATGTGGAAATTTACTATCAATTTGTATAAAACTAACTAGCAAATATTGAGTTACCGTCGCCAAAATTGCCGACTTACCACTTTTGAAACTCTTCCGCTTGCAAGAATTTTTCTTTAGTCATTTACCAATCGAGGACATCTGATGAACTTCTGTTTATTTTTTTGAAGCCCTTTTTTTTAATGGACCACCTCCGTGGCGCAGCGGGCGTAGGGCCGCCCGCGACGCAGAAGGTTGTGGGTTCGATTCCCGACAAACAAATATTAGTACAATCTGCAGCAGATATGTTCTGGGTTGTATTTGTTCAAATATCTATCTATTTAAAGTATTTCATTAAGTTTATCAGTATAGTACCCATAATACAAGCTCTGCTTAAATTGAGGCTAATATTTAGATGCTGTGGGGATTGTCCAGCATTTTTTTATTAACTAGCCGACACCCTAGCGACGCTGCTCTCGATTTCATTCGCGTGGACTTTGGTAAAAAGCTTCTCGAGATCACCTGAAACCCTTCGGGTTCCAGAATCACCCCCTTTCGGCTTAGTACATGTTTCGTGGCACCCTGTATATCTTTATCTACGTCACTAAGATATCTCATCTAGATATAAAGCCCACCCTTTAATTATAATAGAGATACCATTTCTGACGGATTTCATAACTCAGTGAATATCTGTTTATTTTACCTATGAATGATTTGTACCTATAACTTTATTATAAACATTTACAATATCCGATTTACTCTCACGTTTTGCATAGTAATTGCTTAGTCACGAATCGAATCGACCTTGTCCAATCATAATAAACGCTGGTTGTTCTTGAATTTACTTCCGATATAAAAGGTGCCAAGAAAAGATAGCGAAACGTATAATTTCTGTTGCGAGTGTTTCAGCCCGTATTTCCAAAAAGCTGAAAAGTGTGCTAAGCAGCCGTGTCGGCCGCACGCAGCCGTCAACAATCTAGAACTCAAACAAAGAAAGGAATTTGTATTCTTGCTTTTTCACCAAATACCCGACGTGCTTTATTTGTCCATAGAACGCCAAAATTCCGCCTCCAGCCAATTTACATCAGACGAGCGAATGCTCATTCTATCCCCACTCTATCAAATTCATTTAGTGTAAACAGACCTAGAGCATTCTTTCGTTGTTCTGTATAATTTTTCAAAGATTCTATGGAATATGTTAAGAATGCTCGCTAGCTTGATGTAAACGGCACCAGAAGAGCGTGCGAACAGTTCGTTTGAGCCTTCTTGCGTGAAGTTGCGTGTTCGGACGTGCTCGCTCCCCGGAGAGGTCTCTTCAAAGCGTTCTTGTCTCTAGTGTTCTTAAGATCAAGAAATAATGCTTTTGTTCTATAATGTAGACCACACACCTGGCGGATATCTGTAGAACCTTGTCACAGTAAGAAAACAAACGCCAAAAATGACTAATATACATTCATTCATTTTGGCGTTTATTACTGTGGCATGGTTCTACAGCGATCCGCCAGTTGTGTGGTCTACCTGTAGCTCTAGCTCTTTTTGTTTGTTTGGTCATAACCCACCTTTATACATCAACAAGAGATGATCTACTCTTACTAACCCAGTCCAAGTTCAATCTAAAAGCGAATGCTCGTGACCACTTGTCTTCAGATTAGGAAAACTAAAATAATAAGGACTTGATCTTGTAGTGTACATTGAAAACTGGACCTAAGCCAATTTTTCTCTAGCCACAGTGGTGTGGTCATAGATATTCTTGGTGGATTGAATTTGCCGCGCTTCGTATGTTTAATCGTTTGCGAGTTGTTTCCGCCGGTGTTGGCTAGATGGCGTGACTTAGTGGTCGTTAGATGACGTGTCTTCTGTGTTCGATAGATGGCGGAACCTGTCTTGAAACTATAAATTGTTGTAGTTGCGCTCTTAAATATCGTTTTTACATCCTTTTTCAAAAATAAATAATGAGACGTGTCTTAAAAAACGAAAAAATTGTTCGACAAACTGAAAAGAGGGCGTTTTTATGCGTGAGGCCGCCAGTACCTATGATGTAGCATTGATCGCGCTTATTTGGACATGACCATCCCCTTGACAACCTAGCTCCTTTGCGTTAAAAAATCCTCGCCATCTATTAGAATTTAAAGAGGGGTTTTCTCTTTTTTGGAAAGCGCATCATTGCTACATTGATAAATACGTATATGCGTGCATTGCACAGGTATACTACTCTGATGGATCTATCAGGTCGAAAGGAATAACTTCCTGCCACAGAAATACCTACCTAACACGTTTCTGTGGTTGCTGCCTTTTCCATACTACTTTCAAACACAAGATACAGATGGCGCTAGTATACAGCTACTGAAACAAATAAATCAAGAACAAGTGCTTGATGTAGGTAGTAGATATTTGTATTGTACTAGGTGCTTTCCCACACATTTGTCATTCACACGTACAATATCTATCCATCAATCCCGTACCTATCTATAATAACCCTCATGTACAGCATAAACCGCGGTGTATGCTGTACATGAGGGTCAGTGCACCGTCCTACAGCCAGCGAGTCAGTATGATTTTCAGCCTACCTACATTGTCCCACTGCACGTTAAAGGTCTCACCCCTTTCTTCCAAGTTCTTTGTCCCTTAACGCCTTAGTTTAGAAGGTAGGTCTATTTCTAAGTAGGCAGGTCGTAAACGTGTTTTACCGTGTCCATGATGAAATTTTCTGACCTTGAAATCTCACGATAAAAAAGTCAACATGTATAAATCATAATACGCACTACGTCATGTAGCCGTGACATTGGCTACTGAGAGGCTCGCGGAAGCCGTAAATGCATAACCCACTGAACTGTGCGTGACTAATCGTTCTGATGATGTAGTTGGCTTGATGGAGTCCTCTGGCCACTGAATATTTGAGATGACTGCAAAAAAATTAAGAGTTTAATGGGGTTGAAACTGTTTTGTAAAAGATGGGAAAGAGTGGATGAGAGTGGCAAAATCCCGGGAAGAATAGCGCAGTAAAGAGGCCCTAGCTAGGTATACTCAGCACTGGTTGCTCAATGCTCATGGGCTGAGATAGAAACTTTAAAGTTGAAAGAATGTTATAACTTATAAGAGGGCACCTAGATCGCAGATCCTAGTTCCCCCATTCAGAATTAAAAGAGAGAACGTAGGAAGAGAGTAGAGAAGTAGTGCTGTTTTGTCCAGGCCATGTATTGTGAAGAAACTTGTCTGGAGTACCTTGAAAAGAGTTTTCTTAGTCATAGTTTGAGTGACGTTTATGCCATAGAAAAGCGTTACTCAAGCATAGATCGATGACTGAGCAAGCTTTCATAATACGGGCCTTAGACTTAAAGTCAGAAAAACCAAAAGCTAACCCAATGGTTCATGTAAAGACAGTGCTATTTCGCTCGTTTCCGAACTTGGCTGACGCTGTATCGCCGCCGTCTCGATTACAGGCTTATGTGGCTTAGCACCTATCATAATTTTAAGTCTCAAAATCACAGGCGATGAAAGGAAAGAAAACGCCAAAGGACATGAAGTCACATAAATAGAATCAGCGAAAACAACTGACTAATCCGGGCACATTTGTAATTCAAGTTCAAGCCCTGTTATCAATACACCGTACTCTTGCTTCCGAATGTGTCAACAATAGTACCATACTGACATACAGCTCGAATAAATAAAGTATGATTCAGGTAGGCGGCTGAGCATAATGGGTAAACTGACGTAACCCGGGCCAAGGTCGATTTGGTTTTAGTTGTTCAAATGTTCAGTGAATGAAACGGATCACTTATGTATGTATTACATACCTACGTAAATGTGTGTTGGATGTATGTATAGCTTCTGTTGGTACTTTTACAGGAACCTCATCTTTTGAGCTTGACTTGTTAGGACAGTTAGAAAACTCAGACAGACCGGAATACATGGAAGAATGAAAGAGAGGTTTTAGGAAGCTTTAGATAAGATTTTGTAGGAGTTCTAATAATCTGAAGGCCACTACTGAAGGTCATCCATCTGTCGAGGCCATTTCTGTGTATCAGAATATTGTTCCTGCCAGCTATAGTTTTAAGACTGTAATAATAAACACAAAACAATTTTGTTACTGTGGGGGATGTTTTCAAAAGAGGAAGGCTTCCCATACAAAAATGCCGTTTGCTATCTTCAATTTACCTGGTTTTTCCACCCAGACCTCCAGTTTCTTGTTTATTCTGTGTAAGTATCCATGCCTTTTATATCACCCAGTCATATTATTTAGTTCTTTGGGGCTCTTTCGTACTTTCCTTTGTTAATACTGCGGCCACCGCTGTCGTTCCCGTATACGAGTTGGTCTTAAAAGAAAAGGTTAAACTCATCATTTTCCTTACGGGATAGATCTTCGTGTATTGGGAACCAATCAAGTCTATCTGTATAATGCCCTTCTGCATCAGATTAACCATTGAGTAATACAATTAATGCCACAATTGCCACTGATTTCAATCCTACAAAAAGTTCTTATATTTGTCGAAATGTTTGGCTTTATTATGATGTAAACATTGCTTCCTTTCCTGTTCTAGTTTTGTAATCCAGAGCGGTCAGTCAAATAACAATAGCAATAAGACTAATATCCGAAAGTCACGCACAAATATCCTCAGACCCGCCTTACTTACTGCCCTTGATATACCACCGTCGTCCGTTCTATAATTAGGGCCGGCCTATTGATTTCAGTTTTACCACTACCACTATGAAACACTTGAGTTTTGAGCGGTACAAATGTTTTCAAGAGCACGGTATCAAAATCAGACGAGTGAATCATCGCGATCTAATGATTTTGCTCGTAAATAGACAAGTCTGTTTTACAAGGTTCCACAAACCAATACCTCCATACCATGTTATATCCCGTCTCTGGGATAGGCATCTGAGCTTTAGTGATTCTGAAGGAGGAATCACACCCGTGTAAAATGAAGTACGTTTTGCATAATTGCATTGGACATTTTGTCTGACGTAGGAAAATATCGCAAGGAAACGCGTGACATAGTTATAGAGGAATCCACAAGATATGTGCTGAATTTTATGCTCAAGACTATGGAATCCCGTATTGTTAGTAACTGCTGCTGTTGTTAAAGTCAGACAAAACAAACAAATCACTGTAATATTCAGACTAATTTTGGTTTTTCTTGATCTTAATCAATCTCCAACTAACTTATTTTGTGTCCTTTCTCTCAATCAATCTCAAATAAACATGTGACGTCTGCGAATACTGTAGGAATTATACTGAGGCAAGTACTTTCGGACAAAATGTCCCAAAATATTGTGTCCGTAACGTCAGCAAGCGACAAGTTCGATCAATATTAATTAGTAAGGTCTCTTCACAAACTCAAATAGAACGTGCTATCACAGAATGTCAATTTATTAACACACCTTACTTACCCTTCAACAAAAATAGATCACGATATCAATATTCAGATTGTCAATGTCAATATACCTTTGAGTACCACCTACCTTATTAGCCTTACCTACCTATTGTTTACTCTCCCTTCCTAATTAGCAATACACTAACGTGATAAATTCTATTTCGAGATCTCTTAACTCTATCACCTCGTCTATCGAACGCTGCTTTAATTATGTCTCTTGTTAGTTTTTGAAACATTCCCGATTCACCGTCGTTTATTTTTATTTTCGTAACTGTGATTTCGAAAGGTCTTCCCGAAATATTAATTAGAGGAAATCAACATTATGTTTAGGAAGTGGCATCGGTCTGCATACTGATGTGTGTAAACGTATTGGCCTTGATTCCTAAACGGGACTGTCGTAATATTGTTCTTTGTGACAATCTAGTGGCCAAAAGATCTACCGTGAAATGATATTCGATACCTACGCGCTGAATTGTCAACACGCTACTGTTTAAAATGCAATCGCTGCAAAATACCAGCAATAACCAAGCTAGATACATATTCCGCTAATATTCTGAAAACTTTGTTTTGCTAGCGCAAACGTAAAGCTTGTTTCCCCTCTGCTAATGTGGTAATTTACCTAATGAGGTGAAAAATCCTGGCACGGGTTTCTGTCTGCTGAAAATGCCGTCTATTTATTTCCTTGTCAAATATTTTCTTTAACCTTCCAAGGGCAACGCGTAGTGATAAACAATATCGGTGAGCTCATGCGTACTGAAGCCACCAAGCTAAGGCTACCACCAGGCAACCGTAGCATCAGATTCTATTCCGTCGGTGCCCGTCGCATGCAGTTGGCGTTGCTAGTTCCACACTAGTTTTTGAACGCACAACTGTCTCGATCGTTTGCCGCGTTGCCGCGAAAAATTAAAAAAGAAATCGTCCGCGCTTTTTCTGTGCAGTGAAATTTAAACTTGGAAAATGGGTGTAGTGAAACAAAAGAAAGCGAAAGCGGAAAAGGAGGTGAATGGAAAGGAGAAGAAAAATAAGGAAAAAGTGAAAAAGAAAAGGACTGTTTCGTGTTTACAATGCATCAAGCCGGTCAAAGATGGTACGAAATTATTTAATTTTAAAAATAACTATAATAAGTCTAACTAAGTATTTTGGGAATTTGCAACACCTAAAGTGTTTGTGTTGACATTGTTGTCAGGTATGACGATGTTGCAAGTTATTAGCCAAACATTTCAGACTATGCAAAGTAGAATTTTATTGTTTCAAGTTCGGATTAAAATATCTAAGAGTTTTTTGTTGTTTTGACTCGTGAAATTCATCAGCTATTGAAGATAAGTCAAATAATTTGATGATTTTGAAAAAAAAAACTAAAAACCGACTTCGAATCCATTCCTTTTAAAGAGTTAAAGTTTTGGGGGATAAATAATCCCTTGGGATTTTTTTATGAGACCACCGCGGGATTAACCTCTATACAATTGCAAAAGAATCATCCAAAGCGGTTTGTGTTAATTATGGTCATAATTGGCGGAGAAATCGAAGATCATATATAAAAAATAACATAGTACAAACAGCCGAACATTGATACACCGAAAAATGAGTCGGAAGTTAAATATTTATGAGTTCTGTTAAGGGTTTTTCAGCCCATCCAAGATGCCCTTCACGCTTTTACGTATTAAGTTCAAGATAAGATGTGTGATAAGCACATTTCATTACTCGAGGGAAAATCTTTAGAAAATACTTAAACGTAGGTACTAATTTATACATTTCATGCTCAATACGACTAAATATTCATTGGATAGGAAAGCGATTGTAATTAAATCGATAATTGTCATTCGATAGGAGTTTGATCGGTTCCTTTTCCTCTTTCCTTTTTCATAATTCTTTGAAATTATTCACATGACTAGGAGACTAGCATGAACACGATGAACACGGTCTGAGTCTAGTAAAAATATAGAATAAAATGCGTTTTAGTGTTTTTTTTTTACAGTGCTAACCCACACTTAGGAAAAATTCTACGAATTAACTAATATACCAAAAAAAAATATTACGTACATATTCAACGTGATTTTCCCCTAGTTTTTCTTTTTAAACTAGTATCGATAGAATCAGTAACCAAGAAAGAGCTACACATTCGTAGGCGAATATTGATCTTAGACGAAGACTTGTCAATGGCTTGACTGCTGACACTGAATAATTTATAAAGGACATGTGCCTTCTTTTGATGTTTCATATTACTTTCCTTTTAATAATATGTATCTACAAAAAAGTTGTTGAGGAAAGTAAAACTAATATATACATACAAATAACAATTAAGTAGTTTACATTTGAAATATTGTAGCTTAACTGATCCAATTTGACGATCTAAGGTCCGCCTGCGACGAAGCAGGTTGCGGGTTCGATTCCCGCCCTATGACAAATGTTTGTACGATCGGCAAATATTTGTTCCGGGTGTTCTGGGTATATTCTATATATAATAAAAAACAATCCAGGTAATGTATTATATTATGTATATCATATCAGTCATCTAGTACCCATAACACAAGCTCTGCTTAGCTTTGGGCTAGATGATGGTGTGTGGATTGTCCAGCATTATTTATTTATTAAATCATAGAGCCCTCTTATACAATTTAAAACCCCATGTAATATAAATCTTTGCAGATTTACAAAAGGTTGCATTCTTTTATGCTGACATTATAAAACTAGGTTGCCTAGAATGAGGTTACTATGATACCCGTCCACTGAAACCGTACTATGCAAACATTATGCATTGCATTATTAGTATGTATAGTTTGCAAAACTATGATGTGATTATCATATAGATTAAAGGTCCGTCAGTCAAATAGAGTCTGGCTATCAAATGTTGAAACTGGAAGAATTTGCAAACTTTTAAATGGTTCCATATGACAACATGAATTCTAAAAAACAAATTGTCAATTATTGGATTTGTAGTGATCTTCGTTTTGTAGTGGATTGCGTACGAAAAAAAAACTGGACCTCGCGCTTTTCAGTATTACCGCTCAGTAGCCAGACTCCAGTAAACTTTACTAACTTGATCATCATGATCTATCGCATAATAATGTCCTTGGTCATCGCTTCATAGCTTAAAAACTCGTTGAAGAACAGGTGTAATTTTAAGGTTGCGGTTGTAGGTTGTTTGTTGTAGTGTAGTACCCATAACACAAGCTCTGCTTAGCTTTGGGCTAGATGATGATGTGTAGATTGTCCACACTGAAAAAAATATAGTCCAACTAAGACGCATTATATTTAGTTGGCGTCAAAATAGTTGGATTGATAAATATCTCATTCATATCAATGATCTAAGTCAAAATAAATATTCACTTTGTCATATTAAACATTTGTTTGCACGGGGTTAGCAAACAACTTTGTTGCATTTAATCTCGAATTAAATTAAATAACTACACTTTATAAGGCCAATTCATTACTCGGTAGAAGGAGCTATTACGATTTAACTAAGTTCTCATAGTCACAGAAGACAAGATCTTATCAGGCTCATATGGATTCATGTGCGTGATCAGGATCACATTAGACAAGATCTTAATCTATGGAAACAATTTCTTTTTCAGTGCATTATTATTATTTTTATCTTAAATTACCTACCAACAGAATTCCAATCTGACACACCAGTCTGTCTGAGTCTACCAGTATCAGACAGCTTTTATACACTGTAAATCTCGTTTTGTTTCACTGAGTAATATCACAGAACTTAATACCCTAATTAAAATTTAAATGTACATACGAAACAAAGTTGCCCCACAATAACAGAAATATCATAATTTGTTATGCAGGAAATGCAGTAAGTACACCAAACAGTAAACTGTTTATATGACTGCTCGTGCATAATTCTGGTTTGATTATGATCGACGGAACTGAACAGAGGCAGATTAGCGTCATTACGTCCTACATACCGATGTTTACGTCCCGAATAGCAGAGATTTCGTAATGTAAGGGAACGCTGGCGGGACCCTTAGAGTACGAAATTAATATAACGCTGTAAAGAAAGTTAAACTTAGTAGAGGAGGCGTTGTGGTTGTGTTCATAGAATGTAGATATGCTAAATGGAACATGGTTAGATACGGTATCAATAATTATAATTGGGCATTAGGGATGTTCTATGATCCATTATTTATTGTTTCTTCGACTGTGGATTCTTTCTAGAACGAATTTTGAACAGCCATTCCAAGATTCTTCTTATAAATAAATAAATAAATAAATAATGCTGGACAATTCACACAGCATTATCTAGCCCCAAGCTAAGCAGAGCTTGTGTTATGGGTACTAGATAACTGATATACTTAATGCAATATACTACATTGATAGATATTTTTATTATACATAGAAAACACCCAGACCAACGGAAAAAAAATCTGCAGATCGTACACAAATTTGTTCCGAGGCGGGAATCGAACCCGCAACCTCCTGCGTCGCAGGCGGACCTTCGCCCGCTGCGCCTCGGAGGTCGTCTTGGAATGTCTGTTCACATTTCTGTTCGTTTTTCGTAGGTAGGTATTATTTTGTCTTTCGATATTAAACTTGTCCTGGAGTTAAGGGCTAAATGTTTCCAATTCCTAATCAATAACCAATTCAATCAAATCTGTAAAACCTCAGAAAACACTTGTAGCAGAAATCTTGTTAATTTTAATCTCTTAGAACATTCGGAATATCACTGTCTCTGTGCTTCGAATGTAATCTGCTGTTCATACTCAACACCATAGCTTGATCAGTCCATCTCTGCATCCTATCGACGACTACGCTACGCTCATATCTCAAAGGCCCTTTGGGATGCGTCGGAAAACCGACCAACCTTGAGCCATGCTTTGTTTACGTTAACGTAATATTTGTGGTTACCACCAATAGTAGTGCTGTCATTGAAAAACTTGTTTATTTTATGGCTTTTAATATGTTTATGTTCGGTAAAGTACATAAACTGGAGTAGGCTGAATCGTACGTTTTTTTGAATTTGCGTTTTTATGACGATCCATCTGCTTTGACACGTCATCACAATTTTTCTTCAATGTGATGAGTACTAGGTACAATTCTTAGATCTTTACGTGCAATATCAGTATTATCATTGTTCAGTACATAATAAAGGGGCCCCTATCAGCCAAAGCAGTCAAGGCTGCAATGTTATGGTTTACATCATCATTGCCGCTTTTGGACGCAGATGACTGACCACAGACTTGTCTGCCTGCATTAAGTGGCTATACAAAAAGCTAAGTACTTTCAGTCCCGAATTTAATAGCCCGTACTCTGTACTTACAGATTAGTTTTATTACTATTGAAGTAAAGTAACAAGAACATAGGAGTTTCTCAGGGCAGGTTATGTGGACCCTTAACGTATGTGCAAACTAAAATAGTGATGGAATTGATAATGAGTTTTTCCTGAACAAAGTTGTTCACAGTTGTGTAAATGTTTCACTTAAAATAATAATAGAAAAAGATTTGTCAGCCATAAATTTTCTCAAAACAACTAACGGTATCTTAAACATAAAACAACTGGACCATTATTGTAGATTGTTTTTTATGGCTGTGAAGTTTTTATCCATTCTCTAACAATAGATTGTCTGAGTAAAATAGTAGACTTGAAGGATGTAGAGTTTAACATCAATTTACGCAGTGATGAGATCACACAAGCACACGATGTAAATGTTAAATGCAAACAAGCTTCTGTAAATACGATCAACTTCCTAAACTGTTTCCGTATCACATTGTAGGGGAAAAGCCCACTACTGGACAATCACATGTTAGTTATGACTTTGGATTCTTGTCTGATAGAATTCACTAGTGCTCTGAAACCGTCGAATAAGTTTAAACTTAAAACCAAAACCCTTAACCAATTTGGATGCATGAAAAACTTATGGAGATATTAGGTCTTTTTTATGTGGATTTCTTATCAAATTTTCTATTACGACTATGTATATATAATATCGAAAACATCATGAAACTAGGGTTTTAAAAATAAGCAGAACCGATTCAGAAATTCAGCCGTCGATCCCGCCTTAGTAGTTACAAAAATCTACTCTGATGATTTAGGATGGCAGTTTTCAGGTATTATTACCCAAGGTTATCATAAAAGCGTGGTTATTTTAAAATAAGGGTTCATCAAACTGGTCGGCTTAAGATTCGCTGCGGCGGCGACATATACATATTGAATTTTTTAGTACCTTTGCAAAGTAATTGTTCATTATTATTGTTATAACTAGTTTTCTGTTGGTTTCATCTAGTTCTCAGCAAACAATTAACTGTGTTGAAAAGATACGGATCAAAAACTACCAAGTAGATAGCTAACCGTGTAACAAGCAAAAAATCACTCAGATTTCGGAAGTTTATCGTGCTTGAAATTGTGTTTGCATATTCATTGTTAAAAAACTCTTAGAAACGTTGTGATTTTTTGAGGTCCTTGTCCCCAGGACAGAGCAGTCTGAACTTAATGTATATTGTCTACAGAACAATTAAGAAAATAGACAGAAATAAATATGTACTACAGTATCGTTTAGCTACCTCTTTAGTAAGCTAAGCCATTATGGGCAACTACAACGTTTAGAGTGAAATTCAATTCAAACAAGCTACGAAATTTTCCTCTGTTTCTGTAAGAAGTATGTCATGTAGTATACTATTTGTGGCGCAGCGGGCGCAGGTCCGCCTGCGACGCAGGAGGTTGGGGGTTCGATCCCCGCCTCGGAACAAATTTGTGTACGATCTGCAGAAATTTGTTCCGTTGGTCTGGGTGTTTTCTATGTATAATAAAAATATCTATCTATGTAATGTATTGTATTAAGTATATCAGTTATCTAGTACCCATAACACAAGCTCTGCTTAGCTTGGGGCTAGATAATGCTGTGTGAATTGTCCAGCATTATTATTATTATTATTATTTGCTTTTGTGTTTAAATCAATTTATTTTCTTTCTAAATATATCATTGTCTGGGGAGTTCAGAATCAATTACGTTATTGACTTACAAAATAATGTTTATATCTATATTATATACTCATATCCTGACTCGTAGTTAGTTTTTATTAGTTGTTCTAGTTTAGATTATCAGCAGGTGAATTCGCTATCGGGTACCAGAGACCCCATCAATTAACAGTTATTTAGGTTAGGATACATTAATTAAACGTCCCGACCATTAGCAGGATCAGTCAACTCGGGTCAAAGTTGCTAGTTACGATAGACGTAGTATAACGTACGTATCGTCAATGAGAATTACAATTATACAACTGCTAGCCTGTCCAAATGTAGAGCGAAAATCTATCATTTTGGTTGATCCTTTTTTTTATACCGGTATTGGGGTCAATTTAGAATCAGATGGTAGAAAAACAAAACTAATTTGACAACTCTACTCTAACTATAGGTTTTGCCGTCCCTTTCTTATCGATCGAAATATCTATAAAGTATATGTCTATAAAGGATAGCATGATTTTTAGTGCTGTCAAATTTTAATTTTAGTTTTTGAGCCATCTGAATTGATTTACCTATACTAATCTCTTGGTTGGTCATTCATAGCTCCAAATGCTTTGAAGTATTTTCCATCATGAAATGCTTCAAATGTGCATATTATGGCAGTTTTTCGCCTTGGCAACGAGTCTAAAATGGACTATCTTGTAGTATTATTCACAAAACTGAAATCTTCTTCATTGTATTTGCATTATCTCTGTGACCTGTCTTGTCTATACACGTGAGCTAAGGTAACTCAAAGGCTGAGGCCAGGTCCATGACGTCATCAATGCTAATAGCACTGCATTGCGTCATGGCCTATGCCTAGGTCTTAAGGTTTCCGATTCCGTTTCTAGATTTCCGATAACATTCTAATAAATATAGCTGGCTAATAGCTAATACAAAAGTAGGGCGAGATCACGCGAGCCCTGCTAAAAGGCAGGTGACGTAACCTGAACTAATGACCTTCCTCATCAGTGTTCCATCATTATTAGTTCGATGAAGTTTTTTCAGCTTGATTCCATCAGTTTCATAAGTTTCGGACGTCTATTTTCATGGTTCATTCGGTGCACAGTGGAATCAGGATACATAGTAACTAATGTATGTAACTAATGTAATTAGTTAATTAATCGTGGTAGTTGCTAAATAAATAAATACAAATAAATAAATACAAATACAAATAGATTTCAAAAGCATAACGCGCGTGCGGCAATTGCCCCATTAAAAACTTAAAAATCCGCTCCTTTATGTCGTTATCCACGGAAAACCTATCTCACGTAGTCCGCGTTTCTGTCGATACTTTTTTATTACCTAGCCTTCACACATTTCATCCCATTGCTGGGCAAAGACCTCCCCCAAATCTTTCCAACCATTCCTGTATTTCCTTACCACCTTATCATAGAAAATTTGATTCACGTTCATCACGTCAATTATTAGCATTATCAATTGTTTTGCAATGTTTTTTAAAAGTAACGCCTCAGTAATTAACATAACTGAAGATTTGAAGAGCGTAAACACTTTTCACAAATATTTCTATAAACTTCAAAAGTATTCAACTATGGTTAAAACTATTCTATCTCCTATGAACGAATAAATATTTGTATTTGTTCATATAATACCAGACTGGTGCCAATTAATGTTTGCAATCCAAGTTCACAATAAACTCGATGGTATCTACCACACAATGGAATAATTTGCGACAGTAACGACCAGATGCTCATCACCTGTGTTACAGCAAACAGAACATTCATTGTTTACCAGACATTATTGTGATGGAACTAGCAAATTGTCCCGCCTTCACACGCCTATTGTGGTGCCAAGTGGACCTTCCGCTTTTTACTTCATTGTGGGTAAAAAGTAATGTCGTGTTTATCCGTGAAACATAAAGCTTGTTAGTCTTTTAGTAGTTAAGGGATTTTGGTGATTTCTACTCTTAAGTTAATAAGCTAGCAGTTATATATAGATAGTTTTGCACACATTCAAGCCATATAAACCCACGATAAAACAAACTACAAGTGATTTCTTGTTTTTACTGATATTGAGAGATTTATTACTTAATTCAATATAATGTAGATTGACTCCAAAACTACCATTGACTTAAAGATTGTTTTAGCAGAAATTCATAGCAAGTGGCATACAATGTGCGCAAAAGGAGGTACTTATCTGGTATCTAAATAACTTGTAGAACCTAATAAATACTTCTGCCAACTTCTCTGTCTGTCCTGTGCTACCTGTCCTCGGGAGACTTTCGCGATGTCGTTAACAAAATAGTAAAGGTAAATAATAAATGAATAATGTTGGACAGTCCACACAGTATCATCTAGCCCAAGCTAAGCAGAGCTTAGGACAGGGTAAAGTAGGTTAAAGGTTTTGCACCAAACGTCGTATTTATCATTTAGAGAGTAGAGGAGAATTGAGGAGTTGTGCATAAGGCGCATCCTACTAATATTATAAAGCCAAAAGTTTGTGACGTATGTACTCCTGGACAGATCAAGATGAAATTTGGCGCACCTTTAGAACATAGCCTATTTTAGATAATAGGCTACTTATTATACCAAAAATACGCGTGCAATGCCGCGGGCAGAAGCTAGCTATAATATATTTTTCATATCACCTTGCTTCAGCAATCTTTCTAATACAACATATCCCAAATGTCATTCATCGAACCAGATTTCCTCTTTACTTTTTGGCCTCTTCAAGCCCTAGAGACCTGACAAAGCTCAGGATGTCAGTATAGGCCTTGTTACGCTCCCTAGACATTGATTGTTGCAATTACCTATGCAAACGACACTGTCCATTAAAATGTAGGTAAACATCTCTGGTAGGTAAACAAGAAGACACATTAGAGAGGACTGGATGGTTCGCTATTTGTTGCGCGTTGTAAATATCCTCGTGTATTGTCGAATAGGGTATCTCCGCCACAAGAAAACTACATATTTTCATATTTTTTGCAATATTATTTGATTTCTTACATATTTTCAGTTGAGTTTCCTCATGGTTTCGTCGTTTGCAGACGCTTTTTCTGTGATTACCTCGAAGAAACCACTTACGTTCAAATGATGATGATGTCCTCCTAGCCGAATCTTCGGCCACGGCCGCCAGTCTCAACAGAGACTGCCAGCTGGTCTGTTACTTTGATTTTTTCTTGACCCTAGACCTCATTATCAACCTTCATATAGCTGACTATCAAGTCGGCTATTTGAAAGTATGAATTATTCTAGATTTGTATAATTGGAATATAATATTGGGTCACTTTAGGTCATTTTAGTATCGATTTTTTTTTCTTTGTGTGCATGAAGTTTGTTGAATGATCAACACCGACTGATCTTTTACTTAACGACTCTCTTTAAAATCCTATGAGTTCATACCTTTTTATATTATTCCAATCCTGCCTCTTATAATGCGGAGCGACCTTTTTGATTCAGTGGTGATGTCATTCGGCGCTCCTTGGTTAAATAAAATTTTATGTAGGTAGGTACCGGCCCACGTACCTACTTACCCTTATTAGAACTGATTTGTGTGATTGTTCTGACATACAGGGTTTATAAGTAGCTTAGGTTCGTACGTTTTTACCATTAAAATCAGGCAATTTTGGCTCTGCAGTGTGTGCCTGTAGTTGACCGATACAAGGCTTTTTACAGTTTCAGTGCGCAACGGGAGCGTTTGCATTTTTTTCGAATTTAAGGCGTATCATGTTGTTTGTGTATACAGTTTTCTTAGTTTATATTCGATAAGTATTTTTATAAGCCAGTAGGTGTCGGTCGATCATAGATGTACCGCATTGGAGTATACTCTGTAATGTTATCTGGTTTATAAACGGATTTAATTCTGACAGCTTTAGAAAGCGCGTGAAGGGCAAACATTCAATGGAATGTTTGCCTTTCAATGGAAAACTGTCGAAAATCCGATCTCGTTCTACACCAAGTATATACCCTAAGAACAAGAACTGCGATGTCTGAAATCATTCTGTGATCTGTGAGGGTTTTATATAGCCGATGCACGGAAACTACCGTGCATCGGCTATATAAAACCCTTTCCTGCGACGATGCTGCTTACAGATTTCCCAAAATAAAACCATTTTCCCCCGTCGAACGATTTCCAATCCGTCTGTTTATAATTCTGTTATTTTTAGCGTTATTGGGTCAGAGCATTCGTATGTCCCTAATATTTTCTTTCATCACCAAAGTTTGTTTTCGTGTTAAAACCAAAACTAAACTAATATTAGATTTGGATGTAAACAAACTAGTTTTCTTACTACAACATATTGTAGTAGGTTTAATGGTTTTGGCTAGGGTGTTGTGTTGCCAACATTTTGCTGTAAATTGTTTATTTTGAGGGTTTGGCCTAGGCCATAACATTACATTGTATTTTGTTACAAAAACTAAGAACTTGTAGAAATATGAGTATAATATTCCACAATCTAATACGATAAATTTATTCTTCTGATAAGATGTCATTTTGCGTTTTCTCCATCTGATGAACTCTCAGAAACTTGATAGTTTTGTATGACTCTCATAAAATTATTCAACTTTGACTTTGAACGAAAATAAAGTGCGAAAGTACTAAAGTAAATAAATGATTTATCGGCTGTCACTACCTTTATACCGTCTTTAAGCAGCCTTTACAACAGCTCGTAAGCAGTTTTAAGAATATACAGCTCATATGCAGCTTGCGTGCTGCTTGGGTTCTGCTTTACTACTTCAATTATGTCCTTTGACGTCTAATTTTGGTCACGGATAACCAAAATCACCGTTACTTTTATGGTAGGTGAACTATTAATTTGAAGAATGAATCTGCCTTGACTAGTGAAGTTATTTTACATTTTCTCTATCTAATTAACTCTCAATAACTGGATACTTTCGAATGACACTCATAAAAATTATTCGACTTTGACTTTGAAGACGAAAATAAAGTGCGAAAGTACTAAAGTAATTCTGGTTTACTACTTAATTATGTTCTTTGACGTCCAATTTTGGTCACGCATAACCAAAATCACCATTACTTATATGGTAGCTGAACTATTAATTTGACGAATGCCTACCTTCACTTGTCAAGTTGTGAAGTCAGTTTGAATTTTCTCTATCTGATAAACTCTCAGAAACTCGATACTTTTGAATAACACTCAGAAAAGTTATTGGACTTTGAAGACAAAAATAAAGTAAGAAAGTACTATCGTGCAATCTAAGGAACTTATTTTGCTGCCAAATTGTGCGTCACTCTTTCTTACTATCAAAGTATTCACAGAATATCCAATGTAAGACCGTGTCATTGTGCTGATATTTTAAGCGAAAATTGTCTTCAGCTTTGTGATTCATAAAAATCTTCATGAGGATTTAAGATTTAAGTTTGAAGATCTTTCCGACTTATTAAAATCAACAAACTTTTATATCTTTAGGCTTACAAAATAAACTCATAGGTAGGTCAAATTTTGAACTTAATTATTTGGTCCCACAACAAAAAATATGGTGAGGCACCTGCATTGGAAAATTATCTGATCTTAACATTGTGAATCTTAATTTGTACCTATAAATATTTCTTCCAATTTATAATGATTTTTCCTAGTGCTCGTATCTAGGTTCTTTAAATAAATAAATAATGATGGGCAATTCACACAGCATTATCTAGCCCCAAGTTAAGCAGAGCTTGTGTTATGGGTACTAGATAACTGATATACTTAATACATTTTTATTATACATAGAAAACACCCAGACCAACGGAACAAATTTCTGCAGATCGTACACAAATTTGTTCCGAGGCGGGAATCGAACCCGCAACCTCCTGCGTCGCAGGCGGACCTTCGCCCGCTGCGCCACTGACGTTGTCTTTGATGAGCTTCTTACTCTTGAGTCTCGCTGGAAGCTCTGATCGTCAGCCAAAAGTAATTCGAAGGTTTTTTTGTTATTATAGTGCATAACCCCACACTAAGGGTAATTTCTAAGAAATCAAATAATATCGCGAAAACTTTTGCGATATTATTTGATATCTTAAAATTAATTCTGTTTTACTACTTCAATTCTGTCCTTGTACTTCCAATATTGGTCACGGATAACCAAAATCACCTTTACTTTTATGGTAGCTGAACTATTAATTTGACGAATGCTTCTACCTTGACTTGTCAATCAAATAAATGTTCTTCCTTCCTATCCATTTAGCCAATCATCTGAGATAATGATAACCTGCTGGTAGAACGATGACGTCACGTTAATACTCAACAGATATACTTATTTCATTAATTATTCAAGTATTCATGAGATACTTAGAAACTATGAATCCTCATCAGTAAGAAAACATGCGAAATTTATGGAGATTAGTTTGCATATTATTATCCTTTTACTTGCGTTTTCATTCGTCTGAAAACATGTATTGACGTTAATAGTTTAGGTTACGCTAAAACAAACAACGAGTCAAGGCGTTTTGGAGTATTGACATTAACACTTACTTTGTTACGCCTTTTTGCATGAATTCGCTCACCTATAGAGGCAATTCTGGTTGTCACGCGCGAGAACGGCGTGTGATGAAAATGACGATATCTCTAAAGTTTGGTAGGGAGCTATATGTAACTATTACTAAAATCAATAAAATGTCGATAGATTTCCTAAACTACAATTGATTTAAAGTTCGATTTCGCAAAAACTCGTAGCAAGTTCTTATCTTTACATAGTATAAAACGAAGTCGCTCCCTCTGTCTTTCTGTCTGTCAGTCTGTCTGTCCCTATGTATGCTTAGATCTTTAAAACTACGAAACGGATTTTTATGCGGTTTTTTTTATTAAATAAAGTGATTCAAAAGAAAGGTTTATATGTATAAAACATGTATAATATAGTAGAGAAACACTGATAATTTTAAAGGTATCTAATGTGCACAATTTTTTTGCGCTTACATGCAAACGCTGCCTGAACCCTACGAGATAGATCAATATCTCTTAGAGATAACCCACATTAATAATTTTTTATCCCTTACTTTATAATGGCTTATTTACGAAGCGATTTTAAGCAATACATCATTAATCCTTATCCAATTAAGTACCTTAAATACATTGTGCATTTAATGTAGATTAAAATGGCCCATGACAGCATGAAGACCAGCGTTGGTTGTACGCAAATACAACCAACTCATGCTGAGACTGGGACCGTTTTGTAACTCTGCCTTTTTTCTTTTGTTCTAAATTTTGTATGTCTGTGTTACAAATAAATGTTTCTATGTAATTTAGATGAATATTTTCGAAGATATCACAGCTTTAAAATGCAGGGACATAGCGGTTGCAGCGGTACCGGCCGGGGGTCCGATTCTGTAGTATATTTAGTATCAGCATTGCACCCGTGCGAAGCCGGGGCGGGTCGCTAGTCTGTTATCTAAATTACTTGTATAGAACCTAGAAAATAGTAAAAACTCAATTTTTTTCACTCACCCTAATCAAAAAGTGGAATAATCCTCTGCTATCCTCTTGCAGGGCAGACACTGTCGTGCTAGGTTATTAATTGCCCTTCTATATCTATACGGCTCTACATGTGCATTCCCAAGCTCTGCTTAGCTTGGGGCTAGATAATGCTGCGTGAATTGTCCAGCATTATTTATTTATTTATTTATTCCCAGAAAATCACAGGACAAAAGTCTCGACCAATTACCAATCTGTAATAAACTAAATTTAAACAATCATCGATCCATAACGATTTCGAAATGCAATTGACACCCGAAAATGAGACAATGAATCCCAATTACCGTGACGAAGGGCGTTTGATCATTGACATGACACGACAATTGCGCAGGAGTTTTAAAAACGCAGAGTCAATTGAGGTGAACTCATGCGGTGACTTCATAGGGCTTGAGGAGTGGAAATGTTGAAGAGAGCCTTTTAAGGCGCGAGATGTAAGGGCAGATCAGACATTTATTGTTGGGGTGTTTGAAGTTACTAGCAAATGGACGATGTCCTTGCTAGCTCTTGTTTGTAAAATTTACCAATTTTTTGACGCCTCAGACTTGTTCAATCTTGCATTATCAGAATATAATGTTCGTAATCTTACTGCTTTAGTCTCCGTAAGCGACTCCCTCTCGCTAACTGATATCCCACACATACGTACATAATGTCTCCTAGCCGAGTTTCGACCATGGCGGCCAGTCTCATCGGAGACTTGCCAGATGCGCAGGACATATTACAGTGCACAAGTGTGTGCGCAAACACAGGTGCACTCTCTATTCCCTCACTCTCATAATCCGATGGGACGACGGGTCGACACGACCGGAGAGAGGTCAGGCGCAGGACCAACGGCTTAGCGTGCTTTCGTGTAACACCGCCAACTTCCTGACTCCGGGCTGCTATTGTGAATTTTCCTTGCTAGAAAAACCCCAATAACAACTATTGGCCCGACCCGGGCTTAGAACCCAGGACCTCATAATCAGCGGTTGAACAAGCTGACCGCTAGACCGACGAGGCAGTCTCGTACTCGGATATGATACTAATATCCGTAAGGCAATCGTTCATAGAGGAAAATTGCTCTGAAGAGACATTCAAAGTGTGAACAACAAAGAAGAGACGACTCTATTATGGCTTACCTTGCGCTACATAATCCTATTTCGGCTTATTATTCATAACTAGCTGCATTCTTACTACCCGTTGTCCTATTACCCGTTTTCCCGTAGGAATGAAGCATTTTCCCGCGGTAAAAAGTAGCCTATGTTCAGAATTTTTCAAATCGGTCCAGTAGTTTCGGAGCCTATTCAATACAAACAATCAAATCTTTCCTCTTTATAATATTAGTATAGATAACAAATGACAATTTAATCGACTTTACTATGAGTATAATAAGCTCTTCATTTGTTATAATCACTCTTGCTTGTTTATAGTAGTACTACTTCTTGTGATCTAACATCGCGTGCAAAAGTGCCTTTTAAAATGCATGGAATCCAATATCATGATCTTCGCATGGCATGCACGCGAATGATCAGTTGAATAATAAATGTCAATGTGTGGCGATTGATTTGCATCTTTTGATGAGTTACTTTCAGATCTGCCATTTTTTTTTGATCATCGAAAAAGTCCTGAAAAATAAATTATTATTAATTTTAAGGACTATTGTCGACTATTGTGCTGTAAACCCCTTCTTCATAACGTAAACAATTTTATCGATAAGAAACATACGACATAATGATTTAAAACACCTCTAAAATCCCGAAAAAAGCATATTACCACTTAAACATTTTCAAAACAGAAACATATTTGTTGTTCTCTAAATTATACTGTAGAAATACACATACATACAAGTCTCAAAATAAATCATGACACGTATATGAATAGGTCAAACCAAAAACCAGACAAAGGAAACGTAAAGTTGTACTAAAACAGCTGTAGGATGACATCATGGCTCTTGAATAAATATTGCGAGACAAAAACATGATCACTCGGACTCTGCTCAAAAATATCTATGACTATATAGAACTTATTATAAGGTCAGTTATATTGACTCAGAGCAGGGAAATATTCGAGTATGAATCTGAAAAATAAATAATCTCATATAATGTTCGGATTATTAAAAAATTATCTGAGCGTCTGGTCGAAGCAACGCGTGACCCGAGAGCTGGTCAGTATCTGGCACAGCGCATCAGCATTGCCATACAGCGGGGCAATCCAGCCAGCATCTTGGGGACGCGACGACTGGTATTGATATGGATCAGTTGAGCTACCTGTCGATTGTATGGAACAGTCTGCAGTTAGCTCAATGGTTTCAATTATAAATACGAGTTCGAATTTAATTCTATTATTTTATCTGAAATTTAAAACAATAATTTGATTGTTTTGAAAAAACTAAAAATCTTTTTTAAGTTTTGCGTGACCAATAGTAATCTCACGGCAATAATTTTTTTATAGGACCACCTCAGGATCATTCTTCTTATACAATAGCGAAATAATTTACAAAATCGGTCCACAATTGACGGAGAAATCGTCGAACATGCATAAAAAACATACATTCAGCCTAACATAGACTCTCCTCTAGGAATACAAATAATATACAAAAAAAATCGACTTCGACGGGACTTGAACCCGCATCCTTCCGTCAGTACCGGAATGTGCTAACCAACTACACCACTAGGTCAAGTGACGTGGTAGTCGAAAATTTCTTCGACTTCCTACGGACTCTATCGCCGTTAGCTCCACCTACAGGGGAAACATTGAAGTTTATCCAACGACTAAAGTTACATTTAGTTCATTTTTCGACGAGAGTTGTCGCGTTGCTTAATTCTAATCCTGAGTGTGAGGTTACGCACTATAATAACAAAAAAACCTTAGAATCTTCTCCTTTAAATCCTCGACTAAAAATGGCGTCCACAAATCTGCCTGTTAGAAATACTAGGACTAGGCTGGACATGTGGATAGCCACCGAGTAGACCACAACGTAGTAAGGACTAGTCGCTGAGGTCTTTGCTTGGACTAGTGTTGGTTAAATTATTTAGCACTACCCACATATTAAGGAATTTGTTAAAATCAACTAAGTACTATTTCGACCTAACAACCGAAGTAGGCATTAATTTATTTACCATTTTAATACCCTAGTTTTACTATTTACCTATATTTATAAAGCTGAAAGGCCTACTTTTATTAATTTAGTGATATAGTTTCTCTATAAATGAATTTGTAAATTCTTAACAAAAAAAAAAAATATCTCAAACCTCATATGATACAAAATGGATGTCGTCACATAAATCCTGATTGACCACTGTATACCTTAATAGAAAATTGGTTGTATTTAGCCACGTTTTAAAGAAATTAGTTGCCTACAACAAATTAACTCTAAAACAAATTTAACGCATAACATTGAGATAACCAAAGCACACTTTAACCATTAACTTACTAACTGTATTATAATTTATGCATAGTTTTATTATTGTTTAAGCTGCCACTGACCCTCATAGTATATTCTTTGCGTAACTGTACCTCGCCGGATGGTCCGATGCAAAATGCAGTGCTATTGTACTCTTGCGCAGAATAACATTATGCCATGTGGGTGTGACGACAAAAGCGTCTAATCTAAAAACCCATGTCAAGCTTATGCCTGCCAAACCCACTTTAACCAGTGTTATCATCATCATCAACCTATATTAGTCCACTGCTGGACATAGGCCTCCTAATGAACCATAGCGCCGTATACAGCCGCATCCAGCATCTGCCTGCAGTCTTTCGCAGGTCATTATCCCACCTGGCTGGAGGACGTCCTACAGTACGTTTACCCCAGGCGGTTCTCGGTTCTTCGCGAGAACTAGTGTACCTAGTACTATTGAAATTAAAAGGAACGTTTAAAAAAGTTCGGAAAGTTTTATCTTATGATAAAGATTCACCCTCTTACTTAAAAACCCATCGGTCAAGATATTCGCCGGATGTATAATCTCTCTTACTTCATGAAATAGCTAAAAGTCGTTTCTTTTCTTCCATTGACATACGTGAGAATGAGAAAACTAGGTAACCTGGAACCAAACACATTTCTACAAAGAAATCTAAATATTTGTCACTATTCATCCAGACTGGATAATAAGGCTAGGGCCAAACGCGCGTGAACGCGTTTTTTTATAGTTGTGAGTCGCTTCATACAAAAGTCCTGTTTGAGCCACACGGTTACGCAAAATTTATTGTCATTTCTGTTAAAAGTACGCATTTTACGTTACCCACAACTCAAAAACCTTTGCTCGTTTGGCCCTAGCCCAAGCCTATATAACAGTGTCACTAAGTACTGAATGAAAACGCAGTGATGCCTAGGTTTCTACTTGCGTACACGTGTACCTATGTACGAGTAGGTATGTAGGTAGGATGAAACATACAAAAGGGCAAGGAACTTTCCCTAGAAAGTGTCTACAATAATAGTCATAATAATAGTCATAATAGTCTTTATTGGGTAATAATAATTACATGTCAAAAATTGTATACATATTTTGCTATGTATACCTAATCTATTGCTATAAAATACATTTGATTTGAAAATGTACTTATAACTTAATAAATTGATAAGAATTAATAATTACATAACATTCAATGTAATTAAATAATAATAAATTAAATCGAGTTATTAAATAATTAAAAAAAAAATCAAAGTTATATAAAATAAAATCTTTCTAATCGAATTATCTACATTGGTATCTACTAACTCTTATATGCTACGAACTCGTCGTAGCTATAGAAGGTTTTTTCAACAAGCCAGCGTTTAAGTTTGTTTTTGAATGTAGGCAGACTGCGGGCTTCTGTAATGCAATTAGGAAGCCGGTTGTAGACGTCTGGACCCATGACATGCGTTAACTGCTTGGACGACTTTGTCAATGAGCGCTCCACGGCGGCGAGCTTGTCGCGGCTGCGCGTGGCGTACGAGTGCGTGCTGCCTAGTGTCGCATATGTCCCGTGGTTCTGCCGCACGTACATGGCCACCTGGTAAATGACGAGACATGGCAATGTCAGGATGCCAAGGGATTTGAAGTGTGGTCTCGCCGATTGGTCGCTCGGGATCTTCACTATTGCTCGTACGGCCCTTTTCTGCATCCGGAACGCGCGTTCCCAGTCGGCTGCGCGCGCCCATAGCTCGGCGCCGTACTGCAGCAGCGACTGCACAGTTGCAAAGAAGCAAGCTCGGACCACATCGGCGGACACCACTCGCGCCATCCGACTCAGCGCGTAACATGCACCAGCCAGCCTTCCACATAGTTTGTCGATATGGCTCGCCCACTGCAGTCCTCTGTCTATGCGGAAGCCCAGGAATGTGGTGTTATCTACCTGCTCGATAGTGTTTCCATTGACTAATACTGTTAGTGGTCTAGGGGCACGGCCTGACAGGTTGAAGTGGATGAAATGGGTTTTGCTCAGATTTAGTGCAAGCCCATTAAATCCAAACCATTCCGCCAGTAGTGTCGCCGTACTATTGAGCTTCGCTTCCAGCAGATCGACAGTGGGCGCAGCGACGATAGCGGCCACGTCGTCGGCGTACATGTACACCTCCGCACTGGTTATGTGATCGGGTAAGTCGTTTAGCAGTAGGGAGAACAATATATTTGAAACCGAGGATCCTTGGGCAACGCCCATCCTCGACTTAAGTGGATCGGATACTGCCTCCCCACCGCTGCCCAGCACTACTTGGGATCGATCACGCATAAGGTCACAAAATAAATCGTGAGCCTTACCAGTGATTCCGTAGTGATGTAGCTTGACTGCCAGTACGTTGTGGTCGGCAACATCAAAGGCCTTTGACAGGTCGCAGCAGATCACCGCGACCTGCAGCCTCGCCTCGCGAGCAGCCAGTATGCGGTGGATGACTTCCCGCACCAGCAACGTGGTCGAACGCCCTTCGCGGTATGCATATTGACGATCAGAGAGGGCCTCCGTGGCTGAGAGGAAAGCAACAAGACGGGAGCTAAGGCCGTTCTCAAATATCTTCGCTATTGCCGGTATGATTGATACCGGCCGATATCCGTCTATGTTGCTTTTCTTTCCCTTGCCTTTAAATAAAGGGGAGACTTTACTTATTTTCATTGGACAAGGAAAGACGCCCTCTCTAATACAGGTATTATATGCATACGCAAGTATAGGTGCAAGAGGAATGATGGCATACCTCAGAAGTTTCATAGATATGCCATACACATCCTTTGAGACCTTAGGTGGTATTCGGGTCATCACTATTTGCAACACTTCATCAGCACTAAACAGTTGTAATCTTATTGAGCGGTCCGAACTAACGCGCACTGAGCTTAAAGCTCGGCGCACACCGCAGACACTGGCACTAGGCGCGCCGCAAGTCTCAGCCGCGCTCAGAAACCTAGCGTTTAGAGTATTGACCAGGTCTTTTTTGTCCAAAAACTCAGATCCGTCTGGTCGCAGAACTACGTCTGTGAAGTCTACTCGGGGGGAGTTGTTCTTTCCCCGTTCCCTGTTAATAACATTCCACATCGCTTTTGATGCATTACCACTCGACCCTAATAGATTCTCATAATACTCGCGCTTATTGGATTTTAAGATTGATTCATAATAATTATTCATGTCAAATATTAATGATTGAATTGACTCATTATTAGGTTCTAGTTTACCGAGCCGAATTACGTCAAATAACAATAATTTATAATTTTTAGCATCCAAGCTTATCCAGGATGAGTCAAAATTTTTAGTACAAACCTTTTTTAAAGGGAAACATATGTCATATTTGTTTTTGATAACATTAATAATTGAATGAAGCATGTCAGAAGTAGGCCTATTTTTATTATAGATTAGTTCGTACCAGTCAACGCTATCAATAGATGCAGCAAAGTTAGATTTATTAGTGTTGCAAAATTTTCTAACGTATGAGAAACTTTGCCGCGATTTCATCCTTGCTCGTATGATTTCGCCCTTTATCGCGAGGTGATCACTAATGTTAGTGACCACGGGAGCCACCGCAACCGTACCTTCCGCCAGGTTGCTGTACAGGTGATCTAGGCTAGTAGAAGTGGACTCCGTGACCCGCGTAGGGAAGTCGACCAAGTTACACATGCCATGTACCGAGATCAAGTCCGATAACTTAATCGCATCGATATTCCGGTTCCCCAAACAATTTATGTTAAAGTCGCCCACAATAACACATTCTCTACCTATTTCGCTGATCTTATTGAGCAAAACTTCAAAAGAATAAATAAATTCATTAGTTGAAATTAAATTAGTTCTATAAACACATACAATTGTCAAGTCGTAATCTATAAGATCAATAGCTGACACTTCGCATTTTCTTTCTACAGATAAAGCGGTCAAATCGATATTTTCAACACACTTATAGCTATCTCTAACAAACAGGCACGAGCCGCCATGTACTATTTGATTCCGACAGTAATAAGACGCTAGTTTAAAGTTTTGCAAATCGATACACTTTAGTTTAGATTCGGGCAACCAATGCTCGGTTAGTGCCAGAATATCACATTTTAATTCACTACATAACAACACTTCGAGCCTTTGAGATTTCTTGTCGAGGGACGCAATATTTTGGTGGCATAAAACGATTTTTTCACACTGCTGCTGAAATGAAGAGTCATACGTGCTTCGTTCGCTGCTGCATTTAGTGACTGCGGCGGTCCGCCGCTGCACTGAGCTCGCGCTCGCCGGCTGCCTGCGCCTGCGTCCCCCGCTCCGCGCGGGGGCTGTATCGAAACCAGTCGCATACCTTGACACCTTGTGGCCACGACTCTGGTGCACACAACTTCTCATACATAGTCTCCGGGAATCCAATAACGAAGGCGGCGTGTTGGTCCGTTCTAATATTCCTTTTTTCAACGATATATTTATCATTGGCCACAATTTTATTGATATGATTTTTTACATTTTCAACAGTAGTCTCCGGTCTGAATGACCACGCTTGGATAAATTTCAGTCGTTCTGCTATTTGCAGCTCGTCATTACGTACTCCTGAGCCGGTCAATACCCGGCGTGGCTTGCCTGGTCGTCGTTTGTAGCTAACTTCTTCCACTCAGTTTCAGTAGTTAAAGTCAGCGCTCCTAACGGGGGCGTGGTCGCCATATTAGTAGAGGTAGTGCAGGGGTCTTCGTTTAGTTGGTGCTTTTTCGTCTCATCATACTTAGGAGAATTGACAGTCACACATTCTATCACCTTGTCTTTATTGGTCGTTCTTTTCTTCGAAGTCGAGATGTTCGCGGCCGCGACTATTCGCGCTTGTCGCACGGGACGTTGCATAGTTGTCTGAGCCTGCGGCGGCGGCGGCGGCGCACTCGCGGCCGTTGGAGGTCGCAGAGTCGGGGCCTGGGCCTGCGCCTGACTACCCTCAACTTGCTTTTTGAGTGAATTGATTGCAGAGGTTTGGTTCGCAATTAAAGTGTTTTGATCGCTCACCTTGATCTCCAATCGCACAACTTTATCACTCAGATCGTTGATCAACTTGTGAAGATCGCGGACTGCACTTTCTAGAACTTTCTGAGTCATTTTCGATTTTTAGCGTCAAAAAATAATAAGAGCACATTCGTCGTCAGTTAGCTTACACTACCCACGTACAATACCATTGGCAGTATTATTACAATATGGATTTGGAAGCCTTCCATGCTGTCATGCATACGAAACTAGCACCGGAATTAGAGATCTGTCTATGCCTAGGTGTCGGCACGAAACTGTACCAATATACAGGGGTTCAATATTCATGGATGAAACGCATGTGAATGTCAATGGGAATCCCTTATCTTAGGTAAATAAAATTTGGAGGGATAATAGCTAGGTTACTAATACAGTTTTTAAAGCACCTTCCATAAACAAATATTCCGTGTTTTTTTTTGTAATCACCTCACAAACTTCGTTTAATAGACTGTCTTGAAGTTTAAAGCTACAAAATTGACTTGAAGTTTAAATCATACAAAATTATAGTGTCATTCTGTAGGCCTACTATTGAACTACGTTAATTAGAAAAATTTGCGCCCTGGCACAAGAAGTTAAGTCAACATATTGACTTAACTTCTTGTGCTTGCAGGTGATCCATGTAAAGTGAATCACCCTGTATAAATGCGAAGGTAACTCTGTCTTTTCACGTCTAAACGGCTGATCGGATAATAATGAAATAAGCACGGTGTTATACAAATAATATCCATTGAAAGGACTCATAGTTTGTAATGGACTACAAATGAATAACTGAATATTTAAAACGCACGCAAAATCTTGGGCCGAAGTTGAGTGAGTTGCAAACATTATCGGTTAAAAAATTCAAACAAATTGTCAAAACCTTGCTGTGCAAAAAGGTTTACTATAAAATATCAGATTATCTAGTAAATAATATAAATAATAAAGCTTGGGACGGGTTTTTGCTCCAACTCGAAAAATAACAACAAACTGGCTAAAGGTTTCTTCGTTGCTTCTTGACTTTAGACTACATACGAAGCGACAGAAATCTAAAATATCACTTTATTTCCGTGTCAGAGTTTAGTTTTATAATTTGACCTTTTCTAAGTGTACATTTATTGTGTTTATGGAAATAAAGAGTTTTTGATTTTGATTTTGTTAGTATACAAAATCCAGCTAGTACGTACAAGCAAGCTTGAACCTTCTTTCTTAACTATTAAAATCCATCCCCATCTGACGTCCAATCCGAGAGAATTTTGTCCTACATTTTGCTAGCCGACAGCTTTGTACGTTTGTAAAGTGTAAATTTTTCTCAATTGTACCTTGTAACTGTCATGTTAAAGTTGTATTTCCTTTGTTGCAGGTGGCTTGGAAGGCAAATACAGGGTTGCGGCACCTGAGCTCATGCAGGATACTTTCATGAGCGACTCAGAAGACGAAGGCGGTAAGTTGGCTCTTATTCGATACCCCGTCCATCTAGTCACAGGCCCGTATTATAAAAACTGGCTCAGTTATCGATCTATCCTTGCGGAACAGTTTTCTATGGCACAAGCATTAATCAAGCATAAATAAATAAATTGACAATCCACACTGCATCATCTAGCCCCAAGCCAAACAGAGCTTGTGTTATGGGTACTACACTTGCGAGCTTTAAACTGGAATCGCTTCAAGGGTTGTTCAAGACTAATATTTACAATTTCTTTGCAGTGAACTATGAGTTAAGTTATGTTTTCCCTTACGCAGGATTTATTGGCGACGATAAATTTTGATTTAATGGACGATAATGTCCTCACCGCCGCAGTGACTAGACAGTACCGACAGACGTCTTCCATGTCGGCATTCCCACACTAGACTGGCCAGCCCTTATTCCTGACTTGAACCCAATCTGGCATATGTGGGACGAGCTAAAACAGCGGATACGAGGGAGAAATCCAGCTCATCCAGCTCCGGCGCCGATAGAAGCCGATAGATGCAACTTCGACCTATTGCAATAATTCCCAAAATTTAGGTAGCCAATTTAATTAATTTTAAATCTTCTTGATATCACTTGAAAGGTAACAAAATTACCTTTCAAATGATATACCATAATCTATAGTTCATTGTACATAAATTGTAAAAAAATTGTTTTGATCAACTCGCGATGAAAGCGATTCCATTTTAAAGCTCGCAAGTGTAGATGAAGGATATACTTAATACAATACATTATATGGATAGTTTTTTTTAACTCTATCTGTAGTGTTACCTTAAAACGCCAAATGAGTCGATGAGTCGACGCAAATGCGTGCGAAGACGCTGGGGAACCAGAGGTCCTACTCAGAAAACGAAAATCGAAGTTTCTGAATTGTTCACGTGCAAAACCTTCTCGTAAATCACCTACGTAAGATATGCATTTGCTACGAATTAGAAACTTTGATTTTGAAAAGAGATCAATTTGAAAAAGAAACGGCAACCTGGCAAAATGGCGAAGAAAACCTAGGAAGATTTTTTAGTAAATCTTGCAAATTGATCTCTACCTACACGGTTTCGCATCACACGGCAAATGTATCCTGGGAACGAAACTTCGAGTTTCCTTTTTCCTGTCTACTCGGAAAAGGAAAATCGAAGTTTCGTACCCGTTGTCGTGCAAAACCAATTCTTATGTCGCTGGCGTAAGATTAGCGTTTGTCCGAAAACGAATCAGAAATTTTGATTTCGTTTAGAGTACGGGCCCTGTCCTCTTTTTCAGTACCTACATGTATAGTTCATTATTACATAGTTCATTTAGTAGGTACATAGTTCATTAAATGAACATAATAATATAAATATTGTCCATGTTCAGTGCTTGCGTCAAAATATTGTTTCCTCTATCACCCAGTTTCATGCGTTCTGGACATCATAATACGATCTCTGTCATCTCAAAGACATCTGATAAAATCTCAGCCATAATTCGCCCCTGATCTCTTGCTCCAGAATGCCCAAGTTCAATTAGCTCTATTCTAGATTCATTCGTTTGTCTGGCTCGTCTGCCGCCCACCTGATGTTGAATGAAATCTGCATTCTGAATGGCCATTTCCTGTTTTAGAAGATCATTTGTATTTTTAGATTGCGCAAACGCAGATTGTGATGTATTCTTATTTTCGGTAGGTTTTTAAGATGATAAAAATAATTGATAAATTAATAGCGTTTATTGAAAAAGATTTAAGACTTAAAATCATCATTAGACCTCAACCAGAATAAACCTGTATCTTGGGGACATCCTTCTTTGCGGGTTCTGTTCTATGCATAAAACTATCTAAATAAATATCGTAGATAGACTTTATTTGACGACCTCTTGTGGCGCGGTGGGCGAATGTTCAGCGCCACCGCCTTCTGGTCGTAGGTTCGATTCCCGTCCAGAGATTTCCAAAATATATTTACTATTTGAGTTATTGGTTGGTGAAGGGAAATCAACGTTGTCTCGGTAGTGCCTATATAAGTTTACCTTAGATGTGGATTATTAGTAAAATTAACAACACGTTTAATTGCGTCGATAGTTATGCAATATAAATATATGTAAGCAGTACGATAGCACGTAGTTAAAAGTTACTTATTTGTTTTTCAAATTACTGTGTAATTTCCTTGAGTCAGTCAGATCAATTAAATATTGATTTTGGTAGAAGCTCCATACTTATGGTAAATAAAACTCATCAGTAGGTTTGCTCGTGTCATGTCAACAAACCATAATGCGTAGTATATGCAAGTTTATTGTCGCTTCCATGATCTTAGATCGTCGGATCATTTCAAAACCCGATCGGTCGTTTACAAGAGTTCATTTTATGGCGACTATTATTTTACTGTATGTCAAAGGCATCCAGGACCAGGATACAGTGACTAAGCTGTCATCATATTGTATCATATTCTTTATTAGGAATCAACCTCATGCCGGAATCTCCACCCACAGCTGAATATTTATATTTATTTACAGTTTTATGATTCAGTTTTCAAGTTTTATAATATCCATTCATAAGAAACCCTTTGATAGGTATCAAACAGACTGACTGATATTTAGACCGGTTCTCTGTCATCACCGGTTTACTGTATAGCCTCGAACTCCACAAGGAAGTCAAAGCAGCTAATTCGGTGAGGTTGAGAAATTGCTATCTCATTTTACAGTTTCATTTGCAGTTTTATGATTCAGTTTAGAAGAAAGATAAAGACACATAGGCCTTCAAGTTCTTGTGTCTTTCCCTGCACTGTAGTATAGGCACTACAATGTACAGGACTCTGTATGTAGTCCTGTAGACTGTAGTCTCTGGTGAACCGGTTATTCATGAACGACGTCCACGTATTAAGAATTATCGGATTGTGTTTAATTATATGTTTTTATTGACTACCAAACTATTCTCTATTACAGGAGAAGTAGAGTGTCCAATCCAGCAGCAACAGCAATATCGCTACATGAACAGCGAGGCGGGCACCCTCGGGCGGGCCAAGCCGCTCGAGGACAGCGTCACCGATGGCCACCTGTGGCCCAGCAACAACGACAAGAAAGTGGCCACTATGGAGCGGCAGCCCGTCGATATTGGGTAAGGACTTGTTAATTATATTGAGCGGTGCAATTGATCAAATGGTTTGAAGATACTAAAGTCACTGACCTTTAGAATGCTGATAGACGAAGCTTATTCTCACTACGCTAAGTTAGTCGCGAAACGAGCTGCTTAAAAATGTTGTTGCATCTGGTTTAACATTTCGGCACAGATTTGTATTGTAACAACTGGAATTAGCAGTTACAGTTAATTTTCTGTAAACACAGGCCTCATTAACTATAGTTGTTTCTTTTTATCTTTGACTGGTCCGTACTCATCTATACTCCATTTTCCAACAGATTCCTGGTATCATTCGTGGTAGACGCCCGTGGCGGCGCCATGAAGGCGAAACGACGTGGTGGAGTACGAGTTATCGTGCCACCGGCTGCCTGCGCCGCGCCCACCAGAGTTACATGCCGGTAAGCTTTGAGAAAACTGGTACAGATCGTCTTAGAGCGGTTATGCACAGTATCCGAAAAGGATCCGTGAAAATACGTTCCGAAGTAATCATAGAACTATTTATATAGTAGTTTACGCACTAACGCATTAGACCCGTTTCCAAATTCTGTTTTGCGGAAAATACGACTAAAACAATTCGTCTAAAACAATTCGACAAAAATAATTCGACGAAAACTCAATTCGACTAAAAACATTTCGACCAGTAACAATTCGTTTCAACAACAAAAAAAAATGTGTCAACAAATATGGTGCAATTATATTATTATATATATACACACCCTTTCAGTCACAGAGTCGCCACGAACCCGCCCCCATTCCCGCTTCGCGGGGGTGGGACGCCTACTTGTCGGGTCAAATCAAGGACGAATTGCTTTAGTCAAATTATTACTAGTCGCTGTTTTAATCGAATTTTTTTAGTCGAATTTCCCGTAGACGCAAATTCTACTAACCAATCACTTTATTATGATAGTGATACCAGTGTCATAGATGAAAGAAACTCTAGATAGTGTGTGCCGTGCGGTGCTATTTGTACGGAGAGATTGATATAATAGTTTCAACCAAGGCAAAGGCAGAAAACAATGATTCATATTTATCTAAAATATAAGATCTTTATAATATTGTATTTTCATAAAATAAATGTAGGTACCTACTTTACTTTACCTGGACACTTTTGAAACGCGTCCCTCCATCTTTAGTTTCTTTCATGAAAGGTAAAATGTCCATATGTGTCCGACTTGATTCTGAGACGATACCATTGTTATGGTGAAGCGATTATTTGAGTTGAATTATGACCCTGATTTCTCTCCATCATCCGTGATTCTCCAATTCGGAACTGGATATTGACGGACCGAAGTACCCGTAGTACTGTTTGAATGAACGCTTGCGCACAGGGCCCGATTCGTATCCGAGTCAAGTCCGAACAGCGTAGGAATGACATAGATTGCCAAAACGCACTCACCCTGAAGATGTCCCTCGTTAAGGGATGAAACGTTGGTGTTCTTCCAACACAAATAAGGTTCGTAGTTAACCCGCTTACATCCTTAATGAATTCGTCAAATTACGATAGTTTTAATAGTAAAACGAACGGAACAGTTTATGAAACAGATAACACCACAAGACGGGAACAAAATATAAAATATGTCTATGAATTAGAATATCCTACTAATATTATAAAGCCGAATGTTTGTGAAATCAAAATTTTTGTTACCTAGGATCTCCAAAACTACTGAACAGATCAAGATGAAATTTGGCGTACGTAGCAAAGCTTAACTTAGATAAAAGGCTATTATAACGAAAATACGCGTGCGAAGCCGCGGGCAGAAGCTAGTTATATATAAAAACAACAAATGCTTGCAAATACAAATGTATTATACTCGTAGCATTTGTTGTTTTAGGAAGTCCCAAAGATTTTCCACTCCTACGTTGACCTCGTGGTTTAGTGGTTAGCACATTCCCGTATTGAAGGAAGGATGCGGGTTCAAATCCCGCCGAAGTAGAAAATTTTTGGGACATTATTTGATTTCTTTTAACGGGTTATGTTATGCCATAGCTTCAATTCCTCTGTCACGGCCAGGAACATAAGCGAGCGATATTTTACCCCAGTTCATTTCACATCACATTAATAACTTCTCGTTTCTTTCCAGAGCGGCAACCCGTAGAGCCCCCGCCGCGGCGCCGCCTCCGCTGATGGAGGGCGAAGCGCTAGCGTCAAGACTGCTGGAGTTGCAGCCGCAGGGAGCCAAGTTCTTGGCGTAAGTGTCGAGTTTGTTCCTCCAAAAGTGATTTTTATTAATAACAACAATACAAACAGTTAAAAATAAGACACTGCTATAGGATATAGATACATGCGTAAAGTTGTTATAAAAAGGATGTAACTCAGCACAATGCTGGCTTAGGGCTCACATACACGGACTGCACGTTGACGGGTGCAGTTGCCTTGCGGTCGGCCTTAGCTCCCATAAGAGACGTCGCCGGCGCTGGTCTTCCGTTAGAACCCTTAAAGAAGCGGAGATGTCTAAAACAACCAATAGAAAGTCAAATACATGTTTAACGCATTTACTGCCCAGCCTCCACGCCGCCGTTCCACTGAGCCGCAGGAGGACATCTTGGTCTTGGGCTATGAAAGTGTTAGTGCTCACTATTTAGACACCATTTTATTAGTTACCGCCTTCGCCCCGCAAAACTTTGCTAATAACCGGTTCTTACACTCTGCAGTATTAAATGTGATAATATTTATCCCCAGGCCCGTTATAATCGAAGTACCAATCTTCACGTCAGCTTCAAAAGAACGCGAGATCGTCATCCTGAGATCTGACACCGGCGAGACCTGGCAGGATCATTATCTCCATAGCAATGACAATCCTATGATACAGGTAATACAGTAATAATTCGTTTGGATGCGACATCGTTATCCTGAGATATGACACCAGGGTGACTCTGAAAATGACTGTGATAAGTTCTTCCTACGAGATATGACCCCGCACCTCGGATTGCGTTAACTTCAGTGGTTTAACAAATTGAGCCACTGGTGCCATGTCACACAGGCTTGAAACTTTCAATGATTCTTTAATCGTAAATCACCGAACCCCTGCCTAATGATTGATTCTGATCGTTTCCCGCTCTATCTCTCTCTCTCGTTGAAACGATTTTTATTTACTTCTTTGTTCTCTATACAAATGACTCTTTTTTTCAGGAGGCCCTCTCCCGCGAACGCCAAGAATACGGCATCAACGGTGAAGCGACCGGCGAGGCGGGCGAGCGAGTCGCGCGAATAGTCACCTGCGACTTCCCACACTACCTCGCCTGCGTGTCGCGCGTGCGGCAGGAGGTGCACGTGATCGGACCCGAGGGCGGCACCGTGTCTAGCGCCCATATACCGCAGGTAATAGAACATTCTAGGATGCACCAGAACATTCTGCGTCTTCCCACACTGCCTCGCTTGTCACACTTTTTTCTGATAAGAAGCTGTTTTCTGAGCTAAGGCATTAAATACTCTACCAGTCTTGTCAATAGACGTTAGTTCTCGTCCTTCCACTATCTTTACAGACGCTCCCATTTAAATTTGAAAAAAAAAACACCCCTAAGGGTAGGAAAACAGGGGATGATTGATTGTTTACTCATTGACTGTAATGTTTGACCAAGCATAACTTTTTACAGTGTACTCCGATTTTGATAATTCTTTTTTTATCGGAAAGAATACACCCCGATGTTGATCCCTTATAAATTTTAAATACTTATGTAGATCAATTTGAAGTTGGCTTATAGTTTTTTAAAACAAGCCAAATTATCATTTAATATTTTGAAGATTTATCATTGTACCTGAGCGTCTAGCATCGACAGCATTATATCTTCACATATTAAATAACATTATTTCTTGTAGGTCCAGGCCCTATTCCCCGCCGCAGCGCTAACGAAACGCATCCGCGTTGGTCTACAAGCGCACGGCGCAGCAGAGTCTCTGAGCAAGCGCGTGCTGCCGCGCCACGCGGCCGTCTCCCCCGTCATTACAGTGGAGCCGCGCCGCAGGAAGTTCCATCGGTCTATAACGCTGACGGCGCCGCTGCCTCAGGTATGTATCTGGAGTGAATTTGAGCGTGAGGCTCATATTGTCGTTGATGTAGATAAAGAAAAATTAAGGTCAAAGGGTCGATCCCTGAGCGACATCACAACATAAGTTGCTGAGCTAACGAATAAGATTGTTTAGAGTGAACGTCTTTGCTAACAATCAAAAACCTCACACATTAATAAAATGGTTTTAAATTTAAGTTTTTGCCTTAAACTTGAGTTTGACGATTGTATCGAATGCCATTTTAAGATAAATAAAAGAGTCTTATTGTGTTAATTATCCCTGGTCGATAGTTTACCGAGATTCAAATCCGTAGTGTGTTAAAGAAAACATTAATAAGAATGTAATATTTATCCTTGTTTTACATTCCAGGGCGGAACTAACGACAAACAATCCACCTCCAACCTCCGCCTGCTCTGCTCCATAATGGGCGGGCAAGCGCGCGCTGTCTGGGAAGACGTCACCGGTTCCACACCATTAACCATCACTGACGACTGCGCATCGTTTACCACCACTGTCTCTGCCAGGTACCCTAAAACATAGTGCTTTAGACTCTATAGTTGCATGTTACATAGGGAAATCATGTCCTGGGTACACGTCACCGGTACCACACAACTTATTATCACTGCATGATGACCGTTCGACTGCCTCATTGGTCTAGCGGTCGCGTGTTCAACCGCTGATAATGAGGTCTCGGGTTCAAATCCCGGGTCGGACCAAGATTTATGTTATTGGCACTTTTATATAGAAATATTCATAGTAGCAGCCCGGAGTCAGGAAGTTGGCGGTGTTAGTAGACCTTCGTGCCTCGGAAAGCACGTTAAGGCTTGGTAGGCCAGCAGAGGCCGCATTTTTGTGATTTTTAAAATCATCTGAGACTTATAAAATAGTGTTTAAAATTCTGAAAAAAAAGATATACTGTATTACTTAAGGATCTAGTCTAGTCAAAGTCGCAGTCAGTTACAAGATCTAATGAACTTCACTCGATAGAAAAAAAAAACCAAATTTACCCCTTTTTCTAACGTTTTTTCGATACTATGACTAGCGAACTATTGATATCACACTTTTTTTTGTACTCAACTAAGGAAACTTAATATTTCTAAACAAATTCGCAGAGTTTGACTCGCGCGCGTTTTCCCTTACGCCTACTGCTGCAGGGCTACCTAGCCTTAAGCCGTTGGTCCTGCGCTTGAACTCTTCCCAGTCGTGTCGGTCTGCTGTCCCATTGGATTATTAGAGTGAGGGAATAAAGAGTGCACCTGTGTCTGCGCACACACTTGTGCACTACAATAGGTCCAGCGCATCTGGCTAGTCTCCCATGAGACTGGCTGCTGTGGTCGAAATTCGGCTAGGACAATATGATGACCCTGCTTAGTTTACCAACACTGTCTGTGCCAGAAACCTTAATACATTCATAGAGATATACAGGGTGTTAGGGTAAACAGTCTTATCCTTGAAACCACGTATGTACACCCCTAAAATAAGACGATACAAGTTATTTTTAAAAATAAAAGTCAATTAGTTTCGATGGAATTTCATAATTCATTTCTCTGCTATCCTACGTGATTTCATGGACACCCTAGTGACCTTATCACGCCGCGCCGCCCGCTCTCGCCTGTAGCCGGCCGGTGGTGTAGGTATCGAACCACTCGAATTGTAGGTACCTACAACGTGTGATGGAACTTTCCCTTCATACTTTTCCTGGCTTGGGACAGGCAAAAATAGCTAGGTACTCTAACACATTTGCCAGTAAGCACCTAGGCTAAAGTAAGTAGGTACTTTTGGCGTAGGTATTTAAAAAGTTCATCATCAATCAAGTTTTATGAACAATTCAATTAAAATTTACAGCTTTATGTACAGTTTGATTTACTCACATTAGGCATAAAATGTTTTGAACTGGCCATAGGCACGTAGCCTTTGTGTAGCCGCTAGGATCGTTTCCCGGCTTGGCACACGTTGTTCTGGGAACCGCTCTGCGTACATCGTACGAGCCAAGTTTATGTTGTCACCAGCGATGGCATAAAGTCGCACCTTTTCAGTCCACTGTTCATTTGTGAACGACATCGTCACTTCTCTACTTAACACAATACGCGAACAAATCGGCACATCACAAATTAGCACGGAACGCGTCGTGACGTGCTCACTACCTAGCAGACGGGCCGCGACTGACGAGCGCGCGAGCGGCGGCGTCTTTGTTTGAAACGCGGCGTAGGTATGTAGGTAGGCGGCGCCTTTAAGTCGGCGCGCGAGCGGGTCTTTGTTGGAAACCGACAAAGCAGGCGGCGTAGGTATAAATGTAGGGTGAAATGCTTTTATGATGTATGAGGATATTTTTTTCAAAATTATGTAAAAAAAAAAGTTTATAGTTTTTTCATCGGTTTTGAACTCTGCTCATGATTCTGAACTTCTGGTTTCAAGGATAAGACTGTTTACCCTAACACCCTGTAGATTGCATGTCATTTAATCATAGTCGCTGTTCAGGAAATGGGTGTCTCTATGCCTTGCTCTAAGGTGATGTCGGCCTAAATAGGGCTCCTGCAAATCAACTTGTGTACATTTCGGAATGTGATTAAGTTTCGTCTGTGAAATGTTTTTAAATCCGTCAGCTTAGCCACCTGACATAGAATCGGTCAGAATAAATAATCGAATTTAAACCCATAGCTTATACAGATTTGAATCAATCTTATCTATTGACGACCTCCGTGGCGCAGCGGGCGAAGGTCCGCCTGCGACGCAGGAGGTTGCGGGTTCGATTCCGCCTCGGAACAAATTTGTGTACGATCTGCAGAAAATTGTTCCGTTGGTCTGGGTGTTTTCTATGTATAATAAATATCTATCTATGTAGTGTATTGTATTAAGTATATCAGTTATCTAGTACCCATAACACAAGCTCTGCTTAGCTTGGGGCTAGATAATGCGGTGTGAATTGTCCAGCATTATTTATTTATATTTATTTATTGATAATTGTTTCAGATTCTGGTTGATGAACTGTCAAAATGTTAGCGATGCTACCAAACTGGCGACTGAGTTATACAGGTAAATACAGTATCTATATTCCAGCTGAATTGGAGGCACAATATTTGTAAACAAATCGCCCATACTTAATCTAAAATTCACTCGGTTTTCGCGTCTTTTTGTATGCAATTTACATTACTTGTTGATTTAAGATCCTTCCCTCTATAAATATTAATATAAACGACGCCACGCAAGTGATTTTTACTTTTTTGTGTCGTGGTTTATTAACAAACATTTAACATCGAGTTTGGCTAGTGTATTACATTCTCATATAACATTATTTTTTGAAAAAAATACTTTATTTTCCTACCTAGATTCTTTATATATAGTAAAAAAAACATTAAGATTACAATGGCAGAAGCCTTTATTCACAAAGAAAATTATAATATAATTTACAATTGAAACAATTGAGCTAACTGCAGACTGTTGCAAACAATCTACAGGTAGCATTAAGATGGACTAAAATTAAGTAAATTATAAATACTTAATAGTTATAAAATACCTTGGAGCTACAATTGGCCGATAAGAGTAGAAAGAAAGGTGGAATGGCCTTTGGCCTGCTGTGTGATCTGATCATATAGGCTCTTAATGATAATAATAATGCTACCAAATGGCGTAATGCCCCATAATCTTTAATTTGACGAAATTTCGTCTCGTCATGCTCCGGAAAAACCTTAACATCAAATTTTCTCACTCTTAAAATAATCGAAAGTCATAATAACTTTAACCTACAACATCTGATTCCCTAAATGCCGACTCAGCATACTTATGTTTTGATAAGAAAGAAGCGAATATATCAAAATGTTATCTTTTCACAGAGATATGCTACTGGTTCCGTTCGATGTCCGCATCGTGGTTCTGGGCAAGCGGCTAGACGCGCTGGAGGGAAGGCTGCTCGTGATGTACATCACTGACAGATACGCCTACGAGACGTTGTTACAACAGGTACATTAATGAATAAAAGTATTAATGTTACTTCAAATGATACCTTGTAAAATGCAGCCAGCACCAGCTTGACTAGCAATGATACGGTGTAAAGACACCGTATCATTGGGGACAAAGTATCAGAGCTGATGCTATGACTTAAATACACTCAGACCAACTGTGCTATTACGCAAAAACCACCCAGCCTACATTGACATTTGAAAGCCCTTTGAATGGCCTTCGTTATTTGCAAATTGTATAGCTAAGGCCATTGAAATTGAATTGAAAGCCATTGAAACGGCTTGAATAGGATGCGTATTTTTTGCGTCATTCCTCAGTCGGAATAAATACCTACTTGTAGAGCATACCTTCACCAGTTCACTTAGGTCGAGGTGTGTGTCTAATGTTCATATCGAAGGTTACTAGTAATATACATTACAATACAAGTAACGTTTGAAACACTTGGTCAATCTTGCCGACATTTATTACTTGCAACAAAAATCGCACCCGGAACCTTCCGACTCAGTTTGATTGCGTACTACGGCAGAAGCGTCGATTATTTCCCTACAGTCCCATCGCGTTGCAGCCACTGAACTCTATTAACAAGCATGCCGGAGGGAATATTCTATACGCAATGCAATGACGGTTGATTATTTGCCGATTCAAAGCGATCTATCACAGCCGCCTCTGGTATAAAATATTTACATTTGTTGATGCATACCAAAGCAACACTGCAACTATAATATTAGTTCCATGGACACGCACGCCGATCAGAGCCAAAATGGCGAAAATGAAATGGGCTTTCGTCATCGATACTATGACATCCAGCAGCGTAGGTACATGTATAATTGGAGCTCAGTGGTTGCAGCAAACAAATCAAATAAGTTAAAAAAGTCTATATCAACAAACTTACCTATCCCTATTTTGCCCACAGGAGCATTACACAGAAGTGGCACATTCCACATCAGTCCGTTTCTTGGACGGAAAGGACGTTTATCTGGAATTCAGTGGAAACCTGGTGCCGGTCACCAAGTCTGGCAGCCAGCCCATGTTTACTTTCGAGGTGAGTAATTAGTGTTATTTTTTCCATAAAGTGGAAGTTTCCTTTAAAAAACCATAGAGAAATTCCATTTGTAATACTATTTCTGATCCTTTGGTCGTAACTCGTGAAATTTATCAGCTCTCTAATTTTCTAAACCTACAAAATCTTAGAATAAATTCATGAGTGTTTTTTGATGCAGATTGGAATCTTGTCCGACCTCACTTTATTTGACCTTGTAGTATTGGAACACTCAGTATATCTTGTCAAATATACTGTAGTAGTTTCGGTGTAATACTAGCACCCTCCCAAACTCAGCCCCTGTATACAATGCTGTGTGAATTGACCAGCAAGCATTATTATTGTTAATAATGCTGGACAATTCACACAGCATTATCAAGCCCCAAGCGAAGCAGAGCTTGTGTTATGGGAATTAGCTAACTGATATCTCATTATATAAAAACTAGCTGCTGCCCGCGGCTTCGCTTGCGTAGTTCCCGTTCCCGTGGTAATTCCGGGATAAAACATAGCCTATGTCCGTCTCCTGGTTCTAAGCTGCCTCCCCACCAATTTTCAGCCAAATCGGTTCAGCCGTTCTTGAGTTATAAATAGTGTAACTAACACGACTTTCTTTTATATATATAGATTAATTGCTGTTCGTTTGTCTCTCTAAAACTCGAGAATGGCTGGAAGGATTTCGCTAATTTTGGTTTTGAAACATTTGTGGAAATTCAGGGAAAGTTCAAAAGGCGGTACGAAGTTCGCCGGGTCAGCTAGTATTTAATACAACTAACTTAAAACACTACATATATAGATATTTAAAAGATCCAGAACACCTTGTAGACGTTCATAATATACTATAGTTTGACCGAAACCGCTGTACCGCTCCTTAAGAAAGTGCGGCGAGGTGGGGGGCGAGGAAAAAAGAGCAAGAGTACACATGAGATCGATATTGTCTGGCTGATGGTCTGTTGTGTTGTCTGGCAGACTGATGGATCGGAGCAACCGGTACTTCCCCTCCGTCTCGCCGCGCGCATACCTCAGGCGCGGTACAGCGGTATCGGTCAAACTATAGCAGATCTCACTAACGCATTAAATACACTGCTAGAAAGATAACTTTCAAAATGCATTTTATCAATGTTTCTGCTGCAAATTGATTTGGCTTCTAAAACCTGGAAGATTGCCAATGACCTCGCTTGAATGTGTTAACAATAAAAAGATTTAAATAATTATTAGTAAACATACAAGACACGCAATATCCTATTTTAAGGATATGACAGCATGAGGTAAATTATTTGACACCAGTCTAGATCAGTCTGAAATGCAACTTGGGATAAACAACTTGTGATTACAAATAATTAAAATTTTAAACATTACTTTGTGGTGAAATTAGTGATTTTCTTACAAAATGGAAGAAAAAAGTTTGGTGGAGAATATGGAAGAAGTAAGATTAAAAATATTTTTACTTATTCCTGTGGCTCAGAGACCCAAGACTATCTAGCCTCCGACTCAAGACAGGCACCTCGGTTCTGAGTTGTCACTCGCCAAAAAAAGTCCATGATTTGGATAGAAATAAATTTTTGTAAATTAAAAAAAATTTGAGACACATCAAATTATCATAACATTTTTATGAAATGATTGGTAATTCCAATAATATGGATCATTTTCAACAATTCAACAGTCTGCAGTTAGCTCAGCTCAATACTTCTTATTTGTTTCTTTTCCTAACATAGGCTTTACGACACTGCTGATATAATTTATGTAACGATTTTAATGAATAAATGATTTATCTTATTGTTATATTCTTAGATGAAGAAATCATTTAAATAACGCCCCTAAAAACAGTGTTATTGTAGAGATGACAAAAATGTGGTGTTTCTTTTCAGTCATTCAAAGACAACCGTGTAGAGTTCACAGTGCGAGTGAAACACCACGAAGAAAGCCCGTCCGGAAGGATTTACTTCATGAACGAACCTAAGGTAAGATACCTAATATTCCACAAAAAATAATAACTGAAACCTATATCTTAAGGCTTTACAAGTTTTCGGCGCGAACCCGCCGGTGGGCGCGGCCTAAATCTAACCTGACATAGAAGACATACCCGCGCGCTAGTATGAAATGCACAATGCTTCATTCGTAAAACGGCCCTGTAAAAAATTTTTAAAAGACTTAGCACATGGGTTAGAAAAACTATTGGGTATATTTTTTTAATTAGAGTTTTTTTTCTCCGTATATCTTTTATTTTTGCTAAAATCAGTGTTGAAATACGAAAGTTTAGAAGCTTGTATTTTTCAAATGTATACTTTTTTACGGTTTTGGGTGTATAAAAACATAGATAATGACGAGATAAATTGATATTACCTTTAGTTTTGAATGGTCAACATCAAACAGCGTCGTAGTTACCCTTCCACGTTATATGGAAAGATGAGCGACGCGATTAACCTTGAGGTGGCTTGGTCACGCGTGAAAACAAATCGGATTTTTACAATTTTCTAGTTTCCACAAATATTTTTTTCTAAATTACTTGTGGAACCTAGAAAATTGTATGCTGATAAGAAGTTACCTTAATTGTTTTTGTATGCAGCATTTGCAAAATCAAGGTTGACTGGATGATACAAACTTCGGGAAGCCTTTACCTAGCAGTGGGAAAAATCCAGCCGCGAATGCTGTTGTAAAACTTGATTAATAGGTGGTGGTAACCTTCAAGTTCATATTCTATAAATAACCCAGCTCACTCGACTTCCTTATTATTCCTGAATACGTAGACCGTTCAGAAGTTGGAACTTTAGGGAAAAAAGATGTGTAAATTCTAGATTCGTCTATGTCATAAAAACGCATTCGCAACGCGAAGAATCTGTAATGTTATTATTTTAATGAAGAATACCTATATGAAAAAAAAGTTTTATACTGCTTATGTAATAAACAAACTTATATTTCTATAACAACTTAATTTACGTTCAGACGTTCAAAGACACGTATCACGTTCGATCGCGATCAAAACGATCGCATTTTACCGACTATGTTTTTAATAATGCCGTTATTTTTTATTAAAGAATTTTATCTCGTTTTTTAACCTAGGTGGCTAAGGGTGAACAATCCCAGAGCCCAACATGCGTACTGGACGTAGAACTACCAGAGAGGATCGCGCCGCGCGCTGGGAAGAGCCAAGTGGACTGCCTCAATTTAGACCAGTCTGGTATGATGAACCCTTCTATACTTTCATCTATTATTTAAGATAAATATTATGTACGTAAATCTAACATAAATATTTTTGACAGGACAACTAAAGATTTAACCCCTTATTCATAATGGTCTGATATGGTTGATCGTTTCGTGCTGGCGCGAGGTTCCTTTTTTAGTTTTATTTTTAGTGTAAAGTAATTTGTCGCAAAACGTTAAAAGATATTCTATGAACCTATGATAAAACCAACGTCGATTCAATTGTATTGTGGGAGCATGTCGAAACATAGGAAAATGTTGATATTTAGCCCAAATTCTCTTATTTGCCCTCAACCTCAACCTCATCAGCCTGTATTGGTCCGCTACTGGACGCAGGCCTGCCCCTGATAATGAGCCTTATTGGCTTTTATCACATGGGGTAATGCCCATAATCCCCACGCTGCTTATTGCTACAAAAGTATCAATGAATCGAAGTTAGTTTCATCATAAGTTAATAGAAAATGGTTTAAGTTTGCGGCAAATCACATTTTCTGCTAGTTTTATTCTTTGTAGAATGCAAAAAACATATATTAAAACCACAAAAAAACTTTGAATCTCGTGTCAACACGAAACACTGGCTTCTTCTATTGTTTATTCTATTGGAATACGTATAACTTCCCTTGGCCAAACTTTAACAAAGACCATCGCCATTGACATTTCGCGTTCTATTTCGAGACAAGAAATCGAAATGTCAATGTCGTCAATTGGTGTTAATTAAAAATGTGTGCGTACACCTGTTTCACCACAAAATTCCTTACAATACGAGAGTTAAGTAATTTTAAGTTTGGTATTTAATCTCTTTAACCCCGTATTGTCGCACAAAATAATCTAGTTGCCCACCAAAAATACTGAATATTTATTTATATTCATTTATTATAATGTGCCAGTGTAAGTTATTGTATCCTACAGGATTTGACGCCTTGAAAGACGAGCTCAGCTTCCACTGGGGCGACCACAACCACAGCCACGGGCCTGGCTCGCTGCCTTACATACCTGAGAAACAAACGAACGGACATCATGTACGTACCTATCATGTTACATTATATCATTATGGATTAGGTCCAGAAATGGGATTTTTATAAGTAGAAATTAAAGATGAGAGAGTCGAGTGAGAGATCATCCAACTTTATACACTAAACCTATCTGAAAGAGTAATGTTTCAGCAGACAGAAAATCTTAAAAACCGCTGAAATATTTGAATTTCGCGATAATCTGTCTCAGATTCTGTGTCGATGACTCAGTAGCGGAGAGTAGAGACTAGCCCTGCAGGAGTGTATCACTGCTCTCTGTAAAACTATAATATGTCAATAAAAACCATTTTTCACTTTAGTTTCACATTAAAAATTATTAATACTATTTTGCGAGAGACAACCTTCTCCCTTTTCAATGATATGAGTAATTTGTATTTTTACCTGTTTTACTTGTAATAGGTAATAATAATATTAAATGAGTGTATAATGTATAATAATAATAATTTGTTTATTATTATTACTACACGAGGTTTTACATAAAATTTAGTTAATGTAAGTACAGTGCGTAACTATTATACATCTGTATTGTGAGAGGCTGGAGCGAATAGATGTATGGCATCTGATTAGATAAATTTTTTTTTCCCAGGACAAGATAATTACCAACGGCAACGTAAAATACCCGAGCAAGCCCGCCGAGATAGCTAACATCACCGGCATCCACGATATATCGGATATCACGGATATTTCCATCACGGATATCAATGATGTTCATGACAATAATGATACTAAGCCACAAGGTAAGATTTATGTTGATTAGAAAAAGTTTAACGTAGACCGGGATCTCACGAAGAATCGACAACCGCCGACATAAAAAATTTCTTGAGTTGAGACCGCGACTCGCCAAACGTAGTGCAGGACGCCCTCCGACTAGCTGTGCGATTACGCAGAAACCACCCATCCTATATTGACATTTGAAAGGCCTTTGAATGGCCTTCGTAATTTGCAATTCTATGGCGAAGGCTAATGAAATTGCTTTCAAAGCCATTGAAATGGCTTTCAAATGTCAATTATAGAATGGGTGGTTTTTGCGTAATTCCACAGCAGGTGGGCCCTGCAAAATACTGCAGGCAGATGCTGGATGAGGCAAGCTGAAGACAGGGCGCTATGGCGCTCATTAGGGAAGGCCTATGTCTTGCAGTGGACTAATATGGGCTGATAATGATAACGTAGACATCAACTTCAAGAGGCCTATATCTATAAATTGTTGATGTTGTGGTCATGCAAAATGGTAGAACAAATGAAGAAATCGAGATCATAATGTGTTATTCCTTTCATTGCATTGCCCACTGCGCCTACTAAGTTTCCATATAAAACCTACATTTGTTATTACAGAAACAAAGGTAGGTAGATATTACCTTGGCGTTAAGCCCGCAATTTTTATTTTCAGCATAAACGTGTTTAGTAAATAAAAGCAAAGTTACTATTTTAAAACCTCATTCTTGAATTTATAATGAAAAGAATGCAACGACCATCATTCCCTATAAAGTAATAGTAAATCAAACGTATTATTTCTTACAGCAAATGGAAACACCATCCTCGTAGATTCAAACAAGACCAAAGCCACATTCGACTCGGACGAAGACAAAACCCCTATGAACACCCTCGAGAAAGGCAAGAACAAGGGAGGCTTCCTCAGCGGCCTCACAGACAAGGTCAAACACGTGTTTAGTCAGGACAAAGACGATGAACCCAAATCACCGAAATCCCCCAAATCTAAGGAATCAACCCCCAAATCGAAAGAATCTACACCCAAGAAGGAATCCACTCCCAAATCAAAGGAATCTACCCCCAAACCTGAACCAAAACCACGTGAATCCAAAGAGAAATCACCACCAAAACCAGCACCAAGAATCATCGATGAAGGTCTACTAGGAAAAGTCGATGATATGTTCAAAGATCTTAAGACAATCCCTCATAGAGAGGACGATGACATTGAAAGCCAAGTTTACAAAACCAAGCTAATTGTCGATGAAGACGCACCCCACGATCAAGATGAGTTACACGAACAATACGCTATGATGCAACCCGTAGATACGCCCTCTGTGATAAAGAAAGTAGACCCATTCCAATTCCCCAAGTGCTGCGATGGTAAAGCAAAGCACAGCCATGAAGAAACTTCTACTCTATTAGATAGAATAGAGCAAGAGAAATTCTCGGCACAGGAGAAACTAGCGGGTGCCACCGACGCAGTTAGCAAAGACTTGAACGAGGGTCTAGACAAATTTGACAAGGAAAAAGATAACTTAGCGCAGAAAACCTCTGGTATCTACGAAGATGTTATAGTCAAAACCGATACGATCAAAGGAGATATCAAGAACAAAGGCAATGACGTCAAAACTGCAGCGCAGGATAAATTCAATGATCTTAGTGACTTCACAAACGATATGCTAAATGAATTTTCAGAATCGGCCAATAAAGTACATGACAACGTAAACGCTAAAGGGACTGAAATTCAAACTAATGTAGCAACTGGTTTTGAAGATGTAAAGAAATCTGGTACTGACCTTATTGATGAGAAGATTGGTGTTATCAATGACAGCATCCAAAATAAATCAAAAGAACTAGATTTTCTTGTTACAGAAAAGGAAGAAGAGTTAAAATATAGAAGCAATGAACGAAAAGGCAAGATTGAAAATGCAGCGAATAATCTTAAGAACAAAGCTCATGATGGTGCTAATGCCGTAGTGGATGCAGTTGATAACGCTCAAAATAGCGTCAGCCAGAAAGCGCAAGAGTTGAAATCTGACGTTGAAAAGTCCGCTTCCAAAACTAAAGAAGCAGCCAATGAGAAACTCAAGGATTTAGGAGACTCTTTCGATAGTACAAAAGAAGATTCAAAAGCGGCGGCCAAAAAAGCGAAAAAAGAAGCCAAGAAGAAGGCCAAAGAAGGCAAAAGCTTTTTCACAGGGCTAGTGAGTGGAATCTTTGGCGAGAAAGAAAAGATTGAAAGTGAAGTCAAAGACAAAATCGCAGAAACGAAAGATTCTGCAAACGAACTGCTCGACGAGGCGTCGGCTAAGAAAGACGCACTTAAGGATGACGTCGCTAAGAAACAGGAGGAATTAAAGGACGGTGCTAACAATCTGGTGCAAAATGTACAAAACAACGCTAATGAAGTTAGTAAAGCTGTTAGCGACACGAAGAGCGATATCGAGAAATCTGCTCACGATAAAGCAGAAGAAGCTAAAAAAGCCGTTGACAGTAAGACCGAGGAAATCAGCAAAGCTATTAGTGATAAGACCATTGAAGTTAAAAATACTGTCAATGACAAAACTAATGAAGTCAAAGACGCCATTCAGAATAAAAAGGACGAAATCAAATCGTCCGTTACTTTCGCTGAAGACGCAATCCTGGAAAAGGCATCAGAACTGAAAGATGCTACTGGCAACAAAGCCAACGAAGTGAAAGACGCTGCCAGTAACAAAGTCAGTGAGATCCACGATGCTGCCAGTCAAAAGGCCAGTGAGATCCATGATGCTGCCAGTCAAAAAGCCAGTGAAATCCAAAACGCTGCGATCGAATCGAAACACGCCGTAGAAAACAAAGCCAGTGAAATCTCAAGTGCCATTCACGACAAGACTAGCGAAGCTAAAGATGCCATTGCTAATAAGGCGAAAGAAGCATCAAGTGCAGTCCAAGACAAAGCCAGCGAACTTAAAGGTGCTGTAGATAATAAAGCCAACGAAGCCACACAAGCCTTCCACGACACAACGACAGCCATCTCAAACAAGAAAGACGAAATAGGACAAGCTTTATCTAACAAGAAGAACGAAGTAGAAAACGTAGCTCAAGACAACTTTGAAAGGATAAGGCACGAAGCGGAGTTAACAACAGATGAAATCAAAAAGAAAGCCGAGGACACTCTGAATGCCGCTGCAGACAAAAAAGCCGAACTTCAGACCAATGTAGCTAACAAATATGACGATCTACAGAGAGCTAGCACTGACGAGTTTTACAACATCCAAAGATCATCGAAGGAGGCGTTCGGTAACGCGCAAGATTCAGCCTTGAGCGCTTTCGATAAGGTCGAAAGCTCTGCTAAGGACAAAATCAATGATGGCAAGGAAACGTGGGAAGATCTGCAAAGCTCGACACGTGACACATACGCTGATATGAAAGACGATGTTCACAGTTTAGGAAACTCGGCCCAAGACACGCTGCACAGTTTTCAGAGTTCCGCCGGCAACACTTTTGACAGTTTAGACGACTCCGCCAAAGAAATCTTCGGGAATATCCAAACTAATACGGAATCCCACGCAAAAGACCTATACGGAGATGCTAAGAACGTGCAATCAAACGCAGAAAGTCACGCTAAGGAGTTATACGGTGACACGAAAGATTTCTTCGGGAGTGTACAGTCTAACACAGAATCTAAATCGAAGGAACTATTCGGAGAAGCAAAGGATTCTTTCGAAGGCTTCCAAATATCAGCTGATAATAAACTAGAGGAAGTTAAAGGTGGTCTGGATAACGCAGGGGCGAGATTAGCGGAAGTATCTCAGGGGGTCAAGAGTGATGTGGTTGAGACGGAGAGAACAATGTTGGATGCAGTAGAAAAAGAAGCTGATAACTTTACCAGTAGCTTGAATAATCTCGGCAGTTCTGTTTTCGGATCTTCAGGAAAAGGTAAAGTATCTTTCATAAAGATTTGGTTGTATTTGAACCGTAATTTCATATAATTTTAGCTACTGTCCGACATTAAAGCTTCTCTTCTTGATATATATAATAATAATTAATAGTTTGACATTATTATTACATATATTGACAGTTAAAATTCTATTGGCACATAATTGACTTGGCGCAAGATTCTTTTTTTTGCTTTTTATAGCGACTAATATGCCGTAAAACGTAAACCATTTTCTATGAACCCATGTTTGGAATTCGATTCAATGATACTTTTGAAGCATTCGGTAATATTAGATAATTTGTACTGAAAATATCACAACTAACTATCACAAACAACGTATTTTGCTTCAAAATGAAACTGAACTTCCAATTTCAGGTCTAATGAAGGATTCAAGCAGCAAACTACTGGAATCAGAGAAATCACAGTCTTCGCCTTCCCCGAACAAGAAGAGCTCTGGGTAAGACAAACAAACAAACAAACAAACAAACTCTATTCTTCAATTCACTGCCTATCTACTGTATATTTTAAATTTGCTCACATGGAATATCCATCGATCTTTAAAATCAATTGAGAAAGAAATTGTCAACTCATGAATGTCTTACCAAATTATCCAATAAAAGATTTTCTGGTATTTGCATCTCAGTGAGAAATAAATAGACTATCCTATCAGTATTGAAGTCATACTGGGGACGATGATGATGAAATTAAAACTGCTAGAGATTTTCTTACAGAATCATCTAACCTCAAAGTAAATAATTATAAATAATTTCGTGATTGTACTTTATCTATTTCTTATACTACTATTAAGGTAGTCGGAGGCCACACGCCCAATGAAGTGAGTGAGAGTGATACATTCAATGTTCACATATCGATCGATAGTTCCATGCTCACCAACTGTATCTACTCAAATCATGAAATGACATGAAATATGTAAATAATATCACTACATTAAGATGCATTTTGTATGAACCCCCTTAATAATATGTGGGGAAGGGGGGATGGTAGTTAAAACTTGCTTTGTCTACATGACCGACAAAGTTACACGAACTCACTTGTTTATATTAACATACATTACAACTTTCATAGAGTCGAACAAATATTAAACGATAATGAAGTCAAATCAGATGACACAAAAAATTAACTACACAGCACTAAAAGTGATGTCGTAAATTTCCGTTACTTAGAAGGGCACGGCCATTTTTTAGTGCTGTCCAATTATATAACCAAGTTTTGTGACATCTGGAATTTTAGTGCCCCTCTGTCTTTTGTGCTTTGTACAATAAATTAACACTTTCATGGTCCGTGGGCAGTAAATTCGTTAGTAAAAGTACAAAGCTTCGGCCAAATCCGCGCGAAGTCATGAAACATGCGGGAAGCGAAGCGGTCACGTAGACGTGCAAGACTCCATTGCAGCGCCATTGCAGCGCCATTGCAGCGCCATTGCAGCGTCCGCCGCGCGGCTGACGCACCCGCATCGCGTCCCGCGTCCCGCAGGTTTGGCCGAAGCAAGCGAGGGGTATAAATAAGTTCGACTCTATGAAAATACTAGTGCCCGCATCTAACCTCACTCGCACCGCATTCCAGAATACCGAAACTGAAGAAGAAGAATAAGAAATAAGGCGAACGGACGAACGAATCAGAACCGATGTAATATATTATTTAGTATTTAATATTTATTATTGTTACGAATAATGACGGCATTGCGATTATTTCATCCCACTTTAATGTTTAGATGATCTCTTGTTATATAAGAAGCAACGCAAGATATATTAGAATCAGTAATAAAATATTTGAAATAATCGTTCTGTTGATTTTCGAGCACTGTGTAATATATAATTTGAATTAAAACACAATCTTCCAGTGGATTTAAAACTATATTTATATTAAAAGAGATTATTGTTCTATTTATTAAGTATTCTCGTCGAGTGCGTACGGTTGAGTACAATTTTATATTTTAACATTTGACTAACGTATTGATTTCAAGGAAATCGTTTTTAATATAAACTTTTCTATTATATTTTATAATTATAATGTACGTTTCATAATTTAAATAAAATTATATTTTACATACAAATCATGTATCTAATCTTGCCTACAATTTATTGTTGATTTAAATTGAATTGATCTGGTTTTAATTTTTTTGACATATATTGTAATAACGAATCTGAATCTGGAATCTTGCATTTTATATTAAATTTTAAATGTTTTAGATGTCACTATCATCGTGTTGCTTAATTTATTGTTTTTTAATCGTGTTTTCTTTTAAAAGTTTACTTGCTTTGTACAAAGAATTAGTAAGCTAAGCATGCAACGGCACGCATTAAAATTTTTAGATCTGCTAGTATTTTTAAGTCGTCACATTAATTCTGACTTTGTATAAATATTTTGGTGTCCCA